>JAOQGH010000001.1:141845324-141864505 GCA_025769975.1 Gallinago jamesoni
CCTTCCCTTAGTTTCCCTTGGTTTCCCAGATATGGCTAGCAGAACTGTGGGACATTTCTCAAGGAATTCAAAGAGGCCACTTTCCCAAGATAGCAATGATGAACCAGCATGCATGTCAAACCCCAGAAACCGAGCAGACGCCCAAGGTAACGTGACTCAAATTAGGGTGACACTCAAATGAAGGGTCACGACTCATTATTTTCAGCACTTCAAGTTTGTTGACTGCAAGGATTGTTTTCAGTGGACTCATGCCATGCTTCTATGGTCAGCACTGTAACTGAAGCAAACTCACTTTTCCCAGTTAACTTTTACAAGCCCCTTCAGGTAACTTGATGAGTAATCCCCAACTCTCCCTCCCTAGGGTCCACAAACAAGAAGTTGAAAACTACCAGTTTTAACTAAACTCTGCTTTGGTCAACCAAACTTACAGAACAGAAAAAAAGCAATGTAAATGACATGGAAACACTGCCCCTTCACAAAGGCACAAAGGGGAAAGAAGATGAAAGCTCCTTAGAGTGTTTGTCCTTGAGTAGAATGGCAGCATCACCTCCTGCACATGCAACAGAACAGACAACTACTAAGTGGGGATAAAATATTAAAGACAGATACTAGAGACAATTATTAAATGGAGATAAGCTAGGAACTGTACAAGTTCATTTCTCCAGGATGCCAAAAAATTGGCTTAAGACATCATGGCTAGCAAAGCAGAGTTGGAGTCCATTTATTCCTGACAATCTCAACTGAAGCATGAAAAAATTTTCATAAGCTACATGGCTACGGCTAGTTGGAAGTAAGCCTGGTGAGCAGGGAACTGGAAGCTGTTGAAGACAGTAAACTTATTTGCATAAACCCACAGATGAAAGGCAGCTCTACAGGACATGAAGCCAGCAAGCAAATGTTTTTGGTTTAAGTTTTTTTGGTGGAGAATCCATGGCATGCTGACACAAAAAGCAGACGAGCCTGATGTCACATCAGACCATTTCTACCTCTTCCATGCCCTGTCAATCCTGCTGTCTGGTTGTAAAACAGCTGGGGAAAAAAAAATATTTCTGGTATTCTCCACTGCAGTGCTGAATAACTAGCCTGAAGCAATAGGACAGGACCAAATTCACAGCTACTTTTCTATTATGAAAAGTGAAAGTAAAAGCTTGTCAGAACACAACATAAGCAGCATTTAACCTTTGTTTTGAACACATGCAAGACAAGCAACATGCAAGGGGCTGGCAAGACTCAAACCACAAAACTCACCCCTTGATATTTTGAGAAAATCACAATATATTCTTCCTAGCTGATGGAAATCTAACAAAAAACAAATGGCTAATCTTGTAAAACAAAGCATAACAACCATGGAACCTAAGACTGCTGGGAGAAGTTAAGCCACTACAGTGCAGGAGGTACTTCCCTCACATTATTTTGACATTTTGTTTGTAAGTTGTTTCAGTAGCTGTGCTGTAATTTATCTTATAAAGGTAACAAGGTCTTAAGCTTCGATCTCATGACAGCACCCTACTATTCCTTCTTTTTTTTTTTCCCCTTGGAAATGAAACAAGGCTAGTGGCATACTTCCTGAGAACTATTTTATCTACAAATGAGCAAAGAGAACTGTTCTACTTTACCAGAAATAGAACTCTTAACTTTACTTTCATTAAGAACATGCAACTCCCTTGTTATACCAAGACATCAGTAGATTATTTACAGTAGCATCAAGATTAAAGCAAACCATGCAGATTGACCAGCTTTGATCTTTAGATCCTGGCTACAAAATTCTACAGTCTATTTCTAACAACTTAAATAAGGTACTGATTCTACAAAGACAGCCTCACTGAAGCATCACAGTATGCCCATATAAAGCTGAATAAAACTCTAAAGGGAAGAAGTTTAAGGTGTCTATGTACTGACATATCAAGCCACAAACAGGTGGGCTTTTCAAAAATAAAACTCTCAACCTGCACATAAATTACTAATATTGTGGTGACATTGGATTTTTTTTAAACAGTATCTATTTAATTTGTTACTGGTTTATTATCTGTCTTCATTTCTTACTACAGACAACAAAAACGAATCAAATCCACTTCACTTGTGTTTATAATCACCTTGTGTTCTTAAGCTATGGTTTCACAACAGCTTCAAGATGATGCAAGTGCAAACCATGACTGAAAGGATTTGCTTTAGTTCACTTCCACATGCCTCCCCCTCCTTTGGCTGGCACTAGAACTCCTGCAGTATCTTGCTGGGATTTAAACCAGAGAAAAGCTGTAGCAGAAGGCTTTGTGCCTTTAAAAGGGCAATGAAAATTCAACCTTTGGGCAAGGCTTCCCATTATACATAGCACAGTATAGCCATGCAGTGTTCACAGAAGAAGATAGCACTACAAGTGAGTCAACTAAGCTAATTCTGAAAAATACTTAAAAAAAAAAAAATAATAATATTCTACCAGATTACAGCGATTTTGACAGCTCACTAGCTGCACTATGTCCAGATTCATCACTTGGGCAGTCATGAACAAAATCATCCCTCTCACCTAGGGCCTACAGGTAAGGTAAATGTAATTTGGTTAAATTCTGTTCTCTTAAGTTTTGCAGGGAACTGTCACTTAAGTTACAACAGTTTTTAACTGCCTGCTGCATGGAAACTCTCCATTGGGGTTCTATTTTTATATACACAAACTATGTCTAGCACACTGTCTTAAGTTAATAACTATTAATAGAGATTAGATTTCATAGAATGGTTTGGGTTGAAAGGGACTTTAAAGATCATCTTGTTCTCATTTCTGTAAATGAGACATCAAATATTACTTTAATTCAAACCCAGATATAAAGCAAGGATCCTTCTCACTCTAAGTGCCACTAGGGAAATCAGTCAATTCCATAAAGAGTTCAGGGTATCTTTAATGTGAGCCTGACAGAATCACAGAATGATATAGGGTTGGAAGGGACCTCTGGAAATCAGCTAGTCCAACCCCCCTGCCAGAGCAGGGCCACATAGAGCAGGTCACACAGGAACACGTCCAGATGGGTTTTGAATGTCTCCAAAGATGGAGACTCCACCACCTCCCTGGGAAGCCTATTCCAGTGCTCTGCCACCCTCAAAGAAGTTCCTCCCCATGTTTAGATGGAACTTCTTATGTACAAGTTTGTGCCCATTTCCTCTTGTCCTGTCACTGGGCACCACTGAAAAAAGACTGGCCCCATCCTCTTGACACCCACCCTGTAAGTATTTATAAGCTTTGATCAGATCCCTCCTCAGTCTTCTCTTCTTGAGACTAAAAAGACCCAAGTCCCTCAGCCTTTCCTCATAAGAGAGATGTTCTAGTCCCCTACTCATCTTTGTAGCCCTCTGCTGTACCCTCTCCAGCAGTTCCCTGTCCTCAGACTGGGGAGCCCAGAACTGGACACAGTACTCCAGATGTGACCTTACCAGGGCAGAGTAGAGCACTGACTGTACACCTCATGTCACAGTGGCACTTTAAGTAACATCAACAAGACTCCTTAAATGAGACACTAACTGTATATCTGCAAAGCATGTGATAGCAACATTGCCAACAGCACTGTAAGTTGCCCATTTCACCACTGCACAGCGTCCTCAGTTGGGCCAAAACAGCTGTCTGAATACTCACACCGCCCAGACAGTTACAACCTGAAAAGGTGACTTTGGTCCAGAGCACCTCCTGGTGCACAGCACAGAAATTTAAGTCCTTGTATGTGACGGATCCTGGTGGGATATGAGAGGTGTGGAGCTGGGATACCTAAGGCAGCTTGGCCAGCCAACACCTTGAGTTGTGGAACTACCAAAAGAAAAACTTGATGACTCTTGAGAGTGAGAGCCTTTCAACCGCCAGTTTGCAAACTCACTGAGAAGTTCTTTGGGCGTGTTTGTAACAAATCTGCATTCAAAGGCAGAAGCTTTTTATGAAATAAGACACTTTTAGAAGAGATGCTCCCTAAATGCTCTCTTGGGGTTTCACACACAAACTGACAAAAAGGCACTATCAAAAAAGTCCTATTTCCTAGTTCATAAAAAAAATAATGCACTTGCTAAGTATTTCCATTCCCTGTAACATAATATGCTCCAAATTTGATTTCCCATGTACTAACTCTGAATGGATATGCATGGAAAGGAGGTGCACAGCCTGAAAACACTTAGTCATTTGGAGAGCACTTGAGAAAGGAGGAGTGCAAGAAGTGCCAGCACATACACCTACACCAGCAGCTCAGTTTTCTCAGATTCTATGCTATTTTAGTCTGGCATTATCTGACTGCAAGCAGAGCACAGTGATGATTCAGTAATATTGCAAGGTGTCCACTTTTAGGATAGGGGGATGGGATCATAATCACTTCCATAGAAAAGGAAACAAAAAATAGTCTCTCTAGACTCTATTGGATCGGTGGTATCTGCTAGTATATCGTACTATTGAAAAGACACCAGAGCCATAACTAATGATTCCACTACTTTTGACCACTAGTAAAAAAAAATGAAAAAGACAGCAACTTGACAAGTTAGACTTCCAAAAAAACCATGCTCCCATCAGGCACCAACGTTTGTAAACTTTTTGCCACATTGACCTGCAGACCTTCTCCTCCTCCTTTTCTGAATCTCAAAGAACGACCAGAAACAAGCTGTGAGAAGACTTCTATGACTTACATCCTAGACAGCAGAAATCATATGGCAGTTTTTCCCTCCCTTAAGGCTAACTTCTACCCACAAAGCTAGCCAGTAAACACTAACTACTGTCCACAGAATCTAATCAATAGCCAAGTCCCAAACACCATGTCAACTGCCAGTCAATTTCAGTATTTTCACAGCAGCCTATTAGCTTTGTTTTCAAAATTAAGTAGCATTTTTGGCAAAACATCAAGCCCTTTCAAAATGAGAACCAACACTAAGCTGTCCCTGCTTCAGTATGCATGTAACCTGAAGTCACTTGGGCCAACAAACTGTCCTGAAAATCAGAGATGGAATGTAACTGCAATGTTAACAGCAGTATCTAAATAACAAGGTCCTGCAAACACAGTAACATACGGCAGACAAGGAATTCCTACATTGTATTTCTGGGGTAGGAAACACCACTTCTTCTGCCAAATTCCTTGAGTTCTACCTCTCCACCCTCCCAAAGGCAAAGGGAGGATCCTAAATCTGATACACACACCCATACCCAAATATGCTCACCTATGCGTGTTTTGAAGTATCATGAGAATCACTTGTCCCTAGCTAAGCTGACAAGGCTTCAAAGATCCTTCCTCATGATATGTCACCGACGTAAAATCTACCCGAGTCTAAAACCAGAACAGGCTAACATTAAACAAGTTGCATATGAAAAATGCAACAAGATCAGGACAAGAAAGCGAAGAGAGAGAGCTGACAGGACAATGTTATAAATCCGAGACTCCCTTTGACTCATGCCTAATAACTGAAGTCATAAACATCCCCGTCAGTGGTTATTCTAAGACTTTCCCAAACACCTTTGTGCCTCTCTTCAGGCTCTTAAGACTCAAGCCACGTCCTGAGCTACTAAACAAACGAGCGAACGTTTACTGAGCCCCCAGAGGGCATCGGAGGATTTTACAAAAACCAGACCCAAGGCTTGCCCTGGAAAACTTCCCCGCAGGCTGGGCTCACCTCCCGCAGCTCCCAGGTTAAGATCCAGGCGGACAAAGCGCGGACCTGTGGAGCGGCTACGGAAATACCGACTCCTTGAGCCACGTCTGGCTCCCGCCGCTCCCCCCTCGGCCCGCCCCACCTCACCTCACCTCACGCCCGGGGCTCGGCCCCAAGCAAGCCTCCGGCAGCCCCTTCCCGCCGGCCACCGACAGGAAGCGCGGCCGCCTGCCCACAAAGCACGAAGGGGAAACGGGGGGGGGGGGGATTCCTCACCGCCCAGCCCTCCCGGCGGGGCAGGGGGGAAACACCCGACAGGCACCCCCCGCACGGCGGGGCCCGCCCGCCCGCTAGCCCCGCGGGCGCCCTCCGCCACGGCCTAGCCGGCTGCCCGCCGGACTTGGGAAAGTTTCAGCGGGGCGGGGAAAGTGGGGGGAAAAGGGGGGAAATCCTCCCGACCCCCGGGGGACCCGCCCGGACCCCCCTTCCCTGCCGGGGCTGGAGCAGCCGCGCTGCCGCACCTCGCAAACGGGCGGCGCGGGAAGGAGCCGCCGTCTCTTTCCTCTCCCCAGCGGCGGCAGGAGCGCCGGGGGGCGCCCAGGCCAGCGGGCAATGAACGGCCGTGCCAGACCCGCCCCGCCACCCCCGCTCACTCACAGGCGACATAGGCGAGGAAGGCGAGCCCCATGAGCAGCTTCATCCTCCTCCGGTTGATGGCGGTCAACAGGCGTAGCAGCGGCCCCTTGCTCACCATGCCCAGCGGCAGCCGCACGCAGCGCCGGGCACCCGCCTGCCTCCACGTTCGGCCACGCCGCCACCCACCGTTCGGCTCGGCTCCCTCCGCCCGGGAACAACCCGCGCAGGCGCAGCAGCGGCGCCCGCCCGTTCTCCCCCCTCCTCCACGCCGTGGATGCGGTCGGCGGCTCAGCAGCGGCCGGAGCGATGGCGGCGTCGCGCAGCGCATGCGCGGGGCCGCCGTCGCCCGGCGGCCTCAGCTTTTCGTTGGTGTTCAGGCGGGGAGGGCCCGTCTGTCCGTCCCTCCTGAGAGGCGGCGGGCTCTCGGCCGGCCTGGAGGGCAGCCGCCTACGGCAGAGCGTCCCTGAGGGAGAGGGAGGGTATCCGCGACCTCTCCATGCACCCTCCATGCCCCCTCCATGCCCCTGGCCTGGCCTGGCCTGGCCTAGCCTGGCCTGGTCTGGCTTCAGCCACGGTGGTCTCGGTCGCCTTGTCACTTCCTGCTGGCGTGGAGGCAGGGAGGGCGGGCGCACAGGCGGACAGAACCTGTGTCACGCTGTGCCTTTCAACACCTGAAGGCACCATCTGCCTCATCACAAATACGCTTTCCGTAACTGCACGCATCACTTTGCTATGGGAAATGAAAAATGTCGTGGTTCTTCCTTTTTTTTTTTTTCCCCAAAGTGACAGTTTATTAATTTGCTTCTGCTTAGGATAATGAGATTGCAGTTACTTTAAAGTGGTTTGCATTTCCTCCTCAGGTTCCATCCGAAGTCCTCGTGGCCTGTTGCAAACAGCATACCCCTATTTGCCTGGAACAGTTGGCAACTTCCTCACGTGTCAAAACGCGTTCTCCTGCCTGTCAAATAACCTCAGCCCGAAGAGAAATCTCCCACTACAACCCTACCTTCCCCTGCAGCTGTATGGCTGTCACACAGTTTCTTGGGGATGCTCGCGGATGCATTTCCTCACATTCATCTCCTACAGGAGAAGATTACAAGAACCTGGAATTCAATGACTAGTTTCAATCACTTAAATTCAGTGTAGAAATACAGCTGTTTACACTGAAGAAACTATGGCCTTTGTCAAAGACCCGTGGAGATAACAAGAGTTAACTCCTCTTTCATAGGAGGAGTAAAATCAGCCAAATGGAAGGGTCAATGCAGTAAGATGCCATTCTGGGTGACAAAGAGTATCTCCCGGCAGCCCAGAGAGGCGAGGTGACTTTATTCAGGAAGCTTTGAGAATTGAAATTTCCTCACTCTTGACCCTGTGCCTTGATTATAATGCCACTCCTTTCCTCCTCACTTTTGTTTCCTTTGATTTGTATGTGATATACTTTACTTGCCCGTTAATTCTACTGCTTGTAGCTCTGTGGAGAAAAGGGAATAAAAATGTCATCATTTAAAACACAGTCTAGCACCGAATTTGTCTGCTTAGTAATCACTCAAATAGTAACAGAATTTTATACCAGGAGTAAATCTGGCCATCAAAAAGCTGTAGGCGAATGGCGCTGCATGCAAGCTAGAGAATATTACAGGAGTATATTCCCCCTCTGCACCTGAAACTCCCGTTGTTTTCAATCAGGATTTTCCACAATGATATCCACATGCACAGCACCGATTCCACAACCCTCTTGGGGTGGGCAAGACGCTTTTTACAGTTGCCCTGCCCAACACTGAGCTGCACAACCCATGATTCCATCAAGCTGCCTGCGTAAGGCACCTTGTTTGGCACCCTGTTCAGTGTTCTGGCCAATTTTGCTGCAGAAACACGTTGAGGCAGGTTGCAATCCATGAAGGAAGGAAAAGGAGTGCAAAGGAGGAGCAGGCTGCTTTATGGAGCTTCATGGTGGAGGAGACTTAAACCCTGTGGGAAGCAGCCTGACCCTGCCCTCTGCAGGGACAGCTGTTTGCCATGTGTGACACCAGGGCCAGCAGCATCCACATCACTCTCCAAGTGAGCTAAACTGCAGGAGGGTGAGTGTAAGTCCATCATATCTCAACTACAACTATAGGCACGTATAAGTGCTATTAAGTCCTCCAGGCACATGATGGACAAGAGCAGGGACACATTGCAGGATACACCTGGTCACATTCACAGCCTCGTGCTAAGGACTGGCACCAATAGCAGAGGTTGTGGTATGTAGTGGCTGCTGAATGAGCCAAGAGAAAGACTGAGGGATGATAAGATTTTGAGTCCTCTCCTTTCCACTTTGGAGTGTGCCATAGATCAGGAAGCAGGCATCTATCTGCCTTCAGGTCATTATCTTAATCAGGCTGATAGCATGACCTCAGCTAATGGGAATCCTTTCTGGGCTGGTTTGCAGGCAATATACCCTGTCTGCCGTACTACAGTTTTCAACTTTAGTTCTCAAAAGTGCCTTATTGAGAGCATTTTGATTTATTTTTTTTTCACTAAACCACAGCCAGTAAAACAATGGGGTTTTTTAAGTGTTGGATTTTTTTAATAACTTCTTTAGTGATTAATAATGTGAATGTGCAGATGTATCTACCTGAAAGACCAGTATGAACTTAGAATTCACAGCACTCCTGCAACATTCTTTTCCTCGATTCCAGATCAGAACAGTGCAATTACGCAGCTATGGTTCCAAAATTGGGAATAAAACCAACCCAAACTCAACTGCTACAATTCGTGTGATTTCCACATGATGCTGTGTGAGGGAGACGCTTCTGCCATGTGCAAATAGAAGGAAGATCTTGTCTTAATTGCACTGGCTGTGTTTCTGTAGGAGATGAAATTCACCGTATGATCTGGGAGGCAGAATTGGACACTGGGCACGGACACCCAAGCAGAGAAAACTGCTGCATGTGAGATAAGGAAATGGGTTGCAAAGCACTGAAAAAATGTAAAAGAAAAAAAAACCCACGAACAAAACCAAACCAAACAAACAAATAAACAAACAAAAAAAAACCCAAACCTAAGCCATTTCAAGAATGGAGTTGCACAGCTGTGTGTGCCTTTCCTCACCATTCAGCTGCATCCTACAGCTAGTGATACTTAACCTGGTAGGAATTGTTCTGATACCCTTCTCCTCCTCTAGTAAATCTACAGATAATTCTGTGGAGTAACACTCTTGTACTGCATAGGCACAACAATCCAGTCACACAAAGCCCTAGGTACTCTTGAAAAACTAATGGCATTCATGTGTGCACAGATAGTAAAAATGTGCTGGTTTTTTTTCAAAAAAGTTTGGAATGTGAATCTTTTTTGGGTTAATTCTACTTCTAGAATTATAGAATCATGGGCATGGGCCATGAACAGGGACACGGGCAGGGACACCTCCCACTAGACCAGGTTGCTCAAAGTCCATCCAGTCTGGTCTTGAATACCTCCAGGGATGGGGCATCCAGAACTTCTCTGGGCAACCTGTTCCAGTGCCTCACCACCTTCACAGTAAAGAATTTCTTTCTGATATCTTATCTAAATCTCCTCTCTTTCAGTTTAAAACCATTACCCCTCATCCTATTGCTTCACTTCCTGGTAAAGGTAGGCCCCCTTTAGGTTCTGGAAGGCTGCTGTAAGGTCTCCCCAGAGCCTTCTCTTCTCCAGGCTTAACAAGCCCAACTCCCTCAACCTGTCCTCATAGCGGAGGTGCTCCAGCCCTCTGATCATCTTCGTGGCCCTCACCTGGACATCTATAGTGGGGAGGGGAACTCACACAAAAATGAGTTAAAACTAGCAGCATTTCTTTTCAGGGAAAGTTAGAAGTTTGAGTGCTTATGTGTTTTTTATAAGACTAATGAAAAGGGAACATGCAGTTCTGGGAACAGAGTCAATTCTTTTAATATTAACATCTCAAAAGAGAAAGAAAGCTGCTAAGTGCTTCAGACAGTTATTATTTATGATTTGGATGGTGATGGCAATAAACAGTTTCAAATACAACTGGATCACAACTGTCCTAAGTATTACATGAGTGCAGAATTTAGATAATCCCAGACCTTGAAAACATAGCAATTAAGAGGCACATCATCCAGTGAATGAAAACAAACAAACAAACAAGGTATCAAAGCCTAATTTGAAAATGACTACTTAGGTAAAGATCTGCCAAAATTAAGTGAATCATTTAATGATTGAGACAGCTATTTGCAAAGAATAAATTATAAAATATAAGAAAATAAATGTATTTCACACTACGGCACAGGCCATCTATTTTATTAACCAGTTTTGGCAGGTATCATGTGAGAGTAATCCCAAAATTTCATTCTGTAGAAGTTGAGGCTCTTTTTTACATCAAGCACATAGAAACCCATACACAATACTACTCAGAAAAGTTGCTTCAGGCTCCAGGCTTGAAACTGATATATGACTAGATTAAAAAAATAAGTCAAACAACATTCCTAAATTGACTGCTTGCACTACCTACATAAAGTACTTGTTCTTCATGACACTTTTTCCCCCTGAAGACAGCCCTGTATATTTTCAAAGTTGGAAAAAGATTTTAAGGTGCTATGTATGTTCTGAAAGTGCAGAAGGCCACATGCAAGATTTTCTGGTAATTGGGTCAGAATGAAATAGCAGAGATAGTGGCTAAATTACTGGTTATAAAAACTTGTGAGCAGTTAAAGCCACTGTTCTTTTATCATCCATCAAAGCAGCTAGTTTATTAGGCTAGGTCAGCAAGTTATTCATTCACTCCTGTTTTACATTTCATAATTTCCCCAAGCCCTTTGGAGCTTCTTAATTGGCATCATTCTACCCTACAGCACTTGGGAAGTAGTGACTTTGAATGGATCTATTTTGGGTTGGATTCAGTCCAAATCATGCTGGAATTATTACCAAAGGAGCCCATGGCTTCTTTGTGTGATGGTACAGAGAAGTTGTAACTATATGCCACTGTTCCCCAGTATATTGCTGCCCCAGAAAGTGAACAAGAATAAACCTATCTTGGGATGGGCCAGGGGTGTATATGCATGTAATATGCATGTGATGCAGTGGCTGCAGACTGCTCATGATTAAGAAAACCCACTTGGGGATTATCCTGGAAGTCTCTGCTGGCCACTGCAGCACTAGGAACAGGGAAACCATTTTTCTTCTGCATCTTTACTTGTAGTAATGCTAGCTGGTTGTGACTTTAGCCATTTTAGCAATATGCTATATATAAGGTCTACTTCTCCTTTCCTCATGCAACCCTCAGGCAGATGGTTCACAAGCAACCTCAGTGATAGTGTTTCTGTGTTACACTGATGCGAGGATTATCAGCTTAATTGGAATAAGGGCCTGGTGCTCTGAGTAACTGGAGAAGCAGGACTGTAAGATGCTGGAAAGCACATCTGCTTGGCAGATATATCTATTAGTGTTTTGTCCTCTGAGGCAGAAAGGGCTTAGTGCTCTTCAACTACTCTAATGTTGTCAATAAAGCAGAAAGTAAACAAGGTCATTAAAGGTGTTAGAGAACTTGTGCGGTCGGATTTATAGAAAGACATTACTGAGAAGTGTCTGTACCACAGCCCAGTTGAAATGTATTTGGAGTGCACAAATACCTACTGATATTTGATATTATTACTCTTCCACTAATTTCCCTAGCTATAGTGTCAGAGAAGTTAGGTGGATGATAGACAGAACACGCACACTCACATATTTGTGGAAATGCAATACAAAAACATTGTTAAGTTTTGTGGTCCATAGCTTATGGCCTTATGAAGAAGGACATAAGACAGCTGAAAACAGAAGAACTTTGTGTAGCAGGCTCATCTGAATGATGGGGCAGAGTGTACTCTCAGCAAAATTGTAGATGACACCAAACTGGGAGGAGTGGCTGATATGCCAGGGGGTTGGGCTGCCATTCAGAGAGACCTCAACAAGCTGTAGAAATGGACTGACAGGAATCTCATGAAGTTCAACAAGAGGTGCAAAGTGAAGAGGAACAACCTCCTGTACCAGTACAGGCTGGGGGCCAACCAGTTGGAAAGGACTTGGAGGTCCTGGACACTAAGCTGAACAAAAGCCAGCCATGTAAACAGCTGCTAAAATGATTAAGGTAGTGGAACATCTCTGCTATGAGGACAGGCTGAGAGAGCTGGGACTGTCCTCCCTGGAGAAGAGAAGGCTCAGGAGGGATCTCATCCATGTATATAAATACTTGAAGGGAGGGTGTGAAGAAGATGGAGCTAGGCTCTTTTCAGTGGTGCCCAGTGACAGGACCAGAGGCAGTGGGCACAAACTGAAACATAGGAGGTTGCCTCTGAATATCAGGAAACACTTTATTCCTGTGAGGGTGACCCAGAACTGGCACAGGTTGCTCCATGAGGCTGTGGAGTCTCCATCCCTGGAGATGTTCAAAGGCTGTCTGAACGTGGTCGTGGGCAACTGGCTGCAGGTGGTCCTGCTTGAGCAGGAGGACTGGACCAAATGACCTCCAGAGGTGCCTGCCAACTTCAAATATTTTGTGATGCTGTGTTTACAAAGCAAACAAAAGCACAGATCCACGTATATAACTAAGCTTTGTTCTTTTTCTGGATGCAGCTGAATAGATACAGAACCAGGCAAGTGCAAGTACCTTTGTATAAATTGGCTTTAGTTATCTCAATAGAAATATTCATGTGAGTAAAGACACTAATGAACAACCTTCTGTGTAACCTTATTCTCTTTTGCAATTACCGGCTTTAGAATTATAGCCCATGGTCAAGTATCAAATTGCTGTTCTGAAGTAAGGAGGATTAGGAATTTTCAGATAACTTTTCCAGTACCTAATGAGATTTAACCAAATAAACTTTCATTGCTGCCTTCCAAAGTTAAATTATGGTCTTATATAAGCAGTAAATTCCCACAGTGAATACCTGTTAAATGAATTTGGAAATTGTGTTACAGCCCGACAACCAACCAAACAAACCTGACAAAGGAACTCCTGAATTTTCTTGTTATACAAAGTATAAATTCACTGCTGGTGAAAGCAATACCCCGCAGACTTCCAAATCATGTAAAAGCAAGGTGAACTTTTGAGTTTGAAACTTATTTGCAGAAAAAATTGTGTCGGTTCTTATGGGCACCCTTTACCTTGTGCCTCTTGTTGGCGCTGAAGTTCTATTGCTGCAGTGCTTATTAAAAACAACCAACAAAAGACGGTGAAGGTCTAATCTGTACAACATTTGCATTATTAGATCAAAAATAATTATCAGAAATTTATATTTTCATGTTATGCCAGTGCTTCTCTGGGAAGATTTTATAAGTGAGCAGGTTTACATTTATCATGGGCTTCACACTAGGCAGTTAAGCTAAGTTGATTAGGCCAGGTCTGGACAATACCATATGACCTTACTGGCTCATGCAACCTCCTCTTTTAGCTATGGAGGTGATACTGCTAGATGGATAGTGAATTGAGGAAGGAATGCTATGAAGATAAAGCTAGAACATACACATGAACTACATCTGGGAAGTATTCTTAGATTCCAAAGTTTCAACAGGTGGACTGCTTTTTGAAGCATTCAGCAAAAGGTTCTGGAAAAAAAAAAGTAACCATATTATCAGGAGACTTACATCTTAAGTCTGGGGGAGGCTGTAGATCAAAATGGTTTGGAAACCTTTCTTCTGTGCACATGTGACAGGCTGACTAGGTAGGAACAGAGTCTCAAACTCTAGTGCCTGTTACAAGGAAAATCATTATGTTGATTCGAGTTATTGGTAATTTCTACAAAAACATGGCTCAGGAACTTGTCTACTGTACATTAAGAAGTATTTCTCAACCTAGTTGTTCTGGATTTGCTTCCAGGTAGTATGTGCCCACAAAGATTATATTGGAAAAATTGGGTAGCTTCAACTAGTACTCTGAAAAGAATCAATCAGTATCAGCAAGATGAGATTTTACTAGACATTTTGCCCTGGTGTCTGTGCTAGTGATGGCTGTGATTTTTTTTTGCCTGAGTACATACCTGTATAAATGTATGTACATATTACCATGTCTCTTTATGTTTCTCTCCCCACTCTCCTGTCTCTCTGATCCCTCAGTAATTTTTTAATCACCAGCTTGTTTCCACTGAAATTGTGCAGGTCTCAGAGATGTTAATTTTCCTATGCATTTATTGGTGGTAGGCAGATGGAAAATATGTAGGTTATACTTAAGTCTTATTAAGCAGCAAAGAGTCCATGCAGGAGAAAGATGTATGAATACTGTGACTATGAGAGTTTCAATCAATCAGAGCTCACAATTTATTAGATATGAAACAATCCAACCACAAGGCACAATTTTTTTTGAAACAAGGCTTAGTTAGCAATTCTGTTCCTGGAGTTGCTAATTGTTGTAGCAAAACTTAAAAGCAAAGCCTGCAGTACCAGCTTCCTGGGAGAAAAGAATGGGGCCCCAGGAACAGAGCAATCTGCAGGAGAAGATGGAAAGCAGTATGAAAAGGGAAAAGGAAAAGAAAACAATCTGTTGAAATTAAGCAGCTGCGCCCAAATGTCTTGAAGCACAAGCTTTAATTATCCATGTTTCTCTCAAGGAGTTTGAGAACAATGCCAGGTGATAACAACCTAAAGTAGATTTCTGATCCCTTTTTCTCCCCACACCCAGTACTATATGGCATTTTAAAAAGAGCAGAGGTTGTTTGTATGAGGAGAGAAGAAGAAAGGGTGTCATGACATGAATGGCACTTGGGTAGTGTGCCTTGGCTCAGCCCACCCACTCTCACCCAAAATGAACTTGGCTGTAGAGACTCCAATTACTTATGCATCTCATGCAGCATTCATTTGCTAAATCCAGCGAACTGGAGAGCGAGTGCAAGACCAGTTTTGTACTCCATCTGTCAGGCCATTCATTGTCTTCTGTATGGTTTTGTCACATGTCAATAGATATTTTGAAAGAAAACGCGTTTGAAAGGCATTGTTTTCCATTTTCATTTTTTTAAGAAAATGACCATACTGAAAGACTACGTCAGCAAGCTTTCTCTAGAGATTTGTGTGCTCTTCTACAGAAGTTCCAACAAGACATTCCTGACTACCTTTGTTATTTATTTCAGTGTTTACAACCATGCAGACTTATGGCTTATAACACCTAAATTAATCTTGTGAGATTATAAAATCTGTAATATTCTTACAGGTGGCACCCTTTGTATTTATCTACCTTTAGTAAAGGCTATACTCATACATTTATGGACATACTTTGTGTGGTTGCTGAATAGAAATAGCTATGCCTGAACAAAAACTGTATTAAAACCCCAGCTATTAAGGACCTCTGGTGCCCTTCAACATGGTCATGCACTTTGGGAAACAGTTACAGTTTATTACCAGGGACAAAAAAACTTCTCTTTTTAGCAGTAGTTGCTATCTATATTGTATCCTGAAATTAGTTAAGATGCTATCTATGGGACCACAGTCCTTCACTGGGAGCTGAAGGACACGCTAATACCAAATTCCTCATGTTCCTCACTGTTTTGGTCTCAGACCACACATAAAAGTACCATTACAGTGCAACAGCTGGTACAAAAGTACAAAAGTCTTTGTATTTCCCAGCTTTCATGTGCCATCTAGTACATCCCACTGCTAGTCTTGATAGCTCCTACGGGAGTCATAGCTCCAGCTGGGGGCTGCCAAGTGCAGATCCTGGGGACATCATAATCAAGCAGTAGGGAATGAGAAGAGTCGAGAGATGTGGACACCTGGCCTAAATTTTCATCTTCCCCACATACAGCTAAGCTAAGATGTAGGTCAAAGCGAGTAAAAAGGAAGGCTCTTTATGTAAGAGAGAGATAGAGAGCTGGTGATGTTGCGGGTTAACCCCAGCGGGCAGCTCAGCCCCATGCAGCAGCTTGCTCACTCCCTCCTGGTGGGAAGGGGGAGAGATTCAGAAAGGTAAAAGTGGGAAAACTTGTAGATTGAGATAAAGACACTTTAATAGGCAAAGTAAAAACTGCATGTAAGCAAAGTGAAAGAAGGAATCAATTCACTACTTCCCACAGACAGGCAGGTGTTCAACCGTCTCCAGGAAAGCAGGGTTTCATCACATGTAATGGCTACTTGGGAAGATAAACACCGTAACTCTGAATGTCCCCTGATTCCTCCTTCTTCCCCTGGTTTTATCGCTGAATATGGCATCGTATGGCATGGAACATCCCTCTGGTCAGTTAAGATCAGCTGTTCTGGCTGCGTGTCCCCCCAGCTTGCTGTGCACCCCCAGCCTGCTCACTGGTAGGATGGGATGAGGAGGAGAAAGGGCCTTGACTCTGTGCAAGTATGGCTCAACAGTACCTAAAACACGGTCTATGTTATCAACACTGTTTTGGTCATGAATCCGAAATGCAGCACTGCATGAGCCACTATGAAGAAAATTAACTCTGTCCCAGACAAAACCAGTACATGTGTGCAAGCAAGTGAGAGGAGAGGGGCCCTGGAAAAGTATGGAATATTGATTTATCTTGCAGTGCAGACATCATGGCCCAGCATGTTCCACACTGTGTGCAGATGTGACTAGGCCACGGAGAGAAGGGAGCTGCAAAAACACACTCTGTGGTCTTGAATGGGGCTTTCCAGCTGGTGCTTATACACAGGTGTGCACTGCAGACATGGGTACAACGTCCGGCTAGAGGAAGGGGTCTGGCTTTCCCTACACTTACGTGAAATGGCTCACTGTTCTCACGAATGCTTCCTTCCCATCTGTTGGTCTACTTGGCTTGGAAACTCAGAATGCGACTGATAGTCATTAATCAAATAGGAAAAAAACAGGTTGAAAGGAGAGGGAGAGGGTGCTAGGAGGGGTTTTGTTGTCATGATGTTTTATGCTTTCTAATTTGTATTTCCAATGACTTTGCAAAATACTGCTTTCAGCTGGGACTACTGTCCCTGGGTATTGCTTCTACTTGAGATGATTTTTATTCTTTTAATCTTCAGCTTTTCGGGAGTTAATTTTCCCCCAAGCACACAGACACTTCCTTTCTCAAATGTCTTTCCTTTTTATGCCACTGGACAGTGTGGAAAAGTAGAGCTCTGAATATAGTGAAGTCATCGGTGCAGAATTTATGCATCCCTGCAGTAAAGCCACAGCAAGGAAGCACTCTACAGCTCAGTTCTTCGATTTACTCATTGAAACACTTTGCCTTGAACCTATTCAGGTTTATTATTTGAAATCAATCACTAGAAGTGATATAGGGGAATTTTTTCATCCTTTTGATATATATAGTACTTTCATTAACATCATGCAAAAGATCTTCCCAGTTTACAGGTCAGACAATTTCAAGAGGGTAAGTAAAGCCTTTAGAATAATTAATGCAAGTCACCGAAAAAGCATTCATGCCTGCCTTTTTTTAGACTTCAGTAGTTTAATTGCCTCTTGAGCCTGATGAGGTGTTGATCTCTACTAGATTGCAATAGCTGAGCTTCCTCTGGCAATAACGTAGAAATGGAAATAGGGTAATTATCATCTGGCCATACAGTTTTCCAAATAAGACCTGGAGAAATATTATTTAAAATCTCTTCCATCAGCAGAAGTGATCATATAGTTTATATAGTTCTGCTTCAATCTGATAAAATTAAGAAAGGTCTATTTATAATCTACCTCCTCACTGCCTGGTTTGGATAGAGGAATCATTTTTATTTATGTTAGCATTGTCTCTCTCCAATCTTGATCAAGCTAACTCAGAGAGAGGGAAGACAGGAGCTAAGGTGCTGGTATTCAGTCAAACGCTTCAATATTTAATATGTTGCCCTTCTTCTGGAATACACTTTGTTAACAGTCTTTCTGCTCCCTGTGAATTTAATGGGAGTTGTACTTACAAAACTTGCCTTTTATGAATATGGATCACTGCCAAGTCAGTATAGAGCCTCATACAAGAAATCAGGTGAATTCCTTGAGGTACAAGTTAAAAGCAAGAAAAATGAGGAAAGTAAATTTCAAAAGAGTGAATAACTAAGTAATTTATTGTAAATACAGTGTTAAACCACATGTTTAATGACCAGATCACAGAATCATAGAATCAGTTAGGTTGAAAAAGACTCCTAAGATTGTCAGGTCCAATCATTAACCTAACACTGCAAAGGCCACCACTAAACCACATCTCTAAGTGCCACATCTGCATGTCTTTTAAATAACTCCAGGGATGGTGACTCAACCACTTCCTGGGCAGCCTGTTGCAATACTTGACAACCTTTTTGTGAAGAATTTTTTTCTAATATCCATTCTAAACCTCCCCTGATAGTTGTATCCTATTTCTTAAAGGCTGTATCTGCAAATCATATGTAAACATGTCTTGAAACTGTTATCTTCTTTACGACTCCACTTTAGCTATAACTGTTTGTGTTACAGGATCGAATGGCATCTAATAAATTGAAAAACGTGAGTGGAATCTTCCCCCACCCACCATTATAGCAAAACAGTAAGTATGATACACAGGAACTCCTTCAAAGTCCTGAGTCTACTGGGAACACTACTTAATGTTAGGACCACAGAAGATGCTTTATAGTTCATTGTTCAGATGGATTTTATCCTGAGCTAGCTGATTCTTCTCATATATTATGCAAAGAACTCAAGGCACTGGGGTATAGCTCCAATTTTGGGGTCAGCCATCTAAGTATTAGACTATGTGGGTTCAGTTTTTAGGTGATTAAGTCCTTCATCAGCTCTAGCTCAAAATGCCTACCAGGTTCCCACAAGAACATCCTTCATTCTGGATAGCCCCCTCTTCACCAGTTATCATCATAGGCCTAGATCAAAACTATCTTCCCCCTTATTTCATGTAAATAAGGGAAACGATGGAGCACCCTGGAGTATCACAGAATCACAGAATCTTCTAGGTTGGAAGGGACCTTAAAGATCATCTTGTCCAACCATCAACCTGACAAAAATAGACACCCACACAACAAACAAGGAGCATCACCATCACTAAACCATACCTCCCAGCACTACA
>JAOQGH010000001.1:141864610-141880985 GCA_025769975.1 Gallinago jamesoni
TCACCAGGAGGATACTGTGGGAGACTGTATCAAAGGCTTTGCTGAAGTCCAGATAAACAACATCCACAGCCTTTCCTCCATCCAGCAAGTGGGTCACTTTGTCATAGAAGGAGATATATATATACACAAATATACATACATATACATATATACATACATATACATATACATATATACATACATATATAGCCCTTGTGTATATATATATCTATATATCTATATATATATCCTGGGGTTGCATGTTGGAATGCTTGCACAACTAGCAAAAAAATTTACATGATTTAAATAACCAAGGTGGTCTCTGTAAGCTTGGATGAATGACTACTTTCTAGGTTCATGGAGATTTTATAAAAAAAAATCATAACAAGATGCTTATCTCAATCTTTCACTAATTTTTCCATCTAAATTATTTTGGTAGTTCAGCTGATATTCTATATTTCCACAAAACATGCTCAGTGGGCTAGCTGGCTAACTATATAGTTAGCTGACTACTATATTTTGATTCAACGTTTTTCATTGACAAGGAGTCTGTTTGTTTTTAACACTAAGGGTGTGGGTTTGATAGTGCGAATGGATATTCTTTTTCCATCTGTCACTGAGAAATAGGATGGATGTCACCTAGACTGCAACAACCTCTATCCATTTTTAAACACGATCAGATGGCAATTTATTTTCCTATTCTTCTTAGAGGGAATATCCTATGTAATTTAAAATACTCTTTACAGCTGTATGCTTTTTTTGACCATAGAGCAAAGGAAACACTCAGATTCATCATTGCACTTAAATTACATTACAGCCTTCCTGAAAATACATAATTCCACCTGTGAGCCCTGTTCCCATTTCTTCCAAGAGCTCATCGTTGTTTAGAAAGAGAACCCACATTGAGTGCTAATGTTGGAAGTCCAGAGGGTATCAGCACATCTCCCCTCTCCTCCTGGGAATTTGCCTGCCTGGGCTTACGACCAAGAGCTTACATGGCTGCATTCAAGGCCAGCTTATTGAGAAGAGCCCTTGTGAAGAAAGAGCTGGAAGATACCTTGGCTAAGGGTCCTCACTCCTTCCCTTCAGAGTTGCTTTTAAGCTGAGGCTCTTGCCTTTGTCCCCATCTGCGCTACCTTGCAGTTGTGCCACAGTCATGCCCATACTGGCCATGGACACTGTTGATCCAGACACTGATCCTGACTTGTTGGCTTGACTCCATGACTTGGTCAGTCCTGCTTTGTCTCTATGCTCTTGTGTGGTGATCTGTACTAGGCTGAATACTGTCACCGGACCTTCCCTGGTCACCTCACTCAGGTACTGCAGGACTCAGCCCTTGCTTGCACAGCCCCTCTGTCTGTCACCTACTTCATCATGCTTGGCTCCCCACTGCCTTTTCCTTTTGGTGCAGCTAGACCTTGCTGCTCCCTGACAGGGAGATTCATGGCAGCAGGCACGGTTTGTTAGCAGTAGCCTGAGTATCATACTGTGCAATGATGTCCTGAAGAAAGAAAAGCTGTTTGAGAGGTAAAGAAGGCTCTCTTGCAGGATAAAGAATAGTCATGCTAAGACCTTGTATATGCCTGACAATTTTTCCTTCTGTACTTGTGCCAGAAATTAAGTTTCTATCTTCCCCCATCACCCTTCCATTGAATATACTCACAGGGGTACAGGGATATTATTATTGGTCTTATTATGAAAAGCTGAGAGATGTATTCTGCATGGTACGAAATACATGGCACATAAAACTAGCTGACCTGGCAAAAAAATCATACACCCTCTCACCACCATACTTAAAAATGGTAGGATTTAAAATGTACTTTAGGGTCCAATTTGTAATTTTGATGCTGGTATTTCAATTACCAAACCAATGTTACTGTACTCCTTTCCAGTAAAGTCAAATCCAGGCAGATGTGAAGGTTTGTCCTATATATACTATACAAAGATGTTTGGAGGTACATACGGGATCTCTTATTTTCATCTGTCTCTCTCTTTAAGCCATTTTCATTCATGCCTGTCTTTATACTGTATGAACACAACTACCTAACATTCAGGTCATACAATCACAGGATAAGCGAATAGTTGTGCCTTTACTTCAGCTGCCTCTTTTCTATTTCTTTGCACAAATTCTGTATGACCTTGACTACTGCATGTTGGGATTGACATTTCCTCCTTTTAAAGGTTCCAACCAGGGGGAAATGAAATTATCAGTATATTTGAGGCAAAGACAGAAAGATAGAAACTGCAGTGTGTGGAAGGAGAGAGACATGTTTCTTTGGTTTATTTGTTCTAGAACCAGTGTAAGTTTTGCAGGATTTTATAAGACTACCCAGGAAGCTCACTTACGTTTTGCAACTCTTCCCCATCTGCCAAGAGGCTTCTACCTCTGGGACCATACTACACGAGGGCCATTGGCTTCCTCAGTGTGTTTATTTTTGTCTGAAGGGTCTCTCATGACTAACTCAGCTCGTTGCTCTTGTAACTACTGCTAGTAGCCTCTCATCACAGCAGAGTTAACTCAGCTGCGAACATATGAAAGTATGATACCAGACCACTTAGATGAAGAGTATGTTAGGTCTGGAGGTCTTCATCCTTCAGGTGCTGTAGCCCAGACCAATGGGATTGTGTCCATAGAAACTCTGTCCCAGCCTAAGCTCTTTAAAAAGGACTGTTCAATGAACTTGTTCACAAGGTGCTCTCTCACCTCTCTCACCCAGAGGTGCTGTCTATAGCAGTGACATGAATCAATGCTTTATGTAAGGAGCTTCCAGGCAGTTACTCATTATTAATGTAGATAGTGCTGACAGCAAAAGCAAACAACATTTGGCAGCAAGAACTTAATAAGAATGTCATTAAGTAATTCAGTTTGCCGACCAGCAAGTGCTTTGTAGTGCAGTGAGCTGATTTGCCTGCCTCTCTGCCTCTTTTTTTGGCTACTAAACATAAAAAAGTCATTAAGTGTTCAAGACCAGGCTGGATGGGACTTTGAGCAACCTGCTCTAGTGGGAGGTGTCCCTGCCCATGGCAGGAGGGTTGGAACTCAATGATCTTTAAGGTCCCTTCCAACTCTAACCATACTATGATTCTATGAAAAAGCTGGAAAGAATTGATGTATCAATTGCTTTGGAAAGGTTAATCAACAAAATTGGCATGTGGCACTCGGTCTTGGCATGCCAAATATGATCCTGTGTGGCTGTACAGAGAGAAAATAATGTAGTGCTCTGGTCCAGATTCAGCTGGCATTGGGTCAGCAAGCCAGCATGTACGTATGATTTCACTACAGGTGATCTGCAAAGGAGAATAATGTTTATTGGTTCTCTTTTTAAAAAAAACAACAAGAGAACGAAGTGCAGAACCATAAAAGGCCTCATGTTTGGATAATGAGCAACACTTCCCAGACTTTTTTTCTGCTTTACTTTCTAATGTTAGAGATATCAGGAGCAGAAATCTTGTCTGTTATACCTTGGCTGAAAGATTTATTCAATATCCAGTTAAAAGAGAAGTGTTGAGTGATTCACACAGATAGTGTTTCTTGCAGATACTATAATTAAATGAATGTAAACTAACTCTAAACTAACAACAACAAATTGCACAACTGAGATGTTTCAAACAGTCTGAATAATGTTTTCATTTGCTTTACTTGATCAGTCAGAGTTCCTCAGTGTGTGTGATATTGTAGCACTGCCATTTCTCTGGCTCTCCGTTGAGATTCTAGGGGAAGACAAGCCCTGAAAGTGTGTTTGGTTGTTTTTTTTTTTACAACCCAAGTATTTAAAACTAAAATTCTTTCAGACCGTTAACCTCGCTATAATTTAATTCCCCTCCAGAAATTATAGACATTGGCAACCTGCATAAACCCCACAGAATAGAGAACTGCTCTTATTTCAATTTTATGAGTAGGAGGCTGAAGCATAAAGGACGAAGAAGACCATAGCCTACTTCTCTGTGCAGGTTACTATTTCCTTCAGCAATGGTGCTCCCTGACTACTCACCAGATATTCAGCTCAAGTAAGGGAGGCAGAGCATGGCTGTCAGTGGCCTACCTACCTTTGGATACCTGAGCTGTTTTATTTTTGTTCTACACTCTAAGACACCATACCTGTGCTGAAATAAGCAATCCTGCCTTTCATGCAGCTGCAGTGAGCCAGACTGGGAACTGATCTGGTGAAAGTGCACTTTTTTTTTAGTGGGTTGTAAAGTCTGAGGATTGGCAGGCAGCAGGGGTGATTGTTTTGCAGGAGGGGCTGCCTTATGCAGGCTTCACCAGTTAAACTATGGCTTCAGTTTCGGGACACTGTAGTATCTTTCAGGGATAGCCACAAAAGATTAACCTGCTTTCTATTCTTATTCTTCTATGCAGCATTTCAGCAAACAGTCTATATTTATAAAAATATATGTTTATATTGTTTAAAACCCATGAGTGCATCAGAATTGTGAACAATTGAACAACTAGAATTAATAAATTACCAGCTGACCATGGCTAACCTCAGTTTAGATGTCCTATGTCCAATTGGTCCAGAGAAGACATGTTTTCTTCTGGATTATTTTGCCTATGCTGCTGCTTTCGATGTTTTAATTGATCTAACTAGATTATTTTGCACTTCTTTCAATGATTCCTTACACGCAACTGAATTCTAGCAAAGCTAATTAGAAGCTTCAGAAGTGATCCCTACCAGTACCTTTCACACTTTGCAGATTTACACATCTTCTCTGAGTTTTTTGCCTATTGCTGAGAAAGTAAGGTACATATTATTAAAATCTCTATTTATTATTTTTTTGTTTGTCTATAGTCTTCCTTCACTGAATTTCTCATCTTTGGAATTAGTGTAGTTTAAAGAATTGACATTTACTAACCCAGTTCCAAAACCACCAAAGGGCAAACTCTGTAGGAAAACAATGCTATCTGTACTAATAAGCATTAGTGACACTCAGGAAAACTGGGTCTTCCGAGTAGACTCTGCATGTTGCCAGTTCTCTCTGCCATTCAACACTAATGAAAGAGTTGATGACCTTGCTGCAGCTAACAGCTGCTGCAGGAAAGGTTGCAAGGTTATTAAATTAGGAACGCAAGTACAGTACATTAAGACTAATTGAGCATGCTGGTTCCTGTTGCGATTGTGATGTTGCTGGTTGGATAATGACGCCTCTGCTGAGAGTTTCTGAAGCATTCCAGAGTTCTGGCATAGGAACAGATGAAAATTTTGGAATAGTAGCAATTTCTGAAGTAACGTTAATGGCGGCACCAACAGTTCTGGTGTCAATCAAATAGGGAAGAACAGTCACCTAAAGACTACCAAAATCTCCAGGTCTACTCCGCTATAGAGAATGCTGGATTGCTGTCAGAGTAGCATGGCAAAGTGGGTTGGAAGGAGCCTTCAGGATTCACCTACCTGTTTCCCTTGCCCTGCATTCCTGGGAATTATTTGCTGAGCAGCTAATGGGGACTCTTGGAGCTCTTAGGCAATCTCCTGAAGTGCCCATTCCTCCAATGGAAAGGGAAAACTGCATCTCCAGTACATTTGGTTCTTCAAAACACTTTTTATTTCTAGATCATATTAAGTCAGCTGCTTGAACCAGCTGCTTTCCATCCAAGATTGCTTTCTGGGGAGAAAGGATTGATTCAGAAGTGTCAGGAATGACAGAGGTTCCACCATCAGAGAACGAGCCACCCTACAGCAGCATAGCTAATCTCACATCATCTTGTGGTCTTATGCTTTTGGAAAGAAAAAGCAAAAATAACAAACCCTACAAGTCTCTAGTGGCAAGAATTTCAGAGAGGAGGAACTGTTCTCTTTGACACCTACCTGAGTTCTGCTGCAGAGAAAGGATTGAAAGCTGTTGCTGGTCTCTCTCTTCATACACTTATGGGCAAGTTAGAAATATCCAATTGCTGAGAAGTACTCAGTTGCTGAGATGCCCAGCAAGGTGGACACAGATATCCATAGGACCATGGAAAAAATGACTCATTACACTTCTCTCTGCTCTCACCTGAGCCCCCTCTCTAAGACATCCAGAATATAAGCAGCTGTTGCATATAATTACAGCTTGACAATTATTTCTTATCTAGTGATTTTGTCCAGTCATTACAGTCTGGAGAGAGACTCATGGCTGGATGGCAGCTAAGTAAGCCTTGCCTTTTTCAGAATGAGGTGATGTACAGAGATTTTTTTTGTCAGTTTGATATTTCAATTTCTCTATGAGGCATTTACTAGTTCTTTAAAAAGTGAACAAAGTCTATTTTTCAATAAATTTTACTGGCACAGGGAAGCATACATCTGTTTCACAGTTTGCAGCTCTGTATTTCTCAAGACTTCTTAAATTTTATCATGAGTGAATGGACAAGGTCAGTCAAAAATGATGGAGTTATTAATATTAAAGTGTTGAAAAGCTACATCCTTGTAGAGATTGTCCACTGCCTCTTTTCCACCACAAGACGTCCACCCACAGCAGACATCTCCTTTCTGGCCATAACTGACAGGAGATATTGTACATGTGTCAACATATGCAGGTCTTGTAGCATTTGATTTCAAGGTTCTGGCATTTACCAGAATCTAGGATACTACCCACAAAACAGCAAGGAGGGGAATATTTGTCAAGGAAAATGGTTCTCATACTGCATGTGTAGAGAGTAAGTTGAGCCTAGATAAAGTTTTCCTGTGGTGGAAAAGTGGTTTATTTGTTTTTTAATGTGACAGACAAAATTGATGACATGCACAGTGAATAACCTCTAAATCTTTTCAGCCAGGAGAGCAATAACTGAAGAATTATTCTGTTCCTTACAGATTCTGTTTATTCTGCTTTTAAAGAAATTTTCAGGCAAGTTGAGGTTATGTCCAACATGACTTACATATGATTTGATGTCTGTCCAAAAATCAGTGTGAAATCACAAAGTTGTATGGGGTTTTTTGGTGATTTTTAATTGTAGAGGGATTAATCTCCATGATTAGTATCATAGCATGTATTTTTTTCTGGTTTGTTCTCGCCTGAACAACTTCTCCAGCTTCCAGTTTACATATGTTGTCTAAATATAATTTATCATTTTCCATTTTTAATTTTATTCCTTCCTGGAAGGTTTTTCTTATTACTTTTCTGTCTTTGAAATACCCATTTCCCTGTTAAGCAGAGTGGCACAAAATGATGAAGCTGCTTGCTTGTAAATTACCTTCTTTCCTTGACTTACATTTCTAAAACATTTTGCAATGGCTGATGTTCAAAAATTCTTTGGGAACATTATTAAGAGGGATTCTCAGTGAATTACTCACAGAGCTTAACACATTACATATTACAGTATAGCAAAAGCATAACAAAGGCATCATTCAGAAAATGCTATTAAATGTTAATATGCTTGAAGTAAAACTGCAGCAAGCCTTTATCTCTACCCCTGATTGTATTTTGTTGATACATCACTCATACATGGCTATAGTTTGTGTAATAAGTTTGTTCTTAGACTGTTTGTACTGGTTTTGCTTCAATCACCTCCCCACACTATCTTTTTAGATTATTGGGCAGCGTAATTAGATGTTAAAACTTCACATAGGTTCATAAGAGGGCAGGAAAAATTGCCAGAAGACAAATGCAAAATGCAGGATATGGAGTGAAAGTTGAGAGAGGTATGGTACCTGCTCAGCCCGCTCTTACCCACTCTCAGGAATCTGCTTCTCATCACCTAGGACCACATCAGGCGTCTTTGCCATCCTGTGGATACCCTGGTTGCCTTGACAGCAGTAGGCTCTGCCTGTGGTTATTAGCTGCAGCTCCAGGCCTCTAAGCTTATGCCTCCTCAGAGTAAGTCAGTGACTTTTTTAATCCCTTTCCATCCTTCAGAGTGTCTCTAGTATCTTTTACCCTTTCCCCCACCTCTTTAGAAGCAGATAAATAAAATCCCTTCAGGGAAGAGATATTCCTTGGGCAGGAGGAGGTGGCCTACGTTTGGCAGTGGCTACCAGATTTTTTTAATTTTGTGCTGTGCTGCTACTTTTTGATTTCTTGTCACCGTTTTTCCCTCTGATGCTCTGGAACTTTTGTATTTTGTAAATTTGTAGAAGTTGTGGGTTTGTATATAGCGCTACCATCTGCAGTACTTTCAGGTACAGCCCAATGACAGGTGGTACCTAGTATTGTTGAAGTTGCTTTGCAAGTTTTAAATTGCTCTTGTAGCAATTACAGTAAAGAGAGGAGCATATTTTCAGACGTGCTGGGGCTTTCTTGCTCTAGGAATTTAGAAATGTGCTGAAGTTACAAGAAAACTCTTCCCTCCTGCTGTGTTGGAATGCAGAAAAAACCAAACAGAAAACAAACCTAAAAGAACAGAAGCCCTCCCTATTTTTAGTGCAGGAGCAAGCTAATAATGCTGGCTACAAATCCATGCAGAGTACATGCAGGGTTTTTTTAAGGAGAGTTTGTGTCCTTCCCACTGTTTGCCCCTTGAGGCTTTTCTTCTGGGAAAATGGGGACCTGCAGCCCCAAGTGCAGATGTTGGGACGGCAGCAGCAGCCAGTCGGTTGCTTTACTAAGTGGCTGCTGTCCTCCTGAGCACCAGCAACAGGAACTCCAGAGAACATTGCATGCCTCCACCAAGTATGCTGAACAGACACCACTCTGCTCATAATATGAATTAGAAGAGTCGCATTAGACCCAGTTAGACCCACAGAGTGGTGATCTTCTCAGTTAATTTTAGCAATCCACAGGTGAAATATCTAGTATTTTTTTCCAGGTTCCCATTGTAATTGAGGGGACAAGATCATCACCTTCATCTGGGGATGCCTTTTAGTTGCAAGGGCCTCTTTCCCTCTCCTTGCAAAAAGGGAACCTGAAGGACTGCCTTCCATGCTTAAGAAATACCCACCAAACCCAACTATGGGAGAAATGGTCACCATCATTAAGTTGGGGAGAGGGGCACAATACTTTAAATCAACCTTATTACAGAGGTTATAGAGGACAATCCTGATCTTATTGGGTGGCAGCTGTGTAGCCACAGTCACATCACCTCATTTTGGGTGCTCAGTTTCGACACAGCCCCTACTATGATGCCAGTTCAAGAACCTGAGACCCATTAAATCCCAGCTGCCTGGCACTGCCAGGCCCTGCCTCTCTGTGAAGAGAATCAGCTGCTAATGTGAATATTTGGAAACAGCAATTTCTGTCAGTGCAGCAGCACCAGGTGTAATTTCAGGATTTCTTTGAAAAAATATAGTTGAGTTCAGAGATACAACATCCACACCCAAATTCAATACTGTTCAAGAGTTTTGAGGCTTAGCTCTGGCAGCAGATTGAGTTACTTGTCCTCATGTAAGCAAAATACCTCAGAAAGAACTGGAAATCCATGAGATTTCCCAACCTAGCAAGTGCTTTGCTAAATGAGTGCGATACTTCCATATATTGAGAGGTTTTTCAGATGTTTAGTATTCCAATTATCTAGAACAGTATTACCACAATCTCTGGGACAGAAACAGATAATTTCATCATAGTCTTTTAAAAACCTACTTTCAATAACCAGGCTGATTTAGAGTGAAAACAATTTAGTGAGCTAATGCTGAGCCAAGTGAATGTGACATATTTGTTGCCTTTAATCACATCAGTGTTATGTTGACAATTAACCTTTGATGATTCAAAACCCTTTTGAAATAACTAGTGGCACTATAATGCTATATTTAGATCTAATTAAAACTTTTGTTCTGAACATGATTTTCCCTTTAATGCCAACTGCATTACTATATGTGTTACAAATGCAATCATATAATTGAAAGGATTTGAAGTAGTAGCTTAAAAAGAACAAATGGACAATCTGAGTGGAGAAACACTTCAGGAAAAAATGAAATGGTAATTAGCTGGCTAGCACAGCTTTTTTTTATTATTTTATGAAAAGTAGAATGTTGCCACTTTTTATTTTATTTATATTTTATTTTCATGATATCACCCATAGCATTTCATATTTATACACCTTTGCTTTTTGGAGTAATCTAAATCTAATGGTTTTGGGGTTTTTTTGGTTTGTTTTTTTCTTTAAATAAGATTTTTTTATGCGAATGACTACTAATCTCTTTGGAGTGAAAGTGACTGGTGGGTTGGAGCCAGTTCTAATTGAAAGCAATCAAATGCTCACTCTGGCATCAGTGTTTTCGAGATATACAGAAGGCTTAGCTATTATTCTGAATAGTTACCATTGTTAATTGTTCCCTGTGTTATAATCTTATCAACCCCCTCTTTTTTTTTAATGAGCACGATTCAATTCAATTATTAAATTGGACAATGTGGTTAATTTAGATATTATATTTACTTATATGCATGTAAAAACCACAAGTATACCTATATATGCACCTTCCCCCCATAATTTACATCATGAACAAATGAATGCTTTATCTGGTAACCACAAATTGATAGTGGCTGTAAGGATATTTTTTGAATGTACATTTGTTAGCAAATACCAGCACCCATATTTCACTTAACAGAGCTGGGGTAACAAGAAATTGCTGGATCAGTCACTTCAAGTTAACTGCTTCCTTCTCTCACGCTCCGGTCTGACCAGAGAGATCATAGAATTATAGAATCATCTAGATTGGAAGGGACCTCTAAGATCATTGAGTCCAACCATCAACCTAACAGTGCTAAAACCACCACTAAACCATGTCCCTAAGCTCCACACCTACCTGTCTTTTAAATATCTCCAGGGAGAGATCTCCACCACTTCCCTGGGCAGCCTGTTTCAATGTTTGACAACCCTTTTGGTGATGGTAACCAAGCCATGTGTTCCTTATAGTGCAATATATGTCGCTAGATATATTAGCTAGATATATAGCTGCCCGTGCTGGTGGGGCTGCCGCAGTGGGGCTGGGTAGGGCTGGTGGTGTGATTTGTGTGCCTTCCTCTACCAAAGCTAATGACACCTGCATCAAAAGGGCAGACAAAAGAGGGAGAAAATGGGGCCGAGTGGTGATGTGCTGAAAGGATGTTTCATTGTAAACGGCAAGGGACTGAGACAAGTTACCATAAAGATGAGAGCACCATTTGTTGCTTCTTTATAGGTAGTATCTGACTTTTCTCATACTGATGCTGTCCCATTTGCCTTTCTGCATCTTCTGTACAGATTTGCTATTTGCAGGCAGTGAATTACTGCCTGGGAACGGTACCCCGAAGATGGATGGAGTAATGCCCATGGGTTTTAGTGGGGATTTGTTGGGGTTTGCAAGAGCTGCTATGCAACAGGAACCTGGCAAGTGTTCCTGGCACTGTCAGGAAGGCTGCCCAGCTGTGTTTCTAAGTGGACTACAATGAGTTTGTTTCATTAGTAGCTGTTTTTCTGAGGGAAGCAGAGTGCTCATAGCACAGGAGGAATGAGGAGAACTACTTTTGAGTCACGGTCTTAAGAAACAAGCTTTCTCTTTCACTTGAAGCTACTAATTGTGTAGGTCCCTTGTGGCCTGAAAACAATCCTTTTGCAGGCGTCCCGGATTTTTCCTCTAACAAGACACTGCTGTGTCTGCTCAGGAGGCAGGGGGCATCCCTGGTGGATGGTGCCATGTGAGGGGACAGACCTCAGCACCCGCTGACCAGCTGCGTGTGGCATACCGGCCGGCAGCAGGAGAGCCCACAGCACTGCATGGCCCGCCATAGCTGGCCTGTCTCTCTGTGGGGCAGTGGAGGGAAAAGCCTGACTGGCCCCTGCTCAGCAGGAGTCTTGACAGGATGGTGTGCCTGGGAGCCCCTCCTCGTTCTGTTTGGAGAGCGGCATGAGAGTACCCATAGTGTGATGGATGTCCTGCTCAGTGCCCACAGCTCAGGGGTCCCCTCGCTGGGAATGAAGGGGGTGCAGTCGTGCAAGTAGCCGGTGTTTTTAAATTAGGTACCTTTGTGTCTCTCTCAGAGGAGCAGTTGCAGAAGTGAGAAATGCAGGCCGCTCTCAGGTGACAACGCTGTTGGATCAGGCAGTGAGAACTGTCATCCAAGCCAGCAAGAAATAAACCTCTCGGTGAAATAAGTATTTGCTCCCGGAGTGTGGTATCTCTGCCAGTGACTGGCAGCAGCAAGGCTGCTGTGAATAAAGCACTGCTGTGAACAGAGGGCCCTGGCATATCAGTGATAAGCATTATAAAAAGGTGTTACTGCTAGGAACTGTGCTAAGTACACTTTCACTGCACAAGGACAGACAAGCATGGGTTGTGAGGTGGCACATAGCACAGTTGTCACATAGTATTTTCAGGAAACCCCAGAGGGCTTGGACCATGAAAGATGGTAAGAGAAGATTAAAGAGTGTGCCTTTCTTCAGTGAACTATGCTTTGCGTAAAACTAGTGACTGCTTGAATAAACAAGCTGTGTAAAAAAAGATGAGTATGCAAATGCAACATGAAGTTTAAATAATTCTCTTATGGGAGGTTCAAGCTTCCATAGGATATCAGCTGTTCCAGGCAGATCTTGGGGACGTGGCCTGGTAGAAAGGTAGCCACTTGTCCCCCAGATTGCATGTAACAGTTTGTTTCCTTGAGGTGTCAGAAATCAATTTAGGGGATTAGACAGTCTTTCTTTGGCTTGTGTTGTGGTGGCTCTTGCTTCTCCTCAGCTTGTAATTTCTGGAGAACATAGCAGCTTCAGGATGATTTGGAGATGCAGAAAACCTCAGGGAGAGAAACCCAGGGACATGGTCCAAAGGCAGCCGTACTCACTTAGTTCCCAAAGGGGCACAGGAAAAGGTGGGTTTCAGTGGTGTAGTTCTAATTAACTCTTCAAATGCACAAGTCTTACAGTCATCTCATTCAGGATGAAAACTGTGTCTAGTAAGATCATCAGAAGCAAGTAATTTTGTGCACAGAACTGAAGTGGCCCAGTTTTTAGTGTTTTCTCCTCATCTCTTTCTTGTTTCCTCAACCCTACTAGGGGAAATTTTTGTTTCTAAAGGAGAGCAAAACTGCCTCATAGTGGGAGCACCAAACACTCAAGTCCAAAAGCTTTAGTTCCTTAGACAAGCACACTAAAAATCATCCCCTTCCTAGTTTAAACAGTTGATTACATGCTATTACCAAGGAGAGCAGTGGGGAAGGAAGAAATACTGCAGAAACATTAATCTTTGTGTATATACAACCGTGAAAGACGAGCATTGCGCTTGTATCTGAAGGGACATTCAGATGGGAGTTTACCTTCCTAAAGACCTTACAGTTCATCTCATTGTACATTCAATTTTGTTTTTATTCCTGATCTTGCTGAGACTGGATAATTAGGTACCAAACCCAGTGCCCACAGGGAGCCTAAAATCAACAAAGCTCTCCCACATGGCCTTAGTTACAAAATTCTCACCCTCTAATGCAATAAGGTATCTCAGAGCCTTGTCACAGCAATCTGTTCTGCCTTTATGTACACTTACAATACAAAATTTAAACTCTTAAAATATGCAGTTTCAGTATTTCTTTCCCTCTGTGAAAAACTTTATGTACGGTGGAACCATAAACAGATCTAAATGTGAAGACAAATAGAATTTGCAATTCAATGTTTCTTAGCATCAGTCAGGAAGGAAATGTATGAACCCATCAGTGTGCTGAAAGAATTTATTTTAATTTGTTTTCCATTTGATCCACTTCACATAGTTTAGTAATGTCAAAATTCTGTTGCTTCACTGGAGCTGTAGTTTTAGTGTGACCTTTGTACAGTAGCTTGTATTGCAAGCTTTGCGTAGTGTCTACTGCTAAACAAGGGTCCAAAGGGAAAAGAGATCATTTTCTACAAGACCAGAGACAGGATGTTTGTGGTTATGCTTTACGAGATTTATTCTTTCACCTCACTTAACATCTCCAGTGCTAGTGCTCTGGTATATTGCTGTACATTAGTGTATTTCTTTACATGAGACTTTTGCACACATTACATCTTGTAAATTCACTGCTCATGCTGTTATCCTGACTAAATCCTGATTAAATCCTGATGAGGGGAAAATCTGCATTATTTCATTCAAAAGCATAAGTCCAAAAATCATCTTTCAGGGAAGCCTAAGATTTAGCATCCATTTCCTATTCAGTCCCTATTGCCAATGGAGAGAATGCAGATCAGAGTGGCTAGAAAGGAGGCCGAAATTGTGTGCCAGACTTGGGCTAGAATTTGCATTATGTGTATGGAAGTGCAGAGTGAATGAAAAGTAGCACATGCTCTTAAGCCAGAACGTGCCAACGAGGCTGGGCAATAAAAGCCCTGTACCAGCTATTCCCAAAATACTGTTCAGCCTTCAGCATCAGCCACCAAAATCTGCCTGATACATATAGTAGTTCACACTGCACTGAAGTTATTTAGATCAGTCTTATGAAATTCGGTTGCATCATAAGTGCCAGAGTGAATTCTGTCTAAAGATTTTGGTTTTCTCCTAATGATTTTTTTTTTCCAATGAATCAGCTTAATATCTGTGGGGTGAAACTTAAAAATTGCTTGAGTATTTATGGTTGATTTGGCTGTATATTATTCTAAGGTATTTGCACAGCATCCTGAAAGCTGTGAAAGGTACTGTATAACTTAGCAACATGTTATCGATCTATTTTCGACTGAGCTCTTGAGCACATTTTCAAAATCCCTACCTGAGTCAATCAGTTGCAATCAGCTAGAGTACACATGAATGATTGATTTTGACATCTGGTATGGTAAGATTATTATAACACAGAATAAGCACCTGTGCCATTTCTGCCTTGAATAGCTGTTAATGTAATAACATAAAGCAATGAACTGACTAGCACAAATGGTTAATGAGAGCAGTTAAGGTTTCACAGTCAAAACAATGCTTTGTGAGCAGCAAGATTTATAAAAAGCTTGTCTCACAATGCATAGCATCATCATCCCTTATAAAGACCTACATAATCATGATTCTCACTTTCAGCTCAGAGTACCCAGCACTGTATTTTGCATAATTAAGGTAGCATAGGCTGGTATTTAACATTGCTCAGCTGGCATACATACTAGTTACTAAAAGGCTTGCTATAGTAAGAGTTCCACTGCTTGATATTTTTGAAAAGGACAAAAAGAAAGTAGTCCAAATCTTTGAGCATAAATAGTTCTGGTCAAGTCAGTGGAGCTGTATCAGCTCAGCATTTAGCCCATCACTTTAGTACTCCTGGTAAATACTACTCAATAAAGTAACAGTGCAGTTTTTCTATGTCAGTCTTTTTAGCAAGTGAATTGAGCAATTTCAGAATAGTTTTTATTTTTCTTGGCTTACTTAGAAACTGAATGTATTTCTTTCTGGTTTTGTAAGTATCTTATAGTTAGGGAGAATCACTCCTAGCTTTCATAATGGTTGTGCCTGTTCATTTATAGTTCCCCAAATTTCCAGACTAAATCTGGAAATACAAAAGCACCTATTCTATATCAGATTAATTCCACTTTTTTTCCCCTTGCTTTTCATAATGAGGCTTTTCAACAGCAAAATGTCAGTAACACTAACAATGTTCTATAAAGTCCAGCCAAAAGGGTATTGTAAAAAAACCAGCATTCACCTGGGAGAAAGTCGCAACATTGCAGGCAAAAGCATTGCAATATTGTGGGCCTGAAGAAGTTGATGGTGTTTGAATCAGATTGTGGTTTTCTTGCTGTTTCAGGCAGTTTTGCCTGTTGCAAGTCGTGTTCTTCAGAATGGCTAAAGCATTGGATATTTTCAGTTAAACCATTTTGCTAGCTGCACCACAATCTTCAAGCTGTACCCACACAGAATCACAGAATCACCTAGGTTGGAAGGGACCTTTTAAGATCATCTAGTCCAAGCAATAAAAAAAAAAAAAAAAAAAAAAAAAAAAAAAAAAAAAAACCACCATATACACCACCACATTCACACCACACAAAACACCACCACACAAAACACCACCTACCACACATTTCAGAGAGGAGCAAATATTAAAATTTTTAATAATACTGCTCAAAAAGAAGAAGCTTCTCATGTATAACAGAAAACATGACATACCAGGTACTGTTAGGCATGATGATAATTCATAGTCTGGTGACAGGAAGGTTGTGGGAGAACCTATACTTTTAAACTGGCTTTAGTTGTGAAAACAGAATCTACCAAGGCACACTGCTGGCACTGCACAACTGTTGTCACATGCAAGGCTTAACACAAGGAGGTTCTGCCAACCTATAAATAAATTGTCTCTGTAAACATTATTTTTTCCCCAAGCTTTCTTTTTCCTGCACCACACAACTCTGCTGTGGCTGAAAAATATAAAAAGATTGTATAAACCAGAGTGGACTAATCTCCATGATGGCTGGAGATGAGCATGTGGAATATTAACTATAGATTAAGAAAAAAAACCCCACAGGTTTTCACTGAATTTCACTGAATTTTTTTTTTAGAGTTGGAAGGGAGCGTAGAGATCATCTAGTCCAACTCCCCTGCTGAAGCAGGATTGCCTAGAGCTAGAGCATGTTACTCAGGACTGCATC
>JAOQGH010000001.1:141882995-141906735 GCA_025769975.1 Gallinago jamesoni
GGCTCCATCATCCTTCAAACCACCTTTTAGATACTTATAGGCATTGATAAGGTCTCCCCTCAGCCTTCTCTTCTCCAAACTAGAGTCCCAGCTCTCTCAGCCTTTCCTCATAAAGGAGGTGCTCCAATCCTTGAATCATCTTTTGTTTGTTTGTTTGTTTGTTTTTGTTTTGGTTTGGCTTGGTTTTTTCCTATTGTTTTTGTAAACTCTTCCAGTGCTTCAGCTATTAATTTTAATTTGAAATTACTTTTATTATTTCTTCTCTGTTTCTAGCATCTCTGGCCAATGTACTGGCAATTATTGAAGCGTCACTGAGACCTGGGCCACTTTTATGGGAGCTATCCTAAACCTTGCCTATAGTTCTGTTTTCCACAAAAGACATACAACTTCTAAAAAAATGAGGTTGGGATTTTCAGGAGTTCCTATGGGGTTTACATGCTGAATAATCTAAAATGCGGTGGAAGATGAACATCTAGCTTCTGTAACAATTGCAGGTCACTGTCCTATCACTTAGGAAGTGGTAAAGAGCAGGTACTGCAGGAAGAACATCCATTCTACTCTCTTTATCAGGTAACATTCTTTTAAATTTGCCTACATATAATTATGTATTTATCCTTCTTCAGAGGTGTACAGGAGAGTTATGACCTGCTTCGTGATAGAGTACAAAAAGATGTTAAGCAAAATAATTTCATCATTCATCTGAAAGGAAATGGAATGTTGTATGTCAATATAATGTTTTTAAAACAGGATGACTGAATTGATTTTGTCAGCAACAATGTGATAAAAGGCTGTTAAATTTGTGCTACTGCCACTTCATAAATATTAGTATGTCTACCTTTTTATTTACTGAAAAGTCATCTTTTAGAGAAGTGACAGGTATATGATATTTATTTTTTACAGGTTATGCTTTGCAAAAAATATGCTGCTAGCTGAAAGTTGCAGAACTAAGTTGTGCTATGGTACAAAACAATGTGATGTCATTAATTCCAGGACCTGGAATTAAAGAAAACCAGGTTTTCTTTAAAAGAATACATGTATCTCAAAAGGAGCACATCTTTGACCAATTTTTGATGAGAACTGATTTTAGTTATGACTAGAAACTTTATTTATTTTATTTCTCATGTCTTAGGTTTCTATTTCCATTTTCACTCACTGAAAATTTTGTTTAGTTTCCATCTTATGCATTAACATCTGAAGTATCCCTATTCCTAGTTTTCTATGATAGTATTTTATTTTTATTTTATTTCATTTCATTTTAAAAATGAAGTTGTTATGTCTAGTACGGGGGCAGAAGCTGGAGAAAATTTTGGCAAATATTGTGTGTTTGGTACTAGACTCTGCCATTGATCCTACCTCTACCTGCACAAGAGTTTAATAGTAGCTTCCTTCCTTTTTATCCCTCAAGAAAAAAGAAAGCGTTCCTAGAAAGAAAGATGGGGATGAATGGCTTAAGAAGAAAGGGCTCTGTGGCTAGCTGTTGGGGGAGAGGCAAGTCTTACACAGTGGGGCATTCCATCTGCTATGTCTGCTTTTATTTCTACCAGCTTGCTTTGATTTAAATTTTTGAAATAATGAGGATTTGGTCCTGCTGAGATATTTCTTTCTCCGCTTTCTTTCTCCAGAGGCAGCATATCCAGTATTACACTGTCCTGACAGCTGACGGGTCTGTGCAACAGAAGACTACATGACACAAATTGGTGTGTGATAAGTAAATCCTGAAGAAACAAGACAAAGGGGTAGGAAATATTGCAGGACCATTCCAGCCCAATGTACTGAGCTGGACATTTCTGGTGGAGAAGAGAGCACATCCCTTATGGCAACACATTTTGCTATACTGTGGTTTAATGTGTCACAGAGAACATTTTGTCTGAAAAAAGCCCTTCAGAGGTGCCTGACAATTTGCCGGTCAAGTTTGCCCTGAGAGTACAAAGTATTTACCTACGGATTCAACCAAAGAGGTATCACAGTCATCATGCTCTGGGTAGCAGCTGGTTGCAGCGCAGGTTTTTTGGTAACTTCCTCCTATTTGCACAAGAAAGATATGAACTCTTACCAGTTCAAAAATTTATCCAGCAGACAACTGCAGAGCTGCCTACCCCACAGGCCTTTCCTGCATCCCCCCTCAAACATACCACCACCCCCCTGGTTACACCCTGTAGCCCGGAGCCAGGCACAACTGCTGTCAGGTACTCGTCAGTGCCTCCTGTGCTGCATTACTTGGTCGTGTAGGTTGTAGCCCTGTGGGTACATTAAAAAAATACTGCAGTTTTGCTTTAATGCATCTAAATTAGAGTTGCCTCTGGCCAGTATCATCATAAACTCATGCCTGTGTACTACTGCTTTCTATTTCTACCCAGATTGCTTTTTCACTGCTAAAACTACATACATAATAAATTGCACATGACTGAGGCTTGACTTTTCCTACCAACACCCTATGATTACTTAATGGATTAGGAAAAATACATGAACGATCTTTGTCATGAAACTGCATGCGGTGAGAATGGAGGAGCAGTACATAGCCTGTTGGATAAGGTGACCGATGGGTGCCTTCCACAGAGGCAGTGATTTCTTAAAACTCATCTTAAAATTCATCTGTTTGGTGTATACAAAGCTACATATAATTACACAAATGATATGTTAGTAAAGTCCACATGCCTGGATTTTCTCCAACCAGAACATGGGATTTCCTGCTTGACTCCAATATCTTTTTCTATTTAATAACTGGTGCAACAAAAAGAGTGACCAGGTTAAACTTTATATTTTAATTTGCAGTAATCTTATTAATTTTGCTTTGAGTTGCTGTCCGTGGGTTTTTTTCTTACCTGTTTAAATTGTGCTGGAGAAAATGCTGAGAGAACATCTGGCATATTCAATTTGGTTCTATTCTGAGAGAAATCACTCCAAGCTACTTTAGAATGGAGCTTATAGGACTTTAAAATCTCTATTATTTATAAAACTATGCTAGCATAGGGCTTTATAAAGCTCTAGGTTGGATTCTGAAAACAAAGTTGGACTGCAAACTCCTTTTGGGTTTTAAAGTGTTAAAAAGCCTCTTGCTGCTCACTTCATTGCTGCAAACAGATAAAACCAAGACCAATCCCTTGGCAGCTAACAGAGATTGCAGGCAAAGGTTGTAGGTTTCCTTTGATATTTGCTCTAAACTCCTGATTGCAACTATACTTAGCTACTCTCCTTCAAGTTAAAAGTCAAATTACGCAAAGTTTGTTAAGCCCTTCTTTCACAGAAGAATTACTGTTCTTGACTATATGGCTTGTAAATCCAAAGTGAAGCCAAGCTATCAGTGGGGCACAGTTCTCCCTTGGATTGGTGAGTGCATGGTGCCCACATCAAGAGAAGATCAGATCTTTATAGTTTCAGCTTTGTCCTGTTTAATAGGTTCTTTGGGCACTGTGATGAAAATTCATTCTGATAGTCTTAATTATATTTTTCAGAGATAAAATTTTTCTATTGCTTATAATAGGTGGATTGATATAGCAGAGATGACACATTAATTGGCCTACTGCTACACACATAATTCAGCATATAAATTTTATTGCCTTTAAAAAATATATAGATCATTAATACTGACGCTTTTTGAAAGAAGTTGAGAAATGGCAAATCAGCAACTAACTTGTTTGGTTTCATCTTATCCACAGTGACTCTGTGCCCCAGATTCTTGTTCCTCATCCTGCTGTTCTCTTTTCACTGATGAAAACTATTTATGATCAGCTTCCCTATGGAGCAGTAATGCCAGGTACAGTGAGAAGCAGAGCAGCTGAATGCCATAAGGAACGTAGTTCTTGAGCTGTTTCTTAGCTGGGCTGGTAGCCCCTTAATTTTATTAAAGGTTTTGCTTTTGAAAGTGCAGGGGGTGAATTTATCAGAGGATAGAATCCTGTACTCATAGCAGCAATTAATTTGACACATATGTGTTCACCTGCCATAATTCATCTGGATTTTTAAAAATGTTTGGGCACCTCCTGGGATTGGCAGAGTGTCTATTTGGGCTGCATTAGCCACTGATGTGCTTTTGCCTATCTGTGCCTGAGAGGCATGGCATATGAAATAAAAGAGGTGTGCCAGCAGAACTCCCCTCTTACCCAAGTGCCAGAAGAACTGAGCTGAAAAAGAACATGGCACAGTCCTAAAAACAGTAACTGTCTACCTGGGGGTTCCCAAAGCTGCTAGCAGAGATGAACAGCAGTAACAACAAAGAGCAACTTTTAGCCCATTTCTCCCCAGGGTGAGCAAGGTCACTGTGAGAACTCATCAAAAACAAACATAAAAGCCATGCTTGGGCTTTTGTATCTGACACTTCGTACCAGGAAGGTCACACAGGCTGAGCACCGCTTCAGCACAGGGAACATAATTAAAATGTAAAATGACAGCAGACGGTGTTATTGTGAGCAGAGGGTTCATTCGACTGCTGCCTGCAAGTTGCTCTGAATCACTTCAGAAATGGTGACATCAATGCGAATGCTCCCAGCAGCGAGAGCCACTGTGGAAAATATTTATATCTTTGCTTAATTTCTGACAGTTAATGAGACCTATAGGGATTATTTGCAGAGCAAAAAGCACCTTGTTTTGGTTTGTTTGCTTTCTATTGCAGAATCTTTATTGGTCTCCAGTCACTCCCTGATGACACTTTCCTTTTCAGTCTTTGGCCTCTGCCATTCCAGATATAAATAAATAAGGAGAGGTTCTGCAAACTGCTCTTAAAAAAACTGTTTCTTTGCATTTCCCCTGCGGGACCTGTTTGCTCCTGTTTGTTAAGTATTTGGAGCGGTTCCCCTTCCTGATCTCTGTCACAGGGAAGCCAGGGGTTTGGGTCCTGAGCCAGCGTTTCCAGCTTCCACACAGGAAAGGCCTTTGGTCTGTGGACTCACTGGTACCTCTTGGCACCTACATGGACTGTTGTACCAAGGCAGCATCGCAGTGCCTGGGGCAGGAGGTCAGGGTTTTGGCTCTGCCTCGTAAGCTTATTTGAAAGAAAGACCGCGTTCAATGAAAGGTGATATGGAGAATCCCCCATGCCAAACCCCCTGTGCAAACACAGATTAAGGAGGAAGATTTTGTTCTGTAAATAAGTTTGCCCTCTTTTACTATCTTATTGGGACAGACATCCTTCTCAGGCTGTGGCATGTACACACAGACACTGCCTGTGGCATAAACACTGGCACACAAACGGCTACCAAACAAACCAGGTGTCTCACAGGGTAGCATGAGCACCCACATGCTCAGAAATAAGGCAAATAGCTGCAAAGAGGTGTGCAAGGCTGAATCTCTCTATGCTCAGCAGGAAACGAGTGTGATAGAAACCATTTCCCTTGGTCAGAGGCCTGATAATGACATGCCAGGAGGTAAATGTACTGTGTCTGGCACTGTCCGTCCACAGATAAACCTATCAAAAGGCAAAGTGGTGTATGTGATGTTCTTCTGTGTGCCTACAGTACTGCAGCTGGTGAGCACTGGTGCTCAGTGTCACTTCCTTTGCTTCAGACTAAGAGACGAGAAACCACTCTGTTGTAATGAAGATCATAAATGCTAATGTAGATTATTGGCTTGAACAGTGGAAATATATGCAGGGTTCAATGTGGCTGTACCTGCCCACTACTGACTTCAGTTCACAGCCGATTGTGAAGGTTTGAGCGTATAAAAATGCACTGGTATAGCATTAATTGGCTTTTGTAATAGGTCTAGTGAAGCTGCTGAAAAAGGACCATGTGGACACAGTCTAATTTAGATGAGAAAGCAAATGGTTACTTCAATTGGTAAGGATTGTGGGGGAATGGTTGGGAAGTGAGGTAAATAGGAGTTGCAAGGTTTGGCTTAGGGGGTCTGCTGGGGGAAACAGTATGAGAGGAGACTGAAGACAGTTGCAGAGCTGGAGGTTAATAGCAGAAGGTCAGTACTATGTGTGTGAAGGCACAGCAAAGGGAAAAGAAATCCTTCAACTTTCCGCATTTGTTTGAATTTTTTGTTGCTACCAAATTGAGAGTTTTGTACTTCCTTTTTCGTTAGCTCTGCTATGTCTAAATTCACTCCTTAAACTATATTCATGTGATTAATTATTTTGTTTATTCTGCAGATCAAATACTTAGAAAATCTTAAAGAAAACAGTACAATAGGGCTACATCTAGGGATGCTAGGTCAATATGCCTTTCCAGACAAAACTGTGTGAAGTTTAGCAGCTTTGGCTAGCTATATTTTATTGAATCCCTTTTCTTCCTTATCTAATTTTTTAAAATTAGAAATCAGCTTATTTCTTAATGGAGAATTTCAGTGGAAAGTTATTTGCAAATTTAACTTTTGGTGGATTTAGTAAAAAAGTTGATTAAAACAGTGATAGTATTTTGATAACAAACTGAAGTCCTGGAATTTTTATCATAAGGTTACTCTGTACTCAACTTATTTTTCTGTTTGTGAAGCTCTGCAAAACACTTGGGAGGAAAGACTGAAGTAAAGTTTGAAGTGAAGTAGATGTTGTTTGGATTTCGATTGCATTATAAAAGCTTTTCTTATCCTGTAACACGTTCTTTTCCATAGAGAATAGCTTCCTATTCCTCCCAATTGTTAAAAGCTTTTCAGTTATGTTTGCTTCATAAAATCTTTAGTATAATGGGAAATTCTGCATTCCATCTTTGTGAAATTGTTATCCAAAAAGCAAGGATACTCAAGGAATCACATATGTTTCAAACTAAACCTCTTTTTCTGGAGATATTCCATACCTAAATTACTTTGGGAGGTGCGGGGGAAGATGAATCTAAATCTTTGAGTACCAAAGGCTGCAGAGAAAATCAGTGGGAATGAGACTAACTCTGTGACACACAGAGGACATCCAGATCCTATAGGGTAAGACTGTGATACATTTTCCCATCTCCCATTTTGGCAGGTTGCAAAAATTGAAAATCTCCTCACATGGTCATACTAGAGCTTATTCATCTTTTGTTGGCACTCTTGAGGAAAATAAGAAATTACAATAAAAATAACATCAATGAATTTTCTTAGTGCATTTCCACTTTCAAATGAGGACACTTCTTGCTCCTTTGGATGCATCAGAGTTTCAGATAAAGTAAGAAATGCACCAGAAAGCCTCAGAAAAGAATTTCTTTTCAGAATGGGAATGCATAGCCTTTCAGGTCTCCAAACAATGTATATATCACAAGAGAAGAAATCTAATCATCTGAACCATCAAATCATGGAATTATTCAGGTTGCAAGAAAGCTTGGGGGGTTATTAGTCCAGCCACTTGCTCAGAACCAGCTACCTGACAAGACCAGTTTTGTTAGGACTTCATTCAGTCAGGTCTTGAAAACCTCCAAGGACAGAATTTTACAGCCTCTGCCACTCTTTAGGGTATTTCTCCATTGCAAATTGCTATAGAAATACCCAAGAAAGCATACAGAAAGCATTGCCATATATCACGGGAAGTCATTATTCCTTTTTATTCAGTGCATGTTGCACCATATCTGTATCCAGTTTGGGGTCCTTGGGGAAAAAAAGATGTTTCTGATCATATTTAACAGTTTAATTGTTTTATTTCAACTAATTAAATTTATTTGGTTTATCTAGATCAAACAACTTCAGAAACACACTGGGGAAACCAAGCAGAGTTTTGTTTTGTGATGCCTGACGTTTTTCTTAAGTTGTATAATCTTATGAACTAAAAATAGCCTGAACTACCAGGTTTGATTTTCATGAGATACTGTTGTCTAAAGATAAGTGGAACTTGTGTGTGTTCCCAGTTACTCCAGGGCAAGGATGTACATTCTTGCGCAGAGGTCTTCTTCAGATTCTGTTATATACATACAAACAGTTGGTTTTCCTGTATAGAAAGTCAAATGCATGTGAAGACACTGAATTTTTGAACTGCTTCTGTGTGATGTTAATACTATAAATATTAGAAAATTGCATAATAGTTCCATCATCACAGGCCGTATTGAGAAGAGCATTGCCAGAAGATTTAGGGAGGTGATTCTTCCCCTCTGCTCAACACTGGTGAAACACATCTGGAATTCTGGGTCCAGTTCTGGCCTCCCTAGTTAAAGAAAGACATGAGCTTACTGAACTGAGTCCATTGAGGTGCCACTAAGATGGTTAACGTACTGGAGTATCTCTCATATGAGAAGAGACTGACAGCTGGGACTGTTCTGCCTAGAGAAGAGAAGTTTCATGGAGATCTTATTCAAGTGTATAAAAATCTCAGGGGGAGACTAGAGCAGTCAGAACCAGACTCTTCTTAGTGATGTCCAGCGACAGGACAAGAGACAATGGTCAAAAATTGAAATACAGGAAATGCCATTTAAGGATAAGAAAAACTTTTTTCTGTGGAGGTTATAAAACACTGGCACAACTTGCTCTAAGAGGTTCTGAAGTCTTCCCCTGGAGTATTCAAAACTTTCCTGGTCAGGGGCCAGAGCAACTTGCTTTAGTTGATCCTGCTTTGAGCACTGAGTTGGACCATCAGTCTCCAGCAGTGCTTTCCAGCCTCAACAATTCTGTGATTCTGTATACAGATTCTTTAACCTAACCCATGATTATAATTCACTATATTTCATATTTGCTATAAAAGAGGCATTTTCTATGATTGGACTATACTTCTAAGCATTGCTCTATCTGTGTATGTTTAACACATCTATGGATATGGACCTATGGATGTGCTAAACAAGATAAAGCAATGGTGGCATAAAGCCATAAAACTACTGCTCAGGAGAACATTTCAGAACAAGTCTATCTTCAAGTGTTGTTCAACATGTTGAGTTGAACTGGGCTCAAAGAACATAATTTGGAATAAGAGCATGGAACTTTCACCACTCTTCTGGTGGTGTGCTCTCCCTGCTTTTCCCCCTCTTTCCCCCACCCCCGGCTCCTGCTCAAGCCATAACCATCAGTGGGAGTTGTGATGAGTTGCACCCAGACATTGGGGGATAGCTGGCAATACAGCCAAAACACTGTCTGGACTGGGGACCTAGATATTTTGTTCCCATGAGAATATGACTATAAGTCAATTAGCTTACTCTATAAATAGTGGACAGCCCAAGAGCCCTATGAGCTCTCCTCTATGGCAGTGGGCTGCACGCCAGGATCTCCCCTTTTGTGAGGATGCTTACTTAATGTTCTACTCCTCGAGGCTGAGACATTCTTTACTGCAACAGATTCTTGGTAAGTGACTAATAGCATGCTAAACTTTGAAATCTTAAGTAATATAAAGGATTGATTGTGCATGTATAATCCTTTAAACATAAACCATTGACCAAGTCTGGGATTAAGATTGGATCCAGCCACACCTAGACTCCTCTCTGAGAAGTTTAGAAAGCAAGGGGGTCCTTTCTGAACCTCATGGCTCAATAGGAGGGTCTCCCTGACAGCTTGTCTGACCCTGTCCTCTATGCAGTAAATAATCAAAATAATTAAAATAATAATTTTAATTAATTAAAATAATAATACCTTGCCATCGAAACGTGTAAAACACTGTCACCTTTACTACTAATTTTGTTAAATCACTGTTTCACCTTAATAAATATTTCACTACTTCTCTCTTATGAGTGGAATTAATCGCTCTGCCCACGACACCCCTAGATTTTCAGATTGCTGCTTTTCAGTTTATGGCAGTCTGTCTTGGTTTCAGTCCAACAATAGATTGCGTTAGAAAAACATGACTAACTCTCAATTTATTTTTTTTAATGAAGAGGGGGGTGGAAAAATTAATTTCCCCCTCTAGCATAACAATATTGCTTTCGTTGTCTTTTGGCAGTCATAAATGAAAGACAGCCAAATTTTGGAGATGAAACTTGGTATATCACTTCCCTGTTGACCTGAGTAAAACTCTTTGAATCGTGGGAAACAAGACTGTGAAATAAATACACATCCATGCCAGTGAGCTTGTCCAAGAGAAAATTTCTATCTATCTCCTTTTGTATGATATGGGAACTTGTACCTTATTTAATTAGCTTTTGTAGCTGAACAAAACACCCTCTTAATGAAGTCTACAAAACAAGACAGTTTGAATTTCTTTCTTTAATATCCTTAGGAATACACTCATGGTGAGATCAGTAATCATGAGATCTACCACAGCTGCAAAATCATAAATCTCTCATTGTAACTTTTGCATGAGTTCTTGATTTTCTCCTGACTGACTGCTTCTTGGTATAGTTTAAAGTTTCTCTTCCCTTTTAATATTGCAGCTTTTGATATTTGTAGGTGGGAACATATGACTGGGGAGTATCTGGACCATTTTGCAGACAAATCTGAATATGACTTATTTACAGCTTTTCACTTTCCAGAAATGAGCTCTGGGCTGTGAGGAGGACTAAGTATTTCCTGGTGGCTGCTTGTACTGAGACCAGTGTAAGCTCCATGCTTGGGTTGGGGGAAATGAAAGAAACAAAATCCCACTTCCTTGGGCTAAAAACTATAAATCTGGGAATTGCAGCTCAACTTTCATCCTGAGTGTGCCACACATGTCCTCCAGCTTCGCTCAGAACAGATTAGAGCCAGGCATCTAGGGCAGTTCCACAAGTGACACTGAAGTACAATGTTAGAAATGGACTCTCAGGCTGGTTTTTTTGGGGCACTGCCAGCACAGAAAAGGTCCCAAAATTCTATGAAAGGATGACCATACCTTCTTTCAAACAGTCTGGCACATAGACTGGGAATCCTGTTCTTATGCATGTGCCTGCCAGCAGCCTGGACTTGAATGTGTGCATGAGAATGTAAAACTGAGATTTCAGACAGAGTTTCCTATTCTCTAGCTGTGGTAGTTCCTGGCTCTGTATCCAACTGATGTGATACCATGTGAAACCCAGGGCCTGGCTTAGAGCCAGCTAGAGACAGTAGCCAGAGGTTCACTAATAATCTATTTATCACAATAATGATGGCATAAGAAATCACAAGTCCTTTTTGAGAATCTTGTCTTTATTTTTATTTTGTATTTCTCTGGGTTCCTCCTTTTATTACATTGAGATTCTACCCCAAGCCTTGACTACATCTTGAGACTGGATGAATGCTGCCAAAATCAGGTCACCAAGCTGCTCATCTAAGAAATCAGTGAGCCCTTTAACTCTTCAACCAATAAGGGACCTGTCTGCCTCCTTACTTTTTTATATGCATGTATGTTTATATATATATCTACAGACCTACCTATATATAAAATACATGTAACTATGATTTCCTTCAATATGCTAATAAAATTCTGGATACTTAATTAGTGTGTGCTACTAATATTCAAGTGGAAATTGCTGACCCCAAAGTTTCCGATGTTTTATTCTTCTATTGACAACCAGATATTCTACAGTCTGAGAATGTAGTCTGTAAATTTTATTAGTGTATAAATAGTTTATAAACATTATTAGTCTTTTATGTCATGATTATGCATATGTTTAAATATACCCTCAAGTCTGATACCTTAAATGAGAATTGCAATGTTAGCCTGAATGAAAATTCTTCCCTGAATTGGTACAGCAGCAATTTAAATTATGACTACATTTATATATTAAATCCTTCTCTTCTGATTTTTTTTTCATTGAGTTTATAGAAGCAAATAAAAATGACATACTTTGCAAGTTTGTTCTTATCTCAAAGCATATATCAACAAAGTTAGAAACATACTTTACATCTGGGTCAACCTACAAATGTTAAGGGCAAGTCCTCCTCTTCTAGGAAACAAAGCTTTTGAGCATATTCATACAATTTTTGTGAGCTGAAAGTCCTGCACCTTCAGACTAATTAATGAGATCTGGCTCACACTTTTTAGGCTGGGGCTGAATCCTCAGGGGGAGCAAGTGGAGCTTGATGGGAGCTTGGTGTTCCAAGAGCTCTTATGGACACAGGATGGGCAGGGAGGGTACCAAAAGCGAAGACTGAAACAGGGATCAAGCCAAACTGATGGTGTATATGCACCCTCTGATGGTTATTTCAATGCACCTTTTAATTTCTATTTTTTTAGAGAGAAAGGATAATAAGAGAGCTGTGGTAGAGAATACTTACATCTCTTTATTATATCCTTGAAAATCAAACTAAAATTGTTTCCAAGCACAGTTTTGCTTAAAATGTAATCTAAATTAACCTTTTTCTTTCAAGGGTGAATTCAATTATTGCTGATTAGCTGTATGAGCAGACGTACTTTCCCAGAGTCATATGCCTGTTTGTGTTTATCTTAATTCATTCTGAAAAGAAGAGGTCAGAAAAGGAGAGAATCCAGGGTAGAGGGGTGGAATTGATTTGGAATGGCAATATGAAATGTTGTGATAGAAAAAGTGCTAAAAACAGCAAAGAACAGCTAAAAGGATTGAGGCATTTCTAAAAGCATAATGTGGAAAGTGTGAAAAGAGACAAAAGAAACCATGGCTGACTGATTTCTGTCACGGTGCTCCTATGGTCACCTGTGTACATGTTGTTTGCTGGTTGTGACCCAGCCACAGCACCGCGGGGGAGAACTCGCAGCATCCCTTGTGGTAGGGTAGGGTTTTGCCCAGATGACCTCAGCTGTTACTTTCTTTCTGCCCACAAATACATGTCATTTTTACATATGTTTTTATTCTTCTGGGGTATTTTAGATTAGAACAATAATTTCTTTGGTAAAAAAAAATTTAAAACAAGGAAATTAATGTTTTCTCTATAAACTCTCTCTATAAAATGAATCTGCTCTTACCTGGTCACCAAACCACACTTGTCCCAAGTTCAACTTTCCTATTAGTTTTGATAAAAAATAAACTAATTTTACTTACCTGTTTTTGTTGACTAAAATATTTTAGAACTTCAGTGCTAAAAGTTACATTGAAGATAGTCATTAATAATCATGGCCTGCAAGCCCACAAATCTGCAAAGTATTTGCCTCTGTGTTAAAGACAAAGAAATACTTACTCTGCAAATAGCGTGTCAGAATAGTATTCAATAGCTGGTTAAACATACAATCAAATACAAATGCTATAATGCTTCTAAGACCCTTAGCTTGTCACTAAACACCAGCGATTTCCAGGCATACATTTCCATACACATAAATCCATTATAAAAAATCATTCTCCACAGCAACCTTTCTGAAGAGTCCATTTTGTTTATAGAAGGCACATATTCGATGTCCATAGATTTAAAGTGCAGATGCAGAAGTGGAGAAACACATGAGAAGTAAATCAAAATGATCTCTCCCCTCTCTGAGTGGAGGGCTAGCTCTGTTTTGACTGCTACTCACTGCAGCCAAATTGCTACTCCAGCTGTTGGGACTCACCTGAGGAGTAGTGTCTTCAACGAGTGTATTTATTATACACTACCAGGAATAAATTGCAAAATCACAGATAGTCTGTTGGAACATTCTCTGTTCTGTGTCCCTTAAGTTTTACTTGGCTTCAAGCAAATGTGGAGTGTGAGTTATGCTATGGCATACTATTGACTGCAGCGTGATCCATTTGGGAAGGAGGGGTGAGTTCTGGACCATGCTCCACTCTGCGTCACTGAAGTCTGAATTTGTTGTGGCCAGTAGTAGTGCTAAAGCTGTTAGGAAACTCCAGTAACCTTGTCAAAGATTGGCACTTATGCATTACCTTCATGTCTTGCTTCAGACATTCCTGTGCAGCAGCTTGGATGCCATCCCGTATTAACCGCAGTCACTGGAGACAGAAGATGAGCTCTCCAGGCATCAGGCTTAGATGCACAAGGGGGCAGGTTGTCAGCACGTCGTACATCACAAGAGGGTTTGGCTCCTGGGGACATGTATGAGACACACTACATCAGGACAAGTCTAGAGCAGAGGTGGGCTGGCAGAGGCTTTTGTCCTGTATTGATAGAATGCAGTTGTCAATTAACATTTTTAATTCATAATTTTCACTTATTTGTGTTTTCTGTTTTCTGTTCCACATTGGCATGATCTTTTGTTTATTCTTTCTGTTGCTACTGTTACTATTTAGTTTATGCAGTTTACTGATTCAATCACAGCACGGCATTCATTGCAAACAAAAACCTCTTTTCCTGTCACATTTTGTTATCAATTCTTTCCTGCCAGCAGGGGTCACACAACGACCGCAGCTTCCCAGGGCCACGTCTGCCCTAGTCGCTGATGCCAGCGCATCACTTCTGGGCAAGGGACACTTGGAAACGCTGCTCAGAGATAGAGAAAAGAGAGCTGAGAAGGATCATCTTATTACATAAATATTTTCTGGGAAAGACTCCATCAAATCTGTAGCATTATATTTTTTGGAAGCTCAGAAATTTTTTTTAATGGTCATCATATTAAGTGTTGTAATAGTTCAGATAAATATAGCTATTCTGCACTTCACTGTGCTTGCAGGCTGTTACTGCTCTCCCACTGTTAAACATGACTCACCAATCTCTGCTACAAATGAGTATAAAACTTCCTCTAGGAAAGCAAAAAGGAGGCAGTTGACTATTGGAACCCTACTAGGAAAAGCAAATTGACAGAATTGAAATAAAAACATTAATATTTTATGATTTTATATCTGATATGCCTGTTAGATTTGCCTCCCTAGTGAATTTAACTTCAAGGAAAACAGGTCATCATAGAAGGCAAGGTGGCTAAAGAGTGAATTTGAAAAAAAGAGACTAGTGGGATGTAGTGTGAAACCTTTAGCTCACTTATTCATAGTACTGGTATTTCAACTGCAAAAAAAATAAGGATTCCACCGAGCAACCAGCACTCCTTTGCACTAGGCACTGAGCACACAAATACTAGAGGGACAGTTTTTTTCCCAAGACAACCATAATTCTGGATTGATAAAAGCAGTGACTTGTCACTGTTAGCTATTTGGGAGATTCACAGCTGCCTCTCTTACAAAGATACCTGAATGTTGATACCCTTGGATGTTTCCTGCAGATTGACTAACAATGCATAGGCTTCAGAGAACACGTAGTACTGCTTTCATCTCCCTCAGTACCATGCAGCATGAAATCTATGAGAACAACACATTTGACAACTATGCTGAAGTTTGGGTTTAAATTTGTGGGAAGAGAAGGTCCAAGCCATGGATATGGCAATACTACAGAGAAGGGCAGGGTTTGCAATGAGGCCATTGTCCTGCCCGGCCAGGAGAGCTCCATGACTCCATTCTCCAGGTTCAGTCAGGAATCTGGACTCACGTGCAAGTCTGAGCTACAGGTGGCTTGGTGGAATTGGGAATGGTCTGTGCACCTGTCACCACACTTTTGTAGGCTGCAGGATGTGTCTGAATCCAATTTCAAGCCCTTAGCTGCATGATAACTCACTTAGATCTAGTTTCAAATAAGCAGCATGGAAATATCTTACAAAGGAAAAGGCAGAGGAGAAAAAAGATTCAAGCCTGTGACTGTGAAGATACTCGAAACTGTAATTTCTACTACTTGACTACCCATTAGTGCTTGTTCATCTTATATTTTATAATGAACTGAAGTGATTAAGAGCAAAAAGTGCCAGGAGAAGAAAAATCAGAGTTGTCAAAGGGTCACAGTCTTTTAGCCAACTTTGAAAAGAGACAAGAAATGAGAGGATGAGTCTGCTTACCCAAAAAGAAAGAACAGAAGAGGGGTCAGTAGCACCATGACATAGACATGCTCAGTAATTACTATAATGACAGTACTAAGTAGAGATGCAACAACCCGTCTGTAACAGAGAGAATAATGAAGTTAAGGCTAATACCTGACTTACTTTATCTGCATATAACCCTGCTTCTTCAAAGAATTACAAATGAGTAAATCATTACCCTATTAGACCAAGAGTTTTAAATCAGATATTAAAATTCACAATGTAGTCATAGTTTGTTCATTTCTGTGAAAGTTTTCATAACCTTCAATTATTCTCATGCAAATGCCCTGAGAGCTATTAAAAGAGATACAGAGATGCACTCAGCATCTCCTGTTTTAAGACTCTGAAGTTCTATGCATTATCTTTTACAAACACTGAGACGCTGAAGTGAGACCAACTGGTGAGCTTTAAACATTAGACTAGGAATTGTAAGATTGAGTGTAGCTCGAGAGCTCATTATCTAACTTCCTAGGATATTATTGATGTTGTTAATTTCCTTCTGTCAAATAGGCAAAGATAATGTGAGACACTGTATGACCAGGTCATTCCAAGATGAAATAATCAAACATTTCCAGCTGCAAATGCTTCTTCATTATGTGACAAATGATGGCCTTTTCATGGTACAAAATTATACTACAAATCATGATATTAATGTATGAGATGTGTTCTAATTCTGTCCTAAACTGCAGGATACCTGTGGTGGAAGAATTATTCATTCACACAGAAAGATTATGCAGTGCGTAACCAAAAAACAACGATGAGTCAAACACCCTCCCAAGGGTGGTAGGCATTAATGTTGTGAATCCTATTCTACTTGATGAGAAATATCAAGCAGGAGATCTGTTAAGATCAGATTGTGAGAAAAACCTCATAAACAACCTAAGTGTAGTACCTCAGAAGACATTAGGAAGAATGCAAAGGAAGCTGGGTGGCAAGTCTCAGTGAAACATTTTCTACCAGTTGTGCCCTTACTCAAATTCAGGTGGTGATAAAACAAAATGAGGCTTCTTGCAGGAAGCCCCATTGTGGCAACACCTCAGAGAGGCTGAGCAACAGAAAGTGAACAAGAAGGACAAATAGTGTCATGTTTTCACCAGTACTAATAAGGCAGGACCCTTAAAACTAAAAGGACTTTTGCAAAAAAACCTGTAAACAGGAATCAAAGTAGCTTGGTTCTGAAAATGCTCCAAAAGAAGCTATATCACCATTTCTGGAGATGAGCTCAAACTGGTGACACAACACTGTTCAGCATAGTGTAGCAGCCTGACTGATAATCTAACATCAACCAGTATCACGCCTCAGTTCATAAAACCAACTCCTCAGGTTCTGGTTCTCAAGCTGTCTGTGGGACCCTCTGCATCTACTGCATTACGCCATGAAGATCTGCCTTCACTTTCCTGCGCTCTTTCAACCTTCTAATAAGGCTTCTAGAGATGCTGTTATGAAGTTATGTATGTGACAGACATCCTCAGATACCACCCAGACCCTGAAAGGTTTTGTGGCTGCTTCATCCCTGTAAAATTTCCAAATTCCTTCTTCTTGTAGAGCTGTGAAAGCAGTGACCAACAAACACCCTATGCCCCAGAAATTTGGAGTGAGTTTTCCTCTTTCCTTGCTTAGGAATATCTCTTCTGGACACAGTGAATCTTGAGTACAACTTAACATCTTTTAAAGGCTAAGAGTGTGTTGGTAGTGATCTGTAAAGGTTTTGTCAGTGAATATTTTCAACCGATTGCTAGTGTCTAACCACCACTTGAGGGAATGTTTTATGTGTCTGTGAACATCACTCTATCCAGAAGATACTGAGAAGTTGGTACTTCCAGGCAAATTCTTTGAGAATGTGCCTGGGGAATTGTGTTTTGGCACAAAGATGTTAATCCTTCTAGGCACAATACTGTCTTCACTGCTCATGTGTCATTTTGCAAAAGGAGGTCTTCAGACCTCTATTTTTTTTTTCTTTTACCACTTTACTTTTTCCTACTCTGAGATGGCAAATAACCTCAAATCCTTTTCTTGAATAGAGCTTCTTAACTGGCATGAATGCTGACCCAGACTGACAATGTTCATTACAAAGTTCAAAAATTGATTATTTTCTTCTTTTGCTGCTGTAAAACTAGTCAGATTTGCAACCGAGTCTTTTAAACATCTGACAGGCAAATGCTCTGCAAGCCTTCCACAATAGCAACATCTTTTTGCAAGATTTATTGGCTGCCAATGGGAAAAAGACAGAGCCTGTGATGACTACCAAAATGCACCATACAGCTGCAAGTTTGTAGCCTAAAGAAGGTAATGGAAAGATGTACCACTCGTAATGTAGGTCTACAATCAAGCATCCTGAATAATTTACAGTATATAGTAGGGTAGAATTATAATTCCTTTATCACCATGACAGTAATTCAGTGAAATGCAAGGCTTTTTTTTTTTTGCATAACAGGTATATATTTTTATAATTCTTTTAAATGTTTACAGATAACAGGGTAGTGAAAACAGTGCAGAGATGATATAAGATTTCAGAATACAGTGTACACCTTTTGGTGCTGCTGTGTTTTACAAGCCACCAGGAAAAGTCAGAACATTACAGTGGGTACAGCTTGGCCTTTTGTGCTTGCTTATAGGTATTAATAGCATGTTTTTAAGAAACCTAGTAGCATCAGTTCTCATTTTGTTGAGAGAAATGAACAATTGATAATTACAGAATCACAGAATCACCTAGGTTGGAAGGGACCTTTTAAGATCATCTAGTCCAACCAATAAAAAAAAAAACACCCAAAAACCCCACAAACACACACACCACCACATTTACACCACAAAGGAGCTCTCATAATTTCTGAAAAGTTCATTATATTCCAGAAAAAAACACAAAATCCCAACCATCTAACATTAGGTCACCCTCCTCCTCAGGTTTGAAATACCAGCTTTCACATATATACGTGCTCTGGAAAAAAGAAAACATTAACTGCAGCTGATATAAAAAAAACCCAAAACAGCAGGTGGGAACAAGTTACATGATCCTACAGGTAAATTAGATGAGTGGTGGTTCACGGACTAGTGGCACTGGAAGTAAGCAAGCTACGGTTGAAAAAATCCCTGTATCTAAAATGGCACCACTGAAAAGTTTTATCTACATAAACAAAGGTAACATCACTGTTTTAGGACAGTGAGTATATTTATATGTACTTAACATATATGTACACTTGACATTACTGGCACCAAACCCACTTTATGGAAAGAAACTAAGACCCTTGGCATTTTGCTGTACACCCATAAAATCATATACAAGTAGTGCCCGTCACTGCAGCTTGTAGTGTCATCAAGTCTCTTGTACTGAGAATTAACAGAGGAGGAAAAGACTATTACATTGGGTTAGATGAGTCAGCCCAATTAATCTTTTGCTCCCCAGCATTGAGTCCAGTGTTAGGTTTTCTCTCACAGTTTATTAAACACCAGGCAGTGAAATTTTAAGGAAGACTCTGGCTATGGCTCAGTTGTGTGGTGATTTTGACATGAGTATCACTGTCTTGGTTCCTACTCCTTTTGCCCACCCATGGACAGCTTTTTCTATGCACAGAGACTGAGAGGGCAGTTTCTTATGGTAAGAATAAACAGCATTGGTACATTAATGGGAGCCCTTCCCACCAAAGTCCCTGATAAATGTGATACTGGAAAACAGTTCTGCAAGATTTTCATGTGGAAGTAGCATTAAAAAATGGGGTTTCCAGAAAACAGTATTTTCCATTTTGAAGGGTGCCCATTATTTGGAAATTTTTCTGTCTTCCTGCATGGAAGAAAGACATGCCTTAATATTCGGTGTTAGACAAAGGTTATTTAAACATATCACATTCTTTGAAGTCTTTTGAGCTTTTGTAAGTTTCATTTAGTGTTGAAAGTTAAAACATCTTGAGAGGGTGACTGAACCTTTTCAGTTTAGACACTCAGTGTGAGATTAATGTCTCTTGGAAGTATTTATCTGTTTGTATTGAGTCTAGGCAGGTACTTCGGTTCACATGTGCAACTTTAAAGTGTTTAAAGTCATCAGAGGGGAAAGTTAGCCATTGGTATAATTTGGTAAAGAATTAAGGGATGCCAAAACTCAAAACTTGGAAGTCTTTTGAAACAAGCATCCATCTATAGCTGTCTCATGACCTTGAATGTGAGTGATTCTGAAGAGGTCCTTCTTGTTTCCTTTTTTAATTCAGATTTTCTATTGGAAAACACATCTGTTGGTCACTCAGAAATTTAGACTTTCTAATAGCAAATATATAACAAGCAAAACACAATTATTTCCCTACTTTGCTAAGAATTAATGGTGTATCAGGAGAATATGTTAGACTAAACAGCTGGAGAGAAAGGCAAGAGATCATTATTATTTCATTGTTTGTGGTGGCACCCAAAGCCACCTGTGAGTAAAAACATACATGTGTGGAAGAAGCCAATCCAAAAGAAAAAAAAAAAAGACAAGTGAAAGATGTCTCTTAAGAATACAGCATTTTCTGGAAGATGTTTGTTCAACTAAGGTAAAAAGATAGAGAAGAACAGAAGGACCTTGAAATGTTATGAAGAGGCTCCCCAGAGCAGTGGATCAGATAGACCTGTTTTCAATCACAGGAAGAACTATAAGTCATAAATTCTTCAGGGCAAATCCATCTAAAAAGTTCATGCTCCAGTTTCTGTATGGAGAGATTATTTTCTCACTTTAAAAATCGGACACTTCAGACGAGAGAGCCAGGGGAGCACAGAGGTAGAAGGGCAGAAGTTAGAGTTCAGCCGTAGCAATGCTTTGAAAGTATGATTCATAAGAGGGTAGGTCTAAGACAGAAATGCGAATGCCTTTCTCGCATCTTTCCCCCAAAAGAGAGCTTTTGGCAAACAAATGAATGACAGCTACAGTGATTCACGTTTATCAGACCCCCTGAATATCAGGGTAAATTGGCACCTCGTGGGCTTATGGGGGGATTGGACTAGATGATCTTCGAAAGTCACTTCTAGCCCTTACCATCATGTGATTCTGTGATTCAATGCTTTTCTTCCTTATTAGCATATATTTTCAGTTATCATTATTGTTGGATAAATTCAGCCTTGGTGTAAGTTGTTCTGACTTAAAGGGATTTTTCCCAGTAATGTGTTTAACCCTATATGTCTCTACTGTGGCTGAGGTTTTCTGCAGGAAGTTGAGATTGATTCAGTGATGACATCTATAAACATATTGTGCATACATCCAAAGGAAGATGTTTGGGAGAAGAACAGATGGATGGGAAAAGAAGGGGAAGACTGGAGCAAATGAGAGGACTAAAGGAATTTATGAAGGTAGTGGAGAAAAAATGAAATGATGCGTCTTTACATCCTAGAGATTTCCTTGATGATAAATTACTGCAGTGCCTTTAAATCAAGAGAGACAACTTTCAGGATGACCTGCTTTGTAATATGGCAGCCTGACTGAAGAGTAAAGTGTCTCATCAGGAGCATGTGAGACTCAGATTTTCAGCCAGATAGGAGCTGAAATTCAAAATATCACCCTTTCAAGTCTGAAGAAAAGGTTTGATGTTTTGGATAGTGCTCTTGCCATTTTGTAAACCCACTGCTAGATTAAGCATTCATCTGAAGTACCCAACCTCAGCACAAGCAGAAGTAGCAGGTGGACAGATGCTTTCAGGCAGGAGTTTCTGGAATGTGTTCTGCATTGTGGTTCAGGATCTTCAGCTTTTATTTATTGTCCTATGCTGAGTTTTGGAGCATGGAAATTCCATCACCTACAGATTTAATTTTCATCTCTCCACTTATTGTATACTCAGACGTACTTACCCCCAATACATAGACATCTGTAAGAAGGCCCCCATCTCTGTAGTTTGTACTAATTATATATTCCCAGGTAAACCTGTTTCCTCTTGTTGACAATTCATAACTCATTTTCTAATCTTCTCCTAAGGTAACACTCACTCTTTTCCATTCACATAGCAGTAAGAGACACACAGGAAAACTAAGCCACAGTGATAAATCCTGAAAATGGTGATTTTGTGAAGCTCTGAATTAAAAATATTGAATTTTATGCTTCCCCTGTGGATATATGTTTTTCCCCACATTTCCTTATAATACCTAGAGTTGCATTCAGTTGAATTACGATTGTGTTCAGAAAGCTATAATGAAGGCATTGGAATTCCATGGCAATTCATCAACATTTTCTTCAAAAGAGCAAAGATTTTCTGCCTTGAAAAACCTATGAACTCTTCACACAGCTCCTGGTATCCTGGTCTCTCTCAGTGGATTTCTCCACTAACATTGGTTCAATCTCCTTTTCCTTTTCTGTCCCACTAGTGGAACAGAGACGATGGTTTGCACAATGCACCCAGCATGACAATAGGTTGTAAGCCATGTACAGAGATACCATTATGACTTCTCTGCATTTTATCATTGATACTGTGAGATAGAAAAATGGAGCTTCTGTCCAGAAACACAGTTCCTTTCCTCAGCTCTTGCCCCAGTTTTCGGGGGAGCTGTGGTTCAGCTACTCTTGGTGTTTTCAAACTGACCACTGGGTCACCTGTGATGGGAAATAGTCATGGAAGGGGTGGGGAGTTGAGCACTGAGTGTGGTGATGTGGTGGGCACGGTCAGGGCTCACCACTTAGGAAGCTGTGACCATTTCTGCTGGCACAGTGCATTCTTTACAGCTGCGTGGCTGATGTGCCCAAAAACTGGGCTCTGGGGTCTCTGCCAGGGAGTGTGTGTGCCGGGGGTGTGTGTGGGGGGTGTGTGTGTCATAACCAAGTGAAAAAGGGGAGCTTCGTTACCACTTGTCCTAATCTTATGCCCTGGTAATGTCTTGCTGATTCTTGAGAGAGGGGAAACAGCTAGTGTGCATATTTAGTGATTGCACTGAGTAACTTATGATATTGATAAACGGTATGGTCAATGATTAGACACCTGTACAGCATACGTGCAGCTAATGTGCCACTGGTTTTGAGTGGAATTCATTGTTTGTTACACTCTTTTGTGAGGAGAAAACCAAACCTCCAGCTGAAATCTTTTAGATCACAATTGTAAATGTGGATGCAAAATCCATTTACAAATGTATATTGATAAATGAGGTGTTATTTAGGAATATATTTACCTTCATGTTTATGTTACTGTATGTGTATGAATTATAGTACTATAACAAAATCACTGAAAAAATATGTAGTCCCAATTATGAATAATATAGCAGCATCTGCAAAGCTTGGGTAGGTGCCAACATGAAAGCCGACGTTATTTTGGTTTAAAGGCTGGAACAGTGGTTTCTGAATACAGAACATCTTTCTTGCATGTTTTATAGCTCTGGGACCTGGCTATGTCAAACCCATTCAAAGCTTATGACTTGCATAAATGTTCATGGCATGAATTGGAAGGAAAGACTTTTAAGAACATTTTTAAAGTTAATTGCTTCAGGTTAGGTATCACTGTACAGGACTTTTAGCAATAAAAGAATGGAGGAGTTTTAGTGGCAGAAGCATAACCACAAAAGACAGACTGTTGTCAGAGTGGTGAATCAGTTATGCAAGACAATTCTAAACAATCACGTCAACTAGCTCAGTCTTTGCCAGGCAAAAATGCAAATTTTGAGTTGAACAAAACCAGAGTAATTACACTCTATTCTAATTGCACAAAAGGCTACGTCTACTCATGAAAGATCTTCAAATGCCTTTTTTTTTCAACCTAGTCTGAGAGAAATAACAATAAAGAAGACTTTCCAAGAAAGTAAATATAGTTTAATACTGTTTCTGTTGAAATAACAACTGGCTAGACTCATCATACATTATCCATTTCATAAAACTTGCATAGTTTTCTTAGTTGTATGAAAATGGCATAAATACACAAATCATAACTCTTTAATAGTTTAAAAAAGTGCCTAGACATAGAAATTAGAAGTCCCAACAGTCTGTATGTTTTCTGGAGTTTTGAAATAATAAGAGAAAGCAAAACAGTGCAAAATATGTAACTTGGTTACAAATCATGACAGGGAACAGTGAAACCTAAGTCAAATTATTTTTCATGCTGTCTTTAAATAGATGTGGCTTCTCTGTGCTTAATGGAAAACAGTGATTTGTTAATGATGATCACTTCAGGAAAATCCCACCCTTCCATGTCCTTCCTCAGCCTTCACTGGGGTGGGGAGTTGAGCACTGAGTGGGGTGAAATCAGTAGCCCAGGTCAAGTGCATCTACGCTAATGCACGTAGCATGGGCAACAAACAGGATGAGCTAGA
>JAOQGH010000001.1:141906835-141933798 GCA_025769975.1 Gallinago jamesoni
TTTAATGTGGTTGGACTCAGTGATCTCAAAGGTCCCTTCCAACCACTAAGATTCTGTGATTCTGTGATTCTGTGATTCATCTTTCAGATCAGCTGTGTTAAAACTGCCTGAAAAGTACTCAAAGAACATGCAACCATGTCATCTGGCGCTTTCTCCAAAGAAGAAAAGATATTTCCTTTCCAACCAGGGCGTGAGGGTGATGGCAGAGGAAGGCACACAACTCCTCTTCACGGCACAGCAAAGGGTCACGCAGTCCTGGAGGGGCTTGTGCTGGACAAAGGGCTGACATAGAGGCTGGTATCACTCAGGGAGTAGCACAAGAGGGCAGAACCAAGGAACCATCAGGTTTACACCCTTCCAGGTCTACTTGGCCTTCCAAGCTGCAGCTTATGCAGTGGAAACAGAAGATTTGTATGGGTGTTATGCTATTTGACTGTTTTCACTATAGTAAAGGTCTGCTTATATCAACGGTGCTAGGCGGTGAATGTACCTATTAATAACAAAAATAGTTTTTTAAAATTGCATGAGAAAGGGTAAGTAGAAATGCTGAGTACTTCCCAAACAGCTTAAAATGCAGCATTAATAATGGCATTTTACTCCTTTTCATATTCCCAAGCCAGCTCCACCATAGAGCCAAAAAGACATGTTGGATTTATGGAGGTGCTGATCTGTGCAAGAATGCAAAATATCAATTTAATTTAAATAATTTTAATCCTGACAATATATAGGTCAAAAATATCGCAGCTTGACTTTCTAATCCCATGCTGAGTTTGTAGGGCCGGTAGGTAGAAAGTAGATTTGTACTTGTAAATTGCAGAGTTGATAAGAAATCACTGAAACAATTCAAAGAACGCGAGGAACATTTTGACTTGCACTTTTTTGGCTCTTTGGCTCTTTCGGCTCTTATTTTTATCCAACTCTTCTTATTATGATCTGTCTATAAAACTCAGCTAAATCCTCTCAATGTCTCCATACTAGTAAACTTCTTTTTGGATCTAAGCAAACTGTTTTGGCCTTATTTATCATTTAATCTTCGCACAGAGTAAATACAACAACTTCTAAACTTCAACTATGATCTTTTTATTAGCCAAGAAAAACAGGAAATGCTGTTAAAAAAAAAAAAAAGAAAAACATAACTGAAAGATAATAGAAAATAATTATAATGATTACTTAAATCAAGTACAGGGAGTACTTTGCTCTTATTATTGGTAGCAGACATCTCAGACTAAAAAAACTCCTTCAGAGAATCTCATTAATTATTAATTCTATTAAATAATATTCTATTATTAAATTAATTCTAACTCCATTCCCCTCCAGTTATGGAGAGTCTTGAATTCTGGCTGTTTTCTCCCCGAAGAGAAGCACAAGGCTTCCACTCCGAGTAAAGGAATTTCAGAGACAAAGCTAAGGTAAACTTAGCTTTCCAAAAACTTGAAAATTGTAGATTGTTGACTGAAAATGTTATTCATTTGTATCTGCTGACAACAGTAACTCAGTGAAATGAGGAAATTTTTTTGGTTAGGTACAGTACAGATGAAGTATATAATACAAATGGCCCAACTGATAGGTAATACATATTTTTAAATATTAATAAAAATATGAAATATACTTTACCCCCTCACCATGTTCCCTCTTCCTTTTCCCACTGCCAGATAAGCTAGATGCGATATGAGGATACTAGTAAAATTGCACATCTCATTGTAAGATACAATTATATATAGGATTACATATGATACAGAAATCTGCATAGAACAGAGGATAAATAATCTTATTGAAGAAAATGAATAAAATTCCTAAATAAGAAAAATTCTACATCTGCAACCAAAATAATCTAAATAATTTTTACCTAATCAAGAAAAAATTGATCTTCTTAGATACTCCACTCTTTACCATAAGATGCAGTCTATTCTAAAGAAATCTTCACTGTTCTTTGTTATTTGATTATCGAGACATCTACTGTATATTTCATTATGAAACATCAAAAAATGCAGGCATTCTTGAGAAACAAATCTAGTTTTGCTATGTTTTTCTAAAGGTGGTGAAGGAGTTCTGCCTTTCTCTTCTTTAGTTAATTTTTTGTATTACTTTTAGTTTGTGTGTGTATGTAACAGCAATATTGCTCTCACTTCTTGCATAGAATTTCCTCCTTCTTCAGCAATAACAGCAGCTGAATTACCATCATTCTTACTGTGCTTATGTTCAGGAAATTAAATGTCTCTGTGGACCAGGGATAGTACAGAGCTACAGGCAAGCACGAGGACTGAAATGAGTACGCAGAGATTGAAGTTATTTTAGTTCCTAGAAGCATTGCATGTCTTCCCAAATATAAAATCATTTGTCTGTAGAAGCATGATATTTCATGACTAATTAAAATGCTTTCTGCAGACCCCTAGAGAGTTTATGTCAGTTTACTCACCTATCTTAAAATTCATAAAACCTTCAAAAATATGACTTCCTAATGGATTTTAAAAGCCAAGGATAGTCAATATTTATATTTTTCAGATGTGTAATATCTGACCACCTTCTGACCACATCTCTTGCAAAACTGGGGAATGCATAGTATATGGTCAGGGATATCTTATAATGTTCTTATAGCTGGGGTAAAGCACCCAGTGAACGCATCTGTAACATGAAGACAAGATTAAAGACCTGATTATCTGTATTTGTGCTTGCAAGGGGAGAAAAAAAAGTGACATGTTAAATGTCACTGTTAAATAATGTGTACATATATATTTCATACAGTGGCTTTAAATGCTACACATATTATATATAAATTTATGTATTTATGTAACTTAAAAGCATAGCTGCATAAATTAAACTCCTAGTCAAACTGGGGAGATATCAGAAGGATGGCAAAGAGACAGAAATAAAAGAGAGAAGAAAACAACACTCTGTTGTCTGTGTTCTTACTGCTGTAAGAAACTGTCCTGCTCTGACAGCGTGATGGATCAGCTCATCAGGGAAGTCCTGTCACTCTACCATTGCCAGCCAGGGTGGAGGGAGCCACCACATGCTGGTGTCCTGGCTCAGACTCAAGCTCAGATATGGGACCTAATGCACAGACGGGAGGCAGAATAATTGTTCCCGTGTAATCACCATCAGGTTATTGGGCTGGAAAGAGGATCCTGAAAGCAAGAAGAGCTTTATCCCAGGTATGAACATTGCCCATGGCAGGGGATTGAGGCAGATGGGTGAGGGAGCAAGGGAGAATGTAGAAATGGGAGGTGTTTGCTGAAGGGCAGCGTTCACATCCTGTCTGTCCTTGGTATGTCAGGATTCCTGTGTCCTATCACTTCCTTAGACAACTGCTGTCCTACAGGACCTCAGAAAGTGGGATGCACACGTGCTCTCTGTGGGAAAGGTGAATGTAGTCTCCATCTGTGTTGTCCAAGTGCTATTTTGGTTTTTGCATGTAGTTGCTTCTCTCTTCCCTTCTTCTTGGAGACATCTCTGTGCTGCATTTGGAGAGAGCAGAGCTATCTTCTCTGGGTGCTGAAATGATTTATGAGAATGTCACCACAACTCAGCTCAGAGACTGCACAACCACAGAGGACGCCTGCAGTGGGTACAGAACACAGTGGATGTTTGTGAAGGAAAAACCAGACTCGGTATAGATTTTATCTTCTTCAGTGCATAAATAGCCCTTTCAGGAGCAAAATTTTATTAGTTTGTGGAGCATCTCCAGGAACAGGCTTCCATTTTAGCACAAGACACACAGGTGACCCTAAGGAAGATTTTTTTTCACTTAATATCTGATTCGTCTTATTTTCAATTCTTCTGCTTGCCATTATGACCTTTCCCTGCCAGGCCATGGCTTTAGTATCAACTCCTAAATTTGTAAGAATAATTTTGCTCAACATTGATACTTTTAAGCCAAATCCAAAAAGGATTTTTTCAGATATTTGGTGGTGGAGCAGCCCTCACTGACATCCACAGAAGATGACTGGTTGACAACAACAGGCTTAGATGATGACATTTTACGTGGGATTCATTCTACTCATCTGAAAAACAGGCCACTTTCATAAGGTAGTCATCTAGAGACAGGCTACTTTGCAGAGTATTTCATCCTGTCCTAAGACGAGTAGTTGAACCTGGAGGTATTGTCTTTCCCAACTACTATGAAAGCATCTGGGACGCTAAATAAAGCTGAGCATGTAACTTGGATGGTTGAGGACAACTGAGATAAAAGCCTTCCCTTAAGTGCAAAAATGTCCAGATACAGATATGCGGGTAGGATGCTGAAACTCAACCTCCTTCTGAATCAAATTTTTCATGCTCTGTGATTCTATGTCTTTTCTTGTAACCACAAAAAATGTACAGCCTCAGTGTGCTAAAGTATCAGATCAAAAGACATCCAACTCTAATGAATTAAGAAGAACAAAGCAATGACTGGCACATTGGCTGAATTTCACAGGTCTTATTTTAGATTTACACTAGTTTCCACTTACAGCTTCTTAGTGCAAGCCACACAAGATGAAGATGTTTAATTGCCTATCTGCAGCAGAGAAGCAACTCAGATGAAATTATGCTGTCTTATATTTCCCAGGATAAAAGTCACCATCCTGCCTCCTCTGAAACCATTAGTGTAGCTCTTGTATTCATCTCAGCATGAAGAATATTTCACAGATTCAGCAGCTCCCCCTTTCTACTCCCAGTTTGTGCCATCAGTCTCTGATCCTGTGCACACAGAGACTGGAGGAAGTTTACTTGAGAAAAAAAGAAAACCCTGCAGCTTCCCCAGACTCCGACTAGATTGGTTAGTGGAGCAAAGTGAACAGGAACTGGTAAATTCTTCTGGAAAAACTTTTTTGAAAGGTAGTTTCAGATATTTCATGCCTCTGCCCTCCTACAGTGCTCGTGGCTCTGGGCCAGTGCAGTGGTATCTCTAACTCTCTTGGGTAGCTCCTTAAAGAAGGAGGTGGCCCCCTTTGCTCTGCATCACCCTTGGCAGTGAGGGGGTCAATCCTCCTGTTGTCCTATGCTTGCTTTGCTCCTCCTGGCCATGTGAAAGCTTTCACACCCCATGGTGCAAGGATGGCTGGATCTCTCTCTACTAGGTCCTCTCTGCAGAAAGGCCAGTTGTTGCTTCCTTGCTCCTCTGGGGGTAGGAGCACCTCCTCCCCACCCGGCCTTTCGGGGACTGTCAGGGACTACAGTGTTGCTCTTGGCATTGTTTCCAGGAACTGGGCAAACTTTAATGACCTTTACCTGTGACAGAGAGCTGAGCATGGAGAATGCAGCCTCTGAAGGAACATCTCATCTTTGATTTTGTGCCCTGCTCTGCACCTGAGCATGATGTTATCATCTGAAGATCCTGAGGCAAGGAAGGTGTAGCTGGTTGAGGATATGTTGGACTGCTTCTGAAAGAGCCTGTAGACCTGAAAATAGAGTGTTACATAGGGTGGGAACAATAAGAAGTTTGTTTAATCAGTCAGGAGTTTTATTACACCTCAGGTCATGATAATAACTTGAACAAAATAACATTGTTTCTGCTCGGTGGACTGTGTTGATATTGGTTGTTTTCTCACTGTTATGTAAAAAATAGCTTATTTGTATTGAAATGGTGATATGGTTTCTCTTATGAAATGAGACGTGTGATCACATTTATTTTCCAATATTTTTTTCATATACCAAAACATTTCTAAGAATTCATATACCAACAAAGTGCAAGAAACTGTCACTGTATGCTTGAATGAGGAACAGACAGAAAACAAGCTGAATCCTTTGGAAAGAATTTCATGGCAGAGTATCAACATCACATGTCTGGACAAATGCATTATGGGCTTATCCCACCAAACACAGGTCCACAAAGCAAGGGGATTATAGGCAATGTTTTTATGAGTGCTATTAGACAGAGAAGAAATAAATCCAGTGACTGTTACAGTGTATAGTACTATTTCATTGTCACCCTACAGATATGTTTTTTCTTAGCTTTACAGATTTGCAATTTGCAATTAAAATATGCTTGACAGCACTTGTACTGGTACTTCAAAGGATACCATCACTAAAGTTGTTCATGTTTCTAATATGGTTCATGGGTCACTCTTGTTTGTGGCCTTGATTGCATGAAAACAGGAAAATACTGTACAGAAAGGGAAACTCATTGTCATGGGATGATTTTCCATTCATTTAGTTTGTTATTCACTATTTATAAAAATTCACTTTTAGTATTTTTATAAAATGTTATAAAGGCAGGTGTTGATGGTGGCAGTTTGTCACCCTGAAACACATGAAAGCTAATCTAAGTTGTGAAGGTTTATTTCACTAAGTGCCATTGTGATTATATTTAAAATCCCGCTATTGCTGTGCATTGTATAAAATAGCATCTATGTTCCATTTTTGCACTATGCAATAGATGTGAATTATCTTGTTTCCTAGCTAATACTCAGGTCATGCACAGCAAGCGAAAAGGAAGCTATATGAGAATGTACAAGCTAAAGATTTCAGAGTGTACAGTCACATATCTCATCCTGCCCCCAGTTGTGTGCGCAGCTGATTGCATTACGAGTATCGGCAGAGTTAGCGAAGTCAGGTAAATTACCTTGTGCCTCACCAAGTGACTAGTTTATCTCAAGGTATAATGATATGAAGTCTAAAGCTGTGATAAAAGTTGAGCACCACTGATAAGTGACATAATTTCTGTGTTAGTTTCATTTCCAAAAGACTGTGTCACATCTCTGAGTAGTGCCACTGCTGGGACAGCCACCAGGGCACAGCACACCACAGGATGTGACATGTCCAGCTATAGGACTGTGCTGTGCCAGCTCAAAGCATGACTGTGGGTAGTTCAACTTTACAGAAACCACTTTGGTGATGTTTGATTTGAGATTAACATATTTGTCTGTAAAAACTCTGCCCAGGGCACCTGCAGGAACACTGTTTTTGATCTACCCTTACAGACAATGGAAATCTGGTAAATCCAGCCAGTGGAGCCTGGAGAACAACTCAATTCACCCTGAAGCAGACACCTCATGTCTATTCATCCGGTGGCTTCTCCATTGGATCTAGTGATTAGGGTCTTAGTTTGGCTGGTAACATGAAGAAACTCCACAAACTGCAGACAGCAAAAAGTAACAAATGGGGATTCCAATTTGGTGGCACAGCTAGCACAAGCCACAGGCTGCAGGGCTGGCTGGTGGAAAACCAGGCCGAGAAGAACAACTGACCACAAGCCTACCAGCAGCAGTGGCTGACAAAAAGTGGAATCAAGGTGAACCAGTTTTCAGAGATGGCATGACCCAAGTCAGCATCTGGGACACAGAACCTCAGTGTCCCCAGTCAAGTACAAGAAATTGCTGTGAGCTGCACGGTGGCTACTCCACCTGCTACTCACAGGGGAGACAAAGACTGCGTGCTACAGGTTTTGCCTGAGGAAACTTCACATTCACAGGCTGACTTGTCCTTGCATTTTCTTTTTCCTGCTCCTGTTCTATTCAGGTGAGTCCAAATGTTGGCTTCCCCAGCACAGCCACCATCATAAAAGTTTGATTCCTAGACTTACTAAGGAGGAGGAAGAGAGAAAGAAAGAAAAGAAGGGGAAAGGCTAAGCAGAACTCAAGCTGCTCTGCTCAAGTGTTTTAATACATCTAAAGAGAAGACTTAGTCCTGAGCGCCAACAGTCACTGTCTGGAAAAATGTTTCCACACATGAAGGAGCTGGAGTGCCCTTAGCAGCTGTTCACAAACCTGGAACAATCTCCTGGCAGCAAAACACAGAGAAATGCAATATACACTCCGTTGCCCACGCACATCTCATCCAGAAACATCATGCATAAAATCTCTGAAAACAGAAACCAGATGCACTAAACAAAATCAATACCTTATTGCGTATTTGGAGGTCAGTGATGACATGCTGCCAGTCATTTATTATCTTTTGTTAGGCTCCTGCAAGGCAAGACTTCTCCATGTAAAACTGTTAAACAATATCTTAAGCATCTATTTAAATGATATTTTTTAGTCTGTGAGTTCTTTCAGGCGTATATTGTAGACATGAGGAATAAAAACCCCCGATTGTCCATTGCCACCAATGAAGTAAAGTCATTGCACTGTGTTGTAACTTAGTTTGGGGGCTGTAATTAAACCACCTAAGTTCTCTGCCATGCTGTTCTTTGGATTGTTAGCTAGTTGGCACCGATTTTAAGTTTGTGGTCTTACTGAATGCCATTGCAAAACTCTGAGTTTGGTGGACAGCAAGAGCACAGGACTTCCCACATGAACTTAACTAATGCAATGTCAATAAATACATTTGTTTGAGAAATGTTATTTCTAAATGAGATTGACAAGGGGCAACTTGAAAAGGGGCAATGGCCTCAAGTTGCGCCAGGGGAGGTTTAGGTTGGATATTAGGAAACATTTCTCCACGGAGAGGGTTATCAAGCATTGGAACAGGCCTGAAGGCACCATCCCTGGAGGTGTTCAAAAGACAGGTTGACATAGACCTTAGGAATATGGTTTAGTGATTTTTGTCAGGGTTAGGTTGATGGTTGGACTAGATGATCTTTAAGGTCCCTTCCAACCTAGACAATTCTATGATTCTATGAGATGAAATGACATTTACATCAGCTTAAATCAGGTCAAACTCCATGGATTTCAATAGTATTGTTCTTAAAATGTGCTATTAACTCCAGATGAGTGTTCTTGTATTTGGGTAGTGGTATTTAAAGTTGATTTGAATCACTTAGATAAAAACTAGTAAATTAGGGAACATTTGTGCAGAAGACATGGCTAAAAATACTGAAAAGAAAATGGTTCTAAAGGTTTCTTAAGCTATCTTCTCTCTGGAAAAACTGTATGTCAGCTGCTTTCCCCACTTCGTATCTGGAGCAACGCACTAGGACCTTTAAAGCAAAAAGATGTTTTATGCCAAGAGTGCTTCTGGTCCCTACAAATGCCTACAATAAAGCAACCTAGAGGGGAGCAGAGAGTTGGGGTTGTACATTCAGGGCAGCATATGGTCCCCATACAGTTGAGTGACATACTAGACACTATGGGTGGGTTCAGAGAGCAAACTGGATTTGGAGTGAGGTTTGGATGTGAGTATGTGAGGGAACAGAAGCACTGCTCCCCCACAGCTGATGCTAGTGAATGTTCAACCTAGGAACCAATGTGCTCAGTTTTATTAATTGCTCCCAGCTTGCCAAAAACTGCTTCCTCTTTGTTTGTCCTGGAAAACTATCACTGCTCTATAAAGCTTAAAGGATAATGAGAGGCAATAAAATCTTGAAATACTGTTGTTTCATCTGAGTAACCAGTTAAAGCATCCATTGTGTTCTAAGACTGAAAGCCAGTGGCGGCTTCGGTGATGAAAGATATGCATATGGCATTAGGGATTGTTTTCCCTGATGAATAACCACTGAAACAAATGAACCATAAGATAATGCCACATGGTTGTTCTGTTTCTGGTACTTGCATCAAAACAATTAGCACTTAAGTAAATAAATCTATTTTACTATACAGATGTCCTCTAACTGATAGGCTTTGAAATGTGTAAAACTGGACCAACCATCTATTATAAACTGTGGTGTAATAACAATAAACTCTGCAATGTTTTTTTGCAGTTGCCGTCATTGTAGATGACAGATGTGTTACAACAGCATCATTCTGAGAGAGTAATACATTACCCATTTGTTGCTGTGCAGGAAATTGCTCAAGTAATTATTGTCTAGCTAATTAATCCGGGCTTTATAAAAAAAAAATAAATAAAAACAGAGAGAGAGAGAAAAACCAAAGGGCAAAATACAATATTGTTGTGGCAGGGAAAATTGTATTACATTCTTGGGTACAGAGTTTTCCTCCAGCACTCCCTAGTGGCTCATTATAATGTATGCATACTTTCAGCTGTGGCATACCAATGAAATAAGCATTTACCATTTCTGAATACTTTTCTGATACAACTGTGTATCATTAGGAAACATAGGGCAATATACAGCCGTGGTATATCTGTTAGCCCTTCTTCCCAGTCCTCTCCCCCTGAGAAGATCATATTGGATATACTTATAGCTTTAATTCACTTTAAAGTATCTGAGAGTTGAAATTGCAAGGCATAAAATTTTAAATTCCATTAAATTATAAGGAATGTTATAAGTAACCAAGCATGGGCAATAAAAAACACAGTCTTATTTTGAAAGAGTTACAGAGGGTATTTTTACATAACATCCATCACATGTAGCTCGTTTTATGTAAGCAGTTTTAAGCAGAATTGCCTCCAAATGTGCCATAAGAGCACATGAGCAGTAACAACAGATTAAATTTTCTGTACCGCAGAGAACGTGTATGCATTTAGCATAACTCGTACAAGCAGGCACCTATCAGAGCAGGCGAGTGGCCAATATAACAACCGTTCTGCCCCTGAGATCTTGCTGTAAATCCTGCTGAGAAGTTACCTTTCTTCTCACCTCCGGTAATCCCAATTATGACAAGAGCTGGCTCTGGGCTGTGCTCTGCTCCTGTGAGCTCCCTTGCCCTTTGCAGGCAGGGACTTCCAGTCCTTGCTGTGCCACCCACTTCTGCTTGGTCAGCTTCATGAAAAGATCGCAAATATTTGTGTTTGTCATTGTCTTTCTTAAATGCACGAGTAGCTGAGAGCTGGAAAGCAGAGGTGGCCAGCTGGCTAATTCAACTGTTTGATTCTATCTAAAACCAGAGGAGGGGAGCAAGTCAGCCAAACCGTGTTTGAACAGCTCAGTTGAGGCAGTACAAGTGAAAAGAGAAAATTTCCTTTTGGAGGAAAGTAATCTCAGTTCCTTTAAAAAATACAAATGGCTGCATCATGTCATCTTAGTTGTGATGAAGGGAGGGAAGTGTGGATGTGTTTAATTACAATAACCAGGAGAGCAATGGAGATGGGTGCTCTTTGGAGCCCAGAGCCAGCAGGTTCATTATACAGTGCACCCCTTTGGGAATCTCCTTTCTATTCCAGTCTATCTATGGCCAAATCCATTACCCTGTGTCAGATCAGGGGGTAAGGTCAGGGCTCTAGCATACACTTGCCACCGTGCACAGACAGGGAATGTTTCTTACGATCTGCATAGACCCAGGATTACCATTTTGGGATGAGCATTAGGCAGAATTGGCAATGAGAGCATGCAAGGAAGATTTTTTCCAAATACCACCTTATCTCCAGCTGCTTGAACCTAATCCAGGTCTTCCTGTGATTGCAGCACTAAACTGTCAGGTTTCCTACGGCAGGTTGGAGGCCCAGTCAGTGCCTTGATTTTCAGTACTACTTGTTTTTTCTCTATTTGCTTCAGGTTGTTGCATTTCTTGTCTGAGGAAATCAGTGCACTTTTAAGGATGATGTCTTCTCCTGCTATACTGATGTTCTATCAAGATCTGGCTCAAGCAAGAACAAGCTTTCAAGAAATGGAAATTATGCATTCAACAATGTTTCAGACAGTCCACAGAAGCAATAAATGCTGCAGTATTTGGCAATGCAAAGGTGGCCAAAGTGTCAGCTTCAGTTCCTGGCTGTGTATTTCTCAGATACATAACCCTCCATCTGTGGTACATGCCATTTGCCATTTCAGGGGCGTGCCTCCTGATGCAGTCACTAGGTACCTTCAGCTTCTTTCTTTGCCTCTAATTTATTCTACATACTTTAAGGCAGAACTGTGTTATAATGTGTATATCCCTTGCAGCATATTCCTAAATTGAACAAGCACACACGCAGAAACAAACCCTTGCAGATATTTATCTCTAGTCTCTGATGGGAAGCCTCGCCATTGACATGCTGTGTTTTTTCAGGCACTGTACACATTGTCAAGTTGCATCACATTATGCCTGCCTGTGACAACATAAAGCCTGGAAAATATGTGATGGGGCTTGAAAATATATTAATTGTGGATCTTTTTTTTTAAAGCAAAAGGGCACTAAAGTTGGTAAGATTTGGTCTCAACCTTTCATAATTGTCTTCAATTGCTTGCCAAGTTACATCTGTGACAGACGATTCTCTATCCAGTCTGTTAGACCTGTATCTTTATGTCTGTAGTTTATCCTGTATGTCTCATTAATTCCCTTGTAATAATGACATTTCCTCAATTCAGTTCATCTCAGGAACCTCTGCTTTTCTTTAGCAGAGAAAAAATCTGTCTTGTCTCTGCATCAGTTCCTGTATATTTAAAATGAATTAGTGTTCTGAGACAAATAGCTCTTTAAGAGAAGTCTAATGTAATTGACATCTTTATATTAATTCAGCAGAAATTAAATGCACAAACTAGGTCCTGTCTAACAACTGAAGATGATATAAAAAAAGCACCTCAAATCCTCCCTTAAGTATCTGTTGCATACATATAAAAAATCTTCCTGTCTTCCAGATATGGTAGATCATAAATCATCTAGCAGAACAACCTGAGTCACCAGTCTTTTTTATAGGATACATATTAAGTTATTTATAAATTTTATGGTGCAGTTTGATCTCAGACAGACAGGTGATTTTCATCTGCCTGGTGGCTGAAGACTGGGCCGTTTTCACAATCACCCTCACAGTAAGATGCAAAGGTTTTTGGACCTAGTGTGGAAGTATCCCATTTTATTAGCAGAATAAATCCCAATAATCTTGCCAGAATGTGTTGGGAAATGAGGCTTGCGTATTTCGAAATGTTGTCAGATTTGGTCAGGGTGCTTACAACAGAATCTGAATCCCCCATGACAGGACATTGGAATGACAACAGCCACATGCAAATGCCGAGACACAGTCAGCTTCTTTCTTCAGAGTAGCAGGGGCTGCTCGTAGAATTAGTCGCTCCTTTCGATTTGCTTTTCCTCACCATCCTTCCCTAACTCTTAGAATAGTTATTCTATTATCAATAATATATCAATAATATTTCCTTAACTGGGACCTACCTACTCTTTCCTTCCCTCCTGAAACTGCCAATAAATATTCCAGAGTCTATCAAATCAGCTGGATCGCAACAGCACAGGGAGTGGGATTAGCCTTGTTTGGCTTCAGGCATTTGCAACATAGGTGTCAAATGGTTGTTGAAAAGAGTATGTTGACTACATCATAGCACCTCAGCCTGGGCTCCCTTCATCATTAGTGTACAGGAAAGATGCTCAGACCTATTTTAAGTGCCTACCTTAGGATAAGAAGATTTGTGTCCCAGAAGGGCCTTCTTCTGTTGATGAAAAAAATTGCAGATTTTAAATTTAAAGGGAAGCTACAGCGAACAAAGATAATATGATCTTCTCAATAGACATTTATTTCACCAGCTGCTTTAATAAATGGTATCTCTAACCATGATAATTACTAATGAAGCTTCATTGTTTTTCATCCCAATGTGAGTCCCCCATTGAATTTTATTCAGTCTTGGAATTCACTGTTCTTTTGATTTCTTGTCACTTAGCAATTTTCACATTATTTGGTCAACCAAGATCTTTTTTGAGGCCATTTGATGATCTGTTTGTCTGGTGTTCCAGTTTGGCAGTTTTCTTCATGACAGTGAAAGAGACAGTATAATACTGCCCATACTTCTGCCAGTCTCTGGGCAGGGTGTTTGATGGTCTGTTGCCATAAGTCACTCAGGCCACCAGATCAAAATACCATCTCAGCTGATTTATATCCTGTAGTATGCAGAGATTGCAGCATGCCAAGCCTCTCTCTGGGGTTGACAACCCCATGTTTTGCTGATCAGGATTTGGTAGTTGAGTATTCCCAGCAGCTGACAAACCTATGTAGAAAGCAGTGCCTTAACTAACTTCCTCCCTGATCATTTCACCTCAGTGGTCACAATGTATTTGTTTGGCCACTCATTTGGTTGGACTTTGTTAAAATCCCTTGTGGGAACGTACCTTTGTGAAAAGTTTTTCCTCTTATGTTATCTTATATCTCTCATATCACAGAATCAGAGGATGATATGGGTTTGGAAGGGACCTCTGGAAATCATCTAGACCAACCCCCTTGCTAAAGCAGGTCCTCCTAGAGCAGGTCACAGAGGAACTTGTCCAGGTGGGTTTTGAACATCTCCAGAGACTCCACCACCTCCCTGGGAAGCCTATTCCAGTGCTCTGCCACCCTCAAAGTGAAGAAGTTCCTCCCCATGTTTAGATGGAACTTCTTATGTTCAAGTTTGTGCCCATTTCCTCTTGTCCTGTCACCAGGCACCACTGAAAAAAAACTGGCCCCATCCTCTTGACACCCACCTTGTAACTATCTATAGGCATTGATCAGATCCCCCCTCAGCCTTCTCTTCTCGAGACTAAAAAGACCCAAGTCTCTCAGCCTTTTCTCATAAGAGAGATTGTCCAGGCCCCTAATCATCTTTGTAGCCCTCTGCTGTACCCTCTCCAGAAGTTCCCTGTCCTTCATGAACTGGGGAGCCTAAAACAGATCACAATTCTCCAGATGGGGCTTCACATACCGACTTGTAGCTCATCATTACACTTTGTATCTTAATATTGTGTAATTCTGCAGTGTAACCTGCATCAACCCAAATGCCTACATTTTGTTATGTTTAACAATGTTCATTGCTGGCTACAGAAACAACAATCTCAGCACAGATGACTGCTTCTTATTATGTTATTTAGTTCAGCAGTAAAACACTGAAATGCACTTGACAACAATTTTCATCTCATTGCAAATTTTAAGTCTATATGTGTAAAATCAAACAGCAGAGTGCGTGTTGAGGTTGTGTTTTTACCAATACATTAAATAGACCATGGCTTGCATTCATCTTACTCAACTGCTTCCTCCATACTGTCCACTGGGAACAGATGGTGCTCCATGCTCTCCCAAGAACATCTAACTTATTAATTCCTTGTACATTAAATGTTGCCATGTACCATAGTGTATTTGAGGAATAGAACAGGTTTCACATCACCTCTGTATGAACAGAAACTCGACAGTCATAATAATATCAGAATCTGACTGAATCAGTCTGTTAAAAATATTGACCTCAAAGTACCTGATCTCATAAATGTCTTCTCAGGATGCTTGGTGACAGGATAACTTTGTTATCTATTCCTCCCACACCTTCTAACAAAACCAAGTATTGTTAAATAATGCTTTTATTGCTAAATAATAACTGCACTAAAATGCAGGATTTTTGCATTTCACACATGCAACATTTTTTCTGCCCAGAGCCTGTTCTCAAATAGCGACTGTGTTCATTCTCCCTTTGGGTATGATCCTTGGACTCCACAGAAACTGGTAAACATCCTCAGATGTCTAAAATTGTCCTCCTAAGGCACAAAAAATCACTTTTTTCTGACATCTTGTGCCCTTACTGCTGCTTCCTAGCATATTGATAAGTCTGTTTTCAGTGTCAGTAAAACAAGGCCTTGAAGGAATTCCAACCTCTAGCCTGTAGGCCTTGCCTTCAGCTTGAATCCGCACACTGCATAGTTTAATAGCCCGACACTCTCAGCCACAGATTTTGATTCACATCTGTTTCTCCCTCCACCGCCTTCTCCTTTTAGTAAATTTTCTCCTGCTTGTCTCATGAGAAAGCTGCTATTGGGTATTCTATTCTGAATTTAAATACTTTCCAATTTTCACGCAAAGCATGATGATGTGGTAAGTATATTTTAACAAGATTCTTTATTTCGATGAGAAAGTTCCCAATATTCTTGTTTTAGATAAGCTCATATATTTTTTTTTCCAGAACTAGTTCGAACTCATTCTTTATAAAACATACTTAAGGGTGAAATGGTTCAAGCTGAAAACAAATTTCAATCAAGGCAGTTATATCTTTCTCCGGTCCTTTCCCAGTTGCCATGGGAATAGTAGTAGTAGTCTTATAGTCTGTAGTAGCATTGGGAAGTATTTAATCTTTTTTGTACATATAGTATAAATAAATCATACAGCTGCCTACCTCCTTAAAAAAACCACATCATCTTTAGTGAGAATCCTTGCAAAATATAGCAGTGGAGAAACTGAATGAAGATATCAAGAGCAGAAATAAGTCCATGCAAACATGTGATGGATATAAGCTTATTTATGGTAAAAACATTTTCTTGCACATTTCTGGCAAATCAATGGGTAAATTGCTCTGCTTCTACTGACAAGCTCCATCCCAAGCCCCCCCCCAATACAATCTTTTAAAATGTTTGCAGTCTTCCTTTTCTTTTCTGCATGAGCACTGAAGAATCGGGTGGAAATCCAGTTTTGCCTTTTACCAGCAGGTTTATATATTGGACTCAATGGAGGGAACTCTGGTCTAGATTAAAATGTTTACTGATCTTTTCAAAAAAATAAATCTTTTATACCAGCAGATAAAAAACAGGAGGCATTACAGAATAAAAATAACAGTAATTTTGGGGAAAAAAAGAGCACATCTTCAATATCCAATATTAATTATCTCGCAATTATCTTTTAAAAGCCTCAGTACAAGGGACTCAGAAAGTCATGGAGGCCACATGTGAGAAGGTCATACAACAATGTACAGAAAGACATTTAAAGCACTTTGCTTCCATTTCCAAAGAAACACAAGGCACAGAAGAGTGTGTTCATCATTCAGATTGATTATACACCAGAGGTAAATCTTTCATAGATCTTAAAAGACATGTTCTACTAGAAGGAAGAGTGTTTGTTGTTTTTTTTTCCCCATCAGGGAGCCTGGAGTCCCTTTGACAACTAGATTCCATAAGAAATGTGCAGAAGGTCCATGCAACAGTTGTGTCACCTGTGCCAGCAGAGCCATCTAATATCTTTCCATGTTAGCATGGGCAGGATGTGATGGCAACTGTCTCTGCTTACTTTGGCAACTGAATTCACTGTCAGAAAGTGGTTGCAAGGCCTGTTCAGCTGGATTCTGTTAAAAAGAATCATTTCTGCCTCACTTAGCCTGATCTGATGTTGAGAAAAAGATGGGCAGAAAAAGCGAAACAGTGGCTGGTTATGGGTGGTTGCTGAGAATATTCCTCCATGTTATCCATTGAATTCATTTTTTAAGCAAGTGATGAGCTAAGTGTATTTCTAGAAAGTATTTCAAGCTCAGATTTTACCTTTTCTTGAGGAATCATTATGCCAGAGTTCAGACTTTGCATTTGCTTGCAGGGAGCACTGTTGCAGAGCTTATTTCTCGTTGTCTCCTCAGCCTTTGTCACACAAGGACGGACTTTAGATACTAACATAAACTGTGGCTATAGCCTGCTTATGCCTCAGTCAGCATCTAAGGTGCCACTTAATGTCTAATTTGAGACAGAAAGTACTGACCTCTTGTTTAAACCAAAATCTTTCAACGTTAAAAAACTGCCCTCCTGAGAAGGCAGGAAGTAACTAAAATAGATGTGCCCGGGTGGTTTTCTGTGCTCTATGGTTATGAGTTCCTCTGAGCAGCACTCAGGAGTGTTGTTGACTGTGATCCAAGCGGCTTGAATAATGTGTTCCTTTTACAGTTTCTTATCACACCTATTTTGAAATTACTCACTGAACCTACTGATCCTTTAAAATTGCATTCCACTTTCTGTTTTAAACAAGGTAGGTAGACAACTGAGAAACCAGCAGTATAAGAATGCGATTTGGATGCTGTGAATGCACTCCTTTGTGCTTTCAGGCTGATGCACTGAGGTGCAGCTGAATTCTGTGTTTAAAAGCAACCTAAATTAAAAGTGTGTTTTTTATTGTTGAGTTTCTTCAGAAATGTGGCATTCATGTCAGCCCTTCTTTAGATTTGGCTGAACTGAGCACTATGAAACCTGATCACTATGCATGTGCTACATACCTTCCATAATTATGAAACGAACACCTCCTGTAATAAATTTCAGCACGTTGCACATTTATAAGCTTTGTATTTTGACTGCTGGCTGTTTATTGTGTACAATTGCTTAGAAAAATATGTGAAGTAAAATCTGAATTCTACAACCCATCAAATACAGATCTGACACAAAACAAAGTCCTTCACAAAGTGTCCTGATATGTCCCCAGAGTATTGAATAAGGCAAGGGTTCTGCAATGAAAATTGTGTAGAAAGACAGAGATAAGATTTTCTTCAAAATTCAAGGGGCTCAAAATTAGTTTGCTTGTGTGATGATCATTTTGTCATAACGTCACATGAAGATATTTGACTTTGTCATAACGATAGTGTTCTCAGAAAACAACCAGCAATTTTTACTTTTTTCTAGAGCTTTTCTACTTACTTGTGCTACTGACAAAGTTTTCAGGCTTCAGATTGACAACACAGACTTTGGTCATTTGAACTCACAGAGGCTGCATTTAAATTGTGTATCTGAGTACACTCCCAAATGCCTGGATCGAAGTGTTCAGCCAGCTAAGCTGTAGCCTGATTTCTCCACCATATCTTGGCTTCCAGAGAAGAGAACCCACATGCACTCACTTAACAAGAGACAGGACATGCTCTAGTCAAAGCCCAGCTCTAGACATTGTCTGATGGTGCTCTGATGTCCAGGTATTCCTCTGCTGATTCCTTTCCATCCTTCTGATCTGGTATTTCCTTCTATTAGTCTGTGTCCTTTTCCTTGCCCATCTCTTCCCATTACCATACTGCTCTTCTCATCCATCTAGCTCCAGTCTTATCTCCTCTAGTTCCCCTACTCTTCTACTCTCAACTGGTGTCTCCTCCTGTAGCCAGTTCCTTTCCAGGTGTCCTATCACCTCTCAGGCTCTTTCTTTATTTCTCCCAGTCCCATTTTCCTATTTCACTCTTTCTTCCTTTCCCTAACACCTTCAGAAACTGTCTCAACCTCTTTCTTTTTCTGTCCTTGTCTAGATTGTTGTCTCAGTCTGTCCCATTTCTTCCTCTTTGGCCCCTCTTCATTCATTCCTCACCTCTTCTCCCTCTTTCACGGTCTGATTTGTCCCTCTCTCCATTTCCCTGTTCTCTCAGTGTATGACCTCCCAGTTCTCATCTCCTTGTCCAACTAGTCTGTCTCCCTTTTCCACCTCCATTCCATAACTATATGATACATCTTTTGTATCCGTGGACAGTGATTCTGCCATCTCATCTTCTCCAAGCTATATCTTCTCTTCTAATGAGCAAAATATAGCTCCTTTCCTGACCTTGCCCATGCGCTAGCAAGGACCTGATGTGGAAACATACTCTGGCTTCCCTCCAGCCATGAAAGCTGTCAGTCTTGCCTCTAAGACAGGAAGGCACTAATAGTTCATCAGCTTTGCTTTATACTTAAATAATCTATCCATGCAGAACAATTGCAGCTCTTGGCAACACATGTAAAATCTTAATTTCCCTAGAAAATTGATGGGTAACTTTCTTTTTAATGCTGAAGAAGATTCTCTGTAATGTTATCCCATTTCCCTTTATGTTTACTAACATAATTCCTATAGCTTTTTCCCCAATAAATACTACACTATGAAAAATAAAGTGGCAATTTTCTAGCTACTTCCTGACTTTTATCCAACTAGGTCCAAGTCATGTTCCATGGATTTCAGAAATTTTTCTGAATCTTTTGTTTTGCTCATCTCTCTTCCAAACTAAAATCTAAAACTGTAAGTTGCCCGTGACAGGCAGAGGCCAGTATCTCTTATTGTCTCAAATAATTTATAAAAGTCAGCAGACATAAAAAGTAGGTAGATACAATTCACTCAGGGAAAAAAAACAAATCTGCTAATACAATTCCATGTTGCTGAGACAGTAAAGAAGCAAAGAATGTGATCAGTGTTCACAGGTTAAAGAGAAGTCCCATTTGTTCAACGCAGGACAGGATGGACATTGTGATTCAGCTGACCCTTCTGGCATCCTTAAGCTTTTTGATGAAGTCATCTTTATTTTAAGCATCTACCATTCCAGGTCATAGGGAACTGCCATAGTTTTAGGGAACATTCCTGTGGGATTGTATCCATCAAGACCTTTGTTAGCAGTTGTAAAAATAACAAGAAAGAGAGCTGCAGAGTGCTGCCTCCTGGGCATTAAAATGTTGGTTTTTTTTTTTCTTTTCCTGACAATTATTTCCTAGTAAGGGCTCTCTGTTTTAAGAGTACTGTATCTCCAAGGACTGTGCCAAATTCAACACTGTGAAATTATCTCTGAATTAGGCACAGAGGTATGCAGTATAAATTAAATAGTTCAAGATACTAATTCAATAAAAAAAGCATTGAGATTACCATTTTGCAACATTTTGCAACCTGAGTTCTAAAACTGGTGTCAATGGCATACAAGGAAAGAGAAGTATGAATTAAAGATTGCACCAGTGTTTTGCAAATACACAGGAATGAATTTAAGAAGAGTTTAGCACAAATGGCTGATCAAATGTCATACTCTACAACTCCAAAGCTAAGTTTTAAAGACTTACTTAAAGGTCAACATCTCTTTAAATTCTGCAAAAAGCACTTCATGTGACAGCAAATTTTCTTTTGATGTACAGCAGAATTATACAAATATGTGGTACAACTTTATTTGTCTGGCGTATTGAGATACCATGTCATGTTTACAGTTTAGTTGAAACTAAGGGGGTATTGGGAAGCATGTCCTATTCCTGAGGGTAAAATGTAGTTTTCTAATAAACAAGGAGTGAGGATGGATGAAAATGTAAAACCCTTAGATATTCTGAAATCCATCATGACTTTGATATATAATTGTTTCATGATTTCCTGAGGGAAAAATGTCACCTTATATTTAGGGAATAGTAATCTGGAAGATTTGCTGAAGGAGACATTCTAGAAAATATTAAAATATTTGTAGGAATGCCGTTGTTCTTCATGAGATACAGCTACTGTTTATGAGGTAGCCTGTCTCTCAGGTCCCCTCATTTATTTCAGGAGTAATGCAGACTGCACAATTCATCATTAGTACACTGTAGGTTTTTGAGCTGTTAAATCTACATAGCACTGGGGAAAAAATACTTGTGAAACGGGAATCTGCTACAATACATCTCAGCAGTGCCAGACAGCTGTTTTTACAGCCCAGCTAAAATGGAAACACTGACCCAGGTTCTCCTCTGAGAGGCGTCATTGTTCCTCGGTACCTACACAAAAGTCAGCATAAAATTATTCCACCTGCCTACTGATAAAAAATGAAAGATGTGTAAGAGGATTCATAATACTTGCTTTGCTCTTTCTATTCTGATTTTTTTTCAAAATCAACCATGAAGTTAAGAAGCTATCACACGTAAAAAGTGTTACAGCAGCAAGTGTGCTCTTTATTTTGTTCCATGGGTTATAATCAGCAATATTGCCGTGAGATGGCCAGGGGTCTATTTGCTAGGGTTGTGAACTCAGGTATGCTGCATGGGAGTCAATAATAATCTCGTTATTTTGCACTGGAAGAGGCGTGTGATTATAATGTGAATTTCTGTTGATTTTTTGAGGCTTTGTTGTGGCAAGAAGTCAGCCTTCCGTGCACCTACCAGGATGTTCCAGTTTGGATCAGCACTGCACTCTTGAAGTAAAGCTCCTACAGGCCTTTCTTGCTGTGGCTTGGTTCCCATCGCAGCATGTACCACACGGATCCCTTTCAGCCAAGCTAGGCTGCCAGAAGCCCTCCAGGAGACAGCCCCTAACAAACTGCAGCTGTGGGTGGGCATTCAGCTCCCCGGTTCAGATGAGCACGAGTCAAAAGCAAACTCCCCCAAGCACGTACCATGTCAATGTTGTGTGCTCTGGACCAGACGTTTTGATCGATGGAGCTTTTCCTGTCGTGCTCCACTGCTTGCTAACAGAGGAGTAGCAGTGTACTCAGCAGGTTACCAAATGGAGGCGTGTTTGGAAGTGATAACTTGCCAGGGCTCAGGCAGTTATCCAGTCTTCCACCTCTCACCGAGTTACCCCCAGCTTCAGGGTTTCATTAACCAATCTGACTTTCTTCATCAAATAGCTGACAAGTAAAAAGGAATACCTGTGAGACTAATTGGAAATAAAGACTATGAGTACTTTCAAATGAAAGTATACAGTACTATCAGAAACCACAAGGGAAAAACGAAACCTTCACATATGTCATTTTACTCATGCTAAGGCTAGTGGGCTTTGGTATGCAAATACAAGGGAGGAAAAGAATAGGAAACAGATGTACCCACAAGGTACTGGAGTTTCTTGGGAGACTGGAAAAGGATACCTACTAGATTTTTTTTTTGAAGAGAAAAACATAAGAGAAATGTTAAAATTAAAGCTAATAAGGAGTGGGAGAGTTATTTCCTTTGAAATTAATTGGTAGAAAATGCTAAGTTGAAAAGATTATAGTAGGGGTAATCCGCTTCAGGATTCTAGCAGGAAAGGTGAGATATAATACTATGTTTTGAATAAGCGAACTCCACATCAAGGTATTTGAGTTTACTGGGTAGAACAGCAACCATACCATGTCATTACTTTGACGCAGTGCCTCTGGGAAATTGTGCTTCTGGACAAGCTCAGTTCTGGACCTCATGTCACACTCTCTTCTCTCCTCTCTGATGGTACAGGTGGTACACTGTTGGTAAGAGAAAATTTTTAACCATTTAAGTTTTAAAATGTTGGCTAATATTCGGACTGTATTTAGTTTTCTTTGTCAGAATTTTCAAAATTTAAATTCTGAATTTCATTTAAGACTAATCACAAACGCATTGCAAAGCACCCTGTGAAAATATTTTGCACTGTCAAAACAAGACTCTGACAGCCTCAGATTACACGTGTCCGTAGCAGATCTGGCAGGGGTAGTGGCAGTGGAGCATACTGAGTTTGCTCTTCTTTGCTGTCATTCTGGAGGGTGACAGCTGTGAAAAGCAGGCCAAGCTTATGTCTTAGCCACTCGCAGAAGTTGCCATTAAGGCATCAACTTCTGAGGAGGGAGGTGGTGCAGACTCCCTTGAGCAAAGTGGTGTTAGGAAGACTCTTACAAGTTTCGTACTTGCCAGCAAAGAATCACAACTTCTAACTGCTTAGGTGCAAACTATTGACATCAGTTGGTACAAGCTAATGAATTAAACTGATCCCATGAAGCATAATTGAAGGGTCCCAGGAACCACAGCACAGGAACTAGGATAAGTCAACAGGACTAGAGAGGGGTGAAAGGGTGGGTTTTTGCACTATAAAAAAATATTAGGAAAAAAATCATCCTGAACTTGGGCTCTTGTAGTTAATGGATACTTTCCAGCTTTGGCCAGTCTCTGCCTGGCCAAAATATCAATGAAGCATGATTAAAACTTATGACATCCTCAGTTACTATAGTGGGAACATCACAGATTCATCAAGTACAATCTTTTGTGTTCAATTTGGGTGAAATGTGATGAACTAGGCCCCTATGAATGACAGAAAGAGAAATGCTGAATATCCAGCTATTGCCCGAGACAAGGTTCAGTGAAAAACAGCATGTGAGCATGTAATTAAAGATTTATAGTTGCTCATGTGTAGAAGGGGCCATAAGGACACTTTAGAGATTTCTTAAGGGTGCAGCTTTGCAACTTGCACATTTTTAATGCAGCACTTATTTTTTTTTCAAGTCATCTTGAATTTCGGCACAGTAGCAGAGAAAGAAAATGAGCAAATGCTGCTCCTGACAAGATTGTCCATCTGGCATAGGTTTTCCATGTAATAGTGTTAGGAAATGTCAGCTGTCACTTGCAAGTGAACGTGTGCATGTTCAGCTGCCTAAATTTATCATGGAGGGTGACAGACCTAGAGAAATTCATCCAAGGCTTCGTTCCCCATGGCTGCTGCAGCTTAGGATGCAGCATCTATCCTCCGTGTGACTCGCTCACCACCCAAAGCGTAGTCAGGCAGCTGCTAAATTTTAGACAGCCCCACTGCTGTGGTACAGGTCTTCCTAGACAGTTGGGTGATTCCCCTTTGTACCCACAGGGACACTTCTGCATGGGGAGGCTTGCACCCAGCTGAAACCACTGCATTTTGGCCTGCTGTGGACATTAAGGCAGCCTTGCAATAACCAGCCGTTTACAGCACATATCCAGTGCCATGTCCTTGTGTTATTTTGCTTCTATGCAGGTGAGGGCCCTCAAGGTTGGGGCAGTGGGTAAAGCCCTCTGGCTTCCTGGGACAGGAGGTGAGAGGGCTGGGGTCACATAATGCTCTCTCACAGCTCTGTTTTTAACAGGCACCGGGGGCCAGCGACGTCTTCAGCCACATCAAGACAGTCACACTTCCCATGGCTGTGGAGCAGCCACTGGTGTGAACATGGGCTCTGCTGTGCATCAGGGAGGCTCCCTGGTCCTGGGGTTGCCTCTGGGGAGTGGCCCCATCCTGCCCGGCTCTTGGGGGATGATTACAGCATCACAGAATCACAGAATCACCTAGGTTGGAAGGGACCTTTTAAGATCATCAAATCCAACCAATGAAAAAAAAAAACCAAAACAAAAACTCAAGATAAAAAAAAGAAAACCAAAACCAAAACAAACAAAAACCCCAAACCAAAACAAAACAAAAAGCACCACAAACAAACAAAAAAACCCCTCACACACCCCACACCCAAAACAACACCAATCCACTACTAATCCATATCACTGAGCACCATGTCAACTTGTCTCTTGAATACCTCCAGGGATGGTGCCTCAACCACCTCCCTGGGTAGCCCATTCCAATGTCTGATAACCCTTTCAGTAAAGAAATATTTCCTAATATCTAACCTGAACCTCCCCTGGCACAACTTGAAGCCATTACCCCTTGTCCTATCAACTGTGACCTGGGAGAAGAGACCAACCCCTGCCTCTCTACAGCCTCCTTTCAGGTACTTGTAGAGAGCAATAAGGTCTCCCCTCAGCCTCCTCTTCCCCAGACTGAACAACCCCAGCTCCCTCAGCTGCTCCTCATAAGACTTTTGCCCCAGACCCCTCACCAGCTTTGGTGCTCTTCTCTGGACAAGAAGAATACTTCTCTGGATTATCCTCCTTGGTGTCTCCCTCATCTTTCTCTCATCTTTTCTGATAGCTTGGAGTGGTAAGCATGAAGACCAGGCTGGAGGGTGCTCTGAGCAAACTGGGTGCATGGGAGGTATTCCTGCCCATGGCAGGGGGGTAGGAAGTAGATGATCTTTAAGGTCCTTTCCATCCCAAACCATTCTATGATTCTGCGATTCTTTTCCTGGAGGGTTGCAGAGCAGGATGCTTGCTGGGACCAGCCCTACAAAGGACAGGTCTGGGCTAGGCAAAATCTGCCCACCCTAGGCCAAATCAAGGCAGCATCTGAACCACAGGAATGGGGGTTTGCAGGACTGCCCTGGTTTGTACCATGGCTCTGCTGAATTTGCCAGTACAGCTGGTGAGGCTGCTGCTGGTGGACAGGCTGAGCAGTCACTTTGGGATGAGGGGGACAGAGATGCTCACCCAGAAGCCAGCCATCATGCTAGTTTATGGCTCGGAGATGCAGCACATGCTGACCTAGAGCCAAGTGCTGGATTTGTATTTAATAAGTTGTTAAATAGGAAAAAAAATGGACCAAAACCAGCCAGTTCGTAGAGGACTCCAAACGTATTTAAACACAATGCATGAATGCACAGCCTTAACTTTGGTACAAAACCTTAATAACAAGAAGCCTGGGCCAAAGATCTGAAGAAATTAAGCACATTGGCAGGAGAAAAGTAACAAAAGAAAAGTGATATCCACCTCAGAATATCTTTTATTGCTACTTCAAATTAAAAGCTGCAACCCTTGGGGGCACTAATGTCTGTCCTTATTCTGAGAAATAGCTTCCTTATTGAGTCCACGGATAAATCTAATATAAATTCAACAGTGTGATAACCCCTGTACTCCATAGCATCAGTAAGAATTCATTGCAGTATTTCACAGAATTTCTGCCCCTGAGGGCCATGGCACCTCCATTGCAGGCATTTATTGAACAACATCCCGCTTTGCGTAATGGCTCACGCAAAGTGAGATGAATTACCACATTTCTGAGGTGGGAGCAGTGAGGGTTAAGGTGCAATACAAACAAATCAAAAAGGAAACCCCAGGCTTTTTCCTTACAGTTAGCACAAGGTCCACCAGGAAGAAAGTAAAAAAAAACCAAACAGCTATTGCTAAAAGATATCACCTAAACATACAGGTGAATCATGTCACAGAAATAATTCAGCAAAAAACACCTCACGGGTATTCTCACAAGGTGGCTTTTGCTGCAGAGGTGCAATGGAATTAGCCAACATATTTTTGGAACTCGGCTTTTAATTACAGATAATCTGTTTCACATGGTGTTAACAATAGGCAACATTTTAAAGCTCCTGGGAGATAAAAAAACATTAACAAAACACACTAACGTTTGGCTATTTCAACTGGATCAGTCTGAAAAGCAGAATCTAGTGTAGAAATTTGGGATTGCAGTTTAGGAAGTCTATAATCCTGTTATTTCCTTTGCTGTAACTGATTTTTCTTCAAAAAGAAAAGACATGCATATCCTCCATCGGTGCTGGAGAGCAGCAAAAGCCAAGCATTTAACACAAAGTAATTCCCAGCTCTGGATGTATTTGACAGTTAAATAATAAGTATTAAACAAGGGCGCTCAAAGAAATCTTGGCATGTTAAATAAATGGCTACCAAATAAAAATATTAAAACTGAACAGATGCATTGATACTTTGAAGTCCCTATTGTGTCAGATAGTGTCCCTAACTTGGATGATGGTTGACTGGGCATTGTTTCATTTAGAGCTGCTTAGGAGTTTTCCATTAGAACAATTTTCTGGAAGAAAAGTAAAATTTAACTTGGGGGATTTTCTATTTTGAAAACAATAGAAACAAAATTAATTTTTGAGCTAGAAAGATGCTTCTCCCCCTTAGGGGCCATGCACTTTTCACTAAAAGCTAGTAAAATTAGTATATTGCATATTTTTTTTGCTAAAATCTTTCACAAAAATTAGTAAAATATTTCCAATTATGCAGCTGACAAATCCCAGAAGTTCTACTTCAGGGCTGAACCATGCTTTTTAAATGTGTAGACTTTCAATGGGATGAATTCTGCACCTGGGCCGGAACAATCCTCGCCATCAGTACAGACTGGGCAAGGAGGTGTTAGAAAACAGCCCTGAGGAAAGGGACTTGGGGGTGCTGATGGACGAGAAACTGGACGTGAGCAGGCAGTGTGCACTTGCAGCCCAGAAGGCCAATCACATCCTGGGCTGCATCAAAACAAGTGTTGCCAGCAGG
>JAOQGH010000001.1:141933898-141960395 GCA_025769975.1 Gallinago jamesoni
GTCCCTGTGACTGCAGGGGGGCTGGACTAGATGACCTTTGAAGGTCCCTTCTGGCCCAGATGATTCTATGATTCTATGATTCTATGAATGTCTATTTTTCTGGAAGCTTTAGACAGAACAAAGTGTTGTCAACACTTCACAGAGTAGCAAAGCAATTCTGACAACAGCTTCATGGATGTTACCATCTCTCAACTGCTTCTGATACATCTGTGGTGCTGCAGCACACATTGCAGGATGCAGAGAATTATCTTGTCATTTAAATGTGTGAGAAAGCCAAGCATTTCAAAAATTTTTTTAAAAACTGTTACTTACAGTAACATTGAAAAGTACATCTTGCTTTTTCAAAGAAGACTTTTTTAATGTAACAGAAGTGCTGAAATCTACCTCTTATCAGCCTTGTCTGCAGTGAAAAAATGTGCATTGATCCAAACATGTTTGCTTACTCAGTTGTCTCAAATAATTAGAAACAGGAAGTTGACTTTGGGTTTAGTTTGATTTAATTAATTGACTCACATTCACCTGATATAAGTCAAAAGTATATTCACAACCATCAGATGGAATCCAGTACAGATCACCAGCAAGAGTTCAGTAAGGCTGGTGGCTGAAACTACTGCAGAATTCATAGAAGTCCAACAAACCAAAGGATACGTGGGATCAAATATGTGAAATCCTAGGAAACTACAGTCTGGTTAGTCTCCTCTCTGTGCCTGCAAGATCACGGAGCAGATCCTCCTGGAGACTACACTATGGCATGTGGAAAAAGGAGGTGATAGGTAGTGTTGAGGGAGGAGATTCTGCCCTTCTAGTCCACTCTTATGAGACTCCACCTGGAGTGCTGTGTCCAGCTCTGGGGCCCCGAATATAAGAAGGACATGGGCCTGTTGGAGTGAGTCCAGAGGAGGGCCATGATCAGAGAGCTGGGGCACCTCTGCAATGAAGACAGGCTGAGAGAGTTGGAGTTGTTCAGCCCAAAGAAGAGAAGGCTCTGAGGTGACCTTATAGCAGCCTTCCAGCACTTAAAGGGGGCCTATGGGAGAGATGGGGAGGGGGCCTTTATCAGGAAGTGTAGCAATAGGATGAGGGGCAATGGTTTTAAACTGAAAGAGGGGAGATTTAGATCAGATATTAGGGAGAAACTCTTTAGTGTGAGGGTGGTAAGGCATGGGAACAGGTTACTCAGAGAAGTTGTGGATGCCCCATCCCTGGAAGTGTTCAAGGCCAGGTTGGATGGGGCTTTGAGCAACCTGATCTACTGGAAGGTGTCCCTGCCCATGGCACTTGATGATCTTTACAGTCCCTTCCAACCCAAACCATTCTATGAAATCTAAAATGAGGACAAGACATTTCCGGAAGAAAATCAGCAAGGATGATCGGGCCAAAGAAATAAGGACTGAAAAATAGTAGACTGGAGAGGAGTTGGTGGACACATGGGATGAGACTCACCTTGGCTCATGCTAGGCATCTGCTGTGTTGATGTCCTCACCTGAGCATATTCCCCATACTAACTGGAGTGAAATGGGTATTTCTGGAATGTATTTTTTTTTGGTTGTAGATAAATCTCATACTGAAATTAATAATTGCCTAAAGCTACATCTGCTACTACTGCTTTTATTATATATGTCTAAAGTGAGATGAGATATACTGTCCCCTTCACATTAGAGTAAGAGTAGATTTTAAAAGTATCAGAAAACACTTTTGTTCAAATATTACAGAGCGTATCAGGTTATTTATCAGTATAGGAGTTTCTCAAGATAGTTTACTGAGCTTTGCAGGATTACTTGTAAGACATTTCCTTAGACTTCCCTGTAAAAGTTTTGCTCAAATGAGGTGGACCACCATATTTGGTGACTTTTGTGTAGATCGTCATGTTGACAACCCCAAACTTCCTAGAGAATGTGATGGGGTTTAGGTGCTTCAAGCAAGTTAGCCAGGCTAGGGGATGTCACAAGGGGAGTTGAGTATAAATAACAAAATACTTATGCTTGATCTTAGCCCCATATGGACCCAGCTAAACTGTAAAGCAACCAAGAAAAATGTACTTGAATGAGAAGCAAAGGATACAAATAGCCTTTAGAATGTGTGCTCTTCATGACAGTGTTTACGTGCTAGTTAGCATCTGTTTTCCTTTATTTAAGCTGAACGTAAATCCCTTAGGGTATGAGCATCCAGATGAATTACAAAATATGATCTTTTTGATGTTTGACACAAAGAGTAGACTGAATTTAGGAGTTCTTTATAGGCTTTTACTTTATATTTTACACTGAAGTTTTCTCTACAAGTTATTTTTCATCCTTCCCTCTCTTTCTTCTATATGCTGCTCTTAATTTAATATCAGAAAGCAAAACTTTGCAGGAAGATCTCTGTAACAGGTGACACCAATTGAATGATCTTACCTTTTGTGGTATTTCATACACTTTGCTCTAATAGATGACAAAGTCTGAATATTTGCTAGCTTTTGTCTGCCCTAATGAACCTTCTTAATGAGCTCATTCCGTGAAAAGAGTAAAGAAAAGTAAAATAATGAAAAAAATGGAGTGAGAAGGAAAGAGGACAAAATTTTATTTTAAAAAGTAAAATATTTTTAAATGAATCCTGAATTTATTCTGAATTCTTTTTATCTCAAAATTTTTTCTTTCCTTTTTTTTGCCTATGCCACTTTGCCTCCTGCACATTTGTCCAAACATCTGATGAAGGTAATCTCATGGGATGGATCTCCAAGCAGCTTCCCAAATCTATTTCTATTATAAAGCTACCCCAAGCTCCAGCCTCACACAGCTCCCTCTTAACTGGGGTTGCGCTGCTAACATAAGACCCTGAATAATGACTGATGCATGTTTGTGCCAAACTCTGCAATCTGCCTCAACTGGGTTCATGACTTTATTTGTCGCTGCTCAAAACCAGATCAATATGCAGCTTACAGCTGTTAGATAACAAGATACGCACTATGACCTCCTATCTTTTTCCTGACTCCAAGCTTTCATAACCCTCAGTAAAACGACTTGTGACTAATCTCTTCTCCAGTCAACATTTGCTTTATTCTCAAGAGTATGTGGTCCTGTTATAGCCTATAAGCTACAGTTTCATGAATCCCATGTGCCTTTCTACTAAGGAAAGAAAGATGTTTTTTTTTTCTCTGTTCCTTTCCCTCCTTTCCCAGGGAGGCAAAAACCCGAATATTTCAATCTCTCACTTCATGCAAGGTCGTATCTACAGACTCTCTTCTATAATGCTTCATTGTTGGAAAAAGATAAAAAATGCAAAACCTAACCACAAATGATGCTAATACAAAGAAGTCATGACTGTTTTTCTGTATTTATGACTTTTTTTCACTTTTCTAAATGTGAGAACTGTTCTCCTTGGTGTGTTTATTGGAGTTACAACTTCTGGTGTTGCATTTGCATGTTAATTAAGTTCTCTTGAAGGAAGCTGCCTAATACTGTAAACAGGGAGATTTAATTGAAATAGTACACTCACTTTCGTGTGTATGTATTCATTTGAGCGGAAGAGACAAGACATGGTACAGAAAGATGCTTTATTGTGAAAACAGCTGACAATCAGAAGGGGACTTGCTGTGAATTTCAGGCATCAAACTCCTGCTGTCGATATGCTTATGGACAGACCCTGTCCTCTCAAGAGTCACCACACACGACACTCCTCAGTGCAAAGGAGGGAACTTTGTAATAACGCTGAGAGCCCCAGTGTGCTCTCCGAGATGGCAGTTTTCCAACCTACATCAGTAACAAGGCAAATTGGAACCAGACAGATTTATTTATATGAGTTAGTAAAGACTTCTTATGTGTGATAACTTTCCCACAGGAACAGCTTTTGAGATAGCTGCCAAACGAAAATTGAATGCTATGATACCATGTTTATTTATGCATCTGTTATCACTGCTCTTATTTACATGATCCTGGTAAATTTTTATGTGCTTTACAGTGCAGACACATTTTTATTGCACGTTTGAAGCATTAAGTTCATATCGATGGAGCTAAGTGGTAAAAAAGCCTTCTGTTCAGCCTTTTTGAACAGCGTATGTGTGTTCACACATTTCCCACAGGAGATAAGAGTTCACGCAACTTCAGAAGCTCTGGTTCCTCTCCTAGTCTCATTTCAGAGATCATTTTCATGAAAGGCCATCTTGAGACCTATCCATACTTACAGCCACATTCCACCTCCAGATGGTGCCAGGAAGGTGAACAAGAGTGAGATATCAAAGCTACCTTGCCAATAATGAAAATTTAAAAACTCTTTGAAAGATGTTATGTCATAAGAATAGGACAGAAATTAATCTGGCAAGGGCAATAGTGCCAGCTGAGATACTTATTAGGTCAGACACAACAGTCCATGAATGCATCTATACTGCTCTTAGGCTCCAGCAGTTTAATCTTTGTCCTAAACAGTTTGTGCATTTACATACTGCAATCAGCACTAGAAGTCATCCATGATAAGCTCCTCTGAAGGGACAGATACCCTTTAATTTTCTCTGCCTCTCCAGCATTATTTGTCATCTTGTGTTCTAAATGGTTTCCCACGGTTTAGTGGGAAAATAACATGACTCAATTAAGAGAGGCTTATTTTAGACAAATGAAAATAACAGCAGTATTGCATTGGTTTAAAAAAAAAATCCTTTTATCTAATACATAGAAGAGAGAGAAAAAATATCTACAATCAGATTTTCAGAGACGCAGATTCTTTTTCTGTGTTTTAGAACCAAAAGACATGTGTGTATTATTTCAAAAAGTAGCTATGAGATTGGCTATTTAGACTAAAAACCTCTAACAGTAAAGATCAAACAGGGCTCCTAAATAGGTGTTTGCCTTTTCTGTACAAACACAGAAAATCCTCTGACTTATGGATAAAATTTTGGCTGCTGAAGTGCTGCATGCAACATAGGAACATAGGAATATGCTGGAACATAGGAAGTTCCACTCAAATATGAGGAAGAACTTCTTTACAGTGAGAGTGGCAGAGCACTGGAACAGGCTGCCCAGGGAGGTCGTGGAGTCCCCTTCTCTGGAGATTTTCAAGACCCACTTGGATGCAGTCCTGAGTAATGTGCTATAGGCAATCCTGCTTTAGCAGGGGAGTTGGACTAGATGATGTCTACAAGGGCCCTTCCAACTCCAACAATTCCGTGATTCTGTGAACAGATGACTGCTTCCTACACAGATTGTAAATCATACAGAGCCCCTGTCTGATTTGAGAATTTCCCCAAATTTTTAAGGATGAATGAGTTTGTAACATTCATTTTTATTGTATTTTTAAAGGCTGTATATGGTCCTCATGCAGGGGCAGCTCCAGCAGAATCCTGATGTGAAGTGCCCGTCCAGCACCCATTTCTCACACGGAATGGGGTAGAGCTGGCTGGCAGAATCACAGAATCACAGAATCACAGAATCTTAGTGGTTGGAAGGGACCTTTGAGATCATCGAGTCCAACCACATTAAAAAACAAAACAAAACAAAAAAGCCACACAAACAAACAAACAAACAACAAAAAAACCACACAGCCAAACATCCACCAGCTCAGGGGTAGATGAAGTCTCCCATCCCCTCCCAGGTGCTCAGGTCAGGGCTGGGAGCAGGTATGTTAGCAAGGACAACGCGTGGTACAATGAGCAGAGTCCTGCAGAATGAAACAGTTAGATTTGAGTATCCCATATTCACAGCATTTGCATTTTGGGGTGCTACAGGAGACTAGGCATGCTAGGTGTGCTCTGGCAGTGTGTTCTTTGGCTTTATGTCATCTGAAAGCATCTGTTTTGAGAAATTCCTCTGCAACGCAAACTGAAGTGTAGTTAAGCAGTGACAATTGAGGCATTTACTCAAAAATATGCACTCCTGATGTGAAATGAAGCACAAATGCAGGCCACCCATTGCCCGCTTTGGCTTCAGAGTCAAACCTCCTGCAGGCTGGCACCTACTGCTGTCATTTGAAGGAAGTGAGAAATGTCTAAAGTCTTCTTTTCAAATTCAGAAAAGGGAAAGTGTTGGTATCTCATTTCTCTTTGACCCATATTCTATAAGTTACCCATATTTTGAATGTCCATAGTATGCCAGAGGTAGGGAGATTTGCAAGCAACAGCACATGTTTCTCAGCTGTGCCTTGGAGTAAGCATCAAGGATATAGGAGGACACGTGGCAGAAGCTGCTTTTTCAAAGTTACAGGACATTGCCAAACAGGTAACATTGCCAGCAGAGTGGGAGGTGGGATGAAAGCAGGCCAGTGTGCCTCTGCCCAAGGAATCAGCTACAGCTCATACGAGAAAAGGCGGTGGTACAGACTTGGGAACCATTCACCCTTTTTCATCTGCTTCAGGCATGACCTCGTTCAGCTGTATTTATTTAACAAAAAGGATGCACAGGGAAGAAGGTGTGAGAAGCTCCACAGCACCTGGGGTTGAGCCCTCCACCACCAAGGAGGGTGGCAACAACTACTATACCATGCACCTCCACCTTCCCACTGAAGCTTGTTCTTTGTGCCAAGGGAACACAAGGTGCACGGCACGGAAAGAGAGGAGGCTTGAAGGACATATGTTTCATGGAGGAAGGGTTTGAAATTCTGCTTTTGTTTTAAACCACACTCCGTTCAATGCAAAAGACAAAGATGGCCTCAAGGATGAATCCAGAAATCCAAAGATGGAGCCAGCATGAATGAAGACCCCTCCAGCTGAGTCCATTGGGGTGGAAACAAATGTCTCATACTGAGGCAAATGGGATTTGGCTTCTATGCGATGGTCTGCAGTGCAGCGAGGAGTTAACAGGGCTAAGTAGCTCAGTGGTGCTATTATGGCTATAGTAGCACTAGCATGAGAACTAGCTCAGGTATCTCTGCCCTGCTCTTTGCTGCATTGTGTAAAGTGACTGCTAGATTCTGAGACACCAGCTGGTGTGGGCCACTCACTGACTGAAGCCATTCTGGATGTATGCAGAAACAAATCTACAAGGGCTTGGAGAAAATTCCCATCACAGATGTCCTAGAGTGTGTTTGGAAGCCTTCTGCTCTTAGTAGATATGGAGCAAAGGCCTTTGATTCATGCATTTGGATGTTGTAGCCAAGCCTTTCTTTGGATGGAAGCCTTATTTTTTAAAGCATATTCAATGGACCTCACCCAGTTCAATGAACATGGTAGCACTAATTCCAACAGAGGCTTGAAGCAGAAAAGTGCTTCTAGAGGAGAACAGGAATTGTTACAGGGGATGTGAGCTTACCCTGCTCTACTGGCCAGCACCACATTTAATTAGCAGATGGAGTCACACAAAAATCACCAAGAGTACGTCTGACTAATATACAGAAACTTTGTCTTAATAGAAATGTATGACTTAAAGCATGTAATTGGGTTTAGTGCCCATTTCAGCTGTACCACTAATGAAAGTACTGGGAAGAAAGATATATGCAGGGAGACAGCAAAAGAAAATCTAATCTCCTGCTAATCAGCTGGGATTTAGCAATCTATGGTATGTTTTACCAGCTTTTACTTCTCAGCCACTTAAAGGGAACAGTATTCTTTCACTTTGTATTGGGATCTGCAGACATCTTTCTGACAGTCGTCTTAAGAAGACGAAGAGAAAACAACTATTATTTTTCATGATAAATGGAAATCTTGGAAATCTTGTCCTTGATGGATAATCAAGGCTGCTCATGAAGTCAGTAGAACTTTCAGGTAAAATTTTAATACCTTTTCTGATAGCCCAATACAATTAGGGGTGAAGTAATGAAGAAATGGTCACTAATAGTGAAGTTCTCTAACTCATACAACACCTTGTACACTAATTTTCACACAAATAAAAGACAGCTTGCTGTCTGTTCTAGTGGTGAAAACACTCTAGGTGCAATAGACTATGAGGGATGAACTATGCAAGCATTACAAATCTTAGATTAAATCTACTATATTTCTTTAACTTTCAAAACTATATGTCACTTTTCTTCATAGTTCTGAGGGTGTATATATAGGTATATATAAAATAGAAACACTTGTGACAAAATGACAAATTCTCATTGTTCACAAAGCTTTGGGAATGAGAAAAGCTGCATCTTTCTTTTTCCAGATGGAAGAAAATCAGGGTCTTAAATCAACACCTGAGTAACACAAAAGCTAGGAAAGAAGACATTAACTCATTTATTTTTCTGCTCAGTTGCCCTGGTGTCAGACTTGGAATTGCATCTAAAAGTACCAAGTGTTTTGGATAAATGACATTTTTTAGGACTTAGGGTCCCAATCAAAATGATACAACTCAGTAGAAATATATAGGCACAAAACTGTGGCATAGAAAAATATTTCAGAATAATTTATTTTCCATTTTTTATCTTCTCAGAACGCTGCCTGGCCAATGGATCCTAGGGAAAGGCTCCTCATAACTATGAGTGTAGAAACATTGCAAAGCAAATTGCATCCAGTGTGTATGTGTTCTCTGTCAACTCTGGTGTGATCCATATTCGGGATAAGGTAGAATTATGTTACAAATAGAAGAAAAAACACATTGGAGAAGAACTGTTCTGCAGTCTCCAGAAAGATTAATGCTTGTCTTCAAACCAGTTTTACAGAAAGAGGTAGATCCACAGCTTTGCTTTCTTTCCAGCCATTTTTGGCTGGAAACCTAAAGATCCTAATCCGCACCTTCATTTCCATTCCTAGTGGAGGCTGTGGCTGGCAGAATGGACGGGCCCTATATGCTGACTGCCAATAAACTAATCTCTAGACAAAATTTTCTGTGTCGAGAATTATTTTCAAATGGATTAACTCACTCTGTGTGCCAAGACCTTATTTCGTGAGATTGTGATTTCAGTGTAACTAACAGACAGCTACTCTCAGTTTTACTTTGACAGTTAAAAACAACCAAATTAAAAGCAATGGATGGTTTAGACAACTGCCTAACGTTTGTTGCTTTGGGTCTGATTTATTAACCCTTTCAGAACTCATAACTTTTCTTATTTTCCCTGGCATCATCCCAGCAGCTCATGGTATGACTACTTAACCTCACACAGGCAAGGCTTTGCACACCAGTGACGTTATTGCCCATTGTCTCAAAGATAAGTGAGGTGCAGTCAGGTCCCTGAGGAGTGAAGAGAGGACAATTAGCTCATCTTAGCTAGGTCATAGGGTAAGGGGTGAGGACTTCCAGTTCCCCCTCGCTTCTTCTGCCCCACAGGGAAGCAATTGCTCACACCATCTGTCCCATCTGCCCTGGTGGTAGCTCTTTTCAGTTTCCCTGCACCAAAGATGTAAAGGTTACGCAAACTTGAGCAACTTTTACTAGATTATAAAAGGGTTGAGCAGCTTCTTACACATGATACTCATTTTAAGTGAAGTTCAGCCATAAATAAAGCATGAAGAACCTTTTAGGAAGGGTGAACTGGCTCTGTAGCATTTTGTGAAATGATTTCCTGAAAAGCTTGAAACTCATTGCTAGAGATAGCATCAGCAACTTTAGCTGGTCTCTCACACTCAGGCTGGATTAGCTGACCATTTTTAACCTTGTGCACAGTAATTTTGTTCTCCACTGCAAAACAGCCTGTCATTTGTTTAAAGCCGAAAACAGTTTTTCCCAGCTACGGTGTTAAAAGATGATGAAAATCAGCAAACAAAAAAACTTACTGCAGGGTGATGGTGACAGCCTTTTTACCCACGGCCACCATGGGGATTCTATGGTGATAGTGATGGATAACCTGTGGCTCCCAGGCTCCTTGAACAGTTTTCATCTGAGTATTGTTGCTGCAAGCGCACACATAGACTCACGTGTGCTGAGAACAGGCACTGATGCACTGATCCAGCCACAGCAAGTGCAGACAGCTACCAGGCATCAGGGACAAAGTATTCAGCACACATTATCCAGGCTGCATTTACAAATTGAAATTGCAGCCCTTCTAATTAGGCTGATAGACCTCAAAATGTCAACCAGTACCCTGGAGGCTTTTTGAGCCTAAAGACAAACAAACAACAGATTTAAGAAGAGTGTTTTCTGTCTCTTCATCTGAATTAGCCGAGGGACTGGGTAAGGTTTTAAGACAAAGTGTTAATGTTACCTCTATGGCACACTAATACCCTTGAATCCAGGTACACTTAATCAAGTGCATGTATTCCAGGCTCTGATTAGCTATTTTACCTACATGAAGTTGCAAGATATCATCTGACTGGAAACTATTTAGCAAATATTCTAATGTTCATAAACTTGGGAGAGGGGAGAAACTAAAAAGAAAAGTTCATTATTTTTAAAAAAATAAGATATAAAAAACCCTGATTTTTCTTTATAATGTCAGCTAAACTGTTCTTTAAAGATATTTGCAAGGTTTTTGAGAACTGCCTTTATAATCTGGTCCAGAAGCAAAGGCAATTATGTGCATACATTTCTAGTACAGCATAATGAGTCACTTCAGGATGGGTTTTCAAATGTGTTTTGCACCTAGAGATGTAGAGGTGCTTTGTGGCATTTGTAAAAGTATCTGCAGATACCTAAGAAGATACATACCACGACACCTGTTAAGAAGCCAGATAACCTTCCACACACCTGTGACAGAAATAATCCTGACCTGCCTCTCACAGGAATGTGAAGTTCTCTGAAAGCAATAAGTATTAAACAAAAAAACACTTTATAGGTTTCACTGGAGAGAAAACTCTTACAGACTTGTCAAAAGTTCCCATGTCTCTACTTTCATATGTCCAAAATTAATAAAACTGAGTTTCAGGTCTGACTACAGCTGGGATTTGGTGGGAAAGACAAAGGTACACAGAAAACAAACCTGACCACACTTGAAAAAAAAAACCCAAAACATTGTGTTCCAAATCTCCCAAAATAATAGTTAAACAGTTTTAAGAAAAATTATTGAAAAAAAATGCTTCCAGGGTAGTAATTTTTCTCAATTACAATATAAAAGTATTTTGGAATGCTTTAGATTTAGCAGGATTTAAAGCAAAATCCTGGCAACTCAATTAGAAGTTGTATTTTTTGCTTCATCTCAGAGAGTGCAGAGTTGCAGCCTATAAACAGTTGCATAGCTCACACACCGATGCTGAGTAGAATGCTGCCATCTTTTGGTTGTACTCAACAGAAACGGGTAGAAAAGACCAAGATTTTCTCTTCAGAAAGACAAGCAGCAGTTGCTACCTCTGCAGTAGTTGCTCCTAAGACTGTAGTCATCGGCTGTAACCCCATTATCCCTGTCCTCGGTCATGGACTGTAACTCCATAGGTGCTGTACAAACCCTGGACAAAAAGTTCCCACATAATGAAAACAAACCTAAAACCTCAACCACAAAACCATAAAACAAGAGAAAGAGAGAGATACAGACAGACAAACGTGGAAGCACAGCAAACCTGTGAAGGAAACATCGGTGGAAGCAGCATAACTCATTTTTATAGGAATCATTTTGAGCAAAGCATATCTTGACATTCTAAACACCACTACTGCTAGATTAATTTTTTTCCCCTTCAACTTTTTAATGGTTACTGTACAGTTAAAGCAAGACTAGCACATGTACAGACCTTGCCATTGCCTTGGAAATGAACTTCCCTGGAAGGAGGTGTTTTTTTTTTCCCTCCTGAAGCCATCCGGAAGACTCAGCTGTGGGACCACTGAATAGAACTCTCTGCCCAGGATTCCCTGGGGCTGCCTCTACAGATGAAGTCACTTATGTGCACTTGCCCTTGCACAATAAATCATTTACAGTTTAACACCTTTCCTGCTTCAGGAAATTACCTTGTGCTATTTTAATTTAAATGGTACAATAGCACCTTTCACAGAAGTCATGCAATGACTTAAAACCCTAGGATACAAGCAAAAATGTGAGGCTCTTTTTCTATCTCCTTCCATTGAGGAATTCAACATTTTTTTCTTTCATGTTAAGTACAGCCCCAGGCCCTTCCCCTTCCCTACTGACACTTCCCATGCTCAGAGATCTGCAGCATGCTACAGCAAAAATGCCTGTTTTCAAAACACAATAATCCATAAATCTAGCTGGTGATCAAGCACTACTGTTCAAATATTTGTTATCCTTTCTCACAGTAATGACTAGGAAAAAAATTTAATCGCCTGTTCTCTTGTTAAAATGTAATTGCCAGTTGTATGCCCAACAGCAGTTAGCGTCTGCCCAGCACATAAATATTTCTCAATCCTCCTTCTACATTCTAATGCTGCCCAGAGACTCACTCTGTCAGAAAAAAAAAAACCCAAACCTAATGCCTATGCTTTGCCAGGATTATTGCTTATTAGGTTGAGGATTATTCCTGCATGCCTACACCTGTATTTGAGGCTTTTGTAGAATTTAGCTTGCTAGTAGTTGGGTTGTATGCATTAGGCATTGGAAAATTACTGCTGATTGACCTCCTGCAAGCATTTAGGGATCCTGGAAGATGGGCTGATATTTTTTTGAGGCATACTCAAAAAATCAGCCACCTAGAAAATATATCAAATGTACATCTCTCAGATTAAATATAGTAATTCTTAATATAGGCATTATTCCACAGATATGTATTTGTCTTGTCATATTTTTACCAAACCCAACCAAACCTTAATCATAAAGGCTAAAGCTTAACTTTCTCACCACTGAGTCTGTAAGTCAGAGACAGATGTGGCCTCAGCTCATAGCAGCAGCTGCATCCAAGGAAGGACCTATTCCAGGGGAAAATAGCAACTCTGCTCTGGTTCTATGTTCCTGGCAGACACCTGGCTGAGAGAAGCTGTTCTCCCTTCAAGCTCTGGAGCCTGATCTCATTTGCTTCCCCAAGCACAGCTCAGTTTCTAGAAAAAGGAGATAAACCCAGTTCTGGAAGAATGATTCTAAATCAAAATCCAAGGCAGTGTTTTTTCTCTCTGAGTCTCAAAAAAAGAAAGACAACATTTTAATGCTCGTCTGCTCTGAAGTCCTATAATTAAATTGAAACACAGAAGCTGTAGTGGTTTGCATAATAGTAATACCTCCCCCTTGCATAGTCCTTTTCTCTCAGTCTCTGTAACCCATTGATCTACAGGAGTAAAGAGACAGGATTTTCTATCCCAGGTGGGACACAAGAAAGGAATATAAGCAGAGTTGGCTTTCAGAAGCCTCTGAGTCCCAAACCCAGGTGCCTGAGTACCCATTTAATGCTTGCAATCTGGATCATCACTCTGGGTCAGAAGAGGAACTTGTGACTAAGGACACATCATGAAACATCAGGGTGATCCCACCACTACATCTTCCAGCAGGTCCCAGTACAAGGAAAGCGTGCCCCAGCCTCCCCTAATTCACTGAGGAGAGAAGGAAGGAAACACTGTGTGTTTGTAATTTTCAAAAATACCCTTGCTAACTTCTGCATAATAAAAGTAAACAACTCAGTAGCCCTTGCTGTATTGCTCACCACAGTCGTTGTGTTTGGCCTGGAACTCTTCACCCAGGGTATTCTCTCTTCACATGGGTATTCTCACATGGCTGGTTTCCTATCAGCCAGCCTGTTCTACTATGGATTTGCTGGTTGCTGTTAAAGTTACAACATGTGCCCAGCAGCCATTTGACTGAGTTGTCTGTTCTTGTTTTCAGAAGGTGGTAACACTAACTAGGGAACATGACAAGTATTAGGCAAATTGGGTTTTTTGCAGAATGTGACTGTCGATCTCCTCATTCAATTACAGTTTTGGCCAGGATTGTCACAAAGCCTTCGAAATGTTCTCTTGGGGATTTGTAACCACTAATGCCAAGAAAAAACAGCTGTCATCTTGTTAAAAAAATCTACTGAATTTTGTAAGAAACCTTACTCTTGTGCAACATGGCTGCTCTTGTTGGCAGCATATATTACATCTGCTGCAAAATCTTTTTCTACAATTAGATCTAAAATAGGAAGCAAATATATATTTTTACAAATGATTTCTAGTTAAAACATGCTTCTGAATGTGTAATACTCTGAAATCCCTGTAATACATGAAACATGATTATTAATTTTTTTTCCTATAATTTAAGCACAATTCACGACTGGGGTACATTTGAGAGACAGATGTGAAATATACAGGCAAATGTTGGTGGGGAATTCATGCCAAAAGATGAATCTGATGCATAGATATATTGTTCATGAAGAGTATTAGTGAAAGCCAATGTTAGTTTTTGAAGGTATTTAATGAAATTGTGGTAGACTATAAATACCTAATTCTGGAATCAAAGAAATTATAGCTCTCTCAATTTTTCATTAAAAAAAAAAGCATGCTTAGCATTTATGTTTAATTTAATTAAAATACAGAGACCATCAGTTTCACTGCTCCCATATCTCCACAGGCCAGCTGCAGACACCATTTACCTTTCTACTACAGGTTCACAAATCTGTAATTCAGAAGTACGAAAACTTTGCTTTTCCTGTGTGGTGAAAAATGTCATGGAGCTGATATTTTTGTGAGATGTCATCTGACACATTTTTCTGAGAGAAACATTTAGAAACTGAAACCATCTTCCTCCTCCATTTGCACCAACTTATTTTTAACCACTAAACTTCCCGAGAAAAATATTCTAAAAATTTATTTTTAATTAAGCTTAATTCAAACCTTGTCCTGAAAATCAAAAGTCATATTTTAGTCCCACTCCATCATGACAGTCTTAGAACATTTGAGATTTTGCCTGAAGAAGGGTTACACAGAAAGACTAAGAGAATGGAATTTTGGGAGAGACCCTAGGGAAAAAAAGTGGAGCTAAAGCAACAGAAAAACATGTGAGAGACACATTGTCCATCTTCCACCTATATTTTTACAAGAATGAAATCTGTCTGCAGGACAAAACATTTTTCTAGCAGAGAAGCATTTTGTTGGAGAGATTTGCAAGCAAGGGAGAAAGATGGTCTTCTTTTTCCATAAAGATAGACTGGAGTGTTGAGTACATGGATTGGAAGTGATCAGAATAATTACAAATGTGGAGTTGAAAATAATCTTTTTAAATTCTCTGAGGTGCTTGCTCTTAAGAAGTTCAGTTTGTGTTACATGGGAAATCTTGTTACTATGGTTTGACAGACTGTGCTTTGCTTTAAAATGGATGGAAATAATTTTCATCCTCCAGAAAACAGAATATGTTGATGGAAAAACTACCCCTCCAGGACCAATTGAAAGAAGCAAAAATGGTACAACACTTTAGAAATATAGATTCTGCTACTGACTTATATAGACACAAAAATTCACTAGCTAGTAATTTTGAGTCCCTAGTCAGATTCTTTGAATATTAATGAAATTCTTGGAATGACAAAAAATGCATCTTTTTTATGTGTGTATAAATCAAGTGAATATATCCACTGCTGGGCTTGTTCCATATTATTCCATTTTAAAACTAATGGTTACTTCAACTTCTTTTAACTTTTGATTCTTCTAGATTTACTTACGTTATTTGACGTTTTAGAGTTACCTTTTAAGGAAAAAAAGCACAGTATATAAAGCCAGTAGCTTGGAAGTTCTTTTTCTGTACTTTTCATGGGTCAATTTTAAGTGGGGTCATGTTTGAAGCATCTTTAAATAATTGAAAGTTTTTATAAATGAAAGTTTTGATACTCAGAAATTAAATTAGAAAACAAAAGTTTCTATGTAAGAAAAAATAAATAAAGAATAAGAAAAAAAATATAAGAAAAAAGTAAAAAAGCCCAACAAGCCTCTCCTTTTAAAGAAATGATGATAAAAAAATATAGTACTCATCATCAATAACATAAGGAACGTAAGGAAAAAAGTTGTATCTCTACTCCAATTTAAGTCCCAACCATCGATATGACCCTTTATATCGCCCAAAACACAGAAATAACAGGAGCTGGTAAATTCTTACGGACAGATTCCAAACTCCTTGTGCCCTTGTTCCCACCATCTTGATAACAAAAATACTACTCAGGCTGTTGACATGTCTCAGATGATCATTGCTTGCCTTGTGGTTCCTGGTTGTCCAGCTCAGGGTTGTGGATGAGTAATTCAAGACAAGCAGCTGATTTATATGCTTACTTCACCTCTTAAACCAAGGTGTAGGAGAAGTCAGAAGAGCTGTGGGCTGAGTGTCACCCTCAAGTGGATCTGGGTCTTGAACAAAGTACACTCTGTGGCTCTGTAGCTTAAACAAACCCAGAGAGTTCCATACATGTGAGAAACCCTAGAGAAATCGGAGTGGGCAGCTGTCTGCTGTAAGATGCACCTGGCCATCATTGAGAAATGATGGACCTAGCTTTAAGCACATTAGCATGGGTACCTTCAGCAGTGAAACCACGGCAGCAAATATTTCAGGGCTTGTACAGAACCAGTCAAGCTCAGACAGTTGATGCCCAAGTCAGTGTCACTTACAAAAAGCTGTTAGCCAGAACACCTAGGATGACAGGAACAAAAGTGAGTGTCCACAGGTTACAACTAAATTTCCCACTGTAGTATTGACATAACCTTCTAGCTACCAGATGATCTCTGCGCTGCGAAACAAATTTAAGACGTGTCATTCCTTTAAGACGTATAATTCCATCCTCCTCTGATCCTTTTCTTCACCCTTGTCCATTCTTCTTCTGTACATCTAATTTTGATCTTGATAGGCTCCACAGCCGCCTCCCTTCTGCTGAAAACAGATTGTTGGTTGATGGAAGCATAAATCTCACATCCAATATGAACTATAACTGATATTAAAAAAAATCATCTTTGACTTGAGGGCACTGCTAAGTGGTTGCTAAGAAAAAATGTTGGCAAGGCCACATTCAGAAATATAAAACAGCTCAGTGCCCTGCCTTCCTCTTGTGACAGATCTGACATCTGTGTGCTACCTTGGACTGAAAAATTACCCGGTATTTTCCATTAGCATCTATGGTGCCAGGTCTTTCAAAAAGTAAGGAGATACCAAATTTCAGTTGAGCTGGAGATAACGTCAGAAATCAAACTACCCCAGCCATCTACCAAATTACAGACAAGCTCTGACACCCATTTGTCCCAGCCACTGGTGGGGGGCAGGGGAGCCAGACAGGGCAAAGTTAAGAGAAAAATAGCTCTTCCCCTTCCTCATCTCAAGAGAGAGTCTCTGAATAGGAGAAACTCAGATAGTTTTCTTCCCTTTCTATTGCCCAGGAGAAAATCTTTGAAGAAACAACAGATCAGAAAATGTTGCAAGGGTGAAGCCTTTGTAATTTGGCACACTGCAAAACAACAATGCAAATCCTGCTTGTCTCTGAGCCACCTTTATTGTGGCCAGGCAACAAGGGAAACAGAAGGTGCCTCTGGCTGAGGCCATGATTTCCAGTGACCCACCTGATTTCCAGTGACCCATCTGTTTTCCAGTGGGAGCACTAGAAGTGATGGAGCCAAAAGAGTGTGGAAGGAGAGAGCCTGTCATCTGTTTTTCTAGGGTAGACCCTGTCAGTGAGGCAGGATGGAGAACATCTCCAAGGAACTTCTGCCAGGTAAAGGGTCTGCCAGCCAAAGTGCCTATCCTGTCTTCAGTATTCTTTTGATCTGTTTTTCTCTGCTGCCTTTCATCTTCAATCAGCAGCTACACTGAACATCAGTCTTCCTAGGACCGGTATTAGCAATGTATGCAGTGCCCTCCTTTGTCTACCCAAGGGAAAGAGAGAGAGAAATTTTACTGATGGTTTGGAGAATGAAACTTGTACCATACACTTGACATTGGCCATGCAGCTTTCCCACCCCCGGTTTGACTCTGGTCAGCCCTGTCATTTTTGAGTGACAGAAGGTCAGAGAAACATCTGTCCCCCAGAAGGAAGAATATAAGCTACCTCGCATCTTGCAGAAAAGCAAGGGAAGCTGGATAAAGCCCAAATAACAATCTGAGCTTCCTCCATAGATCCCACTCTGTCTTTCTGCTGCCTTGGCTTCCCCTTTACTTCAGCAAAAAAAGAGGTTCCTCATATATAACTCACTACAACAGTGGAGTTACACACAGTTGTTTGCATTACCCAAAGTCTCACACCTTCTGAAAGCACTTCTTAACTTCATGCCTGGATTTCTGAAAGTGTTCCTGTTGCTTTTCTCTTACCTGCTGAGGTAAGAGAAGACTCTGGGAATAAGTGGTGTCTAGTGAATAGAAAATACATAGTATCTATTTCGGTAACTTCAAAATAATCTGAATGAAGCCTTTATTATGGTGCAAAGCTACAGAAAGAATGGTCTAAATTTACTATAACCTTGGGAAGGAAAGATTGGAAAGAGAAAAATTTTAGTTCTTTTTAGTCTGCCTAGATATGCTGTGTGGTGTCCCTGAAGTTGGAGTATCAATCACCACAATGGGGGCCCACTGGGACTGGTTAGAGAAAGAAGAGGGGATGTAACCACAACTAGTGTTCACATGCTGTGGAGTCAGGGAGCACCTGGGATCTGTTGTCTGGATCTAAACCCTGGGACTCTGATGTATCTTTAGAATCTGTAGGTAAATTAAACACCAGCTGATTGTGATATAGAAATTCAGATGGAGTGCAAACATAAGAAAGAAGTTCATGTAGGCACTTCAGAACCTTACAGAAGCCTAAGAAAAATTATCCCCCAGAAACAAGATACTAACTGAAAGAACTGCCTCACTGAATAGTTGAGTTGCTGTTGTTGTGATGGTCAAAGAACAGGTGAGACAAGGTTTCTAGACAGGGCAACATCTTTTATTAGGCTAGGCAGCATACTTAGAAGATTAAGTAAGCCTTAGTCACACAAGCTCTCGTCTCAAATACAGATAATATGTTTTATTAGACCACTTTGTGGAACATTGTCTTGTTTGCATCGCTGTAACAGGCATCCAGTAATTGATGGAAGTATACTTTTCACAACAGTTTGTAAGAACTGCCTGGAATTTTCATGACTATCGGTTCTGTTGGAAACCGAAAGACCGGCCATGGGTATCTAATATGATTTGAGATGCTATGAGGTTTTGAAGCACCTACCAGGATAGCACCTTTTGGAGACCTCTGGATTAGCAGAAAAGGGTTGGATAGGATTCTCAGTGATGTCTAAAAACACATTAGATATCTTTGTGTGGGTAATGGGACCTAAAGCTTGTTTCTAGGCAAAGAGAACTGTGTTTGACCCCCAAATTCTCTGTTGGTTTACAAAAAATAATCTTCCTCCAGGTGTTAAAAAGGAATTTCAAATCTTCTGATGGTGGTTTTATTGTGATGTAATATACTCTTATCTCTTATTGCAAAACTGGAATGACTAAATTTTTCTAGCTGCTTTCAGAGTCTTGTCATCATATGTTTTGTGCAGAGTAAGGAGATTATGAGCAATTTCAGTTTTGGACTCACATCAGCTGTTCTCTCTCCAGATTCACAAGCTGTGAAATCTGTGTCATCCAAAACATCTAAATATGGAATCAAGGCCAATGTATTTTTTTATCTGCTGCCTTTTTTTATAAGTAATCAACTAGTTGGGTTTCAAGCTATAGACTATGACACATTGCGATAAATCTGAGGATACGTTGTTTTCGCTTCCAGTGTTCATTGGTAAATCTTTGCAGTAAGGATTTTCGGTATTGTAAATGTTTGCAGCTGTGGACAGGCAGAAGAGATGAGTTTCCCTCTTTTTCCCTTATGCTTTCTCCTTGTTTTATTACCGTCTGCAAAGCAAAATGGTTCCACTGTTAACAAAACAGCTACTTGGCAAAACCATGTACTGTGCCACCACTCTTTAGGACCTTAGGGTATACACGGTATGGCACTGAGCTAAAGAACCAGTCGACATCATAAGTTAAGCCAATAAAATTATGATGACTGAAGCAAATTTAAAGCCTTCTTAGCAAAGCCAGGGAAAGAGTCCTGAAGGTTGTTCTCTTAAGAACGTTAGAACTGATGTTACCCCTAGTGTGAAGTTTCATAGGAACACATGAAAGTAACAGAAAGATCTCTTACAATTTCACAAATTTAAGAACAGATTCTGAAATCAGGGCATAACTATCGTATGGACACAATCTCAACCTCACATATTAATCCTCATGCCTTATATGTCCACGTGGCTTACCTGTTGATGTACACTCAATTCACCACCTTGCTATGCATCCCCAGCTGTGGGAGCCAGGGAACTGGAGTGGTGAGCTCTCGGGCACTGTTGTGAAGGACAGTGCAGGTGCAGCTATTGACTGCTGCACTGGGGAGCACAACAGCAGGTCTTCTCAGTATTGCTCACCACATGATTCATTTACTTCTTCTGTATGATATTAGAGGTTTTACTAAAACTCACAATATTTGTTTGGAAGCAGGAGGTAAGTAGAAAATTCATGGGAGCTGGAACTTTTATTTTTTGTTAAACAAAACAAGGAATTAAAATCAACTGTCCTAGTGTAATTCCTGAAGCACCACCAGGACCTCAGAATTACAACTCCAAATGGACCCCATCCAGGGCATGGCAGCCTGCCTGCTCATCACTGACACACACTGGCAATTATCAAAGCTGCCAAGCTGCTCTGAATCATAATCTGTGAAACAAAAGGAGATGCACGACAATGAATCAGGTATGCAAACTGCCCCACAATTTGTTTGTATTGACTTTTTTTTTTTTTTTGGTACAACACACTTTCTGAAAACTTCCAAGTTCATAACAGGCAAATTAATTCCAAACTGTTTTTCAACCCAGCTATCTTTATCATCTGACTTTGCATCAGGTAGTGAGGTACAATTTAACACCTATAAAGCACATTTTTGTGCAGCTGAAAAGTTATTAAAAGTATGAACATTTGGTAAGTGTGGTTGTCTTTTGTAAATAGATATCATAATGGAGAACTTCAGAGGTAAGGCTTTTATAAATGACATTGAAAATACTACCCTTTAAATTTTTATTTTTAGTTAGACGTCTCTAAAGGATGTACTTTCCTGCTCTCTCTCTAAATCTGACATTAGCAGGTTATGGGTTTGGATTTGGAAGAAGCAGTTCATAGTTTCCAGTGAAGGTCTAATCAGCAAAACTGTGATATTGTTTATTTTCTGAAGATGATGGTATATGGTGTGCTCCTAATCTATTTCTTCAGAAAATTCTTACTTTATTTCATGAAATAGTTTTACTTAACCTGAATTTTGCAAAAATACTGTTATTAGTCCAACAAATAATACCTAGGGTGGCATCCCTTTAGACTTCCACTGAGGAAGAGATTTTATGAAGAGACTCCCTGGCATCTTTTTTTGCTGTTTTTCTATGGTAAATGCATCAGTTTGTCTAATTTAAGCTAGAGAATGTGAAAAAGTTGACAAGTGTGATTAGACAAAAGGTTAAATCTAGGTGAGATGGAATAATATGACTATGATGATCACTTTGCAGGCTTTAACTGTGATCTACAAATTGAGGAGACTCTTTTTAGAAGTTCAGCAAGAACCAGAGCTAAGAGATGTTCAACAGAGCAAAGCATACTCCAGAATATTTTTCCTCTAGTATTTTTATACAGTAATTAATTTCCCATAGGTCTTTCTTCCTCCTGTAGAGAGACCAGAGTAGAAAGAAGAAACGAGTAGTAATAGGAACAGAAAGATACAGTATTACATGGTTCTCAAGCCATATGCTATTTCTGTGCTACACGTATTTCTAAGAACACAGATTTCAGCACGGAGTAATGGTAGTGCATGTTCGATCTGTAAATGCTAAAAATGCAAAGATACGCATGGGAAATACAGGCAAAGCAGATGCCCAATAAACCACACACAAGACATGTCTTCTGGTTTTGACACAACTGGAAATCCCATTCCCGAACTGCTGCTGAACAGGTATTTATACCTGCTTGTTTACAAACAAACAAGCAAACAAACAAAAAGTCTTTCACAGCAGTAAGACTGTGAAGAGTGCGCAGCCCACCCGCTCTGGGCAGACGTGCCCCACCACCCCAGATACCCTGGCAGACCCCGGGGGGGGGGGGAGGGGTGTGTGTGTGCGGGATGGGGAGTAGGGTGTGTGTGTGTGTGATGGAATCTCTCCTGCAGCAGGGAGGGAGCAGTCGGGGGAAGGGGTTGCCCCCACAGAGCCCCCGGTGGCGGGCGGGGGGCGGCCCGGGCAGCAGCACCGCCCCGGCGCGGGCGGAGCGCGGCGGCCCCGGGGGCTGCGGGGGTGAAACCCGCAGGGCGGGAGCGGCGCAAACCCTGCCTGGGCATTCTTATTTTTATTTAATTTATTGTTAAAAGCCCAACTGTTTATTCTCCCCCCGCCATCCCCGAAGTTGGGTGTCTTCTCAGCCCGCCTGGGAGGGGAGAAAGAGAAGGAAGCGGGCAGGGAGAGCCCTCCGCATCCATCCCGCCGAAAGTAAGCGCCCTGTCGGCAGGTAGCCCGGGGAGCCGCGGCTCCGCGGGTGCGGACGGGAGGGCGCGGGGGATCCTTTCCGCGCCTTGCCGCTGCCGGGCATCGCCCCCGCGGCGGCGGACCTGGCCGCGCTTTCCCTCCGGCGGGGCTGCCCGGCCGGTGCCGAAGACGGGGCTGCTGCAAGTCGCCGCTCAGGACAGCTCTGCCGGAGACTCAGGTGGCTTTTTTACCTTGGTGTGCCGTGGATGATAGATGCAGGTGGGTATTTCTTCCAGTTTTCTATGTCGATATCCCCACCACCACCACCACCCCCCGCCAAATAAGTGTTAAAAAAAAGTTCGTGAAGGAGAAATCGTGAACTGAGATTGGCTGAAGAGCCTTCGGCTTGATGCTGCGTTTGAAAGCTCGGGCAGAGCCGGGGCGCTGAGAAGGTGCTCTCTGGTCCCCCTGCTGCAGCCCATCCCGACTCAGTCTCTGGGAAACACTCCTCATCACTTCAGCCCAGCCCAGGAATGGGTCTGTCTCATTTACTGCATTTACTGGTAGCATAGACATTTCTGTGCAAAAAAAATAATAAAATCACTCTTCGCACATAGGAGGAATAGCCTAACTTTTAAAGTAACAGTGGTTCAAGGTTTTCTCACGCTGTTTTACCACACTGTTAAATTTTTGAGTAAATAGTATGGCTTTCAAACCTGGTGTACTTCATAACATGTATTCTGCACTTATGTTGTTTTTGTGTTCATGTCTGTCTTTTTTTTTTTTTTTCATGACTGTGAATTCCTAAAAGTATGTCTGTAAGTCTGCATGCAAATGATTCTCCCATAGATACCAGGTTTTGGGAGCTGGGAGATACATAAATGTGGACCAGAGAGCCTCCTTTCTGTCTTCAGGGTTACTTCTCAAGACTTACTTCTCAGTCTCTTGACATCTCCCAGTGTGTCTTAGGGCATGAAAAATACAGAACAGAGAGGAATTTTGTTTCAGTGTTGTGAAGTCCCATGCAGTCCCCCGTCTTTCAACTGTCTTTGAAAGAATTATTTCAAGTGATAACTCTGACTGTGGATGCTTTCTGTTAAAAATAATTCAGTTTCTCATCTGGAAGACAAGGTTTAATGTATAAAAACTTAAAAATACAGTATTCCTAAGATAATTCTGGCATTGGGTCAAAAAAAATGATTCCTTCTTCATAAAATTTCATCTGGAATTGTCTTTGAAATATTATGATTTCTTAAAAAATTTATCTTTTCAGTAGAAAGCTAGGTTCATAAATGAAGGAAAATCACTATTTTAAAATCTATTTTAATGTGAACTGAACAACAGGTTTATTAAGGCTGTGTGGATATGTAAGTAAAAGGGGTTTTTTTATAGTTCCTCTGTATCACAGGAGAATAATGTAAATATAATGTAAGAGTAATATAAGTTTTTTAGCAATATGATTTTGAAGTTTTACTTATATTATACAATTTCATCAGCTGATAAATATTTAAGATGAATTAAGCATCATCTTTGGCATGTTGCACAACTTTGCAAGGGAAGATGGTAAAAAATATGCCAATATGAAATAATGAATGAGTTCATTTAAGAAAAAAAATCCAAAGAACCCTACACCCTTAAAGCTAGTATGTTCAATAAGTTAGTACTTTTCTGGGGGCAAAGTGAGAAAGATAAAGCATCTTCACTGGTGTTGGGTGCTGCTCAAACTAATGCGTGGTGGCAAGTGCAGAAAGAAGCCTTACACTCTCAGTATTAACACTCCTGTTCCCAGAAGCTGATATAACATCTTTTGAAACCTTTTTTTTTTTTCCAACCGACTGATTCAGACAAAACTGCAAGCAGTGATGGGTGTCTGTTTTGCTGTATCTTTAGATTACTACTGTCAGACGCGGTTAACAGATGAAGCATTTAATAACTGGTGACGTTAAATGAACTTTTGGCCTGTTTCACCTGGCCTTATGTTTTGTATCACTTTGGGTATGTTTTCCATTCCACATCAACTCAAACAAATTCAAGGGAACAAACCGGATGTTCATGTATTTGTGTTGAATGCAATTGTGGGTTTCACAATGTTTTTATTTACATTTTTTGATGAGTAGAATTGGCAGAATTAGATAAGAGTTTGGTCCTCCAATCTCGTGAGGTTGCTAGAAATAGGAAGGGTTCAGGATGTTCTGCAAGATCATGGAGACTTGGGGAGTACAAATTGTCACCTGTAAAACAGGGTTGTCAGAGTTGCAAAGTTACCTCTATTAAACCATGACAATAATATTACTCAGACTCATTGCCTGTGATTGTTCTGGTGAAGTTATTTCCGACATAGAAATATTTATGATGGCATACCATAATATTTGCTACAGATTATCTAGGTGTAACCAGTTCAGCTGGGGAAAAAAAAAGTATTGCATCTGTAACTGAAATGTAAATCCACATGTTAAGTCTCTTCAGATTTTGAAGCCAGATTCTGCAATATTGTTTGCAAAAGGTAGGAGCAGATAGGACTGACCTTAGTTGTATTCCTCAATAAACAGTCATGTGCAGTCTGAGTAGACAAAACTGTCTTCAAAGTGAGGGAAAAAGAATAGGATTAGTTTGGTAGAAGCTAGGGTATAACCAAAATTGTTAAAAACCCCCACCACTGCTTACTTATTGAGTTTATTTCACTGTACATTCTCACTTTCCTATGAATTCTTCCTTCTGAAGCTCTCCTTCAGCACAATGCCAACATGCTTTCTATCCTGCCAAAAAAAAGTACAGTTGTTTGCTTTTTCAGTCAAACAATTAGTGACCGAGAAAGACTCAGCAGCATATTTTTTAAGCAGTTGTTCTTTCATTTGTGTTTTGTTCCACCGAATTTTAACTCTGTTCCTTTAAACACAATTATGAATAAATTTAAAGTATATTGACAGTTAGTCCCAGTTAGTTTCCTTCTATAACCTGCAACCAGAATTGGACAGGGCATTTTTTTTTTTCCCAAATACTAGAAAGAGGATTTCAGATGTTCTTTCTCCTAGATATGCTACCGGAGACCCTTAACAATCTAAATTACCATGTATGTCCTAAATAGGGAAAAAAAGCAGAAAGCATCAGTGTTTCAGATTGTCAATGACCAAACAGTAGAAGGACTGCAAAGTTTACATGATTTACTCATCAGAAGAGAAAGTAAAGACAGATTGTATACATTAGAGTTCAAAATCACTGCAACAATGAGATGTATTTAGCACAATGAGTTGGTGAAAGTAAGGAAGTAGTAAGAAGAAATACTTCCTATAAACATTTTACCATGATACAAAGATATGATAAAAGAAAAAAGCAAACAACCTCGGCATCTCCAGTAAACTCCAAACTCTCGTTTTCCCAGTTGGTTAACACATCTTTTCCTACAAGAAAATTTCCTAAAAGCAGTAGTCTGGAGTAGTATAGAGGGTGCTCCATTCTGAAATGTGTGTAATCATTCTAGGAGTATCTGGCTCCTGAAAGAAAAGGTTTTGTACTTTTTAATTCAGCAAGCTATGGGTATCATGCATTTTGCACTAAGGAATGGAAAATCCTGCACATATATATCTAGGGAAGGGATGCCATCCAGAGGGACCTGAACAGGCTTAAGAGGTGGGCCCATGCAAACCTCATGAAGTTCATCCAAGCCAAGTGCGAGGTCCTGCAGCTGGGTCATGACAATCCCAGGCACAAATACAGGTTGGGCGGAGAATGCCTGGAGAGCAGCCCTGAGGAGAAGGACTTGGGAGTGCTGGTAGATGAGAAGCTCAACATCAGCCAGCACTGCATGCTGGCAGCCCAGAGAGCCAACCGCATCCTGGGCTGCATCAAGAGAAGCATGGCCAGCAGGTCACGGGAGATGGTTCTGCCCCTCTACTCTGCACTCATGAGATCCCACCTGGAGTACTGTGTCCAGCTCTGGAGTCCTTAACATAGAAAGGACATGGACCTGTTTGAATGGGTCCAGCGGAGGGCCACAAAAATGATCAAAGGGATGGAGCACCTCTCCTCTGAGGACAGGCTGAGAGAGTTGGGGTTGTTCAGCCTGGAGAAGAAAAAGCTCTGGGGAGACCTTGTAACAGTCTTCTAGTACTTGAAGGGGTCCTACAGGAAAGGTGGGGAGGGACTCTTTATCAGTGAGTGGCGGGATAGGACGAGGGGCAGTGGTTTTAAACCAAAAGAGGGGAGATACAGATTAGATATCAGGAAGGAATTATTTCCTGTGAGGGTGGTGAGGCACTGGAACAGGTTGCCCAGAGAAGCTATGGGTGCCTCATCCCTGGAGGTGTTCAAGGCCAGGCTGGATGGGGCTTTGAGCAACCTGCTCTAGTGGGAGGTGTCCCTGC
>JAOQGH010000001.1:141962486-142036122 GCA_025769975.1 Gallinago jamesoni
TGGGCAACCTGTTCCAGTGCCTCACCACCCTCACTGTAAAGAATTTCTTTCTAATATCTAATCTAAATCTCCCCTCTGCCAATTTAAAATCGTTGCCTCTTGTCCTTTCACTACACTTCGTGACAAAGAGTCAATCTCCAGCTCTTCTGTAGGCTTACTTCAGATACTGAAAGACTATTATAAGGTCTCCCCGGAGCCTTCTCTTCTCCAGGCTGAACGATCCCAGCTCTCTCAGCCTGTCCTCATAGGGAAGAAGGTGGTCCATCCCTCTGATCATCCTCATGGCCCTCTGCTGGACCTGTTCCAACAGATCCATGTCCTTCCTGTGTTGAGGACTCCAAAGCTGGACACCGTACTCCAGGTGGGGTCTCATGAGTGCAGATTAGGGGGGCAGAATCATCTCCCGTGACCTGCTGGCTGACGCTTCTCTTGATGCAGCCTAGGATGTGGTTGGCTTTCTGGGCTGCCAGTATGCACTGCCGGCTCATGTTAAGCTTCTCATCCACCAGCACCCCCAAGTCCTTCTCCTCAGGGCTGCTTTCTAGCCATTCTCCACCCAGCCTGTATTTGTGACTGGGATATTTGCTGACATAGCCTGTTTTTTTGAAAGTAGTTGTTTTTAAGAGCTAAAAATGGCACCTAGAAAAATCACTGAAAGGAGTTTGACTAAGTATATGAACACATATAATACTTCCCTCTTTTTCAGGAAAATCTATGCCAACACTGACCTACAGGCCCCTCAGTGTCATGAACATATTCTGTCATGATATTTCATGATATGAAAATATTCTGTCATGAACAAAGCCTCCTGAAAGTATTCCATTTACCATTTGTAATTATCTATCAATCTATAATATGAATTCCCTCATGTCCCAGATAATGACAGTTTTCATCATTATATACTTTCTGTTCTCCCCTAAAGCAAAATCTTTGTTTTAAAATTACGTGCTTGCAGATTCAATAACAAATTAAGTCATAGGAAGAGATTTGTCAGAAACAGTCAGAAGTATGCATCAAAGCCATGGTAAAAGTGTTCAGCATTCTTCTCCTGTTCAGACAAAACTTTTCCCACAACCAACTAGATTTAAGTGTTATAACTAAAAATTACTTTAATTATTAAAAAAAGATAAAGGAAAAAGCACAGTCAGAGGACGTCATCCTTCCAAGGTGCCCTGTCACTTTGAGAATTGAATCACCGAGGAATGACCCTTTCTGCATTTATTCCTACATCCAAAAAAAGGTCCACTAAAGCATAAACTGGCCTGCAGGTGCACATCTAAATGTGTGATCCCTCTCTTACCCACAATGGGGGGATCTGACACAGCTCCCTCTTGCTGTTGGTCCTTGCTTTGCTGCCTCCAGGCCACCAGACAGGATCAAGCACATCCCTGTCTCTTCTTCCACCCTGGAGTTGCGGTGCATCTCGGGCAGGCACTTTAACATGGGAAGTGCTCCCACAACCCTTCTAAACCCACAATTTCTACTTGTATTTTAAGCTCTCACTGTTTCCAGTGATGTGGACTCTGGTGCCATTCCCTGCCTCAAAGGCACGCTCCACTACTGGCAGCCATCTCAGCCTGGCAGCACCCAGCCCCTGGGAAACTGCTGCTTGCTCCAAAGTGAGCTCTCAGGAGTTAGCAATGTCGTATAATATTAAAGCACTGGCTTTGGCCATCCACGAACAGATCCCTTTACCAACAATGCCTTGGCTTGTTTTGGCGGGGTGTTTTGGTTTGGTCTGTGCAGAGCAGAACAACGTGTCTTTTTCTTCCATGTTTCCTTTCCATTTTGGTGAATTTTATGAATTCCAGTATTTCAGTAACTAGTCTTCTCAGGGAGGAAAATTTTAGGACTATTTTTTCTCCACCATTTGATGTAGCCTCTTTTTTATTATTTAGGGGTGGGATGGGAGAATAACATTTGAAGGGAGGGTAACAGAGTTATTTGTTTAAAGGATTAGAAAAAAAAGTATGTTGAAGGTGCCCTTTGAGCCTGCTGGCTTCTGTTGGGTATCTGAGTGTTACTACCCTGGAAACTATGGAATTAAACCAGGAAATGGATGTTTCTCCTGGGGTGACTTGCTTATGGAATAATTCTTCTAAGTCAGATCTAAATCAGGTGGCCGGAGTGAAGATTTCTGTGCTATTATGTTACCTGTGTTCATGTGAGAGTTTCTGGGATAATTCTTCAAATTGATTAGATCACCAAGGAACAAGCCAGCAAACAAAAGCACAAAACCCAGAATGCCAAAGGTGACTTCAGCTCCTCTGAGTGGTGGTGGTGGTGTCAGCAGGGTGTTCTGGGTGGCTGAGACAGCCTAAATGCAAGTTGTTATTGACCTGCAGGCATGGAAACTTCTTGTAAGAGTGTTAAATTCTTTTGCAAATATTTTCTCAAGGTCTTGCAGTTTTCTTTCACTAATGTGTATAAAGGGCATGCTGAAGAAGTTTGCATACAGATTTATAATTAAAAAATGTTACCTTGAAAATAATATGAGTAAAAGAAAATAATCGTAAATAGTAGCATGTTGCTTAACACTTATTTATCTCTAAGGACAGACTATATCTGTCAATAAATACTATTGTTCAGCAGGTTTTTTGAATCTTTTTTACTCCAAAGTGTGCTTAAAAAAGAGCTACTATAGGTGTGCAGTGTGGTGATGGCTTTTCCAGGTCTTATAGCACTCGAAAACAACATGTTTATATATAGAACTGTTTAAATTTTTTTTGCACTCAGTAAGCAACTGTTCACTCCGTGCTGTAAGCATCAGAGTGAACATGGATCCATTGAGTGGAATAGTCAATTTTTTTTTTTTATGGCAATTAGGAAGTGAAGTGAGCTTTTTATTGAGACTAGCAGGTACTATATCTAAAAGAAAAAAAACAAATAGCATCTCATTCATTGTAGGAGTATTTTCCTTGTCTTCTGTGGACTTTGGAAACATTGTGTAAAACTTATCAAAGTGATTCAGAAACTCAAGAGGCAGAAAATCAAGTATATTCTGTATCATAAGGTGGTAGCTTAAGACCTTGCTGATTGATGCAGTGTAGTTATTGAAGGTAAGGAAGCTTCTTATCAGCAAGAGGATTTTTGACACCTAAGTAGTCCAGGCCTTTGGTCTGATCACTGTGACAGTGGCAAAGCTGATTAGATTTAGAAACATTAATGCAAATCTACAAAGACTACAAAATACTGTAGTATAGCTATGGTATAAAAGGAGCGTGTGAGAACACAGAAATGGTATAACTATGTAGACTGGGAGGAGAACATTGTGTTATTTACACTTTCTTGCAATCCCTTAGCTATTCTTAAAAAAAGCATAAAATATCTTCTATTCGCTAAAAATTAGCTTACCCTCCCTTGTGCCTCATGTCTCATTTGACTTGTCAAGGCTAAGAGGAATGGTCCTAATGCTTGGGGTCCAGAAGAGAGATGTTAGTAGGAAAGGTAATTGAGAAGAAATGAATAAAAGATAAACACCAGTATAGGGTCAGGATTTTGGATGCTGTCACAGCAAGTTCACTGGCTTCAGTAGAATTGCACTCTCTTGTACCAAATGAAAGTATATACCTTTTTTTTTATTTTTATTTTAACTGCAGTATTTTCCTAAACCACGAAGAAATTTTAAGTGAACAACTAATCTTCATGAATTAGTACTTGGTGATGTGTAAAACACACCTAAGCCAACTTCAAACTGTTAAAATATTTTTAAATGCAATTAATTCTTAAAAGGCTTCAGAGAAAGACTGTATTTCAGTGGCTATTTTTCCCCCTCCCACTTCATTTTGTGATGCTACGAAAGCCTCCTTCTCCCTGTTTAAAACTAAGTAGAGACTGTAGGTATTATCCTCCAGGTCTGTGGCCTGAATGAAATGTGTACAGGTGGTCTGGAAAGCAGATCTGACTCTCCTCCCAGCAAAATCGACAGTGTAATGTACATTGATGTCGCTTACTATGGAACTGAACTGGAAGTTCTTTACTAGGCAATCCATTGCCTACCCCAGGCACTTAAAAACCATGAGCCAAGAACCAGGACCAGGGCATTGCCGTGGGTACAATGGAAAAAATTATGGACGAAGTGTAGGTGTTTGTTTTATTTACTTGCTGCTTTCCACACATTTGCTTTGTGATTTCAAACCACTTACTGAAAGCAGAAGGTTTAGAAGCTGATGGGAAGTGAGTGCAGCTTCTGATCAATAAGCACATAATGGGGATTTTAAAGGGAACATTAAATATCGTGAAATCTGCTATGGAAGCGTGAGAGCTGTTGGGTCTTAATCTGGGGGAACGTTAGGGATGGAGCTAGAGGAGGAACAGCATGGTCTGTTACCACCAGAGATGGTTTTACCCTGGTGCTTGTGCGTGTTTGCAGCTCCGTCAACTAGGTCACTGCAGTGGAAACTGCACATGTCACTGATTTGGAGAAATGGATGGATTTGCTAAATTTGCTCCCATTACCCACCACTTAGCCACGGTTTGACAAGCTCATGGTTATACATTTAAGCAAACATAGAAAGGGACACAGGGACAGGACACATTTTCCCAGCTGAACTCTGAGTAGACTTTGCAAGCAAGCTGAAATAAGAACTGTTAAATATATAATGAAATAATTAAGCATTATATTTTAATTTAGGAAAAATGCATTATTTAGTAACACACTCCCATAGAGACCGTACATACACAAAGTGATATGCAGTCCTACAATGAAGATTGTCATGCAGCTTTGACCATCTCGCACATAATCTCTCCAGTGCCTTATTAAACTCTTCAAATCTCTGGACAAATGAAAACTTTCAGAAACATTTTCTCCTTTCCCAAGCTAATTGCACTAATGTAGACTTCCCAAAGACATAGTACAGGCAAAATTCAGGCTTGAATGACTTCTGGAGTTCATTTTCAGAATCTCTAAGCCATGCCATATCAGGATTAAATATTAAATAGATTAATTCACATGGGAAAGATGAAGCTTTTTCTGGCTCAGGAAGCCCAACACTAGATTCTGATGCTGGAAAAGTTTCAGGGCACATCACTAGGAGGGATATTTTTGTGACTGTTGAACTCTTAGCTCATGTTTTCAAGTGTCTCCTGGTTGCTTTATCTTCCTTCATGGTAATTAAAATACCTGGCAGTTTGCCTGAGAAGTTGATTCCAATATTTAATTTTAAGAAATGAATGAAGATTAGTGTTGTGTAAGTGAACATCGCTGTGCAAGAGGACACAGAGATGGCTATGCCAGATGCTTGAAAGCTGAGTGAATCAAGACTTGGTTTTCCTGCACAGCATCCTATTTTTCTCCTGGATATAGGATAGGGCTACGTTTTTAAACCTGTTTTAATTGAAGTAAGGTGTGTATATGTGTCTTTACATCCATTGATAAACCAAGTTCCTATCTAAATGAGAACTTTAAAACCATTCTTTCTAGAAACTCCATATTACTCAACTGTGTCTTTTCAGTCATATTAAAGCAATTGTTGATTTATTCCCTTATAAAGTGCCAGAGAACACACTGAATGAGAAATGGAGGTGCTCACAATTTTGTTTTACAGTTCAGCTGCCTTGTGACCTTAAAAAAAAATAATTTTCTTTTTAATCTTTTACCTTGATTTTGTATGCTGGGGCTTAGACTCACTGCACTAAACTAAGATACTTAGAGTACAGACTTCTAACACTGGAAATGCTCTGCTTACGAGATGCACTTGAGACCCCAAGTGAAATGAATGGCTCTTCTGTGGGAAGATACATTTATTTAGAGGAGTAAAGACATAATCTCCCTTGGCTTGATCCTGCAAGAGCTCAAGCCTGTAGTTTTCTGAGCCGTGGTACAGCAACTGCACACCTCCCAGTGCAACACCACTGTTAGCAGCTCCTCACCTGCTTACTGGACATGGATAGCTTCTTTTCCAGTGGCTTGGGATGAGATTAAAAGTGGTATTTCTGTAAATAAAGCTGATAGCAAACACAACTAATTGGTAATGTTTAAGAAAAAATAGATCTGCATCGGCCCCAAAAATATTCTCTGTTTGAAGTGCATAGACTCTGTTACGCCTGCAGTCAACATGAGCCGTGCAGGCTTTCCTAGGTTGTTGTTCAGTATCCGAAATACTCTGCAAAGGCAGAGGGAGGGGGGGAGGAGTCTGACTAATGGGAATAGGTCAAAGGTGCTTACAATTCCTTTATCTAAAAAAGGAGAAATATTGTCATTGCCTAGAGGGCTTTACTTCTTCTAGTACAGTGTTAAAACTGATGGTTTGTCATGAATTTTTCCGCTTAATTTCAAGCACCTAAGCACCTGGTATGTGTTAGATTGTATAGTAAATAGCAACACAAAAGTACTTATTCAGGAGATATGTAATCTGAATTCCTCTTTGGCATCCCCTCTCTAGGGAAACTGAAGCTAGTCTGTTGTCCTTTTTATTTAAATGATGAGTAAGTTAGATAGTGGTGTATTATTAAATAGACTTCTGAGGGCAATATTTACATGGAAAAATGAAATGCTGAACCCTTTTGAGACAGATGGGAGTCATCTGACTAGAACCAGACATTTTCCAATCCCCCAGGCTCTTTTATAATCAATAGAAAAACAAATTTGTACTGCCAGCATGCAAATTGTCTGACGTATTTGAGCTATTCTCTTGAGGGTGATATGAGCTATGCCCTACAAGTGCCCCTTTATCTCCACTGGCTACAAAAGGAGCCAAAGCTCAGGGGTAGATATTTTCTCTGTATCTTTCTGGTGTCATGAGATGTCCCTCACAAATAGGGTGCTTATTGCTCCTTTTCTTATTCTGTCATTTTCTTACTTTTGCTTATAATTCCCTCCCCACTTCAGTATCCTCTTCCTGGATGTTGGGTTTATCATAGAATTGTAAAATAATTTGGGTTGGAAGGCACCTGTGAAGGTCATCTAGTCCAACCCCCCTGCAATGAGCAGGGAAGTCTTCAACTAGATCCAATTGCTCAGAGCCCTGTCCAACCTGACCGTGAATATTTCCAGGGCATCTGCCACTTCTCTGGGCAACACCTCTGCTAGTGTTTCACCACCTGCATCATAAAAAATATCTTCCTTATACTTAGTCTGAATCTACCCTCTTTTAATTTAAAACCATCACCCCGTGTTCTATCACAACAGGGCCTGCTAAAAGTTTTTTCCACGTCTTTCTTATAAGGCCCCTTTAAGTACTGAAAGGCTTTGGAGCCTTCTCTTCTCCAGCCTCTCCAACTGTTTCAGCCTGTCCTAGTAGGAGACAACAGTGTTCTATGACTCTCATCATTTGTGTGGCCCTCTTCTGGACCCACTCCAAAAGGTCCATATTTTTCTTGTGCTGAGGATCCCAGAGCTGGACACAGTACTCCCGGTGGTGTCTTACCAGAGCAAAGCAGAGGGGTAGAACCACTTTCCTCAACTTGCTGGCCACGCTTCTTTAGATATAGCCCAGGATATGGTTGGCTTTCTGGGCTGCCAGCTTTTCATCCATCTGGTACGCCCAAGTCCTTCTCCTCAGGGCTGCACTGAATGCCTTCACGCCTCCGGCCTGTATTGATACAGGCACCCGCTGAGCCTCTTGAACCTCTAGTTTATGTCTAGTTCTTATAGGCATTAAATGTGCTACAATTTTGAAATCACTTGGAATAGTTGTCCAGGAGTGAGTATTTGGAAGACATCTGTTGTGTTTCATGAAGAGATGCCAAAGTCTTGCTTCAGAGCTTACAATCCCACATTCATCATGTAGGAAAAATGCTATATATTCTTCCTACGGATAATTTGTAGTGCACAATTGCTTGAAGCAGGGAATCAGCTTGGGCAAAAGTTCTGGAAAACCTGATAAAGAAGGAATCATGCTATGCAGAGAAAGTGGAAATGGCAGATCTAATGTCATACTTTGAACATTGTTCCTGAAATCACAGACTTCACTCTGGTAGGTGCTTTAATACCAGTTTAGGATAGGAGAAGGTTTTGCCTTTTTTTCCGGCAGAGCATCACCTAACATCCCATTCAGTTTGCCTGTGTTTTTAAGTCATTGCAGACCATGGGTGTTGATGTTAGCAGTATTAGGTCAGATCCTGTGGTGTGCAGTCGGCATCTGTATCACCAGGCACGGTTGCTTTCTCCCTTCCCTGGTCTGAGCAGCCCCAGCTGAGTCTCATCTCCATGCCATACTGCAGTGGGACTGTGGGGTGCACCAGAACCCCCCCATTTCCTTCCTCCTCACCCCTCCCAGCTTTCAGCACAGCTGAAATTCAGTCACATGGCTCAAACAGGAGCTGGAGCATGCGCTGAACAGGTCACTGATCCCCATGTGCCCTCAGCTTAAACCAGCAGCCATGTGTAGGTTGAGTCATCACATTTTCCCTTGGCTATCATCCTTAACATTTTCTGCTGTGTTTTGTTGTATGAAAATCTAGAGTCTATTTTCCTAATGCCTGACCAAAAGAAAACGGAAAAATAAAAAGTGCAGAGGTATCAACAGTGAGAGATGGAGAGCAGCTTGTGTACCTGCCACAGGAAAGAGGGACAGAAGGACAGAAGAATTCTGTAAGGAATTCGATAACTTCTCTGGCATTTTTTGTGCATAGCTGTCAGCTGTCCATGTAAAAAAATGTTCTGCCCAGGTACAAAGTCTGTTCATGTGCAAGTGACTCCAAATTTCTGCCAATGTTTTATGCTTCCTTGCTGAGCAACTATGCTTGCAGTTCAGTCACATACGTTTGGTTCTGGGACATCGCTCTCGGTTATGGCCACATGTTGCAGAACACTAAGGTCTTTATGGAAGGAAGTACACAAATAACATTGCTTTACATAGAGACCTGGAATAGGAGCTTAAAGGCAAAGACCACATAGGATTTTTTGCGAAATTATCCTGACAGTGAATTGAGTCTAAAAGGTCATGGCTGTAAGCTGTGTTCGAGATGATGGAACAGCATTTCTGTCGGAGTTAAGTTTAATCATTTGCATTTGCAGGCCCTTTTCCCTAATCCTGGGTCACAGCATTCACCCAGGCAACACTGTGCCTGATGCTGGTTTTTCTATTACTTTAGGAAAAAGCGGAAACCAGCTGTGCCAGTAGTCAGGCCAAATACATGTGAAGAAATATGCTATTAAAACGTAGCTGGCTTTCTGGTCCCTCAGTGAGTAAAATGAAATAAACTAGAGCCCATTAAAGAGGCAGTATTTAGTCCAAAGAAGTATATTAGAGAACAATGGACTTTGCTTGTGAAAGTCTATTAAATTGTGTTCTATGTAATGATGTGTTTAATGATCTCTAGTAACTCTTAAGACCATCTGTGTGCTGGCACACCTGAACAGAATTTAATAATTTTTTGTAAAACTTTTAAACTTTCCTTATAGTCCCTTGCGAAGGGGACTCTCAGGGAGAGAGGATATTACCTCTAGCTACTTAAATCCAAATTATATACTAATGGCTTTTTCTTAACTCATGACGTTCATTTTCTATGTCCATGTCTTTTTAGGAAGTATTTGAATGATACATCTTCCACTCCAGTAAGCAAATAAATAATTACAGGCTTTTCAGTGATAAAAGGAATCGGTATAGTTTCAGATAATGATACAATAATAGGTAATAACTGTCCATTTTCCCTCTTTTTCTTAGCCATGTCCAATACTTCACACTTAAAGTAACCACTAGGGGTGGGTTTTGTGTGGGGTTTTTTTTGGTTTGGTTTTTTTTTTTTTTTTCTGTTAGTGTGTCTGCCACTCTTCTAATCTTAATGTCTATTAAGATTAGAAAATAATTTGCAGTAGTTTGTTAAAGGAGTGTGCCAACATGGAAAAATAAGTTTCTTCAAAAGCTGGAGCTATCCTGTTTACACTTATATTTTTGTAGGTATCAACACTACCTGAGAAACTGTTTCTGAAGCCTGAGATTCAGTAAACATCTAATAAGTTAATAGACTACAGCTTCTACAGATTCACAGGCCTCTTATTGTTCCTGTTGATTTCACAGCTAACATAATTCACTACTTAAGTGACCCAGATGCCTCCTGTTCCTGGAAGGTTTGTGGGTTTGGTTTTGTTGGGCTTTTTTTCATGGTTCTTTTTTTGATAGTCAAAATAACCTCTGGCTGCTGTAAATTTTTCCATAACTGCTACAGGCAGGATGAACATATGATACCTGAGGCCAGCAAACGCAAGGGAGCACTAGTCCAGACAGATGGTTCCTTTCCCAAACATGCCAGCATTATTTTTCTGTGAAGTGTCCCTGTGCTTTGACTCCCACGTGGCTGGGGACCTGGTAGAGAGAGAGGGGTCTCTCTCTCCCTGTGCTCTACTGGCCCAGCATAGATCAGGGGAGGCAGATCAGCCCCCACCCCATACAAGGCTGAAGCCCCAGATTCCCTGGGGGTGCCTAACTCCCTTCTCATCTCTTGGTGGTTCAGAGGGTAAAGCCTCTAATCAGGGTCACCTGGACACCACCTTTAAAACTGCTGTGCCAGACTTCATTGCCTTTGGCTCAAGGTTTCTCATCTCAGCTATCATTGAACATCAGGCTCAATTGCTGTGGGCAATTTCAGCCAACAACTCCTCCCAAAATGATGCAAAGTTATGTTACTTTTCCTGTTTGTGATTTCTTAAGCCCTTTTCACAGACAGATGGCTATATATTGGAAGTGCAATCTCCTCCTATGGCCAGATACAAACTTTTACTGTTCCTTATGCAAGTATAGCAGCCACAGTGCAGAAGGTTAGTGACTCACAGGGGTGAGCAATAAATCTTTGCGTATGTTTCAGTTTTTTATTAGAGGCAGATGTTCACTATGTGCTAGTTTTCTAGTGTTGTTTTTCAATTGTATTTTGAATTTTAGAAATGATTAGAGTCCTAATCATTAGTTAATTCACATACATGGCATTTTATTGCTAAATATTTAAGTGTTGTCCGAGTCTAGTACAGACCTCTGAGATAGTACTGAAATAGTACACTAACATCTGTCAAGATTTGCTTTGAGCTAAGGAATGGTATGAATTTTGAAAAACCATAGATAATCCCCTTTAACTTGTCCTTATGAAAATTTAAGAACACACAGTGGTTGAATACGGTTGGGTCTGCATTAGACTTAATTCTTTGGTGCATATGCACACTGAAGCATTATTATTTGCCAAATTTACAGTTTGTGGGTAATTTCTGTTCTGCGTTCAGGCTGTTCACAAAGTTACCAGGGGACCTCTTTACACTGACATGTTTAATCATCCTAATGAAATTATGCAAGCTGCTCATTTGCAGCAGGCAGCACAAGGCAGAGTCTCCTGGAGCGGGGATCTCGTGGGGTGGTTGGGAGTGTGAGCACCACGCAGCAGCCTAATCGAGCTGTCTGCCACGGTGGGAGTTCAGCAGGAGTTAATTAGAAACAGTCCTTGGGTAGGAAGTAATATCATAGGATGAGGAGTTACCAAATCTGCTTCTTAATGAAAAGGCAGAATATCCACATGGTACATGGGGGTGTATTATTTATATGTTTTCTACACTGACTACCATGCACAAAGAAACTCTTCTCCATGCAAGTCTAAAAAGTCCCTATGGTTTGCCTTAATTTATCTAAACTGCCAAATTTTGTCCAGTTTTGGTCTGCTCAGTTTTCAGAGAAAGAGTGTGTGGCAGCACAAGAGAGCTGAGGTCCAGCAACGACTGTGTGAAGATGTTGAGGATTCCTTTACTGTGTGCATTTCCTAAAACTGAAAGTGTGTTTCTATTTAATGTCCTTGTGAAAGGCAGAGATTGCGTCAGAGGAGTAGGTTGAAAGGCTGCCAGATAAATATGCCAGTCGGGATTTAAATGGACTTTTTCTAATGGGTAGAAAGCAGGTTATGAGGAAAGACAAAGCCATAGCTTAATATTCTTTGTGATAAGAGCAGTAGACATGCCACCATCTGGTTTGCTCCATATAACAGTTTTTCTCTATTGGTCAGTGCATCAAGGGGTGTTTAACAAGGAATTTGAGGATGAGAATGAGTAGGAGTTTTACAAATGTTAATACTTTTCCTGGGGTTGCGGGCACTCAGACCTTTGGGAAAGAAATATTAATGGTAGATACAAGTAGGTAAGGGCCTCTTACTGTGCTGTAATTGTGTCTTCTTAACATTTTAATAATTAACTATTAGTTGTGCCTTGCAAAGTGTCATGTATATCTGTACTAAGGTTTTGCCATTCAAACATTTTGCACAGCTAAGCTTCTAAAATGCTAAATTTAACATGAGGATAATGTTAGGAAAATTCGGTGTTAGAATAACTTTGGGTAAGCAGCATCCAATGATATTTTTCCAGTATATAGTCCCAGCCGCCTGTGATCTGTGGTTTGGGGACTTCATCCATGAAGTAGTGCTGTTGAGTCTCATGAGGCTTCCTGGATTTATCTCCCAGGCCACTTGCTTTCAGGAAAACAGCAAAAATTTGCTATGCACGATATAATATGCCAGGGGGCCCCACTTATTAACTATGTACTGTGCAAAAAAGAGTACCTTCCTGTTTGTTAATTCTAAGTCTGCAACCTGATGATTTAATTTTAAAACCCAGTTCTTGCATTAAGAGAAACACTAACTAATCTTCCCCCATTTGCCTTTTCACATTATCTCTTATTTTCTCTGTTTTCTTTTTCTAGTAATCCTCGATGTTTGCTTTTCTAAATGCTGCTGAGCTTTGCTTCTTAGTGGAAGTCGTTTGCATAAAGCTATCTATCCTGACTCTCTTTGCAGAGCAGTAAGTCAATCAGAAACAATTGCTGTGTATTTAAAGCTAGGACTGTTTTCCTCCACATATGGCAGTTTACATCAGTATTGTATTTCATCTGCTCAGTGACTCAGTTTCATGCGGTTGTTCTGCAGTACTTTGCAGTCAGCTTCTGTTGATTTTGAGTTATTCATCATAGTATAATCAGCAAACTTCACTCTTTACCATCTTTTCCAGACCATTTATTAATGTGATGAATAACCCAGGGTCTAGCACAGATCCATAGGGGACTTTGCTGGCCACAGTTTCCACTGGGAAAACTAATTATTTTCTCCTGTTCTTTACTTCCTGCCTCTAATAAATTATTTATCCACGTGAAGATCTCTGTTATTGTGAGGCAGCTTACTATCCTTAAGAGCCTTTGGGCTAGTCAAAGCTGTTCAGAAATCTAAGTAGACTTTATCGAATGTATCACCCCTGTCTGCATGGCATTGCCAAGGACCTCTAATGAATTAGTGAGGGATGGCTTCCCTCCACGATAGCTATGCTAGCTTGTCCCAAAATATTGTACCTCTTTATATATCCACTACTCTATTCTCTAGTGTAATTTCTATCCAGCGTTGTAGATTAGTCTCAGCTGCATGAAATGTACTGCAAAGGATTTTTGTCTGCATCAGTTACAGACCATTTCTTAATGGATGTAGCAAAATGGATGTGGTCCTTCTGAGGGGTAAAGAAATGGAGAATACCACTTCTCCTCACTGCACTGACCTTTACCCAGCAAAGTCATCTTGGTTAGAGATAGGAGCAGCCTTCTGCAGTCTATCCCACCATAGAATATGAGGTTGTTGGGTTGGAAAACTGCTCAAGAAACTCTTGGCCCAAGGGCAGTGTAAAGATTAGTCTACATATTTTGACGTTGCATTCATATTACTAGTTATATATTATTTATCACCAGTTAATAGCTAGTTATTTTAAAATGCAATTTGACCTCTAGACCTTAGGGCAGAAGCTTGACTCACAAGAGTAGATATTTCTAGTGTGTTCCATCTCTAGGAATGGTAACTGCCAAAAAATCCCCAGATTATAGAATTTAAAAATCTCTAGAAATGTACCTTTATTATTAAAAATGAGCAGTTGCATTCAGTGGAAAAGCAGAGGCTCATAGGAATGAAGTTAACTAGGTGTATTCTGGTGGAAGATTGGCTCCCTGGCTATCAGATGATAATACATTGTAATTTCACCTCTTAGTTTGCTTGGTGCTAGATCCCATATGTAGATAAACCCTGAGACTATGTGCTACGTGTTACATCTGTGCAGACGTTCAACGTGAAGGAAGGTCCTGGGAACCTCCCTGTGACTGGAAAGCAAAGGAGCGGTCCTGGCAGGAGCTGGGGGTCCTGCAGGACAGTGGGGGAAGACATGGGGATTCTGCCCTGTACCTGACCACCCTGAGTGCGTCCTCCTGCTGTACCAGCACTGAACATCCATTTCTGCTTTCCCCGGGCACACAAGCCCCTAAGACTTCTCCTGAGATGTTGCTGTACAGGAGCTCCATCTAGTGCTGATATTATTTCTTATTCTGACTCCTAAGGCAGCTGGATAAATATGCTGATATGGAGGCAGCCGGATTAGGAGGCTGAATTTGCAAGTGCTAGCCTGCTTTCCAGAATGCAAAGGGATCCTGCATAATATATGGAAAGTGAGATTGAAATTAATATTCGAGGTTTTTTGTACTGTGCTGGTGTCATTGAGATGCAAAATAGAATTTTTATGCCACTGGGAATAGTTGTTGGTTGGTTGGTTGATGGATAGGCATATTAATAACAGCAGAAAATCATAGTACTACTCAGTGATGCACATTAAGTCACAAGATAAACCTAAGCATTAAAATTGCCCTTAAAGCACAGTGCATACACGTTTAAAAATTCAGCAACAGGGAGTCGGGGGGAGGGAGAAAGTATTGGGTTGTTTTATTTTTCTATTTAAAGTAATACATAGTGTCTGTATTGAAGATAATCACCAAACACAAAAGAAAGGGTATGTCATACAAAGGAGGAAACAGAGAAATGACTGTTGAGAACAGAGTAAGAAAGATTTACTGAACGGGACCAGTAATGTTTGCTGACCAATTTGTCCCAGCAGGCTTGGATGCAACACAGTGATTTTTTTCAAGCATAGAGTTAAACTGTGACTCCCATTAGAGTTAAGCAGGAATAGAATTCTTTAGGGAAAGGAATGATTGCCTGCTCTAATAGACTCATGGCTACAAGTCATCTAAGCAAAAGAAAACAAATAATTACAGGCATTAGATAAGAAGCGATTGGTGTATTTCCTTCTATTTGAAGTGAATTGTTGATATTTGAAGTAGCTTGTATTTTGAAAGCCTAGTCTGCTAGCTTTTAAAAACCAGTTGTAATTGTTAATGTGTATCAAATGATAGTGGGAAATATCTTCTCAATTTCAAATCAGTAGAAGTGCTTTTAATGCTTTAAAAATCAAAAGGAAGTGGTTATCTGATCACTAACATGTGGGAGCATTCAACTAGAATAAGATTCACCAAATGCAAGAATATCAGATTGATTTGACCATTTATTATATAAATATTTAATAGACATATCCAAATACAGCCAATAACATCTTGGAAGCACATTCTGTTCTCAGCTGCTTCTGCCAGTTATTGAGGCATCCATTCATTCCTCTGCAGTTCATATCATTTATATTAGCCCTGAACTTATCAAGAGTTGTTATATTCACATTGTGATTTTGCTGTATCCTAAAATGATTGATTGTGATTTGTTTATTCGCCAAAGTACAGATACTGAGCTGTAAAGTTCAAGCAAGTCAGGCTAGTACTGGTTGGTTGTCCACCAAGGCCAGTGCTCACTTTGAGTCTGTTCATCTTAACTCTGGAAAGTCTTCTAGGTTCAGTGGGCTTTCTTTTTAACCCTGGAAATGTTAGGGGTATTCTGCCAAAATTTATTGGCAGCTGGATTTTGGCCATTAAAAAATGTATCTCTTTTTTGTTTGGGAGAGGAAAGGAAGAAGTGGATAGTATTCTGGGGGCTAGGGAGGAAGGAACAGCAGCTACATATGTCTGCTGCTCTCCAGACTTGTTTGCATCCCTTCTGAATACTCATTTGTGGATCTCTTCTCAAAAAAATGAAAAAAAATTTTAAAAAGCCCAAACACAAAACTGTTGATAAAAATGATTTTGTGAAATTCCATATTCACAGTTCCTTACTTCTTTCTCTCTTGGCTTTGCTCATTTGATGCTACTTTCCCACTAGCACCAGTGGCTGTGGAAGCTGTTAAGTAACTGAACAAAATTAACCGTGTTCTGTTAGTTTAGCTGAGTTTGTTTCATTCTGGGTTGCCTATCCGAGATTTTGCAGGCTGATCAACATTCTTATTGCCACTTGTGGCAATTTAGGTATCATGCAAGAAGAGGAGATATAACCTGCAGAATCTCAACGGAGATTATACGAGAGAGGTTTTTCTCTATCTTGACTATAGGAGTGAAATGTATAATACTCAGAGCTAGAAAGCAAAATGGAATAAGTTTGTTTTTTCTTTTTAAACAATTAACAAGTTTTGTTCATTCTTCCTACATGATGCTGTGCCTCAGTAGTTTCTGATTTTTTGCAAAAGTGCATATTCTGTGGGGAGGTCAGTGATCAGGTCAACAAATCATAGAAATGCTCCCCCCACTTCTGCACAGTCAGCTTTTGAAAGTTTCTGCTTTTATCATTATAATATTCTTACCTCCTCAGCTGCAAGGAAGTCTCTGATGGCAGCTACTGCGGTGGTGGAAATTACTATATTTTTGTGAAAGAAATGCTTTGACTTTAAGGTAAGCGTTGCTCAGGAGTTTTCCTTACTAGTATTATCATGAACTAGTACATGAAAATGGAATCAAAGCTGATGATAGAGCAAATTGTTCCATGCGCACTCTCATAAAGTCTCTGATGCTGTGGCAGGTGTTAGGTAAGGTACTTTGACCCAGAGCTGACAAAATTTTGCCTGAAGATTAAGCTACCATTAGAAAGAGAGCGTGTTGCTTTTTTCCTCTTGCTGCTTCCAAACCTCTCTTGTGAATGCTAGACTTGCAAATTGTATTTCATGCATAGTCCCTGGGGGATGATATTAGGATATGTTTTCAGAAAGACTTCCAAGGAGATATAGAAGTGCAAATATGTTGGAAAGGTCATGTCTTTTAAGTTGTTTAAATTGTTTATGTTTCATTTCCGTGTGTGGAGTGTTTTATTTCTGTAGAGAACTAATAGAAATGCTCTCATTTAAATTCAGGAAGGTTGTTTCCCCTAAAACAGCGCTGAGTCACTGATTAAACTGGTTTTGTATAACTCAATAACATATTTATGTAATACCATTCAGTAACAGAACTTGGAATTAAACTTGAAACCTTAAAATTGAGGTAGTAAAAGCCTTCATTTGAAGAGGGCTGTGTCTTACTGCTGCTATTTTGTGTTTACCTCTAAGTTTGCTTCAGCACAGGATTTCCCAATATTCCCAGCTTGAGGTGCATTTAATCACAATACCCTTTTCCTCCTCTTACATCTTACTTATCTCCATCTCATAGTGCCACAGAGCATTTTAGCATATTCTCCAGCAGATTTACAATCTGAAACCTGGGGGATTAGAAAGAAGGGATCGCAGCTATGTTACACGCAACACATAACATCAGTGATGCTGATGTTATGGACAACATACCTGCTGCTGGCATTAAGTATTTATCAACATGGCATTTTTAGGCAGAGACCGGAGCATGCTTCTTCCTTCCCTGCAAACGTCCTTACCGCACTATGCTCTTTCTTGTTTGCTCTCTCTCCAAGTTCACTGTTCACCACAGCATGGTAGCCTGTCTTCAACAGAAGGGGTGCAAGGGATGGCTTTTGGGTGAGTCCTAGCCCACCAGCTGCTGGTTCATGCTCTACTTCCAGGTCTGTGATGTCCTTAGCCACACATATACATGTATGGAGTTTTGTAAATATATGGAGCATCACCATTTTCTCTTCCTTCAGCAAGCCATTTGGAGCAGTGGTGGCCAGAGTTGCTGTTGGTTAACCTCTGCTGCTGGCAGGTTCCTCTGATGTTAGCACAGGGTTTGTAGATGGTATGTGGGAAGCCTAGCACTTGCTATCCCCTTGATTTCTCCCCTGTGTTTTGTACATGACTGGCAGATGGTCTGGTGCTCACCCGGCGTGTGCAGCTGGTTCCATCATGCCTTGAGTCTCAGTAGCAGCAGCATGGCTAGGTGGACTCTGATTCCCTTCCTTGCACCAGCCTTGCAGCCATGTCTCACTCAGGCTTGGTCTTGGTAGGTGCGGTTGGCCTGGCTGTGGACTGTGGTGGCATCAGGGACGTGGCAGTCAAAGCCATGGAGCTGCTGAGGTTGGTACAGGTGTAATGTGCAAAGGAAAACAGGTGTAAACAGCAGAAGAAACTGCAAAATAAGAGTTAGAAGAATGGTCTGTGCAGGCGATGAAGAAAACTGATCCCAACTGATAAGAGCAGAAAACAACAGCCTATGGATGGAGGAGTCTGTACCCCACTGAGGAACATCAAGGTACAGCTCGTCACATCTGCCATTTCTTTCCCTGGTAGCTCGCTGTGAAAGAGACAGCTCTGATGCACGTGAGTACGTTCCAGGCAGATGTGCTTTCCACACAAGAAAATGCAAACAGGGAGCAGCAGCCTTGCCTGAGGCCTACCAAGATTCTTGTGGGCAGGATTTGTAAGCAGTGAACCACTTCGTAACAACTGTGGCCTCCTAAAGTGTATGAAGGCTCTGTCCACAACCCACTTTGTTCCCAGGGAGGTACCCATGAGTAAGAGGTTTGATGCATTGATAGCTGGAATCCCTGGTTCTCCCTGTTGCACAAGAGATCCCAGACAGACCTCTTGGACACAGTCTTTTGTGGTTGTGAGATTGTGAGGGGATGAAAGCTATGAGAGAATGACTGGGAGTGGGGTAAAATCAACCTGCATGGAGAATGAGTCTGATAAAATCATCTTGACCTTTTGCAAGAGCTTGGATTTAGCTCTATTAATATCTCATTGAAGAAAGTGCTATCACATTCCTTCATGGTAAGCCTAAGCTAAGCTAACCTCTTCCCTACGCTTACCTGTGACTCCTTTTCCTTGTGCCTGGTCCTTGATAAGCCAAATACAGTGCAGGATATACATTACATCATGCAACTATGATGCTCCAGGACTGAATATCTAGGATCCTCAGTTTTTCGTAATCTACAGACCATCAGCAAGTTGCATCCTATTTCCAATTACTACATCAGTGAGCAGCGCAAACCAGCAAAAACAAGTACAAAAATGTAACACTCTTAGTTGAGACTCGAGGGAGCAAAACAGTGGTTTTCTGTGTCCTTCACCTAGAGCCATACCCAGTGCTGTGCTGCCAGGAAGAAATGTACAGATCTTTAAATAAAGTAAATAATAGATGGTGGTCCTATAAATGGATGCCTGTCCTGGTTTATGACTTGAAATTAAATTTCTTGCACTCTGGCCAATGCAACTAATTGCTGTGAAGAAAAGGCTCATGGCTCAGATGCGGCTTGTCTCAATGTCACTTATTTCTATGGTTAATTTTTGAATAGTTATTTGTTCCTGTAATGCAATCTGCAGTGGATTTTTATGTCATTTCAGTACTGTTCAGCAAGAACCTCAGCTTTGTTTCTGTGTATGCATGATATGTTGGGGCAACAAATTACATTTCTTACTGTTTTGACTCCCATGGAGTTATCTGGCTAGGTACCAGCTTGAGGCCCTAAATATTTGTTGGAGGCAAATTCTATTTAGATGTGCAATTCCTGAATTTAATTTTGTTGCAATTTTAGAAAATGTTACTCATTTGAAATTAATATATGCAGTCTACCCAGTCATAAATGTTGCTGCAAAATAAGAATGAAATGTTGGCATAAAGCATTGTGATTAGCTTTAAAATGATAATTATTTTCTTCTTTTTATAACTTACATTAATTTTTTCAATTTCTCTTCTGGTTTTTAAGACTACTGAGGTCACATTCAAGTCTCTCCTTCAGCCATAATTTTAAAGTATTTAATTGCTTTCTGTTTTAAAGCTGAGATTCTCACTAAGTCCTATGACTGCAATAGATAGAGTGTGAAATAGAATACCAGATAACTGCAGGATTCCTGGAAAATGCCACAAAAGTTAAGTGCATGTGACATAGAGATAATTCTGATATACAAAAAAAGGAGGCACAATGAAAAGTGAGAAACTTTATTCTATTTTATCCAAGCCAGATTTCAAGAAGGGCATGAGGGAAGACTGTAAACTAAGGACCTGTTAGTCTAATCTCAGTACTTGGAATAATCATGGAGAAGATCATACTAGGTGGTATTGAAAAGTGTCTAAAGGGCAAGGCAATTATCAGGTTTTTGCTGGAAGCTCATTTACTTACTGTTACGCACCTGACCCCTGTTTTTCACTTCCACCAAGTGTCAAACTAAATACTGACACAAAACCTGGTTTTGTCTTTATTATGATATGATGTTCTTTCAGTCCAATAAATTAGACCTGTGAATCTGCTATTACTGATCAAACGATAGTGGTGTCTTCCCTGGATTCAACTACTGAACTGATAAAAAAAGAGAGTTTTTTTAAAAATTACATTTTGAATTAAAAAACTGATTATATTCTTAGCAAACAGAGACATTGGAGCTGCTAATCTATGACAATATTGGAATAGGCTTATTTCTTGATGCGCATCCTATATTGTTTTTGTCCAGTCTTGGCTTCTGTGTTAAGATGAAGGCCCTTCATCAGCAAGGTTGGATGTAGCTGCAGTGTTGGGGCATAGAGGGTCAGGGCACATCTTGTGCCTTTGTGTAGGCTGTGTAAGGTCGTGCTAAGTAGGCTAAGAGAGGGTTGCCACAGCCTATGTGGGTTTTGTTTCTTCCTCACCTGGGTAATAGGTGTTTTCATCACTTGTAGCCAATTCAGTTAAATGTATCTCATTGTTGGGAAAAAAAAAAGAAAAGGTTGTTGTTTTTTTTTAATGGCTCTTAATTTCATCATTTTCTGTCTTTCAAAGCACAAGTTTCGTTCTTCCAAAGTACTGTAATTTTTTTCTAAATAGTTAGCCTAGTTTAGTTTATTTTAACCACACAAACCACATTAAATTCTTTTGGTTTTTAGTATCTCTTATGAACTACTCCTTCAGTCCTTTCCTCTTTTTCTTTTGTTGTTTTGAAAGCATTACAAGTCAGTGCAGAACGGCGTTAATTTCAGTGCTATTAAAAAGTTCAGGTACAGCATAGACCTTAAAGTCTTACTGTAACAAAAAGAAAAAGATAAACATCGATATTTTTTTTCTGAACTTTTTTTGATTTGGGATTCCATAAATCATACTTCTTGTCCTCCAGAGAAAAATGTAGTTTGTGTCATGTCAGTGGAACTCAATAATAAAAGGTGAGTAAAGATGAAAAGGCTCCTGCCAAGAAGTATAATTAAGAATCTCCAATGTTCTTCTCTGTAGAGAAGAAAAACGATTTGCTGTAATTTAAAGGAAACTTTTGTGGTTTTGTGTAATATATTCTTTACTGACATTGCCATGGTCCTAATTTAATAACTGAACATTAATTCTGTGCCAGTTAAAGACAGAACTCTTCTTTGGTTCAAAGCAACCAGTCCTGTATTCATGGCCAGTTATATTCAGAGCCACTCCATAAAGCTGTCTGTCATAAATACTGGTGTGAGAAAAGCTGAGTGTCTTTCTCTTATTAGGTAGCAGGGAAAAATGTGAAGAAGCGTAAACAAATGCTGTAACATAAATGACAATATACACTGTAAGAAGATGCCAGGCAGTAAGTAGTGCAGTCACGGGGATGAGCAGGTGGAGCTGGCAGTGAGGCTTGACCTGAGACCCGAATGGCTAAAGCAGCAAAGGGCCCTGAGCTAAGGAAGTCTGAACACCCCACTTGGGTTTTTCTAGGCAACACCGCACCTGCAGGACTGTAGGGTGTTCTCAACAAAAGTACACCTTGCCTGCTGTCTCTTCAAAAGAGGGACATCGTGCCATCAGAGGTAGAGCAAGAATAATATAACCCAGCTGGGAAGGGAGAGATTTGTTCCCAAGACCATTTTCTCTTAGTTCGTGATACCGCAATCTAAAATGCAGAAAAAGATCTATATCGCCTTACTGAGGCCTAAGTTTCAAATATAAAATCTGTATTTTTGCCTTAGGTACCTACATGAGCTAAACATTTTTGATAGCAAGAAGCTCTTTAGTCAAGCAGATAAAAGCATGGAAAGAGGCAATACTAAGAAAGTGAAGATAAATAAGTGTGGGCTGGAAGCGAGAAGAAGGTGGTAGATTCTTTGTTCCCGAGTCTGTAAATCAGAACCTGCTATTTTTTTTTTTTCTATATTGAGATATGTGTTTAATGCAGGAATTGTGGCCAAGGGCTTTCAAGAGCTGTGTTATATAGGAAATCAGATTAGATGAGGGATGATCAGAAAGTCTCCACTGCCACTAAAATAGCACGGCCTTAAAGCTGGTTTAAAGTTAAACTCTTAAACTGTATAATTCAGTTAAATTTAGTGGAGCTGTGTCTTTTTACAGCTGCAAGTGTATCTGCTTTTTTTTAGGTCTGACTTCCTAGTAATATACAGAAAATAATTTAGTAGGCTCTTTTACCAAGAAATAGGTTTTCTTCATCAAAAGTTGCGTTCTCCTCACACCCTTTTGCCTTTTCTTCCCCTGAGAAATAAGGCATCCTATTGCAGCCAGCAGAGCTTGTATTCCCCCTGGGTCCTTTGCCCATACCCAGCTCTGCACAAAGTGATTGCAAATTGTTGTCAGGTTGGCAGGAATAGCTGCACCAGCTATTAGGAAATGAGTCACTGAATTTTAGGAGAAAGAGAAGCAAAATGCTGTGCCTGGGAAGAATATCCTACTGTGCTCTGTGTGGGTGTTTTGCCCAGGTATAGGATATACCAGTGCTACCCCCAGGGGAGTCTCTGACTCACGCCCATTCCACCCCTGGGAAGCAGCTAGACGAGAAGCTGACAGTTAAATGGGGGAAAAGGAATTGCAGCTGTGAATTCCCTGAGTTTTACCTTTTCTGTTAACAGGTTTGTTGGAAGTAGGTACAACTTAAAACCAGAGAATTTTGGCAGGGGGTCTCTCAATGCTACTGTATAGTTGGCTGTTACTAATGGCAAGGATCAAGAAAAAATAGGAGGAAGGAGCTGGACCAACATAGGTCTATTTGGGTTTATCATTTCACAGGACCAAAAGAAGGGGCCAGGAGACAATGGGAAAAGATGATGTTAAATTTCTTCCAACAAACTGCTTCTGTCATAAATTCTGGGAAGTGGCATCTAATGTTCTGTCACCAAGAACAGTAAGGAAGCTGCAAGGAGAATAGAAATATAGGAAACAGCAAAAAAACCCCAAACCCAATGAGTCATTGACTAAGAACCTGCTATGCAAATCTATTAAAAATTGAGGGGAGGTCGGGACCCCAAACCTTGATAAAGAGAGTGGAGATGTCCTACAACCTAGATTTTTCAGTCTTCCACTGGAAGATATAACTGACCTCTGATGCCTAGGGCTCCATATTAACCTAAATCACTTTTAAACTTGATTATGTGATGTATATGTAAATAAAATTACGACCTGCCTTATCACAGTCATGCCAAGGCTTTCCGTTGTTTCTATATATGAGTGGTCAGAACTGAAGCTATGTCTAGCTGATAGGCCAAAAGTGCAAAAGCTTCTTTCATTTTGGGGCTCCCAGTATTTAATATAAAGCTTTTTGCATGTATAATAGTCAATGCAATATTTAAAAATGCTCATGGATGTTAAAAATTGAATATTTCTTAGCAAGGGAGTCTGTCAACATTTTATTAGATCATGCAGAAAATGGATTTCCCCTGGGTAATTCTAAGACAGCTAAATCTGAAAACCTGCCTAGAAGAGGAATACCTCTCAAGTATGAAATCTTCCAGTGTAAAATAAATACAAGCTTAACAAAATTTGACATGGTGGACAGAGCAACCAGGTCCAGTGAGGATTTAAGCATAGAGAATAATGGAAATAACTTTCACTGTTGCTCCAATAATATAATAAGCAGAAAAGCACCTCATTTCTTGGGTTTTAATGGATACCGCACAAAATAATGAAAGCGATCATTTAAATTGCTTGGTTCATTGCAGGCATCGTGTCCTTGATTTCCCTGGCTGTCCTGTCCTATGAACGCTACAGCACTCTCACCCTGTGCAACAAGCGCAGCGCTGACTATCGGAAGGCGTTGCTGGCAGTCGGTGGTTCGTGGATTTATTCCCTGATCTGGACTGTGCCACCCCTTATTGGCTGGAGCAGCTACGGGATAGAAGGCGCGGGTACAAGCTGTTCGGTACGCTGGTCCTCTGAGTCAGCCGAGTCCACATCCTACATCATCTGTCTCTTCATATTCTGCTTGGTCATCCCTGTGATGGTCATGATGTACTGCTACGGTCGCCTCCTTTACGCTGTTAAACAGGTAAGCTAAGCTACTGTGTGCTAGCCATAGGGCAAATTCCTCTGAGACCCGTGTTGCGTTTCTCTTCTGCCGAGTTTGGAAGCACTGATGATAGAGAGCAAAACAACAAAGCAAAATGAATTTGAAAAGAAATCCTCAAGAAAGGGGTGGGAGACCTTCATCAGCCTTTTTCATACTCCTGAAGCTCCAGTCAGAACAACCAGATAATATCCATATAGAGACTTTGTGGTTTGGAAATACTGTGCTCCTGGAAAAACAGCGTATCTAAGTGAAGGCAGTGTTTGTAATCATACCAACACTTACTATCTGTGCAAACATTTCTTCCTGGTTTTGGATCATGACATTTTAGTAATTTCTGCTTCTTAATCTGTGGACACTTAACTCTACAGTAATGCAATTCTAGTCCAATTTTCAGAATTATCCCAGGGATCAGCTTCTCCTTGTAATTCTAGACTGCATTTAATTTTTTCTTGACATACTACTACCGCTACTACTACTACTACTACTACAGCTGCTGCTATGCTGGCACTCTGACTGGTTCAAGGGTTACTGCAGATACTCCAAAGCAAATGTTTCAAAATACCCTGCCAGAGGGTGTGGTATTGTAAAGTTTGAATACTCTTGGGACAGTAATGAAATGGTTTAATGATGAGTAATGGGACAGGAATGAGTATATAGGTGTTCTCTAAAAAGCAATTCTCTAAAGTGTTCAGATAAATTAACTAAAGGTGTTAAATGAGGGGGCCGGGGGGAAGAGAAGCAATAATTCCCTGAACAGAGGCTCTCATGCAGAATTAAAGTGGATGTAGTTTACTTTTGATTAGTGGTAAGGAATTAAGGTCGTGCCTTTTATATGATTTGTCAAAACTTTCAGAACACTTGAAGCCCAGATGGGAAATCTTTTCTTAGTTGAGTGCAAAGCAAGCCATTAAAATCCCTTTGATGAATCACACATTAGTAGTCCTCTTAATGCTGTGCAATAGTAATATGGAAAAAAATTCTCTTCATTGTAAACCATTAAATTGAGTTGCAGACTATATTTAGTCCCTGGGCAGCAGTATCCTTTACCATCACCTTAAAAAAAGGAGCAGGATCTTGGGTGTGCTACTAGATGTGCTACTACTAATATACAGAAGATAGAACTTTCTTAAACTTTTTGCTTTTTTTTTCCTTCAGCCCTCACTGATATTCTTCACAACAGACATCACCCACAACATACAAATGCTTATATGGATGACACTTCCATAGCATGTGCTTTAGCTTCTAGGTCTACATGTAGACTTGTGTTATTTTGTTCACCTTTTAAAGAATTTGGTAATATTAGAAGAAGTAGTAGATCTCACTGATCTGCCTGCTGGGACTCAAGAAGCTGTGGCAAACATGCTGAGGGAACAAAGTATCATAGAAAAGATACCTGCAATCTATAGCCATTTTGTGTTTAGACATGGAGACTGGTAGACCAGGTGGAGGACTAGGGTGATTGATTGATTATCCAGAGGAAAAAATGGGAGAAAGAATAGTATTTTCCACAATCCCCTCTCCTCCGTCCTCCCTGCACTTTCGAGAATGATCTGGAAGTCTTTGGGATGTTGAGGTTAGGGAGGCCTTAGAAATTTTGTAAATGGTGGAAGTGAAAAATAATCAAACCTGATTTTGCATAATGTGTGGGAGGACAAGTCTGAGGAAACTAATGCTTGTGAGATGCAAAGGAACTCCAATGAGGATTAGGTTTTATCTCCTCTCTAGAATTGTTATGACTCAGGGTCATAGCAGCTGCATGAGCATTTGTGAAGTCTTGACTAGCTTAACCCTAATTTTTTACAACAAACTATCTAATGCTTTTGTGGCATTTCTAAAATATTTCCTTCATAGCTTATATTTCAGCAAAAAGAATCTCGATCAGAAAGTGCATCAGTCCTCAGTTTTCTGTGATGTATAAACCTCTGCTATCAAAATCCTGAAATCTTGCACTTTATACATTTTCTGTGATGTATATATAAATTCCCAAAGACCATATCATGACACAGTCCCTGAAGTAAAGACTTTTTCCTCTGGTCTGAGGTCCTCTAACCTATTACTCCAGAATAGAACCTCTACTATTCTGTAGTAAGTAGATTATGAAATGCTAAAGCATGTTATGTTTTAAACTGGAGGAAGAGATGAGCAAATAAATAACAAATAAAAGTATAGTAGTTCTGACATAAAACTAAAAAAAAAGTAGGTAGGATAATTAAAAAATAAAATAAAATAAATCCACAAGAGGGAAAAGAGGTTATTACATCCATTGTAATTATGTTACTTTCTGGTGTGGGCAAAAAATTCATTATTTTGCAATATCCTGGCCTCATAGATTAAAGTCCTTCTATGACCCTCTGTGTAATATATTAGAAGAAATGTGGGAGCATTGCAAAAATAATACGTGCGTTATCCTAGTTTCAGCTGCTTGCTAAATTTTCTAAAATATTCATTTCATATTTTTGGAAGACACATAGAAGTTTTAATGTTAGAACATTGTCTCATTCATGGTATTGCACCTGACATCAAGAGTGTAGACGTTATGCTGTTATTAATACTGCAATGTAAATTAATTGAAGTGGAAGAAATATCTTAATAGATTTGGGATAGGTAATGCAAGAATTGGCACAGTGCCTGAACTTTCTCTTTGCAGGGACAGTAATTATAGGTCTGCTTTTCTGTTTTTTTTTTTTCTCTAAATTTAGTCAGTTGCTGTAGCGTTCTGTCACTCGAGGCATTAATAGATCCTATGAATTCATCTGCAATCTGTGTAATGGTAAAAGACACAAGGATTTCAGTAATGCAGGCTTTATAAAAGATCATCTTTTCAAGGAATTACAAGTCAATAGCATCCCTGTATGAAGGATGTTAACAGCAAATGCCATTAAACAATATTACAACATGACTGTACTATTATCTCAGAGCTCTTGTCATTCATCAAGCTTGAAGCCCCTTCGGAATTGCTCAAGATATTGTATTTAAAGGCTTTTTTCTCAGAATGGCTTCATCTAGATGGCTGAGTTTGGTTCTGCAGATGGCTTTTGCTGCCACCATTGTGCGACATGCTCGGAGGAGCCGAGTTCAGCCTGGCCCGAGAGGTGGGTCAGATTGAGCAAATCCCAGGAAAATGTTAGCACTGAATAGTGAGAGCATTTCAGACGGGCTAAGCGAAATAATGCTGAAAACAGAGAGCTGAAGAAAATCTATGGTTTCAGAATCTGTTCGGGAACTTGGCAATGCATCAGAATTTAAGACATAGAGAAACACAAATATTTTTATTAGACTTTTCTTCCCTCTGAGTCCATATTTTTACTCATGCTGATCTTGTTTCTTGTATTTATGAAACCTTTCTTCCATTCCTGCAGATGCTGAAATTCAGTTTTTTTCTTTAAGTTAATTTGGTTTCTTCTTTAAGTTTTCCTTCAGAAATGATGCATCTAATGCTTGTAAGTAGAAAGTGGCAAAGTTTTCTCCATCACAAAATATTATTCACATATATTTTATTCATGCGCATTCTACAGAACAAGGGAAGGACACTGAGAATGGTTTATTTCTCCTAGTGCAATTAGATTTTTTTTTTAGTTTTTGGCTTATAATGCTTCTCTGTGAGTCTACTGTGAGTCTACCATTGTGTTTCCTCTGGAGAAATGTTCTTTATGAAGTCAGTGTCAGTTGTTTACACTTTGAAAAGTGGGGTCCCAAATGTGGAATGACAGAGATTAGCATATGATCACTGTAGCACAGAAGGCACAATATGATTAAAATCCTCCACTAACTCATACGAACTAGCCTAAATAAAATTAGGAAAACTTTTAAAAGGGATCTCTTCAGTCTGCATTATCTCCCACTTGCACATAAAAATCCTTCCTAAGGACAAGAAAGATCCCAGAACATTGTTTCAAGGTAAGTTTTCAGATTGGTTTTGTGGAGACTGTCATCTTGGCTTATCTCGTTGCCAGTCTTCTTTCATCAAAAGCTGTGCCTGAACAAAGCTCAGCAGCTAGTTATGGAATGCAGCTAGGACATGGAAAACAATAAAAAGGATTGTAAGCAGAGCATGAAGACTTAAACACATAGTGTAATACACATCTGACCATGCAGTTCTTGCTCAGTGCAATAGACCATGTGTTACAGTGGGCAAAGGGCCAGCAGTCACACTGTCTTATGGAGTTCTTGAGCAGATGGACTTGTGATCAGACTTGATAGTACTACTGTGTTGGGTTTATTTCATTTTACTTGAGAACAGTGAGGGAAAAGTAGATGGAAAACATTTATTATGTTTTTTCAAGTCTTTACCCTAGTTCTACTTTTTTTTTTTTTACAAAAATGCAAGAAAAAAGTACTTGATGAAGATTTTAAGACTAGCCCATATGAGACAGAAGTTGGCTTTGCCAGTATGTCTTGTCCTACCCTGTGGTGCACCCATTAATCCTTAATTCCTCATACACTGTTAGTTTAACTAGTGACCAAAATGTGGGTTCAGGTAGGGGAATTACCTATTTCCATCTTGTGTTATTTCTTTTGAAATGGCCACATGATTTCAGACTTTCATGTGTCATAGGAGAACCAAGTCACCTTTTTATTCCATCCCCTGAACCTTTCTGAGTCTTGTCACCTTGTAGGAGAATGGGGACAGTGAGGGTTACGCTGCAGAGAGCTGCCTCTCTTTTACTTCTCTTACAGACTTCAAATTACCAAATTTTTTAGTGGAGGAAAAGTGTTTCTGTCTCTTATTTAAGAAGTAATTCCCCAGAGCGAAATTGTGACTCAATTACAAACCTGAAGAAACTAATTTTGAATTCTGTGTGGTGAGATTTCAACTCCAATATATTTTTAAAGTATCAGATACAAATGACAGCGGTGGTTTTGAAATCTCCCTTACCCACAAAGAAAGTCTGAGAGAAAAATTAAAGAAGAGATGTAGATTTTTTTTACTTCTGATTTCTTAATCATGCTTTATGTTTGTAGTATCTGGAAAAGTTAAAAATATCTGTAAAAGCAATTATTGCATCATTATTCATTAAAGTAGTCAGGAAATGATTATAAAGTAGAAGGATCACTCCTGTGACTGTTTCCAGTTCTCCAGCTCATTTGGAAATGATTATTTGTAGGAAGACAACACATTAGGGCAGAATGCTCAATGATTTAAACTGAAAAGAAATGATCTTCTCATAATGCAAAGAGTAGGATGGAAAAGTAATAATTGTTCCATCACTCCTTCATATGCTTCATGTGTCTATTTATAAAGAAACTCAATTTTCTGAAACTTTATCTTTGATGGCACTGAAGTTATGATTTATGTTGAATTAAACTGATAAAGCAATTACATAACTTTAACTCTATCTTCTAAAAGCCCTAAATAAAACCAGGTTTATAATCATAGGTCTTCTTTTAGAAGCAAAGCTTAAAATCTTTCTAGTTATTTAATGAAACAAAGAAATCCTAAGAAATGTAATTCAGGTGAAGATGATGTAGACATGGTCCTTTGATTCCTGTAGCTCATCTCTTTCAAATGTAAGTACATTTGGGATTTGACTTAATTTTAAATATATTTGACCCTAACTGCATCTATGCCCAGACAGTCAGCTAGTCTCATTAGATAACCATATCTTGTTTTTCACTCTGTGTTCATAAATTTTATTTCTTCCCTTTGGGTCTTCACGTATACTTTCTCTCCTAACTTCTGGTGGTATAGAGAACAAATGATAAATAACTTTGCCTTTCCTTTATAAACTTTGCTGTAAAGATATAATAATTACATAGAATTCACAAGCAAAAAGGGATTCAATTTGCATATGAATGGATAGATGTTTTCTGTCACATCATAATGAGCATATGAGAACTTAATTGAAATATAAGTCTCATGTTACACTGAGAGAATTGGAATACATCTTAGCAAAATGTAATGAAAGAGGTCTGCTGTATTACCCAATGTCACAAAGTAATGTAATCACATAGCTTATAATCAACATCATCATGAAAATAATCAAAATGGATGTTTCCAGGTTTTCTGTACAGCCTCCAACTGTCATACAGCAGTCAATATTCAATATCTGCTTACTGAGCAGTTGTTTGACCTTTGCCAAATTCTACACAGCTAAAACACAAAGCTGGTAACAGGCCCTTGCTTTTTTTTTTTATTCTGTGATAACAACACTCAGGACATGCAGTTTTATTGTTTGATTTGGGATTTTTGGTAGAAGAATGAGCTTTAAATTATAAGAGAAATTAGCATTCTGATATAATAGTATGTTTTCTCTGAATTTCTAGATCATTTCTCAAGTAGAAAAGCAAAGCAGCTGACTTTTGTTGTTTCAAAGAACAGAAGCACTGAAATCCATTGGGCTGTGTATATTACGTATCAGTGATCAGTTCTTTGAAGACCTGATTATTCTCAAGTTTTCTAGGCTCCTGCCATGATGAAATTTCTCAGAATCCTGTAGGTGAGGTGATATCTGGGACAGCTATTTTGAAAATTATTAATAAAAAAGTCATGGAATACTTGAAAAAAAAGGCAAAAAAAAATGTTGCTCTTGCTATTTTGCATTAAGTTAGTTAATTATGTTGAATATGTAATTTGTTTATAATCAGGTCACAATCTATAAATGGCCTTGCATAAATATAAACTTCTTAGCATATCAACTCTTTCTGTTTAAATTTTTTCTGGTCACTTCTGTAACCACTCTCGTCTTCCACAGACAATAAGTCTTATTGCTTCCTTTTTTCCTTTACCCTGATACTGGGCACAGCATACGTACATTGCTTGCATAGATCTCCTCCTTCCATCTTTCAGGGAAGAGGTTTCCATAAAATTTTTCCTTTGATGGTTTGAAAATGCTGTGAATATATGCAGATTTTCTATTGCTTTGTAAATATGTTACTACTATTCCTACTCTACAGAAGGACAATGTGTACTATTGTGAACTGTCAGAATTTAAGGCATTTTCAGCATCCACATAGTTGTAACTTTTTTGATTACATTCCTCTGTAGGGAATAGAGAAAGTAAGTGACATCCAAGGAGGTTTTTCCCAAAGTGGAAAACTCTTGTCAACAACAAACATGTAAGATGAGTCCCACTAAAAGTAAATTGTTGTATTACAACCAAACAAGAAAACACTTTCATCTTAAAATAAGGATACAGTATATAATTATTTTTTAAAAAAATAATACCTGCTTTCAATGATTTTTTAAAAAAATGGTATGATATTTAAATCGTTATGCCATTATGTCATTGTTATTTAATGCCAGGTCACAATATAAAATATAAGCGTAATATAACTATCAAGACAAAATCTGTAGCATTTTGACACTGAATTTTGTCCCCATTTCATAAGGACTTTAAAAATACTTGTTTTCACTTTCTTAAGCAATTTTTAGATGTCAGCATTCTGTATTTAAGATAGTTCTATTGTTACATTTTTGTTCAAGGACATTACAATGAAGCACACAGTGATTATTCCTGTTAGCTGATTTTTTTTTTACTTTTTATTTTAAATGGGAAGAATTCTGGAATAAAAAGTTGCTTTGATTAGCTCAGAGGAAGATTTACAAGCATGTTTAATTTTTAAAGAGCTAACTTATTCTCTTTCATAACTATTAAGATTTGCCCAAGAGGAGAAAAAGATTGTTATGTAGCTATAGTGAAGACACTACAAATATAGCATTGATTCTGGGGGTTCACTGCTTTCTACTGTAAAAATATTTCAGTTTTGTGCACTACATTTATACTGATTTTTTATTAAAGGGTCTGTCCCAAGGGCAAAAAATCCAGTGTTTTCTGTAACAGCAGAGAAAAATGTGAAACCCTGAGAAATAAAGGAGAATGCTAACATTTTTTTTCTTTGTGCATAGCTGCAGGGCTTGTAATTTCAGCATCTCAGCTTTTAAGAGAATAAAGGTATGGTGAGTCAATCCAATATAAAATACTTTTCAAAGTGTTTAGAAGACTTCAGGTGCTGTCAGGTCTTGCATAGACGCATATCTACTCATGGGTTACAGATATGTTCACTCAGGGATTTTCTCTGTATTTCTAATTAAAAAGTGTCGACTGACTGTTGAAGCACATGTGAACAGATCAGTCTTCATTTTTTGAGGACTGAGCAAGCTGGAAGGGAAACAGGCATAAAAAAAGATTATGATCTTCTTTCCTTTGTGCTTGTATAAGCATAAATCATTAGTTAATTGTTTGTATTTTGCAGAGAAGCAGTAATACAACATAGGCATAAATCAGGCACTGTACAAATTCATTGTAAATCAAGTTAATGGCTGGTCAAAAAATAGGATTTTGTTGGGTTTGCCATTTTTCATTCTTTAGATAAACTAGGGAGGAAATAAGCCTGTCACAATCTTTAACAACAAGCTAATAGAAATTTAAGATCTGATGCTTTAATCTCTGGATGCATTACGTCCATAAAGAACAGGCTGTGCTCTCACAAGTCTTTCAGTTTACAGTAAGTGGTGTACACCAATACCAAGCACTCACGGTGTCTCAGCTCGGGGGGTGGTTTGGTAAAGGTTTCTCCTGATAAATAAGAGCATAAGATATTTGTTTGCTCACCAGTTATAAAACTGGGAAGGTTAAATGTACAGAAGGGTGTTCTGCGGCGTAAAGAATGTGGTTTCATGTACTTACATTTCAGCACTGAGAACTGAGCTGCACTTGCTTACTCTCCTGTATTTTAACTCCACTTAAGAGACCAACTTGTGACCACAGGCAGAATCCCTGGCAGAAGTCTTGGAGCAAAGTAAATTGTCCTACATGTAGCACCGTGCCCTGCTCAACCTGCATGTTTCCCCCAGAGAAACACTTCTGAGGGTGTATCTGCAGAGGGATGCTGCTGTGCAGTGAAAAAGAACAAATGTGCAAAGGGCTTCCTTCCTTCTCTGTTGACCACCATACACTTGATATCACATTAGCCATGCCACCATGTGAGAGTACTTATGCCTGTCCCCAGCCAGTGCTGTCCAGGTGGGAAGTCAAAGCAGAAGGTCTTGCTTCAATGCACGTGAACCGTAAAGTATATAGCAAAGTTTTCAGTCACAGTCCAAAATGTAGTTCTGCTTTTTTCCTGGTCATGCAAAGAATGTTAACAAGGATGTTAGCTTTGACTTTTCCCACCCTTATTCCACCTCCATATTAGAGCTGTGTTACTTGCAACTACAGGATTTGGCCACAGACATTTGTAATAGCTATTACCATTTATTAGCTCCTTGGTTTAGCTCCCCTTTCACTGCTGAAAATCCTGAGAGCTCAAGCAATAGTGCCTGAGGCTGTATAAGCTGGCAGTAATAGAGGGAAAGAATTTTACCTGAGAACTTAATCATGTAGTAAGGAATGATGGCATGCCTGTATGATATAACAAATCCATGTGCTAAAGAGATATGAAATGCATGCAAATGATGATTATGTGCTTAGAGAATGAAAATCAAATGCAAGTAAAGGAAGAAAGGTAAATACATAACATCTAGAACAAATATTGCTTCAAAGTTTCTAATCCATTGTTTCATTAGTTTATAATCCTGTGGGCTAGATAGGATTTTTTGGCTAGCTCACTTGAATAACTTACACACCTGCATGAGAACCTCTGCTTAAATACAGATTCAAGGTTTATGGCCAGAGGAATGCAATTGAGCTGTCAAGCTTTTATTATCTCAATAATAGAAATATATTAAACTATATAAAGTTATGAGATTGATTTTACTTCTTTACCACAAATTTAGATTCACTAGCTACTTGGCACTAGAGCTGTTTCATCCCCAAGCAAAAGGTGAGAAAGCCCAGTTCATCCCTGTCTTACATCTCTGATGTTTTCTGATCCTATAGCTGCAGCTTAACCTGACTAAAGCTAAGGTGACCTAACCTACCTGTAATAGATATTAATTTTGCTCAACTATTCATATTCTAATATTCGTATCACCTACTATATATTATATTTCTATGATGTATTTGCCATTATACCTTGCTAAAGAGTTAAATGGTACATATATGGTTCCTCTATGAAACCTACATTTATTTTCAGTGGAGGCAAACCCATGTGTAATATGAATATAACAGATTAAATGAGAATAAGTACAACATTTTGGCAATGATGTGAGGTTATGTTGTCTTCACAGTATATTCTTTAATACTTAACATTTATGTGAAGTGGGCAGGTCACTTTTTCAATTTGTACACACTCTAAAAGCAGAAGAATTTTTTTTGTGTGCTTGTGTGGACTCTGCACACAGGAGCATGCATGCAGATAACTACGCGTGTTCAATGTCACCATGTTTTTACATGGTCAGGAACCATCCTTGGCCTTGAAGCAAATGGTACAAGCCATCTTGAGTATCCTTTGGACCTTACATAGTGTCCCCGTGGACTTCATAAAATCATAGAATCATCTAGGTTGGAAGAGACCTTAACCAGGTCCAACATCAACCTAACTCTGACAAAAAAATAAATAAGAAATAAAAATCACTAAACCATATTCCTGAGGATCATGTCAACCCGTCTTTTGAACACCTTCAGGGATAGTGCCTCAGCCAGTTCCCTGGGCAGCCTGTTCCAATGCTTGATAACCCTTAATGTTTCCTAATATCCAATCTAAACCTCCCCTGGCACAACTTGGGGCCATTTCCCCTTGTCCTGTCTCCTGTGACTGGGGAGACGAGACTGACCGCCCCCCCTCTGTACAGCCCACCTTCAGGTAGTTATAGAGCACAATAAGGTCTCCCCTCAGCCTCAAACATGGTAGTTCATATTTTCTTTATTTTCCCAAATCAAAGTGTCTGTAATGACATGAGAGCTGCCTTCCGGTTCTTACAGCATGGAGCTCTTACAGTGTGGAGCTGAGAGTTCATGTGCTGTGCCCTGATCTGTATAGCAGAGGTGTCAGTGAGTGCAAGTTTGCTGCACAAGTCAGAGGACTATGTAGAAAGGAGGGACCAAACCTGATGCAGACTTGTCTATGCCACCTACTGGGAGTTGTCACTGATGCTTTCTGTCTTTCACATAGTGGCTTGAGGGCATCCTCTTAGTGAGTGGTAACGCAAATCTCTGCTAGGGAGCCAAGGATGCCAACAGTTAGGCAGGATGGATGATCAGGGACAAGAGCTTTATCTCGCTTTGTGGAATGGTTTTATTTAGTAGTATAAAGATAGCTATTCATGCTTTTAAAAATATGTCCCTGCTCCATGTCTTTCTTTTCCATGGAGTTCTAATTTTAATGTGAAAAAAACTAGAATTTTCTTCCTTAAAGGCAGCTTGTTGTATAAAAAAGTTCATTGTATGCACATGAATCTAAGTTTCTGGCTTTCTTCCTTGACTTCAGACAATTGTGGATATTATTTTAAATAGAGCTAGTTAGGAAATAGACTTTCTGGTTTTATACCCAGTTTGAGATTTTTGATGGAGAGGTTTCTTGTCTTGAGCAAGGTGCAGGACATACACAAAATCTTAACCTCACAATTTTTCACAGATCACGAAATCAGCAGTATTTTATTTTGACATAATCTTCTACTGGGACATATTGATGTTAAAAATAAAATAATCTCCTCTTGACCCTGAAACCACTGGTGCCTTTGTACAGCAGTTGCTTAGACAAAAAGATGTGGAACAAAAGGGTGTGGATATCCTTGGAGCTGATGAGCTAAAATGCCTGTGAGATGCAGTGCCCTGAATAAAATTGCTCTGTGAGGTAACTAGGCACTAAAAGCCCAGGCATTTTAGATCTCTGTCAGGCATATTGTCAAGGAACAAGAGAGAAGCCCAGAGGAACCTGGGTACCACCAGAAGTGTCTCAAATTTGCATTTTTTCTGAATGTAGTTTCTGAATGAAGTTTCCTGGTGCAAAAATGTCACAGTAATTTTGACCTTAACTGAGCTGAAATTTACCTCTTTGCAAATGAAACTTTTCTGCTGTTGCAGTGCAGTCTGCTTATAAAATGCCAAAAAGGTTTCTGTGGTTTTACCTAAACCTTTTTCCACCTTCTTCATCTTCACCACCTTGTTTGTTATACATGACGTGATATGGTAATAAATGTGCAGCTCTCACATAATTCATTGCCCTTGGGGTTTAACAAAGGTAAAGGTGCAAATACTGGTATTCAGCTTACTGAGCCTCATCAGTGTGGCAAAGAAATGCTAAAAAGTCACACTGATTTTCACGTTATAATTATGTCTTCTGTCATACAGTCTGAGTAAATATTACTACAGGGTAGGGTTTTTTTCCTTTGCTCTATACTTGTGTTTTCCTTTGTTATTAAAATAAACAGCTGGGATATTTTATAGAATTCTTCCCCTTTAATAAATCGTTGGTGCTTTGCACAGTACTTGGCTCTGTCTCACAGCGAGTCAGTGGAAATTAGCTTCTGTGTTCTGTAGTAGATCAAAACTGGGGTCATACTTCAATTTACAAGTATCTTACTGTGCAGCTGGCTCTACTTATTTCAGTGGGCCTAATGGTAAAGTGAAAGCCACTGTCACAAGTGAAAAATGATGGCAGAAATAGGGCAAATAATCTTTCAGACACACAGACTTATATTTCAGGTAGCATTTTATTAATCCAAGTCAATGAAAATAGATTGGCAATATTCTGAGCGCCTTTAATTACTAGCCTTGATGGAATATAATCCTGCAGGACTCAATACCCAGTGTAACACAGTTGGATTAAACACCGGGGCAATCAGCTGGCTGAAAATTAATCTTGTTTTAGCTCTGGTTGCAGGGGGATAAGGTAGGAAGGCGAGGATGGGGGAGGAGGAAGGGGTGCCGCCACTGCCTTGACAGCAGGAAAGACTCAGAGAAGCTTGTGCTGGCCAGGCAGCTGTGCCTGGGCAGGTCTGGGGCAAACACGCTGTGTCCCGATGGACAGCAGCTTCCAGCAGAGTGAGAACAGTCCTCGTGAAGTATTTAGAGTAAAGGCTTTGAGGCTTTTTTTTTTTTTTTTTTAATTAAATTAAGTATGAGCATATGGCTCTTCAAAACATCTCGAAGAAAAAAGATACTGCTAAGGCACTTTTCAGTTTGCACTTGTTTTACAGGGAGCCTCCTTTACTGAAGGACCAGTTGTCCAAACCTTCCCAGTTGAAATATACTGACCTATCACACCACACAGAAGATTTTACATCTCTTCTTATCAAGCACATTTCATTTGAATTTCTGTTCTTTAGTAATGCAGTTGTCAGATGAACTCCTCAATTGCTTAATTGTAGAGATCTTCAACTTAAAAATCTCATGAAACCTTGTGCAGTAAATCAATATGCCTCTGGACAGGTAAATGATAGGAAAGGAAAAGATGCGATCGTAAGTTTCCTTTGGAAAAATATGTTTCCTTTAGAGAAATATCCATGTTTCCTTTGGAGAATTATGCCAATGTTTCCCTTGGAGAAACATGCATAAAATGTATTACTCTTTCTCAAGTTATTTTTAAGAAGACAATGCTTAATCCATTGACTCTCCCAACCTTTCTGTTTCGTACAGTTTTTATTGTAACAACTACTGTCCCCTTTGTGGCCTGAATTCATTCTTTCTTTGTTATTACAAGACATAAAAGTAAAAAGAATGAACATTCAGTCTTAGTTTTTAAAATTGTGGGGTCTGTGGCTTCACATTCCTGTTTGTTAAGCATCTTTTTTTCCATGGTTCTTCTTTTAAAACATCTACATCACGCGCATCTTGAAACAATGAACAACAGTCTCTGGCTTGAGGTGGAGTCATCTGAATTTACAATGAAAGTGTGATTGTTTGACTTTCAGTAGTTCAACTGACATCTGCTAAGCAGCTAGATTAATCACAGTTGAGTATGTGCTAGGGCTGCCTTTAGGGTATATTGCAGACCTTCTGCTGTACTTAAGAGAGGTAATCTAAATTCAAATGGAAGGTCTGTCAACTAAACAACTTCTCAGATAATAAAAGGCATGCAAGGTGTTTACTAAAGGGATCTAAGTAATATTGGACTGATTTGTTTCTAGTCACATACAAGGCAGAAGAGGCACAGCTTTCCAGTGTTTCAGAAGGCTGTAACATCCATTTTATCTAGTAATGTAACACCTCACCTGAAACTGCCCCAAACATGTGGAAAGAGAAGTTTCCATTTAGCTGAGCTCTTACCACTTATATCTGGCCTATTAAAGATTAAATATATACAAAGTGTAAATAAAACCATTCTGCACAGAAGTAGCAAAGAAAGAAATTCATAAATACTCTGAGCTTAAATTAAAAAAAAATTGAGCAAACATTACTAAGATGAATGGAGTTTTCCCTACCCAGCAAACACTGAAGTATATGCATTTCTTTTAATTCCTATTGGCAATCTATAAGCATTGGACACGCTTAAAGGTTGTTTAAATGTCAGTGAAAACACTGCATGCAGGCCATTGTCTTGCACAGAAAATAGGATGAGTATTGCCACTATTTTCTGATTTTAGATCTCCCTAGTTAGATACCAATAGCATTATGCTCTGCTCTGATGCTTTTGGTAGAAGCTGGGCCTTAAAAAGCACCTATCTCTAGGAAAGTTCACTCAACTATTTCATCTGGATATTGCTTTCTAGTTTCTCTATTGGTATGGCTTGCAAGTGCTCACTAAAAGCCTTTGAAGACCTTACCTGATGCTTTTCTCTCTCTCGCTTGCTGAGCAAGTTCAGGATATTAGTTGAGTCTAAATGTCAGGTTGAAAGAACTGACTTTCACATCATCTCAACCTGGCCTTTCTGCATCAACCTTTAAGCTCTTATGAAGAAAATTTGTAACTGTGGTTGGCAATCTGGCCTTGGCCTTTTATTAATTGCATGTTACTCCTGGGAACTTTTTCTTTTTTGTATGTTTTCTTTCACTATTCAGTAGTGAAAATGCTCTTCCACCCTCCTCATGCTTCCATGCTCCAGGATAGTCAAGGCTCAGTAGGTGCTTAGTCATGTCAGCCTGGCACATTTTGGATTTTCTCAACATAAGACTAAATGGATTTGCTTTGAGCTCCATTGCTTGCTGAGTAAGTTCAAGATGTTAATTCAGTCTAAATGTCAAGTTAAAAGAAATACAATTCCAGCCTGCTGAATCATCTTGTTAACTCAGTATTTTTTTACTCTGACCTTTCCTTAGGGAGATACAGGTATGGCTCGATTAGTTTTGGTCTTTCCAGAAGAATGGTGGAATTTTATAAGACTACATCATCCTTTTCTCTCTGAAGTGATAAAATTCACACTGGACAGGCTTCATACTGGCTCTGACTATATCCATCCCTACTTACTCATTGCACTCAGAAATGGAAGTGTCGCTCAAAAGCTGAATTTGCAATACCCACATTTAACAAATACTGACTTGAAGGGGCCTGGGTTTATCAAATCATTGCTCGAGTAGTTTGTATCTGGGTACTAACTGTCCCAGACATATGTTGGACCCCTTGAAATTGGAATTAGAGGGAAACCTGGAGAATTATTTAAAATACCTGTGTTGCTTTTCCTGTATATAATTGTGAAAAACCAGTATATCTAGAGCAAATGTAGGCTGTAAAGGAATATTATACTAGTGCCAACCTCTTCCTTGGAAGATAAAGGACACATTTTACAGTTGGGAGTAGTACTAATTTGCAGATTGAGAGAGTGGAGCAAGGATCTGATCCCTTGCTGCATGCAGGCATGCAGAATCTCCATCCTCAGCCTGTACTGACATCCCCAGTAGTTCTGTTACAGCCCCCCTGACCAGACCTGAAACCAAATGGTTATTATAGTAAATATCGATGAAGGTCATCAGCTGAGAAATGAGAGTAGTTGGTTGGGAAAGCAGCGGATGATGGCCAACAATTATTTTCTGAAGGAGGGAACCTGGGAACAAGCGTAGCAAGTAGCTTTGGCAGTGGTGTGACACATCAAAAGTGGGGTGGACAACACCATCTGTGGCACAGTTGGAGGATAGGAACAGAGTTTGCAAGGCCTATGAGGGCAGTAGGTGACAACAGCACCTGGGGTGCAGTTATTTGTGTAGAGAAAAGTAACTGTAGCATATATCATACATATACATAGGCATATGATGAAGGACTCTCATCAATCTTCAAAGAGGTCATGGAGTCAATTTGAGTATTTTTGTGAAAATATCAGTTCTGTTCAGGAAAATCAAAAGAATAAGTGACACGTTAGAAATCACTAAGTAATAACATTGAGAAAAACACCTCAATGTTGTTATTTCATTGTATAAACTTTAATATTGCAAGGAATTCTGGTCATCTCTTTGAAAAGGAAGTAGGAAAATCAGAAAAGGCACAAAAAAGGGTATCAAGTGCAATTGGAGATACGGAAGTAACTTTCAAGGACAGATTAAACAGTGAGAGAAACATCCTTAGAAACCAGCATTCAAACATCATCATCCCTCAATTGTGGTGCTACATTTCAGAGTAGTTCCGCGTTTTGATTCTTTGTCCTTCATTCTAGTGCCTGTGATATAGTTGTAAACATTAATAGGAACTGCTAGGAGATACAAGAAGGAAAGGTTGCTCATTAAGCTAGAATAGCTGCTATGAAAAACTAGAGGTTTTTACAAGCTGTGGTGCACTGATAATCCTCCTGAACAGGCTATGAGTCCAACTCTGCCATCCAAATAAAGGCATTGCTATGTACATGGAGTTTTAGTGATAAAATTGACTGGTCTCACTCACCTTCCAGGTTAAATCATAGCAATTAACCAGTACCTGCATTTGTGATTCTAAATATAATCACTTCTTTTCACTTAAGCTGTCTTCAGTTCCTGACAAGTAACCTGTAAAGAAAAAGAAAGCTTAAGAAGCTGTTTCTTTAAGATGAGGTTTTTACATTATTTGTGGTTTTGTTATTTTTGTTTACTTATTGTTCATGTTATACTCACACATCCTGTTTACTTTAGCAAAGTACTTTAATTTTATTTTAAAGTAAATAAAAAAAAAGTAAAAAAAAATAAATATAAACTGTACTTTAATTTACCAATTTATAAGAATTCAACTCCAGAAGGTTATTCTTAGATTATCTAGTCTTCCAACCATGGCCAAAATGTTCATCCACATTCAAACTAATACATGTTTGACAAAGCACAAGTCCATAATCCAGAAATGCCTCCAGCCTTGTTTTAAGGAGATTAAGAAAGTTTCTACTACTTTCTTGGAAAGCCTGGCTCAGTGTTTAATCACTCCAGTTGATAAAAAGGACAACATTTATTTTGAAAATTTGGGGGCTTTTTCTCACTTCAGTTTCATGGCATTGGATATCAAGTACTGTATGAAATCCTTTAGTCTTGACGTTTTTTATGGCCAACTGGAAAACTATGACACTTAAGTAGTAACATGTTTCTAGATTAAATACAATGGAAAACAGTATTTTTTTACTCAAACTTGCTGTTTATTTTATAATTGGTTCTTTGTGACCAAGGCTATTTATTAAAATATTCAAGAGAAGAGATTTGTCTGTGAGGGATTTAATCTGTGACCCTTTCATCTCAGCAGAGAAAATTAATTCCAAAATGAATTTAGACAACTGATTATGAAAATGGCAGGAATGTTGCTTAGCATTTCCTTTATCTTTACAGTAAAACGTATGATTATTTTTTTCACAACATTTAAATAAAAAAATCAACAAGCAAAAAGTATACAGACTCATACTGCTACATTGCTTCTTTTTCAATATGCCTTTTTAAAGGAAAAGATAACAGGCATAACTGCTGTTGAGAAACTGATCACTGAGCTGACCAGCCACTTAATCACTGACAATAATTAATTGGGACCAAAAAGAATTTTTTTTTTGAAAGAGAAGCCTAATAAGAGAGACTCAACTTTTTCAAGCTGAAATCCCAGACTTCAAAATTATTATTTGATCCAAGCTGGAAAGCAGCCTGTCCCGTATACAGAGCCACTAAATTCCGTATATAGACAATATTTCAGAAGGAGGGTGTCAGCTCTGAATTTCCATGTATGTTTCCATAAGCGAGCAAGAGCTGACTGTGTCACACTGAGTCCTTCTTCCCCATTCCCTTTCCCTTTTCTCCTCCATTCCCTCTCCTCCCCCCTCTATTTTCCCTTCCTCTTTCATCCTCTCCTATCCTTTTTTTCTCCTTCTCTTTCCTGTTCATATTCAGTCCACAGAAAGCTTGCTAATAACAAATCTTTTCGTCTAAATTAATGTACATGTTAAGGTAATGTGGGAAAGTAACAGAAGATTGGCGAGGAGGACTGTAAACATGAGTTCAAGTGACTCACATATATATCCCACTAATTGTTATTTAGTTTTTTGTGCTCAACAAGTAGAACATCTGCACTTAGATATCTGAGGCCTGGGATGGATTCAGGGTCACCTTATGGAACATGCCTGAGATTTTTGCCCTGCTGTTGAAGATATCAAAGCACAGCAGAAAACTCTGCCTGCCTGAATCCTTGAAATACAGGACTAACAAGGACTCTCTTGCTAATAAGGTCCCTCTCTCTCTCCATGGTCCTGCGTCCCTTGCTTGCGGGCCTCTGCCCAGGTGCTGCTTCAGAGATTCCCCAATCCATGAGGTATTGCGATTAAATTTGTTCTTTGCCTTTAATCCGTGGTTGTTCCTGCGTCCTGCCTGCATCGGCTCACACAGGTGAAACTGATCATGTTTGCTGACTGAACCATTCTCATGGTGCTATATCTTTAGCCTCTATATTAGATTACTCTTAAATTGCTCCTGAACGTAACCTGCAACTGTGTGAACTGGTACCTTCTTAGACAGTCAGTGGGCTCACTGGCAGAAGACCACTTTGCTGTCTGCTAAACTGCCATTTCAGTCTTACAGGACCACACATAAATATTAATATATGCTCAAGTATAGCCATCATCGAGTTTTAATTTATAAAACTCTGCTACTGAACCCTTTTGTGTGTCCCCGTGGGGTATGTCAGAATGCATGGCAAATAACTCAAATGAACCATTACAGTGTGGTAGCAATTTTTCTGCTTGGATGCAAAATTTGGAATTTGTATTGATTGTTTTCTGCTGCCATTGGTGCTGTGTTATTCTTCTTGTTCCCCTGCAACCCACAAAACTGTGCTACCTGAAGAAATAATTTATAAAAGTGCTACCTTTTGTACAGCCGCAGAGCAACAACAATATAGTAATGCACTTGCTATACACCCTCCCACCCCCCAAGCTACAAACAAATTTGAGGGAAAAACAATATTATTTAAAACTACATTTCCAATAACAGCTACCTATCTCCCAGTCATCTAAGATGTTATTTTAGTCTTTTTCTTACTGAAATTGTTTCTTTGACATAATAATGCTTATTTACAAGCTCAGAGTGCTTGGAGCTATCAAGATTCAAAAGAATGAGTAGTATCAAAGCCAATGTAACTTGATGGGATATTGGTGTTTTTCACTGTTTTCTTCCAAAGTGAGTGTGCCTCTTGGAAACCAGTAATCTCCTATGTTTTACTTTACATATTATTACAGTTCACAGATAAAACTGAAATGGAGTTTGCTAACTAAGTAATTTTTGCAAAGTTGCACATTCTACTTTTGATGTGTAATGTATTTCTCTTCCCTATGAACACCGTAATTCAGTGTCAGGATACTTTACAATTGTGCTTCAGCACTATCTGTATCGTGCTCTTTCTGCAGAGAAATGACAAGGATTTATCGAAGTGTGGTGAAGTTAACGCAGCTCATCACTTTTACAAATGCTTGGCTTTCTCCTAGAAATGCCAGCAGGTCTCTAGCTGGGCTATTAGTGCTATAAAACTGCCACTTCTTCCCTAAGTGATGCTGGTGTCTCTATAGAAATCACTGCCTTAAAGTGAGCTTGATGAACTTTATTTCAGTGTAGACCGGTGGCAGCCTGTTGAAAGTCAGCTGCAAATATTCTGTAGGTACACTTTTCTCAGATGAATTCCCTGTGCTATGGGCAATTTTAAAAATTGCCTGGCATTCATAGGCTTAGTACCTGCCTAACCTCATGTTCAAGGTAGTTACGCAAAAATAACCTTGAGAGGAAAAAATAATCTTTCAGGAGTGTGCTTTTGTCTGTCCTCTTCATTATGTGTGCACAAGAAGAAATAATTGTGGCTATTGCCATCAGAGGAGGATTAATATATTTCCTTGATGTTGATCATATAAACATAAAAAATGTCATTCTAGGAAAAAATAGTACATATAGATGGTGAAGTAAAATATGCAGAAAATATGCAAGTAGATCGTGGAAGGGGATTCGTCTTAAAGATCCAGGAAAATCTTAGACACCAGTATCTGAATTGTTCATAATCTCTAGCTTCTCTTAACTTTTTCATAGTAACATAATATGGCAAAGTCTGCAATGAAACCATTGTTCTCATCTGAATTCTATATGCAGTTCCCCTTGTGGTCTCCCTGTAGCATAGGGGAGCCCCAGCAGTGGTCCATCACCCTGATACTCTGCTCCTGACAGTAAGTATGGCAGATGCTGTCCAGGGAGTGTATGCAAATCTGCCCCCCCTCTGTAGCCCGTTCCCCAACATCCACTTACATATATAATTGGTCTAATACTTCCATTTTTACAGAATCACAGAATCTTCGTGGTTGGAAGGGACCTTTGAGATTGTCAAGTCCAACCATAAAACAAAAAACCACACCACACCAAAACCAACACCCCATCACCACAACACTCGCCACACCCAACAATCTCAGGCACTAGAGGATGCCTTGAAGTGCCACATCTACACATTTCTTAAGTACCTCCAGGGATTGTGACTCCACAACCTCCCTGGGCAGGTCGTTCCAGTGCCTGACCCCCCTCTCAGTAAAGTAATTCTTCCTTATATCTAATCTAAACCTCCCTTGCTGCAATTTCATACCATTTCCTCTAGTCCTGTCATTACCTTAAATCAATCTAGATTCTCTAATATGTCTGCTACAAATAATTAATGGGATCTTCCCAACATCTTTGGCAGTGAAGACTGATGCAAGAAATTCCCTACACTTCTGTCCTAGAACCTTCTCGGTCCCAAGTACATCTGCTATACCTTGATCATCACATGGTCTGAGCAGTTTTCTATCTGGCTTCCTGTTTTTCCGCCTACTCAAAGAATATCATAGTGCTTCGGCTGTTAACATCATTTGTAAAAAGAAAGGTGGAGAATTGTATCCACTCATTTCAAGAAAGAGCAATCATACCAGTTATGAAAAAAAAAGGATTTATCAGAGAAGACTGTCTTTAGCTGGACAGCAATCCAGCAGTCTGAGAATTTACTGCAGAAGTGTCAGCCAAGGATTCCCAAAGATCCATTACCTGGACATTTTCAACTGCTTCCTTTCTATAGATAATCCATTAAGTTATGGTTGATCCACATCAACCAGGAGATAGAGGTTTGTCAACTTTATTCTTGCTCTCACTACTCTAAAAAAGGCTTTGCGGTTGAATGTTCTGGATCAGAACTTCCAACATAGGTTGGTCAAAAGTTGGCCAAATGAACTGTACTCATTTTCCGCAGCCTGGTCTAGTAGATAGAAGGGAAACTGTAGTTGTGATATTACTCAAGTTTTTGATACATGATATGCTTATAGCAACTAGGGAATTACTGTTTTAAGGGAGTCCCCATAAAGTGCCCATTTCATGGATATCTGGCAGGTTCTTTCAGCATTTTCATGGCCAAATTGGATGATGGAGCAGGAATCTATGTCTAAAACTGCCAGTGAATATCAGGATTGGTCAAGGCAAGTGGGGAGTTTTGCTTAGATGGGAGAAATCATACAGGATGGATAAACACAGGTTGGGAATCAGTAAAGTCTAAAGGATCTAATTGGAATAGTGAGTCACAATCAATCTGTGGGTTTGGGAACACAATACCTTTCCAAACAGAATAGATCTTATTGTGGGACAGGTGAGCAGAAGTGTGGAACACTTGACCTTGGGTGTGGTCTGTTCTGTGTGCTGGTTTTGTTAAACCAAGGTAAATAAACATTGAGAGCAAACACGTGAACAGTTTTCAAGTGTAAAAACCTTGGTGCTAAAGAAAAGAAGTTATGAATAATTGTGCTTGTACAACCTTACACTAGTGGCAATACCAAAGGAGGCAATTTCTAGACATGAAGATTTAGAACAGATGCTACATAAAAGCTTTGTAAGGGTATAAGTAGTAAAATCATGGAGCAAGTTGTCCAGGGATACGAAGCATCTTTCTATTAGACATTATTTCTGAGGCTGGTTGAGAAATACTTGTTCTGCACTTGGAGCATCCAGGGGAAGGGATGGACGCCACTGAATCTCTTAAGAATCCTTCCAGCCCTCTGGTTGTATGATTTAAAATGCATTAAAATTCATGGCATTCCCAACATTTACTTGCAAAGATAGTAAAACAAATGCATCAAGGTAACAGTGCTTAGATATGGCAATATGAAAATGAAATGGTAGAAAAGCAGAGAAATTCAGTCCTTTGTCTCCACCAGCTGCTACTTATTTTAATGTCCATCTGACAAAGTAAAATAAACTTTCTGAACACAATTTTTGAATATGTAACAACAGCTATAACCCAAAATTTTGCAGAAAGAGCTGACTGTCATGTTTGGCATTTGTTTTCAGTTAGTTGGAGAATAATTTATGACTTGTTTAATACACTTTGTGATGCATATTTCAGTGTTTCTGTTGCATTAGAAAACGTATTTCCTTTTCAAATATTATATTCAAGAAGATAGATAAAGGACAAAATTTGGCTTAATCTGCAGTTGAAAAATCATGTCTGCTGGTAAAAATATAATTCAGAGATATTTACTAAAAAAAATCCATACATACGTATGTTTTGGCATACTCCTTTGGTCTATTTTGTAATGATGTTTCTGACTCTGCAGGGAAGACACCTGGATGGCTCCACTTTAAGTTATCATTTGGTGTAAAATTGAAAGCAAAGAGTGGCCTTTATATCCCCCCTCACCCATATGTATCTATAACTTTGAAGTTTTCATGCATCGTTGCTGCTACAGACTCCATCAGAGAAGATAAATGGGTTAGAAATCAGAAGCCTGTCAGGAGACCCATCCTTTCAAGTTGTAAGCATTTGGAAAGCTAGAATGTTTTGACCTGTACAAGAAAGATTTTTATTTTTGTTGATCTTCTTTTAATTCTAACAAGAAATAGTGTTTAAAATCCAGCTTCCCATCTTTTCTGTTTTTCGTAGGAGCCATAATCTGTTTTTACCCATGTAGTACTGAATATCCCAAGCCTATGGTAAGAACATAGAAATGCTGGATCTCTCATGTCTCCAAATCAACTGGACATGGATAGACTCTGGTGACTGCTTTTAGATTTGGCGCTCCAGGGCTTGTTTTTCTGATCCCTTTCTTTCCGTGTCATATTGCTGCCCTCCAGCTGCTTTACCCTATATCTGACACCTTCAAAATCCTTCCCATCATTTATATCTTTTTTTCTGGTGGCCTCTTGTCCCTTTTTGGGGGTAGCATATCTTAAAAATCCTGTAAAAACTTGAAGTTTATGGATCTCTGCAAATAGTGAAGCTTGACTTTCTGAAGGCATGATGATCATGGGTGTTGCAGGCCTGGACAAGTCCCACCCACAATTTCCTACACTTCGCTTTCATGTGGAGCATTGGTTGGCTGCCCGTAGTGATCAGGATTCTCCCCTCTTAGAAAAGGTTTCTGGCAGTGGGTGTTTATTCAGACTGAGAGGTTTAACAGACCCACTACCTTGTCTTTTTGGTGGGCCCTGATGTGAAGAAGAATGTTGCTTCATGGAGGTGATCCGCAAAGTAGTGTTAGAGGGATAGTCAGAATAAATGTTCCCAGACTGCAGCTGTGATTGTTCTCCTTCAAGGGCAGCATTACAAAGGCAAACCCTAGAGCACCAGACTAGGAAAAACCTCTATGGAGGAACCACTAGAAGAGGCCACATAATATGCACTAGAGCATGGATGTTGCTTCCTCCATGTCTAGTCATGTGTTCTTTCCTTACCTATTCCCTGATCTGTTTCCTCAGTTTTTTCTGCTATTTTCCCCTTGCAGCATAAAATCTTTGGTCTAATATGAATACACCCATTCCAGTTTGAGTTTTTTTTTTATTTTGTGGGGACAGAAATAAAACTTTCAACAAGAAAAAGGAATTGTTTGTTGCTTTGTTATTTGGTTTGTTTTTCTTTAAATTACTGTCTTAATTCCAGGTAGATCTAAAAGTCAGCCAAGGTTCCTCATACTGTGGTTATTTAAACTAGCCACTGAAGATACAGCTTCTGAACGCACAAAGCAGGAACAATTAGTTTATTGAACAGAGTTTTTTCATAAAGTGGATTTGTTCTACTTGTATGGGAGCTTCTTCATGAATAATAAATCAAGAACTGAAAACTACTTTTCCATATTTGTTATACCTGTACCATCTTTATTGATAATAAACAGGTTGGGACCATCTCTATACATGCAATTCTGTCATATCTATATATATTCAATATAGCATCAGCTTGTGCAAACTGACCAGAGAAGTATTTCTAATGTACTGCATGACTCTAACTCTCTTAAAACCCAAGTGACTCCTCACCATGCTGTCCTTGTGCTTGCAGCTTAGGTAGGCCTGGCAGGTGGTGGGACTCTTTTGTTTTCGCATGCATGCCATGTTCTGGAGACACTCGTGTCCTCCTCATCCATCTAATGGGTAGGAGGTTTGGGGAGAGGATTACAGAGTATTTAGTATTGGTTTCAGTCTTTTTTAGTCCTGGGTTATTCTGTGTTTAATCACAAGCATAAATTGCTGTGCAGTCAAAGACTGCCTTACAGGGTAATGTATCAAACTCATAAAATTTTAACAGTTTTGTTCTGCTTATCTTGTCTTTTCAGTAATCTAAAACAAATACGAAAGTTTATGACAGTTTAAGTACAAGTTTCTTAACTAGAAGTCTTAAAATGATACATAATTTATAGAGGAATGTCTGTAATACTTATGCTACAGACAAGGAATTTATCTTCATTTTCTGTGAGCTGAGATAAATGTTTATAAACACCCAGGCTGGTAAGAATTCACTGAGCCAATTTCCTCTTGCTTACCTTCTGCAGCATATCTGAGTGAAGGCGAGAGAGACCTGACTTCTTCAGGTGCAACGCAATCCTGGGTACACAATGTCCCAAGGCGGGGGGGGGAAGTGTATACCTGAGCTTCAGTCTTACTGCTTAAATTTATTTCATCTAACTTAGAAGTTTACATGATTTTCTCCCTATTTGTCATTCTGTTTTGAGAAAAAGGATGATGTGCTGTAGCCTGAAATTAAAATTCAGGAGTGTGTTGAGGCTCCTGCTGAGAGGAGAGGGATTGAAGACTTCCAGACTTTACAGGGTAGGGTTTGTTTTTGTTTGGTTTGTTTTTTACTGAATACACCTGTGCCATGATAAGTGTATAACAATTTGAGGGGAAATGGTCTGTCAAGAGTATGGAGGAGAACAATATCAGGCCAGTTTCAACATAATTGCTATATTTTTAAAGATGGCAATGTGCTGAAAGCTTTGAAACCACTTTGGATTTATATTCTGCGTAGAGTCTATGGAATTTGACAGGCAGATCTGAGCACATATATTAGGCTTATTTAAATATAAATAGCTACATGCCAAGACCCATATGTCCTTAATGATGCCTTGCATTATTTTATATGTCAGTAGAAATATTCAAGGGAGTGGAAGGGCATCCCTCAGTAAAGTATGAAAAACTTGACCTCTCCCCAACAAAAGGGGTAATTGTGGTTAGGTGCTGAAAGCCTGCTGATGCCTGAGAGATTTTAGAATTTAATTTCACTACAAGAAGAGCAGATACCAATCCAAAGGAAAGCAAAGCTCAAGTTCTCACCCACATGTGCCAGCCTGGTGAAAAGCAGTGTTAAATGCGAGTGAGAGCTTTATATATGCATGCAAAAATGGATCTAGGGGAATACCCAAGCTCCAGTTTTAGGGAAAATATTAACCTGACACTTTTTTTTTAATTTCACACCCCAGATTCAGAGGAAATATTGATATTTAGTGGAGAAAAGGTTGTTAATCTCATTCAAGAGGTGAACAGGCCAGTGAGTCGTACTTGCATCATAGCTTTCTTCTCCAACCTTTCGTGACTCCTGTGTGTTTTCACACAATTAAAGATGTGTGTGTGCGCAAAGAATGGTCCAGGCTGGAAGGGACCTCCAAAGGTCATCTAGTCCGACTCCCCCGCAGTCAGCAGGGACACCCCCAACTAGACCAGGTTGCCCAGGGCCTTGTCGAGCCTCACCTTGAATGTCTCCAGGGAAGGGGCCTCAACCACCTCCCTGGGCACCCTGTTCCAGTGCTCCACCACCCTCATAGTAAAGAACTTTTCCCTAATATCCAATCTAAATCTGCCCTTTTTCAACTTAAATCCGTTGCCCCTTGTCCTGTCTCTGCAGGCCTTTGTAAACAGACTCTCCAAAGCCTTCCTGTAGGTCCCCCTCAGGTACTGGAAGGCTGCTATTAGGTCTCCCTGGAGCCTTCTTTTCTCCAGGCTGAATATATTATATAATATAAAATGTATAGTGTGTGTATATATATAATGTATACTGTATATATACATATAAAGTATATGGTGTTTATAGATTTTTTAGATATATACAAATAACTATATACATTAATACATACACTGCCTTTTTCAGCAAGAATGGAGAGATTGTAAACCACACTGCAAACATACCTGAAGGGTGGGGAGAAAGCTGTAATATGTTCTGATTCCAGCTGAATAAGTTTGCCGATCTCAGCTGACATTTACTCTGACTTTTATATTTCTTGTCCTTGCCAATTACAATACACAGGCTGTTATTTCCTGCTTTAGCTATATCAGTGTTCCAGTCCTTTGAAGCATTATTTTTTGTCACTGCTGATTGAAGCCACTTTTCCTTTACACGCGGGCCAATGTGCACTTCATTTCCTATGTAGATGGTAACATTTTATTGTTTAGTAACTTTCAAACCTGGAAAGAAATTTTACACCTGTCAGTTCATCTCTTTTTGAAGAGTTCAACAATATTAGTGATTTTGCAGATATACATTCTGTGTGGTGCTGTCTCTGGAACAAAGTACATAGAAACCAACAAGGAGTTATTGTCTGATATTTTCCCCTTCTGCTCCAGACTTTTTTCAATGCAAAATACACTGAAATCAGCTTTAAAAAGCAGAAATATATTTTCATTTTCTTTTTCCCTTAACTCAGCTATGCTGTTGGGTAAGTCAAAGCCATAGCAAAAGTTATTAAAACAAAAAACCACCCCAAACCAGAAGTTGGTTATTGGAAAAGTAAATCTGTTAAAAGTATAATTCATTGGCAAGCTTTTCAAAAAGAGGAGTCTTAAACTAAATTGTTGGCTTGATTTTCTGAAAGTGGTCTCAGCACCTTCCACCTTTATAAAAGCCAGTTGCTAAGCAGCAACACATGTAATAATATTCTTAAGTGTTATCTTTACAAAACTAACTGTGTTTCTATTCTGTTATTGGAGAGTATCCTTCGTACCTTCAGTTTTTCCTCCCCAAGGTGGAATTCTTCAGTTTTGCTATCATAGATGAACCCAGTGTTATGTGCCATGGGTATAGGGTCATTCTCAGTCCTGGCTTGGTTCAGCAGCTACCAAAACTCCTTCAGGAGTCTATGTCATATTTGCTGACAAAACATCCCTTTTATAATGTAATTCTAGTTTAATTCAACCATGCAACAAAACCTACTTTTTGAAATATCTACTCCATGCTGTTGCAATAAAAGCAGCCTACACTCTTGTAGATACATCTTACCATGAAAGTCCTCTAACCATGGGAGAGATAAATCTGGACACCAACAAGCTTAGTTAGTTCCCTAGAGCCTTTCCAGTCAGTTTTTTTCCCAAGTCTCTAATTTTCCTCTTAATCCCCCTGAAAAACACATATTTTTTTCTTTTTTAATACTAGTTTTGGCAATGCTATTACTTTCTGGACATATACTGTTGTAAAATCCCAGGTTTACTGGGTACTGTGCAATGAGAATAGGAGTAGCTTTCTCTTGGAAAGCGTTTCTGCTTTTTTGGGGGTGAGATTAAGTTTGCATAACCTTAGCCACAAAAGATTAGGCCAAATCAGTCTTCTTGGCTTCTTCTGCAGTCAAAAGGAGGACAGTGGATGTGCTCAAGCCTTGTAGTTCTTGCTGCCAGGTGCCTGACAGTAGCAGTCTGGATGCTCTGCACGAGGTCAGGAAGGATTATAGCTTTTGGCCATAAGAAAATGCACCAAAACCTCCTTCTTGCCTGAAAAAGGTGTGGATAGACATACATGCAGGTAACTGCAATGCTACCTATGACCTGGGGCTGATGTTCAGCTACTTTGAATGAAAGAACCAGAAGAAACAGCTGGTGTTTGCTGTCAGGGAGAGCCTGGTGACATTCAGTTCTTCTAGGGCTCTAAGCTTTTATTGCTAACCCTTGTATAGGGGTCATTGAACCTTTCACAAACCCCAGAACCAGAGCCAGCCTTGACTTCATGGTTATTCAGGCCAAAATAGGTGTCTTCCTTGATAAAGGAGAACTCATCCCCTTTGTAGTCCACACTGGAAGCAGAGTAATGAATCCTGCCTTTGAAACTTTGAAGGACATCATCTGATTTTTGGGCTTATTCAGACCCAACATGTTCTTGATAAGGATGTCAGTTGGTGTGAGTCAAAGCCAGTTATAACATGCTCACTAGAACTGGCCTTGGACAAGCAATCAGATACAAGCAAGTAATACAGTTTGTGACTGCTATGAGTTTGGGAAAATTAGACCTGATGGCTTCAAGGGAATGCCTTACTACTTACTACGGTCTCCCAAAATATCTAGGCAATTTGTATAAATAGGGTAGACACATATCAGACACATGAAACTTCAACAACCTTAATATTTTATAGCAGACAGTTTATTTTTATCATCTTTTTGATAGAAAATTAATTAGAGTTTAAATAACTTTGGACATAACATTAGATACTTCTTTCATGCCCAGGTATTTTCAACTAGCTATATCTTCCAGATAGCAAACACACTTCACTGCCCTTTCAGTTTCCATTTTCCACATATCTTATTTCCTACACATCTTTGATTTGTTTCAGGCAGGTAAGTGCCATAGGAGTGTCACTGCCAATATCAGAGATAACAGCTCTGTGCAGTCCCACAATTACTGAAGGACATACATACAAATAACATTTTTGAGAAATGCATATCCTCAAATACAATATATCTGCTTAAATGAGCTGCCAGGGCTGATGGCTCTTCAGCATTATGGTGATCCTATTTCACCTCAGAAGCACTTTCTTTTCTTTATTTAGCATAGGTTTTAACATTTCCAAATTGCTTTACTTGTTGCTGTCAGACCTTTGGACCATTCAGTGAGTCAATCCCTATGTATGAGCCAGTTATTTGATGTGGGCTTCTTACAGCGTGCCAGAGACAGAACACTTCTTCCCATACAAGAAACAGCAGTCCCGGCTGCTGGGGGCAGCTGCTTGGATCTGTCTGTCCCAGATGTTGCAGGGGTAGGCACACTTTGCCTCTACTCCAGGCCAGCGGGATACAAGGCATCTGCGGACCTCCCATGTTAGTTTTAGCCCATTACTGAGCCCAAGGCACAGGGTCATTCATGGACAAGCTGAGCTTGTTGCTCACGGTTGAGTGTGGTGCACACTCAGCTCTTGCAGTGGAATTGGCTTGTGTCCTGCCAACGCAGTGCATGGGAAGCCCATGTTCATGTTTTTGTAGCCGTTGTTCTTTGTGGGTATACCTGTAGCTATAGAGAAAAAAGAGCTAGTCCCCACTTGGGGAAGATATGAGTATTTAATCTATTTTTCCTTCTAAAACCAAACTGGTAATGCAAACCAAATGATAGCTGTGCATAATACGCCTTTAATTTTCTCGTGTATGCTGATGCTAGAAAATTCAGAGTGAGGAAAGAAGGTCAGGATAAAACATGAGTTATGTGTGATGGAAGTGACACCATGAGCTGCTTGTTTAGTGCATGGGAATGTGTTTGCTGTGTAAGTCAAATTGCTGCTAAAAGCCCGTTAGCTAGTACGGTGAAAGAATTCCTGCAACTAAGAGGATTATAGTGTTCCTTAAGTCCACAATAGAACTTCACTGACATTAACAGCAATAGGAGTTATGCTTCAAGGGCAGTGTACAAAGCCATAAGTTTTGTATTTAAAGCATAGCTTCACCTTGAGGTATTAAGATGACTATTCCCATTTCAATAACAAAAAATCCCAATAAAGCCAGACTTCAGCTGATAAAATATCCTTCCTATGGACTTCAATTCCTAAACTTAATCGTGACATTAAAGTAATTAACTATAAAGCCCCTTGTGTGATTTTATGGCTTCCTCCTTCTGTATTTGTTGCTATTAACTCATTACGTGGCCCCAACTGAGCTAAGTGCTCATGTGCATGCTTTAATCTCAGCTCAGTCAGGGAACATATAAGTGTAAATGCCTTGTAGAGTCAGGGCCCATTGGATTCTAAGAAGACCTGAAGCAGATGTTTCTGTTTAGTCCCTGTTTCCACAGAGACTATACATCTCTTCATTGTTCACTTATGTTTTGAACTTAGCCACCTAAATGCTGATAAAGAAAGCATTTATTTTTAAGTCAGTGAGCCCTCTTTTCCCATGATTGTCTATCTTAAACAACAAACAAAGTATTTCATCTATCTTATTAATCCTTAGCGTATTGGTTCTGGGGTACTCCACACTGAAAAGTAGATTACTTGGAGCTTCTGTTTGCTACAGCATTTCAGAGCTTTTCATGCTTTGGAGTGATTTTTTTTTTCTTTTTTCCTTGTTTTTGCCTGGGGACAGAATCCATAGAGATGGGAGAGGAGAAAGCTTATCATAACTGACATTTGAGTCACTGCTTAGTTTGAGACACTCCTGCATTTGTAAAGGGTTCTTCATACCAATAAATGGAGAGGATTTCTAATTTTGTTTTGTTAGAAACATAACAGAGAAGGCTGTCTTACTTGACTGGTTTATGAAGGAAGAAGAATGATCCGTTTCCAGCTTTTTCATCTACTGCAGCTTTTGCACTAAAAAGTCTAGGTCCCTTCTGTTCATTTTCAGAAGCTGTAGTAGACTAAATCTTCAAAGATTGGCAGACTTCCCTCAGATGATTATGAATATTTCATTTGTCTCTGGTTTTGGTACTACTGTTGAATATTTGATCATGTCAAAACAAGCACTTATAACTGACACTTAAAGAGGCTGGCAACAAACACTGCTGCTCATAAATAGCCTTCTCTTTACTGTGCAGTTAGTAATGAAGGTACTGAAGAAAACATGGTTATTTGAGTATAAAATGTACAAAGACAGATCCAGAAATAATGCATCAGCCATGATAAAAAAACCCCACACTTTGCACCCTGTTTCCATATTGCTTGTTTAGAGTGGGCTAGGCAAAGGACGATTACAGAAGTCACTATTTAGATACACAGAGTATAATAATTACTATTATTTTCCATCCTAATAAATAGCTGGAGAAAGAGAAACTGTCTTGAAGGACGAAACACATAAATAGCCCCACTGATTTTTAAAATGCCATGATGTTCTTCTCCCCTACCTGAAGTGACTCTGGACACTGGATTCTTACTGTATAGTCTCCATCTAGTAGTTAGATGGATGGAATGCCATATATTCTTCATAACCTTTCAGGATGTTCACAACTGAAAAATGACTGGGAACTGTTAAAATATGAAGAAATGCTTTATAAGAGAAAGCATGTAGCTACATTAAGTAAGGAGGAGAGACTAGGGTAAATGCAAAAAAAGGAAAATACAGGAGAAATCAATTAAAACAATCAAGTTAGACCTTCATCAATGAAGTTTTCACTTCTTAAAAAATAACTGTAGCCCAACTCTCTTGCCTTACCAAACAACAAAACACCATCACCACCACCACCCCCCCCAAAACCACTTGCCCATGCATGATGGGAGTATGCACAGTTGTACATGTTAGTGTCTCACACGGGTGACCTGGTCATGTGCCTCTGGCACTGTGGGCCTTACAGTTGCTGGCAAGAAGCAACAGCACCACCTCTGTGTACGCCCATCCCACAGGTCTTTCCTGGCACCTGTGCTTTCTTCTGAGCAGGTGAAGTGCCACCCATACTCCCTTGGTCCCACCACTCATGGCCAGCTAAATCCAGAGGGAGCTGAACAGTAGGTCAAACTTTTGGCTCTGGAGCACAGGAAGAGGCAGGCTGTCCCATTGAGCAGGCCATGCCCCTTGCCCAGGGCTCTACTATATGGAGCATTGTAATGGCTCAGAAAAATATTAAAAGTAGTAGATCCCTCACCAGAGGTAGGGAGATGCTGTCCTGTTTTTTTCTGATCTGGAAAGCTCCAATGTTTAACCTGAAAAAAGCCCATGAGCTCAGCTGTGATTGCTACCTGGCTGCTCCCTCCAGCAAAAGGCTGACTGGACCAGTTGACTTGGCAGTGGTGAGGTCTGGACTGACCCCTGCATTCCTAAATTGGGTAACTAGAACCTGTTACCCTAAAATCATTTTGTGTGGCCCATAGCGATATTATTTTTCTTTCCCATAACATTGTGCAACAATATTCATGTATTTGGAAGGCGCTGGTTAGCCTCCTGCAAGGAAAATGATCAACTCGTTCTCTTTTCTCTGTCAGGTCGGCTCAGCTTCCTCTAGGTCATGGTTCTTCCTCTGTTATGACAGGCCCACACATGTGCCTACACCCAGTCTGAGGCTGTTCTTTGAGGTTCCTAGCAGAGTATCTGCCACAGCAGACACTTGGAGTCCTTTTCTTAAACCTCCAACTTAACAAGCTCCACACTTAGAGCTAAAGCTGTTAACATCCCTTTTTACTAAGCCCCTCCATTTCCTATTGTAAGCTCCTACTTTCAGTGTTTTATGACCCCTCCAGACTTTTACTGGTGCTCTTGAAATTTTCTGTGCTCTGTGCAGCACTCCACATTTTCTTTTCCATTGCATGCGATAGCACTGCAGCCCATCACTTGGGGAGTGATGTATCTGCTGCATCTTGTCAGTTGGGAGGGGACGCAGCTTTTGAGGTCAACCAAGCAATGTGTCACTTGGGCCCTTTTTGAGGCCATTTCTACCACTGCCATCTTCCTCATTGGCTTCTCCCATGCTCTGTGACCTGTCGCATCTCATGTATCTGCTCAGCACACTGCTGTAGTCATCTGACTAGTGGTGCCTTGCATGCCAGATTGAGTGGAAAAGGAAGTGTTGGGCACGTACGCAAGAAGCAACTTGGCTACAGGGCAAATCTAGATGAGAGCTAATTGTGCCAGTCTTATGCTCCATGCCTCAGATTCCACAAGCTTGCCTGTCACTGCCTCCAGCTGAGTTCTGGAAAACCAAACCACTTGTGCTACTTCCCAGCATGAAATTGGGGGAGTCACACTGTTTTCTCGCTAAAAAACCTCAGCACACACCACCCCACACCCTCCAAAACCTTTTCTTTTAAATATTTCTTTTAAATATAGTGTATTATTTCTTTTAAGAAGAAGAGTAGTCCCAAATTTGGCAGGAGATGGCCTTTGTCCCAGAGAAAACAGCTGAGTTTACAGCAAAGACTTGTTTTTCAGCCATCCTAAAAAAATACCCTTTCATCCCAGTGGGCCAGTATTTCTTGTGTCATATTTAAGATGTGGTTTACATCTTCTATGTATTCTAAATGTATGTTATATATAAGTTACATCTTCATATTTACAAATTTGACTATTCTAGAACATTATTTGAATCTGTTTTTTTCTCATTACCATCTGATTCTTTTCTATTATCAGCTGGCTGTCCAGACACTAGGAGTTTCTGGTCGGCACCTCCATTTGACTATTGAAAATACAGTGTAGCAATTGCATTAAATTTTCCAATACCTTTAAAATAAGAAATAGAGTAAGTTTAATGTTACGCTTCCTGCTGCTTTTTCATCTGCTAAACTGTAACCTTTCTGTAGGGTACATCAACTTGAGCTGTATTTTGCTGGAGGCCTTCTAGCAGCTATAAACAGAGAACTTTTAAAGATAACACCTAAAGGTAGGCTGTGAAGCTGCAAAGACAATGAAACTGAGAGCGTGTAGATAAATACAGTACATGATTTCAGAAACAAAAACCTGAGGGCAGTTCCTACAGACTAGTCTAACATTTCTTGAAGTCTTTTGTCATTTTTTCCATTGTTAACATATCCCAGAATGTACCAGAGTGATACCACAACCACCCTGAGTCTCCACCGCTTGCCTTCACCACTCTCAAAGCAGCCATGTTTGGGCTGATGTGTCTTGGAGAGACAGAAGGAGCGTAGCAAACAAGACCACATGGTTCAGCTCTGTTTCCCAAGATGTGGCACAAGGCTAGGGGAAGGACAGTCACACAACAGTCCGACAGCATCCTTAGAGGCACCAAGATACATGACTTTTTTCCCAGTTGCGCAAGCACAACTCCAGCACCTCACATGTCCTGTGCATCAAGCCAAGCAAGCCATCAGCATGCCATTGTCATCCTGGGCTATATATCTAATTAAAGCAGTAACTTTGTTGCTGCATTTTTCTGGTGGCCAGAACACCAAGAAAATGTGAGATTACTGACACTAAGGAAGCAGATGAGTTACCTAAGCATAAAGCAGAGTTAGCAGCTGCAGCAGCTCTGGACGTCATATCAAAACCTAGAGAAACTTTAAGTACATTTGGGGTTCATTGCAAGGGATGCCTCTAGAGGTCACTTGTCTTTTGGGCACATCATGTCCCCTTTGGAAAGCTGGGACATCATATCACCTGGGATTTAGAGTCATTAAAGAAGGACATACCTTATGATCCTACCTTACTTCTGGTCCATTGCTTTAATTTCTTACTTATTTTAATCTTTGCTCCACAACAGTGAGAATAGAAATGTACTTTTTTAAAAAAAAATTAATAAAAAAGTACTTTCAGAAACCCTGAAGTTTTAATTTACTCATTCCCAGGATCTGGACTGTAAGTAAATCATATTATAGAATTATAATATGAGGCACATAAAAATCAAAACAATTGGCTATGTTGGTTTAATCATGGAATTGAAAGAGTCTGTGAGCATGACAACTAAGTTTGCTTTCCAATAGGTTTCTCTCATGACAAATGAGTTTTTAAACTCCATTATAGAAGACTGCAGCAGAAGGTCATCCTTAATAGATACTGGGGATGCATTATGAATGTCCTATTTCAGGAACAACTGTGATCAGAGCTTTCTCCTTTTTAATTATCAGAAGAGGAAGATGAGAGAAAAAAATATATAAAAAAAAATCAAACCAGAACCTAAACTACAGTGGATTCTCTGATGTCTAATTTAAGTTCATTTAACATTGCATTCTTCTTCTTGATGAGAACATTAATAAGGATTCTGCTGCTGTAGTGACATGTGAAGAACTCAAAGACCTCTACCTTCCTAAAAAGTTTTGTAAGCTCAATCAAATTTACAAGGAAGATATTTGGACCAGCAGACAGATTTATTACCATATTGACACAGACACAGTAGCAATGCAGGCTTCCCTTCCTAAGGAAACAAGCTAAAGATGTGAAAGTAGAAGGGTACATACCAAAATCCTATTCACAGCCACTTCAGTTTTACATGTCTTTCCTTCCCTTCTTTCTGTTCTATATTTTTTCTGTGCAGAGTGTAAACTCTTGCAAATTCTTCAGGGCAGAGATATTATCTAAACACGGAGGGAAAATGTGCTGACTGATGTCTCTGCCTTTATCGGAGATCTTTAACTGGATGCTGAGGGTAGCTGGGGCTTTGCATTTCTCAGCTAATATTAAACTTGGAACATAGCTAAAGATAACATTGGATCCTGGATTCTTCAGTCAGAGAAAATTCCTAATAGTCATGAAAAATTTAGTTGAAATAAGCAATACAGGATTGGACCATTATCTATTATTAATCCTTTTTTTCAAGCTAAAGTAATTATGAGATAAACAAGTTCTGTTCTTGCAAAAAAAAAAAAAAAAGAATAGTCCCCAGTGTTTTCAGAACGGATGGATTTTATTCTGTAATTGCCTTCTTGCAGAAAATCATTGGAAGACTAGACAGGAAAGATACTTGGTATTTTTTGGCAGACTAAGATAGTACATGTTTTGTTTACTTTCAATAGGAACGTTTCTACTGAATTTCAAGATAGAACCAACTACTCTAGAAGGCTAGAATCATAATTAACTGAAAACAACAGTGCCACTATATTATTTTGCTTTCCATATATATTTACCCAGTCACTAAATAGATTTTAACTCTCAGTCCAACGCACAAACATACATGTTATGCAAACGCAGCCACACCACAAAGAGGTAGGTAAAGCCCTGACTATTTCCACTGCATTAGCATGTGCAATCTGTGCGCTAGGCAGCAGGAGATGACATTTGACTCAGGTGATTAGTAGCTTCTACTTTTAACTGTGTTCTCTTCATTTACAGAGTAGTGCACGTCAGTGTTCTCCTGCATCAGCTTAAACCCATTTGTTTCTAATTTTTTTTTTTGTTAGGTAATGTTTGGATGCATTGCATTCCAGGGAGCTGCCTTTTTGCTTATTTATGTTTGTAGCTTTACAGGGACTTAGTTCCCTTGGGTACAGTTTTCTCTCAAGTACCGCATTCAAGAGGCAAAAAGTTCTTGAAGTGGACATAAATTACATTTGGCTGAGCACAAGACTCAATCGATATACTTTAAACATTTGAATACTTCCTGAAATGCTACTGGCATGCCTGGATTTGCTAAAAAGACGCTGGGGGAAAGTTGAGGAATTAACCATAACCTCAGGAGACCAGTGCGCTGAGGCTCCATCTAGAGTCAGTGGAGAGAGACTGGCTCCAAAATTAGCCTTCTTGCAGAGCTTGTTTTTCTCTGTTGGCTGCAAAGATGCTTGGGAAGACCAGCTTTGCTCTTCTGGAGTTAATATTTCTGAATGTTTCCTAAAAAACTTTTTCATAATCTTGTGCCGACTTCCGTGGGCTGTGGATCGAACTTAATGGCCATCTTACAGAGATACTGCATGAGAAGCTTGCCATTAAATAATGTTTGCACATGGCATTGAGTGGGCATTTTATGTAGAGAATGGAGCTTTTTCCTACGAGTTTATCACCAATGTGCTCAGTGGTACAAACACACTGGAAAGTGTTCTGTAGTTGTATGTAGACAAATGCATTCACACCAAAGCTTAAAAATAAAAATTGGCTGTTATTTTAATGTTTAACCTTCATCTTAGCTCATCTAGACTCCAGAAGGGCATGATGCCTTAGTCCAGAGCAGCTCAAAGGAGAGTACATTTTGAAGCACAGACTATGATTTAAATACCTCCACAGAAGAGCTGGGTTTTCCCAGAGACTGTCAACTACTGGTAAATTAATCACAGCAAGATGAGTTGCTGTACCATCACATTGAAACTGATTATTATTAAATCTGTGCTTCCTGTTTACCCAGTTCCTCTCCATTTCCCCCAAATTAGCTGAACTATGTCAATATTTGGCACACTTTTTTAAAAGCACAAAATCCCTGTTTTTTATGACTATCAGGAATCTGTGCTTTTTATCAAAATGCTATAGTATGTGGAAAAAATAGGTTATAAAGGATAAATTCTACCTCTTAAAACTTCATATAAGTGTTGTTTACAAGGCTTATTTAGCATCTCACTCTATGATCATTGTCAACATTACACCAGACCAGCTGAGGTTTTGTCTAGCCAAGCCTTGAAAACGTCCAAGGACAGAGCTACTAAGAGCTAGCACAGTCCTACTCCTGCTCTGCTATTTCCAGACCCCTAACAGAAAATGTTTCTGCTGATTCACTTGTGCTTTGTAAAGCTTGCACTTCTCAAGAAATTCCTATGTACTGGAATAACTTGAGTGAAAACATTGTACAATTATACAAAATACCATATCTGAAAAGCAACTGGAGATGATCTACAAGCTATTAAGGACTAGATTCTAACTTCATCACCTTTTCTGCTTTTGTTCCAGTCTCCACTGGTTTATGCTGGCACTTAGCATGATGTCTGCAGGGCTTCTCCTAGTCTCTGATGGAGACAATGAAAATCTTCCCACTGCATTCTCTCATATTTGGGTTTGGCTTCTTTGTTTTGCTTCTGGAACTAGAATGTTGATCATCATTGCTGATCCAAGACCAATAGTCCCAGGTTGCTAAAACAATAAACCTAACAGCTCAGTTTCTTGAATCCTATCTTTTTTTTTACCTTTCTGTAGGTTGGAAAAATCCACAAGAATGCTGCCCGCAAAAGAGAATACCACGTACTGTTCATGGTAATCACTACAGTTATCTGTTATCTCGTGTGTTGGATTCCTTATGGAGTTATAGCATTACTTGCAACATTTGGTAAGCCAGGTGTGGTGAGTCCAGTTGCAAGCATCATACCTTCCATCCTAGCAAAAAGCAGCACTGTTTGCAATCCAATTATCTACATACTTATGAATAAACAGGTAAGATATATATGATTATTAAATTGTATTTTTTTCAGCGTCTGTTAGGCATTCTTGGCCATTGTGACTACCAGTTCTATAGATGTGTCTTTGGAAGAAGGGCATTCGAGGCTTGTCCAGACAATTACTGGAGTCTTTGAGTGGAAGCATTTGCAGTCAACATAATATATTACTAGATAGGAAGGACAGATAAACATTTGCTTACTGAAATTGCTTGTGTTCTTCTGAGGACACACTGGGTGTTAATTTGTATGCTGCAGAGTTGCCAAAGGTATCGCCATGTATTTACAAGAATACTCAAACATTTTGGGGAGGAGGGAGAACAGAGGACAAGAAGAGGAAGGGTTTTCATGACCTTGAAAATGATGTAACGGAGGAGACCATTTGCAAATACTTAGCATTTTCATGACAGCTCCCCTTGAAAACAAATGGTAACTGCAATTACAGTTTTTGTGGACTTCTACATTTTTCCTGTTAAATTCCCAATTCAGCTACATGCCCAAATAGATAATGAATTTTGCCTCATGAGGACCAAGGCCAATTCTAACACTTCTACAATCCCAGATCCAGTTCAGGTCCCTCATTCCTGTAAATGGCATTTTTCAGTACACAAAGGTAAACTTCCTAACGTTACTGTGCTGACAATTCTGACTCTAAAGTTTGATAGTGGCAAATCTGTTATTTTTAAAAGTGTTTTACAGTACGATATTTAGAAAAGATGCATAATTCATGAAAATGTTCTTATATTTTTTATTACATCACATGTTAGAGGTTGTTCTCAATTTCCTTTCTTCATTATGTCCATTATACTGTTATAAAGCAAGTAAACCCCCTTTATCCTTTTTTGCTCAGTGTATGCTGGAGTCTACCCTTAGTATTTATCAACAGCAGCATTATATTATTATGGAGTCTAGATAAGGGAAAAGTTGAATGTAACAACCAAATATATTCCAACTCTGCCACAGCCTGAGATCAGTCTTCACCTGGATCGTCTAACCTAAATTTTGTAAATAAGGAATGGATCTAGTCCTGCAGTTTGAGAGAAATGACTCAGGCAAGCCATGAAACCTCCCTGAAATCAGAAGAAAAAAGTGCTATTGCCTTCCCCAAGACCAGGACTTCATTTCCAAAGTCTGGTTTGATCTAACATTGACGAAGATAGAAAGCTCCATTTGAAAAGTACTAATGCTGATGCAAAATACTAACTTTTTCTCCTTCTCCTTACCTTTTGCAATTATTATGGAAACTTCTCAAAGCAGCATCTGTCTTGCTTCTTTATTCTCTGAGCACTTAGACTCACGTCCTTGACTTCCACAAGATCATCTGACCATGTTGTGATCACTGGAGCAGGCTATAACAGTCATCACAAGTACATATTTGGCATTTTCTTTACACATGGAGCTTAGCCCAAATAGCAGGAGTATGGATGCCAGGAGAAAGATATGGCTTGTAAAACACGTGAACTCAGTACAGAGCCTTAGGTGCCTCCACACATCTCAGGAACAGAATCACATGCACAGTTACCTCTGCTGACAACCTGGCATCCACAGATACACACACAATTAAGGCTGGTTTTATGTTCTCAAAGTGCTCCAAGCTGTTATTGAGAACTGTGTATTCATAAGCGTCGAAGGCTTATGAGCCAGTCACGCTGCTGTGGGTGTGCTGAGGCAAAAAACAAAGGCTCACTGTTGAGAAAAATTTGATTAGCAAGAATAAAACCAGGGTGCTTGCACATCACAGAAATGCAGCAAGCTGTCTAAAATCACCCTTTCCTTGCAATAGCTGCCTCTTTCAGCTACAAAGAAAATACTTCTGAGTGCTTGTTTCTTAATATGGGGTTTACTTTTGATCCAGTTCATCATTTCTTACAAGGAAATATGAGAGTGAGATGATCAGTCTGCATGGGGAAGATCTGTTAGGACGGTTTTGAAGCAAGGCAGGCTGCTTCCTAGCAGCAGGAACTGTAAAGGCTGTGCAATGATTCAGAAGCACCATGGCAGGGAGCTGGAAACATTTTCTTATATGTCCTTCCTTCGACTCCAGTCACATGCGAGGCCATTGTATTACATTTCTTTCTTTGAACCCTGAGAATGTTTCATTTGTTTCCCACTGCCTACTGTTCCACAGCTGCCACCAGTTAACAAAAAAATGCAAGAGGGCAAAGTCAAATCAGTCTTGGAGGTTGGATCATTAGTTGCCAGCTGGTAATCACTGCATGGGTTCGGGCTTTTTCATAGTTAGCTTCCTTATTGTTGCAGAAATCAAGACAAAAAAGTCACTCCTGATAAGCAGCTCAGTCAGATTTGGGGTAAATACTTTTCACTATAATAAAATCAAAATAATAGCTAATGCCTAGCATTAATCTGCAGCTCTCATCTGCTGTGCCACTGTGTATTAGCAGTAAAAGCAATTGTTTTTATCCGACACTGAGGAATGAGCTTCACTCAAACAGGATGCAACACATCCCTCCGTCTGTTTCCCTTCCTTTCAGAACAGGCACAATAGTAACACCCTCATCCTATTCGTCACCGGCATTCATGGCACCTCAGCTACTCTCTAGTTGTTCTCATTCTTTTTTGTAAATTTAACACCTCAGGAAAAGCTGTCTTCCCAGCACTCAGCTTTTCTGGGCTTTGTGCTTAGCTGAGAATTGTCACAGCGGGCTGGTGCCATAGACATTATCTGGCCTGCATTTTTCAGTCCTCTCTTTTTGAATGTGAGATGCCACAGTAGGCTATTTACTCCTGCATCTTCTAAATACACTGAGAACATATGGCTTAATTTTTTGTTCTCTGTACATAAGCTAACCTTTTTGCTTTTGGACTTGCCCCGAAGATTGCAAAACAGTATTGGTTGACTGCAGCTGTGCTGTTAGCTTCCAGCTATCATAAATCAATGTGGAATATCACAGAACCATCAGCCTCTGAGTCAGCCTTAAAACTCATCCTACAGAGCACATGTTTAAATTAACTCTTAAGCAGGCCCTGAGTCACTTTCATGGTCAAAGAACCCCAGAGAAGAAGTTTTGTCTTTGCTGTTGCTTTCTGCACTGACCTGAGGCCATAAAATGCTGGGGAAAATGACGAATTTCTTTCCAGTCACAGACACTCCTTCAGGTGGGATGGCTTGGGGCACACTGCTCTCCTCCTTCCTCTGCTCTCCTCCAGGAGGACAGATATGCACTGTTTAAGCTGGACTGTTGCTGGGCTGATATCACCACCCCAGGCAGACATCAAACTTTGTTGACAAAGCTGTAAAGCACTAAACTGCCTGAGACTGAGTAAGGGGAAGCTGAAGGAGACAGCAGAGCAGGAGACTGCTTTCCCTGTTCTCTCACTATGGCTGGCTCTTTTGCCCCTTGTCACCACAGCCTACTGTACCTCCCCAAAGGGCAGAACCCCAAAATGTGTACTATGACAGCTGGACTGGCACTGACCCGCAGGGCAAGCTGGACAGGGTCAGCATGCTTAGGCTTTCACTGCATCAGTCCTTTATAGTTACGCAGTTGTGCAGATTTTCTGTTTCATCTTCTCTTAGCTCTTTCAGTGTCTTTTATTCCTATCGCAGCTCCCTGTCAAGTTCACATTGTCTCTCTTCAAACTTCTACCCATGCAGCCACCCCAAACAGATTTTTAATGACACCTTCAACTACCTTTCACTGTGACAGAAACCTGCTTGTGTTACATGCAAGCAGGTATTAAGCATTCACCTGAGAAATATGGAGCTCCCCCATAGCCATAGGCTTGTTGTTGAGGAGATGATTGCTCAGGGCATCTTACTTTCATGCATTCCATAGAAAAGCACAGGGACCCCGTCATAGAAGAGCTTTCTGGCTGGTGTAACTGTGCTTGAGGACATACTGCACTGAGAAGGGATCATTAGCTGGGTAACATAATGGCATGGAAGATTTTGAGGTTAACGTTATCTTACGTATCAGAGATTCATTTTTTATTGATACAGAAATCAAGATATGAATAATGAGTGCTTGAGAGGGTATGGTTATGGATGAGTGAGACTGAGTTGCTATTTCGCGTAATTTCAAGTTAGCCCACAGAGAAAACAGGAATTTGCTGCATTGGTACTGACAGCCAAATTTAAGTCAAATTAAACTTGTATCACTGAAAGATTTACAGAACCAATCACTTGGAAGCCACTGATCAGATTACAAGCCACAACCTTTGCTGGTATAAAATAGCCTTGCTTCACTGCAGCTCATGGGCTTCCCGCTAATTACTTCCACACATTTAGTCCCCCAGGTAGTGCATCTAAGGCTCCCTAGACTACTGAAACTCAGGCTAGCTCATTTAATACTGTTATGCATATTACAATTTGGAAAAAAGCCCACCCAAACCCTGTGATCGGCAATGTGCTATTTCTGGTGTCGGAAAGTGCCTCTGAGCAAAAGTAAGGAGGGAGAGTGCGAGGCAAGGGATGTATTAGATGTGAGGAAAAGTCCCTGATTAGCGGTTTGATTTCTACTCTCTGTCTTCTTGTATTAAAATCATTGCTCTTTTGAAAATAGAATCTGACCCTGTCATTTTCTCCAAGGATTTGGAGAAGTGATGCTGAAAAGAATATATACACTTACTTGAAAATAATTAATACTGTCACCTTTCCAAATTTATCATGTATTGGGGAGATGTGTGGGGTGAGGGAGAAACTAAATAGAAAGAATGAACAAACTAAGCCAATTACGAAGACTTTTTTTTTTTTTTCCTGGGGGACAATGAGATTTGAATAATGATAATGTACTTAAGAATATTCCTCAATGAGACCTGGACCCAGGGCGTTCAAGTGGGCTTCTTGTGAGTGAGCACTTACTGTTGTTCCAATGGGACTGCTCACACATTGAATTGTTGTCAGGCTTATCTTCACTGTTCATGCACACACAGTGAAGAAACAGGGGAATATTGTTGGAATCTGATGTGTGATAAGCAGGAGTTAACCCAGCAGGGACGTGGAGTTTCCCCAGCAGGTTAGAACTGTGAGAAAAAAGAAAGGCGCTTTCATATTATTTTGCTACATTAGGATCTGGTACTGACTCAGATCACAAGTCAGACACCTCCCGGGCATGCTGTGGCTGTTGTGTTCCCCAGGAACACTTGAGCTCTTAAGTCAAAATGATCTTTTAGTGCAGAATGCTATAAGTAAAATATGATGGTACAGTTCAGAAGTCTTTTGACTTTATTTCTCTCCCAACATGCAGTGTTATGACTTTTTTAAGTTGAGGAGCAATGAGAAGAAAGGTCTCAAGGGCACCTTTGCTGCTGTCATAAGGTGTAACTGCATTTTACACAGTGAGTTCAAAATTACTTTAGGAATTTATCTTGCAGCTCATGACAAAAAAGATCCATTCAGGAAAATAATCTGTGCATTCAACTAAGGTCCCAAGCAGCCCCAATCAGCCCTCATGCTGCCCCAGACTACATCCTTGGTACAACCTGCTTGAGTATGTTGACATGAGCTCAGCGTTGTCTTGCCTGTTGTGTTGATGCTCTCTGGGGGCTAGACTGCCTTCAACATCACAGAAGGGTTTAGGACTTGCTTCTTTATACCCAGCACAAAAGTAGGAAGCAGGCAGCCAGGCCACCTCTCGTGCAAGCAAAATATTAAATAAAGTTGGAAACAAATTCACATGAATGAACACAAATCCAGGATAAGTAATTGTGGTTTAGACTATAGAACGACTTGCAACTTACAGCTAGGGAACACAGTAATGGAAATTACATCCAGTTAAAATATCTTCCTTTCTGGAAACTCAGACAGTGAAGGGCAGTAATATCTATTTACTTTAGATATGATTTTCTACAGTATCTAATATGCTGATATCTCTTCCTGTATTGCTCTTTTCATAGCAGTGGAGAAGCATGGGGTTTCACAGAAGTGGGAAGAGACCTCCACATTAGACAAGGGAAATGAACAGGTCAGAACAGGAAAGTGCAATGAGTCAGGTTTGTAGCAAAGATAATGGGATCCTTTTGTAGTCCATATCCACCCTGCAAAAGGAAACAGGCATTTCTGAAAGACTCCAAAGAGAGTGAAGCTGAGATCAAATTTGAAGTGACAAGCAGCACAAAAAGCAAGAGGGAGGATACCTCAAGAGTCCAAACTGGAGCCAATATTGTTTGATACCTTCATCAAAGACATAAGAGGATTGAGTATACCATCAGACGACACCAAACTGAGTGGTGCCATTGATATACTTGAGGAAAGGGAAGGGCTATCCAGAGGAACCTTGACAGGCTTGAGGAATGGGCTTGTGTGAATGTTATGAAGTTCAACAAGGCCAAGTGTGAGGTCCTACACTTGGGTTGGGGAAATCACCAGCATTAATATAGAATGCAGAATAAATGGATTGAGAGCTGCCTTGCAGTACTGGTGGATGAAAAGCTGGACACGAGCTGTCAATGTGTGCTTGCAGCCCAGAAAGCCTGGGCTGCATAACAAGAGGCTTGGCCAGGGAGAGGAGATAGGTGATTCTGCCCCTCTTCTCCACTCTGATAAGACCCCACCAGGAGTACTGCATCCAGCTCTGGGATCCCAGTATAAGAAAGAGATGGACCTGATAGAGTAGGTCCAGAAAGGGGCCATGAAAATGGTCAGAGGGCTGGAAGACTTCTTTACTGAAGAAAGACTGAGAGAGTTGGTGTTCAGCCTGGAGAAGACACTAGGGAAACCTTGTTGCAGCCTTTCAATGTATATAAAAGGGGCTTATAAGAAAGACAGATGGAGACTTTTTAGCAGGGCCTGGAGTAACAGGAAAAGGGGCAATGGTTTTAAACTGAAAGAAGGTAGACATACTGAATGTAAAGAATAATTTTTTTATGCAGAGTTAACTGCAGTGGTTGAATGCCAGGAGATTAACATTGATGCCTCTTTGACGCCTAGTAGGGGAATAACTGTAGGAAAAGATTTGACCTCTAAAATCATTGTCACTGTCCCAGGACAATAAAACAAGAAACTGTGTAAGGATTCAAAGAATCTGTAGAGTTACATATCTCAACTTTTCTCCAATACAGGGAAAACAGCTTCAGTCAAATTGTTTGCACTTGCCCATCATGATCAGCCTGTAGTTGTGGTGGGAGCTTCAGGACACCATTTACAACTAGCTATTTTTCATACATTTCAATCTGTAACACTAAAACCGCAGGGCAGATTGAGAGATAAATGGAAGTTTCCAGTATCCAGAGGTTACTACAGAAGCAAGGAATGTGGTATGTTCACAGCTAAGAAAAAGGTGTTAGAATTCTTATAAGCAAGGCCCCTTGGTATCCTGTTCGCTCATGCAAGTAAACACCAGCAGAAATACAGACAAAGCCGTATTGCTTTGCTGTCTTCACATGTACATCTGTCCTCAAGGGAGAGCCTGTATGGTCAAGAGCTCGGTCAATGCTAAGTGAAATGCAGGAATAAAAGGATAAGGTATTATTAATGACTGTGCTGTTTCTGACTTGCTGTTACAAGAAGAAGTTGGGTCAAAGCACTTGGCATTTTTGTATCTTTCTCTGAAAATATTTCCTTTTGGTGTGGACAGTTAAGGTCCTACAGAGGTGTACAGGATCTACAGGTAGACTGAACCTGTGCTGCTCTTCAGAATAGCATTTTGCCAAGCCACACTGAATTTTAGCCCACACCTTGGTCTAGCTGAGGTCAAGCATTAATTTAGCCCCAGAATTCCCCATTTTAATTCTAATGCTTCTGCTTTTCTGTAATATGCCCACATTTTACAACTAGGAGTCCAGCTATGTATTTGCTGCAACTTACCATTTCAAAGCTGAATGCAGGCATAGTTCAGCTGAGGAAAACAGAATCTCTAATGCAATGCAACAGATTATATAAACAAAGAATTTAGTTGCTTTATGAGGACAATCAAATTCAACAGATGAAAAAGATTTGAAAAAGTAAGTGTAAACCTGGAGGTAACAGAACCTCTCATCTTCCTCTCCTGTTCAATCACTGAATAATATCTAGTGATGTGGCTGTGACATGATACCAAGATTTTATCTAGAGCAGGATGCTTTTGTACATTTTTTGTCAGCTGACATTACTTCTCAGTGTTTCCCTGTGTCTACCAGATATCTTTGTAGTCATGTATCCAGCTAACAATTGAAGCAACAATCATTTCAGATTAGGCAGATAGAGAAAAAAAGCAAAATGAGATTTCCTAGTCAAAGAATGTTTTTCAGCATTTACGTAACTTCCTCTAAAAAGATATTAACTAACTGAATTAATCCTCAGTGTCCATGTTAAGCAGATAATTATTATCATCTTAGTTTTACAGCAGGAGAAATTTGAGGATCAAAGGTTAGAATGCTGCTCAAAACCTCATGAAGTTCCATGGCAAGTCACATTCAAATCTGTCAAACTTTATGGTTTAATCACAATGTCCTTATTCCTTCAGGGCAAAAAACCCTGCTGTATTCAAGGAAATGATGATTGCCACAGTATGGAAAGTACAACATAAAACTATACTGGCTCCGCAATTCATCACACTAAATCCTTTTTCATTATAAACTGCATCATTTAATGCAATTCAGAAATTTGACAGTGTCCAAATGAAAACAAGTTTGAGGTTCCTTGTCTTTTGAAGTAGAAGCTGTTGCAGAGCTTTATTCCTCTGATGTTCAGTATATTACTTCCTTTCAAACTAAGTTTCTCTGTAGCCAGTTTATAAACCTTTATTCTTGATTTACTCAAAGAGCCCTTCTTCCTTGGTAGTTGTCTTCTCTTCATACTGGAACACTGCAAACAGATCACCTTCTGTCTCCATATTGCTAGGCTGAACTAGTTTAGTTCTTTTCATTTCCTCCAGTGACCTAGGCTCCTCACTTAGGCTGATCTTTTCTCCCTGATATTCAGTCACAGGACATGTGAGAACAGTTCAGAGCTTTGTGAAGGGAGGATCAGACTAGGTATTAGGAAACATTTCTTCTGTCAGTATTTAAAAGGCATTTGGAAATGCTCTTAATAATGCACTTTAATTTTTGGTCGGCCCTGAAGTGGTCAAGCAGTTGGAGTAGAAGACCATTGTAGGCCCTTCCCAACTGGAACTATTCTATTTTATCCTATCCTACTGATGTCAAATCTAAACACAATTATTAACATCTTTAGTACTACTGTTTGCTATACATAACCTAATGCTCAAAAGTATTCAGTGCTCTTGATACTGTGCAAATGTCTACAACCAAGAATATGCACAGTTGCTGTCACTACTGTGTGGTCATAGCAAGAACGGTCCTGCAAAGGTCCTGTCTTTCATTACATGCGTTCCCTTGCTTTGTAGGCAATGGGCCACTCTTGTGGCATGGGTGAATAACACATTGGCTTCACAGTGCCTTTATTTTCTATTTTTCCCTTGTAGTAACACTTTTAGCTTTCTGAAATTATGAACAATTCAAATTATAACTATTTTGGTAACCATACTCAGGACTGTGTATTTCATCAGGGAAAAAACTTCTCAGGGGACCACTACATGTTAGTAGAGGACCAACACTTCAATGTATCAGGAGTTGTTTCTGTCTTGCTTGCAGTGCTTAACTCTCTTGATTATTAAGTTCAGAACCTGGACTGAAAACAAGAACATCAGCTCTGCAGTGATTTCTTAAATTTCTTAAATTAGGACTGGATTTTTAAAAATACGCAGAGGTCAATTATCTAGGGTATAACTATTCTACACCAAGTACTTGATGGATGAGCCTGCTTCAGATGTAGTATTTTATCCCTTTAGGTGAAATACTTACGGCCTTACAACTCACTCAGGGCTTTGTAAGACTTCTGTGTATGCTAGTTTTAGACCAACAGGAATATACTACAAGTAGGATTCAAAGGTTAACCAAAAACATATACAACTCGTCTTCCTTTTTGCCTTCACTGCCTTTCCTCTCAGCAATGACCAACATTAAAATCAAAGGATTTTCTATGAGAGTTATAAAACAACAAAAAACCAGGCAATTTTATAACTTGTTGGGTAGTTTCCCAATAAAGCACTTTCCTGGTGCAAAAAGTGGTTTATGCAAAATTAGATGATGTTAATTTTGCCAATTTTATTTTCAGCAGGGAAAAAAATAAGAAAAAAATGTCCCATTTCAGGCCAGATCTCTGTGCCTAAGCCACTACACTTTGATTTCTGTAAAACGTATCTTCAGTGAAAAACAATGTCCTTCACCCAGGCAGATCAAGCTCCCTGACCAGACTGCATGCCCCATGCACCACTGCAGGAACAGTAGTGGTTCAGCTAGGGGAGGACACAGAGTGAGATGTAGCCCAGCCTAGAAATCTAGTTTATATAAGAACACACAGAATAAAGGTGAACTATAATTCCCTGAAGGCATCTGTTTGTAATTGGCTGTCTTGACAGCCCAAGGTTTTGTATGAATTTTTTTGATAATTTTTTTTTGGTTTGTCTGAGAACTTGGAGAAGAATTAAAAATTCCATCACAACAGAAATTCTGATTTCTCACAGTCAGTTCTGTCGTTGCATTGCTTACACACAAAGCCAAACAACAGCTATCAAAACACAATCACAATTCAAAGTACCGAGAGCAATTTCTAATTCTGTCTTAGGTAAAATCAATACCTAATTGGCTGCAAACCAGGATAAAAATAAAACAGGAAAGACTTTGTTTCCATCCCTTATACCCACCACTTACCACACTGGAGCTCTCATTGCCTGAAAAACAGCGCGAGCTCTGTAACAAAGAACCCTCATCCAGCCGCAGGATGGGTATCTGGTAATTAAAAGGTTTTATCCAGCATTCCCGTATCAGAGGACCTCCAGTATGTCATTCTTAGCAACTGATGGAAAGATAATTTTGGAGAACAGAAGCTGTAGCAAAAGGGCAGGTGGTGTGGGAATCTGGGGAAACAGAGGGCTTATAAGAACCTGTGCTTTAGCCAGAGGCAGAATCATAAAATCATCTGGGCTGGAAGGAACCTTCAAAGGTCATCTAGTCCAACCCCCCTGCAGTCACAGGGACACCCCCAACTAGACCAGGTTGCCCAG
>JAOQGH010000001.1:142036222-142095171 GCA_025769975.1 Gallinago jamesoni
GTGCACACTGCCTGCTCATGTCCAGTTTCTTGTCCATCAGCACCCCCAAGTCCCTTTCCTCAGGGCTGCTTTCTAACACCTCGTTGCCCAGTCTGTATTGACACTGAGGATTGTTCCAGCCCAGGCACATAACCTTGCAGTTTCATGAAGTTTACTTGAGCCCACCTCTCCAGCCTATCTACGTCCCTCTGGATGACATCCCATCCCTCAGGTGTATCGACAACACCACACAGCTTAGTGTCATCTGCAAACTTGCTGATGTTGCTCTCAATCCCTCTGTCTATGTCATTGATAAAAATGTTAAACCGTGCCGGTCCCAGCACAGACCCTTGAAAGGTAGTGCTGAAGAAGACTCAGATAAAATGCCCAAAAGCTGCTGAAGTTTTTGTGAGTGTTAGCAGAACGTAAAACAGCGACCCACCCTCAAGCAAAACATTCCCGAGTAATTCATACAGGAAAATAGCCAATGGTATTCTACTACAGAAATAACCTCATGAAAATAAGGCTTTGGATTTCCTTGTGCAGTGTTCTTGGTCTCAGCCTATGCAAAGCTCCCTAAGGAATATCAGGAAGAACTGTTTTCCTTAAATAAGCATTACACAAATAGGCAAGGATAGGCAGCTCATAACCCACAGCAAAAAAGAACACAATAAGATCACATTTCTACAAGTATTTATTAATGTACTTTAGTCATAATGGTATTGGGACAGGAACGTATCAGCATAAACCCATCACAGTAAACTGGAGTCTCTCCTTCAACCAGGGCTGATCCATAGTCCATAGGTATAGAACTGAAGAAACTGGGTAGGGAGAGCAGCATATCGACTATGATTAAATAAACACATACATTTTTCAAGTGTCAAAATACTTCTTGTTGTTATGCTTTGAACCTTCAGCAAAATGGGAGTTATTTCAAAATGATCTGGAATCACTCATCCCATATTATAGTAGTAATAGACCTTTCATTTCTCCTCATGAAGTAAAATGTTACTGTAGGGACTGGTAAATTTGCTGCCGCCTCCATCAGTCAGGATCCATCAATCACACTGCAAAGCCCTAAACAATTCTGACTTAATGAAATAGGAATAGGAAATAAAGGCAGGAACTATTTTGTTGCTATTCACCAAAGTTCTTTGCCTGTTTTTGCTCCTCACATTGCTATAGAAAACTTTTCAAGTTTTTCTTAGGCAGAAGGAATTCACATATGCTACCCCTTTTATATACTGTATGGGTTTTAGCAGCTCTATTTAAGGCCAGGGAAGAGCACATGCAAGATAAATATGACAACTGGTCTTTTTTTCCTTCAGTGAAAAACCTCATCAAAAGCAACAGAGCTGTCTTAAACCAATGTCCATTGAAGACATAGAAACATTGTTAATATTGTGCTTTCACATGCACAACCAGTCCCTCTGAAATTCAACAGCCATACTGGGTATGTTGAAGTACAGGAAAAGTTTCTCTTTGTCTCCCCTAACAAAACAGTTTATGATCCCTGAAGATTTGATTTCTCATTTTGTTCATTTTACATGACAGAGCATATTTCATGAGAATTTATCTGAAAACAATACTTCAAGGATTATCTGAATAGTATGCTATATCCATGAAAATAAGCTAATATTCCTCAAACATTGATATATGCTCTTTTGTTTCTGCCTTCCCTGCTCTTCTACCACAGAAGAACTTCGTTAATGTTATTTTGGTAACAGTTTATTGAATTATTTTCTTCTCATCTCTACTCTTCTTGGGATGCTCCTGCTGATCATTAAAATACCTAGTGGCCTGAGAGCTACATTCAGGCACATACATTTATAAAGTCTAAATTAGGTCCATCAGATTATCTAATAATTTCATTTGTATAAAAACAAGCACTAAAAGTAACTGAAAAAAACCCCAACACCTCCAGTAAGGAATATTGCTCGGGAAGAAACATTGCTTGATCCAGTGGGAAGTTTCAGCAAATCCTCCTGTCCCCTTTTCTGAAGAAGTAGGTTCAGAAACAGGCCGAAAGCAGAGCTTTCCCCTCCCCTCCTTCCTGGTCACCTGCCCATACACCTGTTCTCCTTACACTCAGGATATAGCACCTTGTATGAGCCTTCTGGCTTACATGCCTCGTGGGTAGCAAGGCTGAGCCTAGGGGTAGACCTCAGGTGCTTTTAGCTTGCACAAAAGACGCGTCTCACATTTCTTACCTTAACTTGCCAAAAATTTTTCCTACTGTCCCTGTCTTAATCCAAGGTGTAGATACTTTAGATCAGGAACACCACCTAGTCTACAAAACATCAGATTACTCACAGATCTTCTCAAGGCGTGTTCATATTACATTTCCTTGAACTGCTATAAGAATGACTAAACTATGCTTAAAAAAACCAAAACAAAACAAAAAAATCCCCCAACCAAAAAGGTCTTCTAGTTTTATAGAAAACAATTCCAAACCTCTTCTATTTCTGCCTTTAAAGGACCTCATCTAACCCAGGAGACATAACATACCTACAGCAGCAACATATCAGGATGCAGCAGGATACATCCCCCCTTCAGGACTGAGAGTGGGGAAAAAAAACACTGTTTAGGAGGTAGGCCAGCAAAATATTTTAATGAGGAAGCTCAGTTGCAGCCAGACGACTGTCTGGGAACGAAGCAATTAACAGCAGCTGACAGCCTGGAGTCAGCACAGGTAGCAATTTTCCCCTCTGGCTGCTTCCATAAAATCAAGGCAGCTGTGATGTCTATTGCCTGTCCTCCTGAACCCCTCAGGATTTTTGGAGACCTTTCACAAGCATATAAGGAGTTGTCGCTTCAGTAATTATCCCTTATCTCTCAGCATCCTGTAACCCAGAGGATATTCGATTCGTAATTGTTTACGTGCAGAAACAGGTCACCAGAGGAAATGAGTTTTCTTATTTCAGTTATCATACAGATGACTATAAACACATAGAGGAGGTTGTTCAGAGTGTAGCAATATAACCCCACAACTCTGCTGTCATTAGTCTTTTCTCAGTTTAATTTGTGGGATTCATGTGTTTACAAAGAAGCTGAGCCTCAGCAGAAGTCAATTACTGTTCATAACCCCACCTTTGTTCTTCATTTTAAGATCACATCCCACCACACTAAACCTGACAGCAGCAAGGTGAGCACCAACAGATGAGAAAACAAACAGCCAAAACCAATTAAGTGACTCTTAGGAAAAACAGCAGTTCTGCCTTTCGATCTGGTATGGTACATCTTTCTAGCTGTTTCTTTCTCCTTCCTTGCTGTGCTTTACCATTCCTTGTATCTCCCCCTTCCTTCCCCCAGACCCCTTTCTTTACTTTTATCATTTTTAAGAATCCAGCAATCCCACCAGCAATAGCTCCCTGCTGTGATTTGTCACAACTTACCCGAGCAGTCAATTCTCTGGTGCCTACTCTGCCTCCAGGGAAAAAAATCCCCACTACTATATTACTGCATTACAGTTAGTTCCCTGTAATTATAATACAGTCAGTTAGCATTTCCATCAAACTTAATAAGCATTTACTTCAATATTGGGATATTTTTAGGAAAAGGAAATAAGACTTCTAACTTGCCTTGGACATCAAGTCATGAAGCTAGGGGGTCAGGCTGTACTTAACGTCTACAAAAGTGCAGTAATTTCTTTGAAGTGCTCTATCTGGAGTAGCTTACCGCTGTAAGAAAGTAGAATCGAAATATTTAAAATGAGAGATACATGTATGGAGTGGACATTGATAAGCTTTGGGGTATGGCAGATAAATCCATCCTATTCTGATGAAACAATCAAATTATCCACTTGTCACCCTGGAAAGATCAAGGTGCTGATAGAAGCATATAATTCAAGATCAGAAGTCCAACCAAACCACAGGTGTTAGCGATTGATGAAGTAATCCCACAGTAAGCCACTACTTAATCATTGTTGCAGGTGCAGCTTCCTGAAGAAGAAGTTGGTGAGCATGACTATACCAAGTCTGGTTCCTCCCTCGCTTGTCTACCTAGTCTTCAATGGGTTCATACTGGAGTCAAGACAGCAAGTTGGAACAATCGTTCTGAGACATGTTTTTCAGCTAGATCACAACAGGCGAGCTAATAATGCAGATAAACAGACCAAAATGCCCGTATGAAGTTCGACCTGTCAGAAAACTATGCCCCTCAGAGCTGCTCAAGTGAAACAACTGACTTCTATGAATAAAAAATGTTAAAGGTGCCTCCTTCAAAGACATTTTGTTCAGAAACAGGTAGTCCAATTTTGGGAATGAAACCTGAAAAAGGGTTGCCTCCAAGGTTCCCTGAGACACTATCAGAAAGGTAATGTCACACCTCCTATAGTTGTCAGTGCTAAAGAATATGGGGTACACTAAGATGTTCTCTGTACCCAGTGTATTTCACAAGTTTCAGCCTCCTACTGAGATACTGATTTGTATGCAGTGATACAAGAATATCCTCTCCCACGCCATAGACAATTTTACTGCGCGTTTTATCATACAAAATAAAATGATCATGTTTTGTTGTTTTTTTTAAATGAAAAAAGCAGAGTAAATACAAAGTTGATGGATTTGAAAAGCATCAATTAGTTGCTTCATTCATGCATCCCAGCATTCAGTTTATCCCCTAGTGTAGCTCATTGTTCTGCGTTTTCTGAGAGGTGCTAGTTGCATATTGTGACATTTAGCAATTGTCCCTTCAACACTGCCTGCCAGGAGGTGGTGTAATGCACAGGATGAGCTGCATGATTACCAGCTGCCAGGAGTTTATGTGATGGCAATTCCACTTTTAATATTCCACTAGCTTTATTGTCAGCATGGATGCAAAGTGACTCCGTGGGATGAAAATAGTGACTGTCACCTTCAGTGGCCCAACTCCAGCCACTGTATAGTTCAAAGACTACTGAAAGCAGCAGAAAGCCTCACGTTTAATGGATGTAAGCAGACTTGTAGCGGTTAAATTATATGGTATTTAATCACAAATTGAATGGCAAGTTACGTTTTCCCTTTGGTAAGCTGTTTTTCATTTTAATTAATAATTGATAAAAAAGCCTGTTCTTAGCCCTTAAGACATGATGCTGGATTCCTTGAATGGGTGGCACAGCCATTTAGCTGAAGTTTACCAGCATTTTGAGTACAGCATCAAGTCACCAGAAAAAGTTCTTGGTATTGTCAAGCCCTCTAAGGAGGTCACACTCTGGTGACTTGATGGTGACTACCAAAGCTAGAGTAGTACGGTATATTCTCCCAGGGGAATCATAGAGCACCTGCTTGGGGAGACATGTTAGTTTTAGAATAAAACTGCCTTTACAGTATTTGCCTCTTTTCTGTAGTTTACTGTGAAAGCCATTTGTCGGCCTATCTGTCCACTTCCATTTGAGATTTCATCGCAATTGTGGGCAGAACTGACAGGCACCTTCCCTGTTTCGCGCCATCTGCAGTTCAGTGTCATTCACCCAGGGCAATACGAAAAGACCAGCACTCCTAAACAAATGAAAACAAATGTTTTATTTACAGGAAAAAGTCTGTACACTGTGCATACATAAAAATATACAAAATCATAATAGAAAATATAAAAAGTGTTAAAATGTATACAAACACTGCTTAAAAATGTGACTCCTGTAAAATCTTAACTTTGTTATTAGAGTACACATTCATTTAAAAAAATCATCATACAAAATAATTCTCAAAGCTATTAAAAAAGTACACAGTCTATAATTGAATAGTTCAATGACTACGTATTATAAGAGTGATGAGATGGTATGGATACATGTACGGCTTTTACACACAACCCTTATTTCAAGAACAAAACTCTGAATCTGATCACGAAGCCAGAGAGAAGAAATTTGCAGTGTCAAAATTCATTCACTGATGTAGGTATGCCCAGACACGGGCTACTTTAAATTTCAAACGGTTAAATCAGGTATCCTCTTTCTGTGTGAGAGGATAGCTCCCGGCAAAGACTCAGATGCTTTCTAATGACAGTCTTCTGAATTACCTACTTCAAAAACCAATTTCATTTATTCAATATGCATCAACTTTAGAGAGCACGAAGGGAAAAATAGTAGCCATTAATTTTTGCAGTCAATGCATTTAATATTCATTTCATGGTACATCTCTGTCACTGTCCAAATGACATTTTCCATCCTTAAAAACTGCTGAAGAAAAAGGAAATGAAAAAGAAAAACCCACTATGGATTAGATTGGTCTACGTGTCTTTTAAACTCCTGTCTCATTCAATCCATCTCTAAATTGACTGCGTTCAATCTGTGCAACCATTGAGTGTAGACACTTGTCTTCATTTAGGAAAAAAACCTGTCTCGGTTTTTCTGACTTTGGCAAGAGATCTACAGCGACAAGTTCAGAATTTGGATGTTTTCACCAAATAAAGTGTCCTGACCAACAGCATGCAATGACTTAACTAAATTTGTACAGAGAGAGTGTAGATTAAAGTGTATAAATCAGCCCCTCTCTCTCCGAAGGTACATATTTCTTATACCATTGTAATTTCACTGACTTTACCAGAGTTTGAACAGCATAAACTGCACTGCAAACTAAAAAAAAGAAGATTAAGTACTTTAATCCAAGGAATGCCTGACTGAGCTGTGAGCTTATGCTCAGGTAAGCTTTAGAACTATAAAGGAACGGAACAATTAATAATTTATTCTAGCAACAATGTTTTTGGCTCAAAATGAGGCAAAATCTTTCTTTTTTTTTCTTGAATAAACAGAAGAATACCTTGATTTAACCATCCAAAGACTGAATGCATAAAATGATAGAGCACCGCAAGTCAGAAAAGCTACGGAATTCACAGTGGAAAAAAGAGCAGAATGAAATTCAGCATAAACTCAGCACGTTTCATTAAGCTGCTGCTGTGTTTCTGGTTTGTTTGAGCTAAGTACAACTGTTGTCCACAGCACCAGGGCACAGAAATGAGGCTCAATAGCTTCTGAAGGCAACTTACTCCTACTTGTCAGTAAAACTCCGTAAATTTAAAACCTGCATAATTGGCAACAAGTGTGAAAGGAGCTCAGAGCTCCTCCTAGCAGAGGCATTTGCTTGGCTGATGATGCACTTCAAGGGCCAGGTTTAGGCAAACCTCTCACCTACGGGTGCCGTTCCACTCTGTTGGGGGGCGACAGGCACATGGGAGAGCTGCGATGCCACACCTGTATCTTCTCCCACCATCTGGGTGGGAAAAGGCATTTCCTTTCGTATTGTCTGCATTTAATATATATATATATATCTACAACCAGCACTCTCACGAGTTACTATTATTAAAGTATGTGGTTCAGTACACACTCATTCGTTGTTTTAAATTTACTGAATGTGATTCTTTTTTAAGATCTCTCTGCCCTCGTGAGGGATGGGAAAATGCCCATAAACGCAAATATACTTGGTGGGCTCTTAAAAAGCCACCAATGCCAATGCCACAGAGTGTAAGCAGTGGTGAGGGGAGCACCTCTGCAGGTCCTTTATGTTCCCTCTTTACTTCTGCCCCTTTTCCTCTTGGAGCAAGTGTGTGTGAGCCCTCAATTACCAAATCAGGCTACACTTGTGTCAAAAAATGAAGGAGGACAAGACAAAGTAGGAGAGTAAAATCTCTTTAAACAGCCACAAGATGTTTGAGCAGGCAGAGCAGTGAAACATCACAGTGGAAACCAGTGTTGGAAAGCCATGCCAGAGATGCTTATTCTTTCAAGAAGGGCATCACAAGTTGGTCTTCCTCTTCCGTGAGCAAGCAAGCATTTGCAGGACAGCTCTGCAGCATCTTCTGAGGTGACAGTGCTACAGCACCCACATTTGCACTTGTGCAAGGAGCACTGGCTGCCATATAAGTCAGGATACGGCAAAGAAAAAATTCATGCTGTGAGGGCTTGAGTGCACACAGTCCCATAAATTAAAAAATACACAGTTAATTTTGTAACATCTCAGACCTGGTTCTGCATTGTTATTTAAACGATGTATTAAGTAGGTATGCTGAGCACTTGTTACATGAGACTTTATCATTTGCCTTGTTCTGTACACCAGTTAATGTTGGTTAGTCTGACAAATTACTGAGTGAATAATACAACATAATCCTGCTGTGGGTAGATGAATAATGCAGTTAGTATTTGTCTTCTTCACTAAAATCAAAGTTAAAGGTTAGTAGCTGCAGATCAATCAAAGTTCCATGCTTTTTTTTCCTTTTCAGAATTTGAGAATTTCCAGCTTATGGAAAAGTAGGATATTCACTAGTCCTAAAAAATTTACCGACTCCCTTCCTTTACAAACATGATGAGGTCACTAACCCAGCACTAACCCAGGAAAGAGAGATATGTATGACTGCACTGTTCAAATGTTTTCCAAACACGGTACCAAACATATGGAAAAATAGATTAGTTCTATGTAAGTTATCTATTCTCCACAAGATTAAGTAACAGTGTTACTAACTTCTAGAGTAAAAGTCGCCAACACACATAAGAAATTGGCGTGAATATACCCAGAATCTAAGGCTAGTATGAGTAAAACATATTCATTTTGACATGTACCAAAATGAATTACGGATATAACTATCCACACAATAAGTAAGTACAGTTTTTAGATCATCTGGACAGACTTTTGCCAACAAAAGGAATCATAAAGCCCAAATTTAGAGCCTACATGGAAAAAGAAGGTGAAGTCCTTTGTAGGACACATATTCTTCACTTTTGAGGAAGGAAATTCATCAGACCCAAAACGCAGAGTGACAGAAAAACGATTCTGTGATTATACCTACATTACTATTGAAGGGGAAATAGTCATTAATATTGTATGCACTCTTCAATTGCCTTTCTGTTGCTTAAGATAAAACACAAAAAATACTTTCCAACAAAATCACTCAGATTTTCTTTTCAGTGGCTCTTTGAGCTTTTGGCCTTTTTACTGACTGGATATCAGTACGATATACCTGTGCTTTTGTATACATACGTTCCCGCTAAACTTACCCTAAAAGAAAGGGGGAAAAAAAAGTCCCCAAAACATTAACCTCCTGCCACTTCGAAAATCTGAAACTCAGGTCTTGCCATGAAAAAGAATGCTTTAAATACATTAGCAACCAAGCAGATTTTTAAAAGTGTCTTAGAAAATCTTTTCATTGTGTGCTAGGAAGGAAAATATCAAAATATCTCCATATGCAATCCATAGTCATGCTTTTTGCAGACATTACAGCTTCTCTGGGGTATAGTCTTTCAAACGGTAAATAAAAAATGCTGATATGCTCTTCTTTTGTCAGAAAGCTCCTTATACTTTCTTAACAGCAGTAACTTGTGAACAAGTGAGTTTGATTTGGATCCCAATGAAATACCTAACAAATGATGTCTGTAATCCTGAATGCTATCTTTGCTGCAGAAAGGTGAGCTCCCTCTATGCTTGCTTTCAGCGTGATGTGTGAGTGCTGCACAGCCTCCCTTGCCTTTCTCTGGATCTCCTTTATCTGTGCAGACCAGGGGAAGGCATCATTTCCACTTCACTTACACCCTCTTGATAGGCCTCCCAAGGAGAGTATTTTCCTGAATGGGTTATGAATATGTTAGTTGCTCTCTAAAGAAATGAGACGTTTATCTTTTCTCTCTGCCCTATGCAGTAATGGGGCGTCTGACATCAAAAGTATATCCAGTAGTTTAACTGGTTTAGTTGTGTGTACAGCCATGGCCATCTGACTTCATAGCCACCATAAGGCACCCTGTACAGCTGGAGGCCTGTAACTATGGAGTCTACCTAGAAACGGGAATTAAAGTTTGCTCTAGTCAATGACTGCACAGCTCAGAGTAGTGATTGCTTCATTCTTGGAGAGTGTGAAAATCCCATGGAACCATGAGAAATGCTGCATTGTTCAACTGGCTGCTCTGTACATGAACAATAGAGGCTGTTTCACAATGCCAGGTTTGACAGTTAAATAAATTCATTAAAAAAAAGTTACAGTCTAGCATATGTGGCATAAGAGACCACTGACAAATTCTGACAGCCACACCCACAACAATACATTATATTTCTGCCTAAGTATGTCCTTTGCACCTTTCATGAGCTAAGCCTTTTTTATTTCTGTAACTATTTGCAAAGCAGTAATAAATACTCAGGCTCAGAAAAAGAAGTATTCCTCATGCCTGCTACTTAATTACAATTTATAGACTCAAGACTAGATTGGTCTAAGATACATTTTTCAAGTATTCTCTCCTTGTTTATAGTACGACAGTAGTACCTTATTGCACATTGTTTCTGAAAGACTCTCTTCTACAAGTGTGGGAAATTATTTCGTTGGGGGCACTTGACAGCTTTGAACCCTGGCAAAATGACTTTCCCCTTCCGATATAGATCATCCTGCAAACCTTTGTTCATCCTCTGCACCAACAGCTTCTCGTAGAGCAGTGGGTGGTAGGCCCCTAAGGTACAAGCTGCATCGTAGTAGAGTTCATGGTAGTGACATAGGTCGGTCTGTCGGACTGAAGGGATGTATTCGTACACGTGCACTTCATTACACATCGACATCATGATGAGGATACCTGGAGCAGACAGTGAAAACAAAAGTGAACCCCAGATTTCACCTTTCTCGCAGAAATTCCCCTGCAGTCATCCAGTCTGTTTTTCTTTCCTGCCTTCCTTTCCTGTTGCACACCTCAAGTATTACTTCTGTAAAAACATTAAGTGAAGTAACAGCTCCTTTTATTAGAGCAGTTTTCACTTGTTCCTGATACATAAAGACATAACCCTTTAGAGTTGACGGGGTAGGACAACACTCATAAGGAAAGAGTAAAAAGCCTATAAAGTACTTGCATACCATCGTCAGCCCCCCATTTACCCCATCCTGTCCATAAAACATCCCACACGAGAAGCAGGGACCTAGTGTAGCTGCATGCTTATTTTTCCTAGAGTCAACTGATTTTCTTGTATATTATCGATTCTTGAAGCTATTTAGCAAGACAGACCAGGTCTTTATATTCACTTGAAGAATACAGAACACAGAGCAGTTGTCTGCTGTTTTTAAGGAGCTCTTGTAGGTACCTGTACCGCTTCCACAGCTAAACTCTGACCTGCCACCTACATTAAATAAAAAAAATAAATATTCCAGGTATGCCTGTTCTATCCTACTCTGTGCTTTTGGGTATCTGTGTCTTGCAAATATTTACTTCAATGCTATGAGGAATCTGACTGACTTCACCCTCCTTTTTTTTACTCTATGGCAGGGAAAACAAGAGTAGGAAAATGGGCCAGTATCACCCATGTTTCTTTCCTTGACAGCTTTTGGATGGTTCATTCCAATCATTGGCAATATGAGGATATCAATATATTCCTGGAAACATCTCCACCTTACTACAATGTTGGTCTTTCTTAGTTTGGAATTGAACCAATTCCACTTTTTCCATCTTGCTTCTCTCTAGGCAGGAGGACATAACCAAGGAGGCAGCCTAAATACATGCAGAAAGGCATATAAAGAAACATCAGCCAGGTAATGGCATCGGCCATGTAATGGTGTGCACCAAAGTTCACAGCTTCTGACAATTTTGTGAAGAGTATCATGAAGAGAGGCCTAAGAAGGTGAATTCCTTCTTATAGAGGTGCTGTCACAAGGAAAAGCTCCTGACCACCTCCTGCTCAGCAATGAAGAAGCTACAAAACACCAACCCATTTTTTCCTGTCACATGTCAATAGCAATCATCAGCACTCTTAACTTCAGGTTAAGAAAGGCCATATGGAAATGTCCTGTTTAAAGCTGGACAAAGGTTTGCTTTGACCTTAGATGCAGTCCTACGATGCTGTTACTCTCCATATTCCATGCTCAAGATCAAAACTAGACAGATTCAGAAAGAAGATAGGTGGCCTTGTGCAAACTTGGTTTTCCTACAGCACTATTGTAAATCTGTACCAACAGAAAGTCTTTACAGCTTTGAAATGAGAGAAATCTTACTGTCACGGCTGCAGATTTTCAAAGGGACTAGTATCAGATATTGATCAACAGCACTGTCTAAACCTCAATACCTTCACAACAATCACAGCTTCTAGGAGCCTTTTCTGTTTCACATTGCCATGTTAAAGGAAAATAATGAAATAAGCCTTGAACACCATTTTTTTTAGGATTTCACTTAAAAAATTAAAAAATATATAAAATATGTATTGAAGTACTTGTTGCACTACTGGTGTCCCTGTCTGTTGTATATGACCACCCTCAACTCCCAGAGGAGACAGCTGTATAATGTTGCTCACTTTACACTTAAAAATGAGAACTGATGTAATTGTTGTGGTTTTCTTCCGTACAACAGCTTTGGAACCATAAAGAATCAAAGGTGTTTTGGATAGATCTCACAAGTGAAATGAATTAACATAAAAAGTTATTTTGGTTTGTTAATTAAGCAAAGCCATTTTCTGAAGTTTAGTTTGCAGTTTGGGAACACGGAGATTTCAATGGCTTGCTAATGAAAAGAACCTTATGTTCTTCCTGCTGTGTATCATTAGATTATCAAAATGATTTTTTCCCTGCCTGATGTGTGAAGTAACTGAAAACTAATTACTTCTGTGATTAAATCTTCTTTTATCATAAATGAAAGGTTCTGAAAATGTTTAAGATTGTTCTACAGCTTTACGCTCTACAGAGTCTATGATCTTAGAAAAGCTAAGCGCATCAATTTCAAAGGAAAAGTCCACAAATTTAAGTCTTAACTTTAGTCTTAAGCAGCAAGAAAAGGATTCATGGAGAAAAAATATTTAATCCCTATTTGAGCAAAAAGTACAAGCTTAATAACTATGCTTCCTTGTCTCCAAGCTGTTGCATAGATGCTCTGAATTGTAGCCTGCCTAGCAACTATGTCTAGAATTGTTTGGTTTTTTATTGTTTCAGTTCTACAAATGCTTTCGTCAGCTTTTCCACTGCCAACCTCCTTCCTCCACTGACGGAGAGCCCACCTGCCACTCCAAGGTAACCGTTATCCAGCTGAATCAGAGGACGGATGGTGGAAACATGTGCAATAACAAACCACGTCCAAAACCAGACAGTAAAATGACTTCTCTCCTGCACCCGGAGCCAAATCTGGAGCCAGTTTCAAAAGCTGTACAAGCAATATCTTAGGAAAATTGGCTCAGCGTGTTTCATTTCACTGCCGCATTACCCAGCTAACCTTAAAATTAATAAAGGAAGTTGCCATGTGTGGGATAGGAAAACTGTCAAGAACAAAAACTGGGACTCTCTTATAAGTTCCTTAATAACAGTAAAGATGGCCGCAGCACTGCAGGTATCGTTCAATAATGACAAAATTTTAAGCAATATCATTGACTTTTCTGTAAATTAGTTATTGGAGCACTTAGAAGTGGTGGAGTTTTAGTACTTAGTGATCTGTGGATCAATGTCCTCCAGAATCAATCTAAAATGCGTGTGGGACTACCTAGTTTACTGCCTTGCCTTTTCTGCTTCGTTCCATCCAGTCCATGTCTTGGGATTTCAGATTAGGTTGCTCATAAATAACCATAATTTCTGGCAGTCGACTCAAGTTTTTGCTCATGTTGGACAATGATGTTGTGAGGGAGGAAAGACAGCGACTCCATAGGCTAGTTTCTGAGTGGTAACAGCTTATTTCCAGCATATCTTTGTGCTGAAGTCTAGGGTCAACAAACTGAAAGATGAGCTAAAACAATGAGATTACCACATAGAGAGGTGTCCCTGGGCTACAGAGGCTTATCTGTTCTGGTGGAAATGGGAGCACTCCTGAGACTTCAAGACCTGCTCCACATTTCAAATGCCCAAACCCTATGCTGGGGAGAAACAATGGGCAGTGCCAGATTTTTTCTCCTTTAGCGCCTCTAACACCACAGACCCCCAGCCAAAGAGACCAACCAGCACTCCCATCCCAGTCACCTATAGGCTAGATCCCAGGGCATGCAGTATTACATACTCAGTCTACACGAACCCGAGGAGGTAGATCCCTCCATTTAGACGGACCCCAAACTCTCCCTTGGAATGATCTGGTCCTGCTGTTTCACTCAAAAACAGAAGGTAGAATAGGACTATACTACAGACAGAAGGGAGGGAGGGAAAAAACAAAAGCCAAAAAAAAGTTCTTTTATAAAAAGAAGCTGGTTTTTTTTTTGCGTGTGAATAGAGTCCTCACTAAAATAGGGAATAAATGGGTTCAGTCTTGTCCTGTGCCTTAGAGGATGTGAACCCTCCTTCACAGAGGACAACCCTGGTGTTGTAGAACCAGGACTGAAATCTAAGTTCACAAAAAACATGAATCAACTGTCTTTAAAAGAACAGCAGCAGTTTAAACCATGACAACATTTACACCAGTCTGTATATTGTGATATATTCATTTTTTATTCTCTTTACTTTCTAATGCCATGTCTGGCTTGTTTTCTTTAAATCCCCAAAACAGGGCTGCCAACAGAGCTCCTTGGGCTACAGGTCTCACATTCCAGCCAATATTTTTTAGTACCACTCTAACTCAGTTTCTCTCTTTGCTTGATGTTAACAACATTGCAGTGAATTACTGACATCTGTATCCAGCAGGTATAAGCGTGCCAAGATGTCTCTATTTTCATCTACCTCACAACTCAGTTTCTACATCTGCCCTTCTCTCCCCCACTTACCTACAGTGATCTTACGATTTTTTTATTTAAATTATTAATAGCATTTTGGCACTTACATGATCTGCAAAGTATTTTACATTTGGACTTTTATGTTTTGGATGCAATCACAAAGATAAAGAAGAGGTATGCACCTGACCACTTGCTGACTTGACTTTCCTTCTGTTAACCTGTTTTGCTTGCCAGTCTGCTCTGCGAAGTGCTACCTCACTTCCCATTTGTTATCCCATTTGCTATATTTACACATCTCTTTCGGTATTATCGCTTCCTACGTTTCTCTTCTGTGGCTGAATCTCTTCACATTTCCTCCCACACATACTAACCTGTAGTTTCCAAGTTGACTTCTTTTCCCTATAATGCCCACAGAGTACATGTCTATGTAATTATTTCTTTTGTGCGTGTACTTTTCACATCACCGCCCAATTCAGTATCATCTGCAAGTTTGCTTCATATTTCAGCACTCCTCATCAGCATCAGTATGAATGAAAACCAAATTGTTTGATAGCCTGTAGGGTGAAAAATTTCCATATGCTACACTTCAATTTTGTCTTTGCTCACAGTGCTTAAGTTAATTTTCAGTCAATGCATAATTATACATATAAAACAGCACAGACTGGCTTACACACAACCTAAGAAGACATTAATGAGCATGATGAGATAGTCATTATCCTAACACCTTACAGTCTGGACGGAATTAATCTAACAGATGTGTTCATGCCCATCTCTGACCTAGCTGGTCTAAAGCAGTCTTTATGCAGGAGACAGTCACAATTCATATGACTTAATTTTGGTTCTCTACTTTAGGGTGGAATGAATTGTTCCCTGTAAGTGTTGTTCCTCTTCAGTGACTAGGCAGAAACTGAAAATAAGAATCTGGCTTTTGCTATCAAGCACCTTCTTCTCAGCACTCCGAGGTCAGACACTTTTGGAGCTTTATGAAAAAATAATGTAATTGGCTTTTCCAGGAGAACGGTGAGAAGACATGAAAACAAGGCGCAATTCATCTCACCAGATGTGCCGACTGGTGCAGCTACCCTCACCTCAGATAGGTATCACAGGCTCCTTTGTTATCAGTAGAAGAAAGCGTATGCTTTTAGGAAGCAGTGCATGTCTACTCATGTCAGAGCAGACATTCAAAAATGGATCCTACAAGTCATATACCAGAAATTCCCATTTCTTTCTATTGACCGTAGGGGAAGCCTGAGTGGCAGCACAGAAACCTGTACTGCATCAGTTCTACCTGCACTCCCAGTACAGGATGAAAATTTCACATGTAGAGGGGAACACAGATCTCAAAGCCATATTTAAGAGGTTCTTATTTTTTTTCCCTCTAATAAGTCTGAGGCTGTTTAACACAAATACACACCTGCTCTGGAGACATCTAAAGCTAGGTGGCATGAGTCTTGCTCTCTGACTGACCTAGCCACGGACCATAAACATAAGTCAATTTTATGTGCAAGGATTCAGATGAGAGGAGATGACTTTTTTTACACTCATAAGGATTAAGGTATGGGAACAGGAGTGAAAGCAGAGAATTAAAAAATATTTAGGGAATGCCAGAGGATATGCACAACTTAAGAAAAAGTAAAACCTGAAAGGGAGAGCCTACAGGCTATCTGTTACAGCACACAAACTTCAGAAAAGGTGAAGCACTCCTTAGAATGAATGGCATCAGAGAAGTCCATGGGGCACAACACAAAGTCTGCTTTTCATCAGTGGGCGGTAAAAAAGATCAGTAAAAACTGAATTAACTAGATTAATTGCATTAATCTAGTAGTAGCAGTATTACTATTGTGCCTAAGGGATTTGGTCAAGAAACCGTTAAGCTCCAGTACAAACCAGCAGAAGTACTGAAGGTCTGAGTGATGAGGTTGCCATGAGATCTGTGGAAGGGTCTGGAGGGAACTGTGTGGGCAGTTCAGAGTCCCCTCAGAGCAGGGATGACTCTGAAGTTAGATCAGGTTGCTTAGGGTCCTGTCCAGCCCAGTACCAAGTACCTTCAAGAATGGAAATGGAGCAGCTGAATCTTTTCAGAAGTTAATGGAAGCATGCAAAAATACATATTGTAGGCATGACTTTGAAATTGGCACGCGTGAATGAAAATGATCATCAGACCCATTCTTTTCCAGATCTCATGCTTAAGCTTGAGAACTTTTAGACCTTAAATACCCAATCTAAATTTCATAGTAAGGAAAATGTCAGGGTATCTGGTATGATTTTAGCTTTGGCAAACATGATTGGAGGAACAATACATTCAAAATGTCAACTGAAGATATTTCTGTTTAGGCCACTCTAACCTAATTCTAATTCCTTTGCTGGATTTTCTGAAGTGCCATTTGGATTACAACTGTGAAAACGGAAAAAATGCAAAATAATTCTGCCTGTGTGGGGAAAAGTTTTATGGTAGACCGTTCAAATATGTGCTTTATGAATGCTTTGTAGTTGACTGACAATGTTCCTGAATATTACATTGTACTAAAAAAAGAGATTGTGAGCATAGAATATTCATTAAAAATATTTAAAAATATAGTATTACAAAGTAATGATGTGGCTGTCAGAGACAGTCAACCTGCAAGTTTGTTAGAACAGTACAACATTAGATGCTAATGAAGGATTATGTATTTCAAAATATTATGTATTAGTATTTCAAAATCCTTAGAAAGATGAATTACTTTTTCTCCCTATTTCACAGATATCGACTGTGTTAGGAAGTATTGGGTATGGTTTAAACTCAGTCCAACTGGCACAAATAAACCCCTGAGTTATTACAAGCTGCACTGCAAACATTTAAACCAGAATTAAATTAAGATTAAAATCCTTGCATGGACGGTTTACACAAATGAACATATACTATGGATTCTAATCAAAAGGAGAAAATGTTATTCAATTTGTTCTTGGCAATTTTAATAATTCAAGAGGTCTTGAATTAGACTTTGTGGTTAGCACACTAATTTAAAAAGAACGTTCTCTACTTTACCAGTAAATAAAATATAGTTTAATATACCTGAATACAACAGATGCTGTATGAAAGCATCTAGAATAATAAGTGTAATTCAAATATTCAGCAAGAACTCCGCATCATTTTAACAAAATGTAAGAGATGCTGAAAACATTTAAATACACATAATCTGATTATTATACCCATAATGTGTCTCATTTCACACACCACCACAAATTTAGTTACAGAAAATAATTTAGCTAGACACACTAGTAAGTTTATGTTTGATTATCTGTTCACTTGAAATCATTACAAATAAACATAAAGCATTTAGAATGTACAATTTTCTATATGTTAGTCTATTTCTATGGTAACTTGATTGGATTTCAGGTAACACAGGAAATTCTGTCACTCCGTGAAACCGGGCCAAATGTGCCTCAGTTATTCTTTGGAACATATAGTAAAAGTAGCTCTGGCTTCTTAAAATACTATCTTTCTAAAAACGGGTTCTCTGTTTAGTTCATGAACTATAACAAATACTAACCACAAGAAAACCAAATATTTATTACGCAATTTAACTGTCACCAAATGGCCCTATGTCTAAGCTTAATAAATTGTGCAATACTTGTCATCTTTGATATATAGACACTCACATTATATAGTAGACCTAGAAAATGACATATATATCACTTAATGCTGAATGCAAAAAGCTGTACATTAATCACAATAATATATTCTGTAATATGAGCATAGACTGGAAAATGCTGACCAGTAATATCATATAATTTTAAATGTATTATTCAAATTAACACTAGAATAGTAAAGATTTCTTTATGTGAGTTGGGGTGCTGTAAGAGGAGAGTTTGCTCTTTTATCGCTGTATTTCAGGAAGTAGGAGATGCTCAAATTTCAAAGTGTTTTCTACTGGAATAAGAATTTAAAGCTTCTGTATTTTGTGGTATTATTTGTTTGTGTGATAATACCTGAACAAAACTGAGCTGCAAAGAGTAAGCACTATGCTTTTCCATCACCAACTGCTGGCAGACAGCTGAGTAAGTAACAGTAATAAAGGCAACTCTTAATATGTTGAATTGTTTCTTTCAGTTCGTGCAAGCGTATTTTTTCTAAGCAGAGCTGGAGCTCAGCTGCATTCTTCTATTCAACATACTCTCTGAAGCCATTTTAAATTTAAGTTCTTAGTCATACAATGATCTGCCAATATTGCAGTGTAATGATAGTCTTGCTTGTACTATTGTCTCAATGCATGCAAATGAAGATTAAAATAATGTTATCAACTATTAATGACGCATAACTGTTAAATCTGTATCGTCAACTGTAAAGCCTCAAACAAGCCTTTCTTTCTCCCAACAATAAAGTAATCTGGATTTAGTTATAATTTTGTGTGCAGTGGTTCATGTGTTATGCTAAGAGCTACAACACATAGCAAAGATTACCACCTACACAGACAACCTAAAATGTAAAAACCTGCACAGACCACGTTTTGATTTGGGAGTTAAAATAAAAAGAAAAAAAAAGAATACCGCAGTCAGAGCTTTCAACTAGCTTTTTAAAAAGACAAAAGCTGCTGGGTATGAAGGGGTATATAAAAGTGAATTTCAAGGAAAACCACCTCAGAAGAGGTAAGCTAGCAAAGTTTAACAATGGACTACAGGGAGTAGATGTTCATGGCAAATCCAGTTAGTAAACAAGGGACAGGAGCAAAATCGTCATAGAAAAGTCTGTATATAATCTAGAAATTATTAAAAGCCCCCAAACTTTCTGAATGTTAATGTACCATCCCGTCCAATCCACACAGAATTTCGTGAGACACTTAGGGAATCCGTTTTAGTCTTGATCTTCAGATGACAAAAATGTAAGTTTAGAACTAGGTGGCTTACAAAAGCTACCAAGGAGGGCACAGGAACAGTTTTCTTACAGCAGAAAGGTAAAAATAGAGACTGTCAATTTATACATGATCAGCCTCAATTAAAAACTGAGCTTTGCTATGTTCAGAAAGAGGGGAGGAAGACTGAGTTCATATTTCACAGTGAAAAATGTATTAATAGGAAGTGAACAGGTAACACTTATTTCTGCTGCCAAAAGATAGGGCAAATTCATTCCTAATAACCGTGACATTTTCTCAACTGTCAATTTAGGATTCGCCAGTGGAATCCAAATCTGAGATTTGGTGGTTGGATGCTTACATTTTTTTCTGAGAAAAATGGGCTAGATCAAAGTCCAAGTCGAGATGTAAACATATCAACACTATAACAAACCCAATTTTCAGGTAAATGTGAACCAACAAATTTAACTGCAAAAAGCCCCATGGCAATTGCATAATGCTAACACACAGTGATGAGAGAACACACAGAGTTTTATTTAAAACCATAAAGGTGGCAGCTGCAAAAATGATGCAAAAATATGCAAGAATGGATTCTCAAAGCTCATCTCAGGATTAGATTAGGGAGACAAAGAGTAAATCGTTTATAATGAGGAGTGACATTAGCTAAGATGCGACATACCACACAAGGCAAAGTTACAAGCCAGGGTAAGTCCACATCAGTGTCTCCGAAAACAAGGCAAAAAAAAGAATCCTAGATTAAAATAAAAGTTTTGTTTTACCTTGGTGAACCTTTGCCCACAAAAAAAGCCCACAACAATCTCTGTGTTTTCTTGGTCATTATTCAGAGCCTTTGAGATTGATCCACTACAAAATACCCCAGTAAAGGATAACTTGTCTGTGCCAAGTTAATCCTTCCTAGACATAGCACACCCCTAGAAGTAACACCCAACAAACGGGATGTAATTTGACAGGCCTACTTTCAATGATGTCTTGAACTTACACCTATCACTAGGTAAGGCTGAAAACAATGTTCAAGTAATAACAAATTTAGTGGAAAAGACTGCGGCCAGGTGTGGGTCTGTGTGTAGCCTCATTAAGGTGCAGCCTGACACCGGAGATGGATGAGCTGCTGTGAGCTGACACCCCGCTTGGAAGAAAACCAAAGTCAGGAACACAGAATCATAGGATGGTTTGGGTTGGAAGGGACCTTAAAATCACCTAGTTCCAACCCCCCTGCCCTGGGCAAGGACACCTCCCACTACAGCAGGTCAAAGGGAGAGGGCTCATCTACAGGTTGGATCCACATCTACAGGTCAGAACCTGATGGAGAGAAGAGGAGAAACTCTTATTATTGGAGGAAGCTGATCTGTGTTGGGTAACATTAATGTCTCCTGGTTTTAGGCTTCCGTTGTGTGTGTGTTGTATGTTACCATTTCAGAAGTTGCTGGAAGCAGTGACGTATTTCAAAGGCTTAAAACAGTAAATGAACCTACACAAAATGTGGTATTACTAAAACATGCTAGACTTGAGCCTTACTTTATTCACAGAATGCACAACCAATCCTCCTCTGTCCCACATTTCTCTCCCCATCCTCTCCTCTCCTATGCAGCAGCTGGGACACACACTGTGCTTCCCTCAGCTCAACCACCAGCTACTGCAGTGCTATTGCCTCCCCTCAGCAACATGCCGGTGCAGAGCCCATGGACATGGGGTTTTGGGGAACCAGTGGCTCCAAGAGGGAGTTAAGCCGAGATAGAGCGTCCATACCCCAAAGGAAGGACAAAAATGTTCTTCTCCCTAGCCCCCATGTGGTGGAGAAACCAGGGAAAAAAAGATCCTAACTCTTCTCACCGTCTCATTCCCCAAAAGTCACACCATGCAAGAGACAACCTCATTCCCACAAATGACCCACTGGCCCCTTTTCCAAGACTTAATAATATTATGACTTAAGTACTTTAATACAGCTATTAATAATGTTAAAAGATTCCCCTGACAGCAATCACTGCTGAAGGATGGTGACTCACTGCTGCAGAAGAACACCATGAGAACACATTCCACCAAGCATCCTTCCTTTAGAAAGACTGTCTCTTATAAATAGTGCTAAGTTACAGAAATAGATATAATTGTCAGGTGAAAAATGTAATTGCTGAAGAAACAGTGTAAGATCACCCTAAAACATTCCTGACATTCCCGAAAGGAAATAGTCTGATGTTTCCATGTTTTAGCTTATACATTTGTCCAATTTTGTAGACTGGGGCTAAAGAGGGTTACAAAGCTTGGAACAAAATTGCTTCACTTGATCCGGAACCACTATTTATTTTCTTACCTTTTCCATGATACTGGCAGCAACAGTGATGTGAGGAACTGCTGTTCTCCCTCCAAGTAACTACAGCTCACAGAGGGGTGCCTGACTTTCTACCAGTGTGAAGTGGACAAACCAGATCCTTGTGCAGAGTCTGTATTCATTCTAATTGCAGAGCATTACACACAGACTTGCTGTAAGTTATGCTAATAAAGTGATTCTAATCACTATGGTCCATGCCATAAAGGACCATAAAGGTCTTAGATTCAGAGATACAGGTCTCTTTGCCTGTGAAAATTCATACCCTGTATTTAACAATGGCCTATCTTCCTTCATATAGCTGTTTTGAGCACAATGGTATTAGCAGTGTGGCCATCTAATAAGCCATTTTCCCATATCGTCTTGAAATTAAGACACATTTTATGATGGTCATAATTTACCCAATCTTTCTATTAATTTTATAGATCTTACAAGAATCAGCTCAACATCCAGGATACGCCTTTAATGCAGGTGCACTCAGTTGTGTCTGCCAGCTTCAGTTCCAACTGGTTATTTGCTCCATGAATTGCTGAGAGACACCCAATCTAAGGACCAACATGACTTTTCAGATTTCTGCCAGGATGTATTATATTTTTATGCTTTATCTTGTCCTTTATGTCCACCTTTGACAATATGCAGTCTGTATCCCATTACATATAAATGCAATGCATAGGCATCCACCCAATAAGGTTGCTAAAATAGGAAGCCTCTCCCTATTAAAATATTTAAAGTGCATCTATACCAACAGTAGCTAGTTACCAAATGAGGTGGATATAACTCCCAATAAGCTTATCTTATGGCCTTGCTTTCTTAAAGCTAATAATAGCATTACCAAAATGTCTAAGCATCTCCTTTGGAAAAGAACAATTTAAATAAAAATCCCCGTAGAGGTGAAGGAGCCAAATTTGCATCTGTATACACAGAGTATATTTATCTCTACAGCTTTTGTTGTTAATGTTTTCGCTTGTTTAATGATGGGTATTTTCAAAGCGTTCTCTGCTTGAAGGATATTTTTTTGTCAGGAACATTGAGATTTGGGGTTGAAGATTACAGTTCTATTCGTATAGTGAAATTAACTCTACTTCTTCAAAGAAAGCTTTTGAAGTGTTTCATATATATGGTGGAAGTACAGATTGACAGCACAATGATACTCTTCATTATTCTTTTGATCAGCAGCTGTTAACCTATTTTTATCAACAACTTCTTTACTCCGATAAATGCTTTTGCAAAATGTGAATGCTGCTGGTGAGATCATTCCACATGAGCAGACTTCTCCTTATGAATTTTTACAAGCACATTCCAAAAATCTCACTTCAAGAAGTAACCAACTGCTAAGCCATCCTCCCACAACACACAAGGCCTCCTCTTTCCAGTTACGTGCCAGGTAAGCACAAGCTGCTCAGGTCATAGATGGGCATCTCCCGGACACCTTTACATCACCCTGCTGGGCCTTTGGTGGGGTCAACAATATCACGGGATGCCATTACTGTATACAGAGCCCAGGATAAGCACTCAGATCTGGCTTTCCCATGTCAGATACAATCTCAGGTATTCGCTTCAGATTCAGATAGAAAGAACGGTAAGAGCATTTTCTGCCTGCAGGAAATACACAGATCAATATCACAAAGTCAAACCAGAAAGGATGGAGTTTCCAAAATGGAAGATAGTATTTGAAGCTCTGTAGCTCTCTGTGCACCTAAAAGCATGAGCAAGGAAGACCCTGCCTTGCTACTCTGACAAGTTGCGTGCTTTAGACATTCACGATCAGGACCCGCTATGCATCAGGTAAGTTGTTATGTCATATGAATTGTGGGCACAGTGCAAGATTATTCCCCCCAAAATACTAAGGAATGACCAAAAAATACAGTGAAACTACTCCTTCAAGCATAAGGAGGAGGGAGATACTTTGGGCACTTTAAGAATGAGCACTGGAGGTGGTGACAGGGCATGGGAAACCCCAATCCTCAACCTGTGTAGGGAATACAGCTTGGCCTGTCAGACTACATCAGTGATTTCATCTTCTCTGTGTGACCCGCCACATGCTTCCATTTGTCTGATGCATCTCTGCTCTATGATCCCAACAAAGAACTTCAGAATCAAGTAGGTTCTCAACTGATAAATTAATATGGAATAGTAGAAATTTCTCACAGATGTATGTATGTTTTGTAAATCTGGTATGCATACCAAAGGGCAAGAAAGCAGAAAATTAAATTCACCAAATTATTTTTTGGACTAGATGATCTCTACGGTCCCTTCCAACTCTAATAATTCAGTGAAATTTCATAGTTCTCATACCGTGCATTTTAGCTAGTCATTGTTTCTCTACAGAGCACCAAGAACAAAAAGTACATGTCTATTGACCTGATCCTCATGCAATGTACGTATTTACAATTTTTATATGTATTTTTCAAATCCAACATGTCTACCAGGCCCCTCTTTTATACACCTACCAATAAAACCTGAAGAAGGAGGGTTGGGCTGTATCTTCTCTTTAGTGTTCTCCTGAATGATGTCCCAGAGCTGCCATATAAACTTTGGATGGAGAATGTAAAATGGCTGGTTTGGATTCTTCCTGCGATGCTGTACGTATGGAGTGAACAGATTGTAGTCTGGTTTCTTATACCACTGTAAGGAAAACAGTAAGAATTTTTATAATCTTATGGTATCTGATGTGTTTTGAACACCACGTGCGAAATAACATGAACTAGTTTCATCCAGGTTCTTCAGGACAGAAGCAAAGGTAGCAAAGGAGGTGGATGCTTGTCCTAGAAAGCCAGTCCTCACTCTGGGTTACTCTTGCTTCCTTTCTTCATACAGGGACTCCCAATAACCAACTCACTGCAGCAGGATGGGCCAACCTCACCTCCCACTCACGGGCCCGCCTTAAATGAGGGGTTCAAAGAGCCTTGACACAAGACCTGGGCGAGGGGGTGAACCTTCCTCTGAAAGTGCCCTCGTCCCTGCTGGTGGCAACAGCAGCACGTGAAGCAGCCTGACGGCAGCCTGCGTGGAAGACAGGCAGCCTCTGGCATCAGTCGCTGAGGGAGTTGAGCAGATGAAGGTTTACTTTCTACTTTGCAGCCTGCTCGGCTCCGAGCTCCCCTTGCCAAGAACCATCAGATCAACTGGTCCACTGGAGCTGCAGCACCAGCCAAAGTAGAGACTTCCCCAGTGAAAACCAGATGGACGCCTGCTGCTCTCAGCGAGGGGGTGGACGGCAGGGCACAGATGGCTGTGGGGGAGTGGACACACAGGAAAGACTGGTGGGGAGGAGGCCTGAGAAACGAGGAAGGCGCCAAGAGAAATTTTCATTAGGGTGTTGCATTTTGTCTGGGAAGGCAGCAGGGAAGGTGGGGAAAAATGGACACAATTCTTCACCTTTCCTGATAAAACCTCCTTTTGAAATCTAGTAATGTTCCCTCCTTGGCAAGCACACAGAAAACTCACTGTTACATGAAGCAGTATTTTATCCAAAAAACCCCATCATCCATCTATCCTAGCATCTTAGAGCAGTCCACTCCAGCACAAGTACTGGCTACTAAAAAGCTTTTGACCAATAAACCAATTTTGACCAATTTATGCAGAAATAGCCTTCCCCGCTCCTTAGATGAACACAGACTTTGGGGTTCCTTGTGACAAGTGAGAACTGGGAGACTGAAGTACTAAATATATTTATTTTCTCCAGCGCTTTCAGACCGGTTGGGAAGAAAAGAGCAAGCAGACACCTTACCACATTCAGATTTGCAGAGTAGGGGGCAGGATCCCATGCTACTAAGATAACATCTTTGTACAAGGAGCTGTCGACAAAGTGATGGTTTGGGTTGGTGAGAATCTGCAAACACACACGCAAAGAATTGCACAATTGTTAAAGGCAAGTGGGGCCCAGAAAAATGGCAAAATCCTTCTCTGAAATGAACAGTCCCCCCACGCTGCTGTTTGTTCTGCTTTTATTCTGGTCGACTTTAAGCCACTTGTTTTGTTAAAAATATATATAGATAAAATGAGCTTAGCTGTAAACAGCACTTATGACAGTTTGAAGTAGCAGTATGCTGAATTACTACTCTCCATCTGTGAGGGATATGATGGGACCACTTGAGATGCTGCATAATTGTATATCAACATTACTGTGTAGTGGAACTGCAAAATGAAAGCTCCAGTATTTCAGACTGCAGGATCCTCTTCTTGGACACAGAGCAGCTTACTCAGAAGGGCTACAGCCCTCAAGGATAATGTCTTCCCCCTCACCCCTCCATTCTGATTGCTTTCTCATTTCAACAGCAAGACAGTCTCCTTTCAGCTGTAAAGATTGGTATACCTAGAAAAAATAATTCCAGGAACAGGCATGTGATAGGGCTATTTTTGAAGTAACTGTCATATGCTCTGATCTACTGCTCTCACAATACTCCCCCCTGCATCTCCTGGTACTCTGCCTGATCCTCCCGCCCCACTCAAGTTTCCTTTTCACTCCTGCTGGCTTATCCCTTCCTGGACTCCCCATGCCTAACCAGATCTCTCTGATCCCTGGTGCATCCAATCTCAGGCAGGATTGAGCCGAATGATTTCAGCATTGGTTGGAACAGCATGAATTTGGCTCCAGCTGTTAAACTAATAAACATTCCAGACAAATAAATTCATACTAATTTTCATTTCCCTTTAGGATCCAATGAGCCATATTTGATTATGCATATTTTTCTTCAGAAAAATATTGTTGCCATAGCAATATTCTTCCTACCATAAACTTTGAGCTTAATGACTTTCCATCAGCCTTCTACAACAAGAACAGAATTAGTCGTGCTGCCATCAACATCCCTAGCTCTATTTCTCAGAGCAGTTTTTGCCTGAGAACTTAAACTCCTTTTTTGAGAGTACAGAGTAAACAGACCAAAAGGTCAAGCTTTTAAAAGCTGGGTTCTACAGTTATCACACAAAGGAGCTCTTACTTGCCTTTCAATAAGCAAGAGTCCTTTGGAGGTGTTGTCCACACAAATTTCACCCTTAGTGAGCCTGCATTCATATGTATGAGATGAATTTCTTCTGGAATAACAATATCTGTTGTGGCTGCACTGGCTTCCTTCATGTCCTTTCGGCTTTCACAGCAGAGAACAAGAGGGAAGAAGAGGGCCACAGCAGCCTTTTCATTAAATGAATACAGGAATTTCCAACAGCGAGGAGGGAAGGAGGGTCAGTAACCTGTATGAGTAACCCATTTTCAATATTGGTAGGGAAAGGAACATCTATCAAGTGGGCTGCGCAGACTTCTTTCCCAGGGAGGGGAAGGCTAGCTTCTCAACAGGTGGCCAGAGCATCATGGGTGGCTTCTGATCTCTTTGAAGGAGCAGAAATGTGGTGAGAATACGTTTCTGAGGACACTGTGTGAGCTGTAGCCATCTCCTGTTTTTTCTTGAGAGGTCTTGTGGAGAGCAAGCAATGTACAGCTCAGCAGAGAAGACCATGGGACCCTCCATTACCACCCTGGCAGGAGCACACTGCAGCAGCTCTGGTAGCCAGGAGGACCCCAGCCTGCTGCGAGCAGCAGAGAGCAGCTAATTCACCAGTCTAGGCTCTCTGAATTCACTGGGGAGTTAACAAAGCTCAGATCAGTTCCTGGAGGCATTCCTTTCTTCTCCCACAGGGAGCCTTGTGACACTAGTCAACTAAATAAAGCTTCTAAACCCTCTTTCTTGCCTGGCACAGGAGTTCAGGCATGGTCAGAAACCAGGATGTTTGGAGTAATAGTAAAAAACAAGAAAGTAAAAAAAAAAAAAAGAGATAAGAAAAAGAGGTTTAAAAAGAGAAGTAAAATAAATAAATGACATCTATGTTCTCTGGAACCTTGATTTCAGCACTAAATCCAGAGTAAGATATTTCTGCATTCTTCCCCTGAACAAGAGAAAGGGGGCCTATTTGACTCAGATCACTTAAAGAATCTAGTCTGTCCTACAGCCTCCAAAGAGCTACAAAACGAGCATAAAGGGAATGACAGGGAACAGTCCTCTCTGCATTGGCAAATAATATGAATTTATACACACAGACAAGAGACCCACAGAGGATGAACTTTGCATGGGCAGTCATTTCAAGAAGAGGAAAAATGAATTCATAAGAGTGAGAATTTTGCTCTCATTCAGCAAGAATAAGTATGTATAGAGCATGCTAGACAGCCAATCGTATTACTGCTGTTGACTAACTCACCATTTCAATATGTCATAAAATTTCACAGTAATTCAACAGTTGCTTTTTGGCTGCATTTCATAAAGAGGAAAGAGGCTTGGTGTGCCCAAGACCAGAGTTCAGAGGTTTTTTTTCAAAATTGAAAAACTACTCTTAACCATAAGGTGTCACTACAGCTCAATGCACAATTATTTGTTGACACCCAGAAAATCCCATTTTCTGTTTCCGTTCAGATGCACAAACTCACAAGTAGTATCCAGTGTACATTCAAGTTTTTTTATTAGTTCGTTCCAAATTTTTCAAGAATTATAACTTGCCTAAAGTTACGTATTAAGATAACTCAGTTCCCATTTCTTTTGCCTTCTAGCGAGGAAATAATTGGGGAACTGGAGAATATAAGAAAAGAGCTTTGAGATCACCACAGCCTGGATTTTGTGAAGATCCCGGAGGCAGTGTGGTGAAGGTCTTCTGCACAGACAGCTCTGGCATCCTGCAGAGCCTTTACAGATGTAGGACACATGAGAAACTTTACAAACCAATTCTTTGAAACAAGGATATTGAGGGACTACTGCAATCTCTCTACGCTGACAGCAGTGCGAACACCCCTGTAAGCGAGAACTTTTACCTGCTCTACATCATGACTGTTAAATCACTAGCTGTTTCCCAGATTACCCATCTCTTTCTCAGGATTTATTAATTTTATGTCACGTTGTACAGAAATGACATTGACTTGAATGCACAAAAGGAAGATCTTACCTGAGAGTTAATGATCCGCATAGTTGTTTTATTTCCAACATCTTTTTCATAGCCGCGTGTTGGAGCGGAATTAAATCTTAGAACGGCATCATGAGAATCTAGAGGCAGGAGTAAATTGTTTTTCTTAATAATATAGAACAGCAAAATAAATAAATCATCTAAACTAACGTAAAACATACAGATTTCTCCTAACCTTGATATTCTAAGGACAATAAATACTCTACTGTGCGCAAACAAAAATCCTCTTGCATCTGCCATATGTTATTAACATTATTAAAATCCACCACAAAAAAAATCAGAATTATCTATTAATTTAGCTTGCGATGCTTAAATGTTTCTCTTAATTGGATAAATTTAGTGTGGGAAGGCTATTAGTACACCCGGTACACACAATTGCTCGCTATTTCTATTGCAAAATTTACAAAGAATTACTCCATGCAAAAGCATGTTAATTGCACATTTGAATGAATAACAATGCTTAACTATAAGCTTGTGCTTCACAGTGTTTTATAATACCTGAAAATCTCAGACTACCTCAAACCTATTAGTCATACCATGTACTTATTTTCTCAAGGTCAGTACAAGTCTTAAAGAGCCTCTGTAGGGAATTCGGCCCACAAACCTGCTCACACACAGAAACCTGAGGAACCCTTGGTAGCAAAGATCTAATAGAGCTGAACTGTCAAAGTTTCCCCATGAGCTGTTGACCTCGGAGTCATGCAGAATAGAAAGCAGCTATAGGTCAAGTATGGGTCAAGGGCAGACACTCTGTGCAGGCTTCCAATGGATAAAAGATAATCACCCTCCCAGTGCTTCTGTTAAGGGGATTGCAAAGCCCAAAAGGTGTGAGGGAGAGTAAAACATTATACCCATTGTCCAGAACCACCGTCTCTGTCAACAACCCCTATTTGGTACACCTTCGTCCCTTCAATTGATGGAAGTAGAGAATATGATCAGGCCAAAAAGGGCATATAGTGCCTTAACCCACAAGTAATTTATACAGCTGTTTAGCCACTTAAAATGCAGAGGACTCAGAAGTTTCCAAAGATAACCAACAGGCTTCAATGGAGTTCAGGCCTGACCCTATCAAACTGGGACCTTCCACCTTTTCACACACCTTAACTTCAGAATTGTTGTACTCCAGACAAGAAAACGTTGTGTGACATGAAGCCATCAGTCCAATCTCAGCCACACTTGCCTTAACATGTTGTCTGAAAAGACAGCCATTTGTCAAATGTCTACCAAGACCAACTCCTCAGAAGCAAAGAAGGAGTGGAGGCTTCTTCTGTGTCCCTGTACAGGGACAACCCTAGCCTCAACACCTAGCCTTCATCTGCCTAAACATAAGCACCTTGATTGCATAGGAGTTAGAGGACATGAAGTCAATAGAAGCTGCAGGTACTCCACATTTTTGGAGAAGAAAAACAAAGGTCCTTTTTGAAACCTGCTTATGAATTTAAGAATGTAAATTTGGACTTGTTTTTGACAATCTTTTGATGATCTGTTGACTGAGAACTGGGAATCGGGTTAGGAAATGGAAATTTTATGGTTCTTAACTTGAGAGACAGTGTGCTGTATATTTCATTTCCAACTTTACTCATGCTGGTTCTTCATATCAAGAGTAAACACCTTTCCTTCACCATAAAATATATGATCAGGACACAGCCTAACACTGATAACAGCTGGTTTTAAGTCAACTGATTTTAATCTTAGTATTTGGAGCTAACAATTTTAAAGATGTAAGAAGTTTGGGGTTTGATCACAGATCCCTTCCTGATGATGCCAAAATAACTGCGTCTCCCATTAAGCAGCATGATCACGATGAGCGTGTTTGCTGCATTTGCACAGTATTTCCATAGCTTCATTCAAAAACAATCCGAGGGGTGGAAGGGAGATGGGCAAAAGGCAGAACATAAATTAGCATTTCTGTCTGCATTTCTAGCAGGAGCACAGAAGAGGGAGCTAAAGGCCTGTGAAGAGAAAGGTCCTCTGCTGCTGCTCTCCTAAAGCCTCTTTTTCTTCCTCAGCCAAGGCTGTACAGCCCATGGCTGAAAAACTAGGGCTCATATATGGTTTTTTTTTCCCCACTCCCTAATGATGCTGACTGTGCCTCAGTGGATACGGAGCAGGCCCACAAGGCTGCCAGGCTGACTCCATACAGCAGCACCACTGGCCACCCAAGGTGCCTCCAAACCAGCAGGTTTGCTTGCATTTTCAACCAAGAGCTGGTAGCCCTGGTGACAACTTTGGGAGAGGGTAGTCTTCTCTTAGACCTGTGCATGCACAAGGAAGAAGAGCATCTTGAGCAGTCTGATCTTTCTCTTCCCGGTCAGACTCTTCACACTTTTCCAAAGATTAGACGGGAGGTAGAAAGGCTCGGCTGTAACACATCCTATCCAGACTCTGTAGGGGAAGCATAATTTCTTTCCCATGGGACAAACAGATGCTGGACCATCCATTTTCCATTTTAAGTGGGAAATGCTGGCATGATATTTCCAGTATATTGGCGTTTCCCCGGAGCTGCACTAAGACCCATAGGTTTGCACCAACCCCTTCTGCAATGGCTGTAAGAAGTCCCCAGTTCTGGGCCAAATTCTCTTATCACAAGTATTTGAAGACACATCTTGAAAACTCCTGCTACTCCACACACTTTCCTGTCCAACAGGTAGGAGGAGATCTGAAACAAGATCCCCAAACAGCCAGGACCTCCTTCCTTTAGGCGGCATCAGATGACAATTTCCCAATTAAATCAAAAACTCTTACTCAGAGAATAGCATGAGCTTTCTGCACCCAGAGCATTCCTGAGAGAATGGGTACACACGGGAGCATATGGCCCCCAGGCACCATGTCAAGCACCGAAGTCCACACCTCAGCTGCACCTGAATATGCCATGATACACACTGTAATATATAAATGTAAAATTATGTTACAGTGAGCTATGGGTTCTCCAGTACAGCACTAATCTGTACCAGTGTAAATCGTGTGTACTGGCGAACACTGACAGAAGATTGCGTTTCAGCCAAGGATAACACATTGGAGAAGAGAGGAACCGTTTAGCTATTTCACCCCAAAGATTTCTAAATCAGTGGGGCTTCCTGTGAAACTGGGGGTTCCTCTGGTGTGATTTTAGTGATGAAGTTTGGCCATGCACCTAGGCTGTGCTGGAAGCCTATTAGAGCAGTTTGATCATGTTAGGAGCTTTAATATATCCCAGAGATTTAAAGGAAACCCATCCGTGTCAAAGAGATGATACAGTGCAACGAAGCAGGTACTGGGATGTGAAGTCCTGGAAGATGGGAGGATTAATGAGTGCATATCAGAAGGTTTTATAGAGCGCTGAAAGAGATAACTCTTCTTGCTCCAGAAGCAAGTTTGAGACATACATTTCATCCTTCTTTCATAGCTCTTAGCATACTGCACAGGTACTACTAAAATGAAGAACTACTGAGATATTAAAATGAGTAGTAATACTTATTTTGGGGAAAAAAAAATAATCCAAAAAACCTGACCTGGATTAGTTATATGGCTCCACAATCTTCTCCTGAACAGCTACCACAAAACTCCCACCTTTAAGTGGAGAATTCTGTGTAACATTGACAGCTCAGAACATCTGTAACCTCACTGACTCAGTGCAGCAATGGAAAAACGAATGGGAGGAGATACTTCAACTCATTTAAATTCACTCTTGGAAAAGAGGTCAGGGAATCTGACCTCAGCACATGGGGCTGGCTCCAGGGTCTGAATTCTGTATGTCTGTGAACTCAAAACATGCAAGAGATGAAGAGGATGCTCTACCGTTTCTTGGCATGGAGACAAAGTTCAGTCTGGCATAGTAACACCTCAGAGTTTCTCTATGAGCCACCACGAAATATAGACAGGTGCAATACAGCTTTACAGAATAAAACCTGAATGTGGCTCTAATCTGCTGAAGAAATAAACATATGTTGCAGCAAAATGTCAAATATGGCAGATGTGATAAAACCAGTGCCTCCTTTATACTACAAGCTGTAATATGATAAGAAGGCATAATTGTTTTCTTTAAATCAAATTATGACTTCAGGCCTGATGTTCCTTTCAGTTATATTGTCCTCAAAGGGAACAGCTTCACTGAAGTCCATAAGCTCACACTCACATAACGCTGGTGAGAGAGAACAACCAGCTTTACAGACTTGTGCTTGACAAGAATGAACCTTTTAAAAGACAAACATGAATACACACATGTACATATATATGCACAGGAACGGATGCATTTCACCCACCTATTTCATCCCCTAGAGAGGAGTTCAGTATTGCACCAGCAGACATAACTACGGCACAGCTCCCGAAACCATGTGTATACAATTTGCCCAGTGGAATTTGGGGAACGTGCTTTTCCCATCCAAGAGCGGAGAAGGGAGCCTCCTTGCCATCTATTGTTTTAACATTCACCCTTTGTTTTAGCTCGCAGAATAGCTGGTCTCCTGTCAACTTGGAGTTTCGTTTCCCCTTGAACCGCACCCCATGCTTATTGGTGCTCAAATAATCTTTCATCGCCTTCTGCAGTCGAGGGTTTAGCATCTTGGAAGAGACATCCCCTTTCCAAAGCTTGTAAAGAAAGGATTTTGACATTGTGGGATATAACCCATCCCAATCATCAGATTCGTCAAGCAGCTGGCTTCTCCTGTGCTTTATGCTCCTCCTCCTCATTCTTCTCTGATGGCTCCAGTTGTTCTGTAAAATACTTACTTTTGAATTATCCTCATCAGCTGAGATGAATTTTGCTATCTCTTGTAGGTGGTTGTGTGGCCGAGGCTGACCAGCAGCAAATAAATAATCATCATTCACTTGGTAGAAAGCACTTTTTGATTTTCTTCCTATCTGGGATGGAAAAAATTCATCTTCATTCCTGAAGGCATCTTCCAAGCCAGTCCATTTCTTAATACTTCCAGTCCCCGACTTAAATGTACCTAAGTGATCCTCATTAAGGAGTACCTCGTTCCCGTCGATGGTTTCAGAGAATGATGGATCATGTATGGCTCCCATGATGACTCTCTGCTTGCCTTGAAGGGGCAGAATCCTCTTAGTTTCAATGTAAGAAAAGGAACTGGGAACTGGTTCAGCAGTGTTGCTATCTGTAAAATAGATGAATATCACCAGAAAAAGCAGACCCCATGCAAAGATCCCGAACAGCATGAGTTGTTTCCATTGCTTCAAGTTAGGTTTCATGGCAATGCCTTTACCAGCTCCTCTGTGCCTTGAAGTATTGGTGAAGGAAAATGAAACCTGGAAAGAACATCAAATATTAATCAAGAAAGGCTCTAAAAATGGATGCAATTCAGAAATATCTTAACACGCTTTGATAGAAGGCGCAGAATTAATCTATAGCTGTAGCACGGAGGACTCAGAAGCAGAAACAAACTCCAGAGCCTGCAGACACTGTAGGAGTGACACGCTTTGGCTGTAACCACACAGTGACAGCTGCTAGCTACAAAAGAAGCTGGTGGCCAGTTTCTACAGTAACACTGGATCCTGCCTTCAGGGAGATCATGTGCCTGCCTGCTTCTGCTATACAGAGCGTAGCATTAAGAGAGCAAGAGCAAAGTCCGTGCCGGCTGTATGCACAGTGGGGACAATATCAGCTGTCTTCTCTTTTGCCACTGCAAGTTCTTATGCAGTGGGACTCCAAGCAAGCCTGTCCCCAAAGGGACCAGGCAGGGAGCAAAAGCTCTCAGCTGGACAGCCCTCCTCTGTCCCCAGCCCTGAAAAGGCAGTGCTCTGTGGATATCATCGAGGGGAAGCAGGGAATAACATCACACTGGTGGGTTGGAGGGGAGCCTTTTCTTTTCCTCAGCTGGTATGAACTGGCAAAGCATCAGTGGATCACATCCTAGGAAGAAATTCTTACCTATGAGAGTGGTGAGGCACTGGAACAGGTTGCCCAGAGAACCTATGTATGCCCCATCCTTGGAGGTGTTCAAGGCCAGGTTGGATGGGGTTTGAGCAACCTGCTCTAGCAGGAGGTGTCCCTGCCCATGGCAGGGGGGTTGGAACTCGATGATCTTTAAGGTCCCTTCCAACCCTAAACATTCTATGGGTCTATGATTTCTTGCAGCCCAGGATCAGACCCAAATACAACAGTGACTGTTGTACCTCTGCTATGGATGCTGTAGGCATACTGAGGTGGCACAAAGGAGTTCTGCATGTCAGGGTGTGAGGGGGTTGCATTTTCCAAAAAGGGCGATGGATGGCACAACTAACTAATGCCTTTAGGATAATGCTAGAGATTTACATAAAGGGGGTGGGTTGGCAATGTCAGACCTAGACTTGAAAATCTGTGCTCTACTAATACCTAGGAATTTTGGACAGCTTGTGTGTTATTGGAGGGATGCATGGTCCAAAATGAAATAAAGTCTGACTGAGGGAGCTGTGTTCCAAGGAAAATACACTAACACATTACCAGACCATCACGCACACTATGCCCTTACATGAACTCACTTGCTTAACCAAGTGGTGTGGGCACTGGTGGCAAAGCTGGCTAAAGAAAGTCTGGTCATACTTCATATCCCTCATCATTCACCTTCCTGAATCACAGTTTTCGTGAGCCTCAGTTGCTACGCTGCAGAGGAACTCAGTGTACCACTTAGTGACAGATCACTTACCTGATCTGGATTAAAAATAAACCCCTTCTTCTGGAGTTTTGTTTCTAACCCCATTTGTTTCAATGACTGCTTAATGGTGGGACTTAGGAGGCACTTGTACCAGCTGTGATCAGAAGAGGGAAAAAACGCAGTGGGGGCAGGCTTGGGTTTCATTAACAGCTTGCGCCCCAGGAGCCACCATCTCATCACACCCCATCCAAACACCACACACAGCTTACACATCACTGATAACGCACTGCCGGCTTATACCTGACCCCCATGAGGGACCACAACCACAGTCACCAGACGCTATCCCCTTTCTGCAAGCTGCTAAAATACATCAAGGCTGAGTGCAAAGTTTAGACCAAAGCTGTAACTAAGGCTGTGTTTTCACACCAAAAAGAAACCAGCAATAAGAGTGGCATAGGCGTTCTCCGCTCTGTCCCTCGTTCCTGCACCGTGCCTCCGCCACCACCAACACCCCTGTGTACAGGGCCGGCATATTACAAACTGGACCAGTAAACTGATACTGGAGGGAGTTAGTGTGTTGAAATACATGTCAGAGAGGTTTTTTTGCTTTAACTGGGTCAGCTCTTTCATCCACTTCAGTGTGGTCACACATCCAGTTGTTTCAGCACAAACGAGGATTCTACCACAATGCAGAGGCGAGAACAAACCACAGGTGGTATTTGCCGGGATACTTCAGGCTAGCATTTCTGTTGACCTCCTGGGAATGCGAGGCCACAGCATTGCATTCCCAAACACAGCCTATTTTAATAATCTAGACAAAGCCTAGAACATTAAAAAACAGCAAGCTGACTTTGGGGCTCAAGGCAGTGTCTAAACAGAGCGAGAGGATGTCACACTTGGATGACCAAATTTCATTGCAAACACATTCCGTTTCTAATACACCGAAAAAAAACATTCATGAGTGCGATAACCCTGTGCTCCACGCATGTTTCCATGTGGTTTCTGCGAGCCAAGCCAAAAAAAAAGCTATTACTCCAGCTGACCCATTTCCTACTTGCTCTCTGATGCTGCTGCAAGATTGCTCTCTGTAGCACCTCCACGCTCCTCCCAGCCCCTTCCAATTTTAGATCTCTACAGGAGATGTCCTGTGGGAGTCGACTGACAGTATATGACTGTTGTGCAACTTAGGTTTGCCCTGAAGTTATTGCAACCGGTGTTCAGTGTTCAGATGGTTTGCATTTTTAAATCAGCATTCTTCACCCGTCTGAACTGCTTTCATCCCTTTTTATCATTTTCCCTGTTGTGTTTCCCCAGCACTTTTCAACACGTGGCTTCCAAACCACTGTGTAAGTTAGACTCTGCTCGGTCAGATGTTTCTCCTGCTGAATATACACTTCTTACAGGATCCGCAAAGGAAGCATCTTGCAGAATCTTTTTAACAGACAATCTTGCAGGAAGTTGGAGCTATAAAGGAAGAGGTCACTAACGTGCTCCACTGAGTCACGTATCAAGTCCAAAAACAATTTAAATGTAACCTACAGCAAAAATCTCACTTTTTTTCTCAATTTTTCCAAGCTTTGTTGATTTTATAACCAGAAGTTGGTAAGAAATAGAAAGGGTTTACTCTAAATTCAGGTGTGAGACTATGAAAGTTTCTAATTGTAATCGCATGTGCTTGGTGCAGCAGACTGTCTCAGCATGAAGAATTAGCCTGGACTCCTAAATTTGATATTCAGGTTACAATCTGAAAAAAGAATGAGTTGCATTATTAATTATTTTTAAATCAAAGCAAATTAATTTCCCCCCCATAACACTTACAATGTCATAAAAGCACACTCGCCTTGGCCAATGCGCATGTATGAGCACGCACATGGTTACCTTTCCCATGCAGCAAAAAAATGAACTGTGTAAAACAAAAAATCAGCATGCAGCAGTATATTTGTCAACACTGCAAGCAAAAGGAGAGGCACCAGTGAGAATAAATCCGAAAACTTTACACATTAACTACTGCAGAAGCTTATCTACAATCCCCTGTTGCAAGTGGGGCCTCAGAAAGGATACTCAAATCTCTTGAAGACCAGAGCTATGCAGGCAAATCTCTACGCTGCTTTAATGTTTTTTGCTCACAAGAAAAGCCTTGTTCTCCAGCTGCACAGCTGAGCTGGAAGCAAATTCAAGGTCATTACTGTATTAGTTGCAAGAGGACCCCTACAACCTCACAGGATCTTGAAGGCTGTGTGTGGAAAGCTGCAGTAAGGACAGAGAACTACCCGTTTATCTTATCTCCCTCTGCACTAAACATGCAGTCCTCTCCCCCACAGCCCCTGCAGCTTCTCACACCTCACAGTCCCCGGCTTTGGGAATGTCTGGGAGGAGAGGGCAGCCCCTCCACAGACTTCCCACCCCCACCCCGTTGGCAGCAGACCCCTCCACTGCTCACTGGGGAATCTCCCTGGGTTCCACCTGGGGATGTGCTTCGGCTCATGCCCTGGGTTCCAGAAGGAAGCACAACTCAATTGTAAAGAGAAAAACATTTGTGTAGAAAAACAGAAATTACGATTGTAATGAATTACACTGGCTAAATAAAGAAAAACAGGTGGTTTCATAGATGTAATTACTGAAGTCCACTGGATGCTTCAGGAAGAAACTTCTATCTCTCTCATCTGTGCTCATCACACAGCTTTCAAGCTGCCAAAGCAATTCTACCCAAATTTTAAAAATTTCATTAACGTTGTTTATTGTTTCCAACTTTACCACCCCTGCTGTAATAATCCTCCCTACTTACAAACAATGAGACTGCTGGAGTCAAAGCTCCGGCCAGGGAGGACCACGGGAATAAGTTTACATCTGGGGAAAGCCTCCAAGACTTAACCCAACCAAGGTTCCTGTTCAGTAGAACTAACAAAGCTTGTTTGCCCCCAGTAGCTGATGATCTCATTTTGCTACATATCTCCTATCCGATGGGCTTTTCCAGTCATTAACTGATTTAAGCTCTAAGTACCACACGGAGAATCTGGGCTTTCTTCTTACCAAGCCAGGTTATTTGCATGAAAGCCATGGAAAGCATGAGGCAAGGTACAAACCACTGAAGCGGGCAGAAAGGGGAGACATTTATTTGCTTAACAGAAGTACTAGCAGCAGCTATGAAAAAGAAAGGCAAACCCCCAGAGTATCTTTGAAGCATCCCAGGAAATAAAGCCAATTCCCCAGTGGAAACTGAAGGCCGATATTCCAAAAGCAGCACCCATTTATGGGAAATTTCATTTCACTAAGATGCAAGAAACCGAAGTCTTCCCCCTTCCCTTCTATAGCCCATTGTTTTGCAACAAGGAGCACTTTTAATTTTTTCTAAAGTAGGCCTCCTGACTATTTCTTAAATAAGAAGAGATGGATGAGGGAGATTTTTTTTTTTTTTCCTTTGAAACATTCCTCCCTTTCAACACTGTCTATTGTTAAATTAATTTGTACAGACCCCAGCAGCTCAGAGGTCAGGATGGTTCAAGTTGATGTTCTAAGCTGTGCACTGTTATGTTAAATAGGGTTTTTCTTGGCTGCAGCTTTGCAGCGAGAAGGTCACCTCAGGGTTATTTGGGGTAGCGAATGTTAGCTGTGGGCAACCCGTTCCCAAAGGGTTTGGAATCAGACCAGGGTTTATTTGATGGGAAGCTGAGGGGGCCTGAACAGATAGCAAATGCTCCTTTAGTTTGCTTCATCTCTTAGTCAGCTAATTCCAGGGTATTAAGAAACCTCTGGCATAGGGAAAGACAGCTGGAGGCTGCATTTCCAGGGTGGGGAAACACACTCATCCTCTCATGTGGGAAGTGCCAAATTGGTTTTAGTATTATCACATCATTTCTGTGGCGCGAGCCATACAGTAGACAGCAACAGACAGGCAAGCCTGTGGGGAGTGGTGGCTGCCAAAAGATGTATATTAGTCTGCTGATGGCCTGGGCACTTGTCTTATTGGTTGCGATTAAGCCTTCTAATTAATGAATCTCTTTTGGACAACTTCCTTGTTAGTCCCAATAAATCTGGCTCCTTCCTTCAACGTTATTTTCAGAGGAGTCAAGCTGCATTTGGTATTATTTGTGGCAACATAAGAGAATGTCTTCTGAAACAAAGAAGAAATATCCAAACAACTCAGAAGCAGGATTTTTAATTTTTTTTTTTTTCTCAATATTGCTCAGTGCCTTTTTAACCTACATTTAGGCATCTTCTTAGGGAAGATTCCTTGGGAGGTATGCAGACGATGGTATTGCTAATCCGAATCACTTGTTCATTGTGAGCCAAGCATCCCAAGCCAGAGCATTCAGAAAGTGGAGTCTCAGGTTCTTCACTTCTGGGGATGCAGGCAGGCAACATGCCTGCTCTCAGGTTCTCTGATAAAACCTAGGATTTCAAGTTAAAGGGGGTGAAGGTGGAATAGCTTTTTAAAAATTATTTTATATTTTTATTAATGACCCACTTCCAGGAGCTTAGGCTGGAAGAAAATTACCAAATATAGTGAGACTTGCAGTAAAACTCACTCGAGCTGGCAACCCAGCAGCTGGAGAAATGCTCAGTGGGGCTTCTGCCAAGGAACGTGTCCTAGATTACTCTGCAGGAGCACGGGGACTCAGATACATAAATCTGCAGGCTTTAGTGGGAGGTCAAAGCTATCTTCTATGCATCTGATACCCGCTCTCCACACTCCATCATCAAGTTCAAGTTGCCTGGCATGGAAGCCAGCTATCACTTTCCTACAGCCCACAGTGCCGCCTGCACAGCCCAGGGACCACATACAGGTTACGCGAGCGTGGGCTGGCAGGAGGGAAGTAAAAATAACCACATCAGCTCTTAGCCTTCACATGCAGATTCTCCCACTGCCAATGGAAATGTTCTTCACAGCATCAAGGGCCAGGAAAAAGCTGGCTTCGCAGCGACTGATTACACCTCTCGGGTCAACCTCCACCCACCCAGCTCGCAGCGTCTTTTCTCCCAAGCTACGACAGCGACTCTCACTCTGATACACACGGAGATTCAAGGCTCCCGCCAGAATTTCCTCCCAAACGTCAGGTCAGGGGAGACAATGGAACTTCTTCGTCTTTTAAAGACCCGTTATGAGCCGGCCACAGTCTTGCTACTGTAACTGAGGATTTATATATAAATGCACTTGCTATCGCTGCATGTGAAATTCAGAACAACTTCAGTGTAAATCACTTCCAGACTCTTCAATCAAAGCTACAAAGGGGAAGAAGCGTCACAGGGTTGTGCTGAAAATAAGTGATTTTCACAACATAACTCAACTCAGCCCCTACAGCCTCTCAAGGAGCCTCTCACATAGCCATGTACCACCTGCACTTAGCCTTACCTACTTCTGGCCCCTTTTTTTGCCACTTGTTCTTACCATACCTTTGCTCTGCCCTGGCCCCATTCACACCAAGACGCAAAGGTTCAAAGCCGCTTCGAGTTGCAGCAAATGTCAGCAGTGCTTGGTTCCCCCACAGGACGCGGGTGCAGAAACCACCACTTTGGCCATAGTCCCTACCATGACCTTGCAAATAAATAGTAGAGAAGCAGCTAAGGTATTATCTTTCCTGCTCTTGCAAAACAACCAGCTGGCTGTTTTGGACAGGTTTTGGTCATATTTCAGCTGCCACAGCACTGCCTCTTGATCCAAGCACCAGGAAAAGAAAAAAACAACAAACTCATATCTACATCAGTATAAAACCACTGCAAATATCCAAAGAGCGTGCAAGTCACTTTTCCAAAGTGAAATTCAGAATGCCACTGGACAGTCACAGAGGGATCCCACTTTGTACAATCCCCATGCCAGCTGGCTACACTCTTCACACCTCAGTAGTTCTTACTTGCGCATCCTCTGTTCATGCTTAACCACCTTATTAATGTATTTACTTTCATTGCTGAGGTGAGGTCAATGAAGAGGAAGTGAGCACGCCAACAGAGGGAGGAAAGCACAAGGACCAGGGAGGCTGGCAGGAGGCTGGGCCAGGTGGGAAGGAAGCCCAGCTGCAGAGCAGCGTGGAGGGCAGGAAGGCAGGGGTGAGCAACAGAGAGACTGAAGAGGAATCATGTCCGAAGAGCAAAACACCACCTGCCAGAGGCTGGGACATCTCAGCACCAAGGGGGCGAGAGCTGGAAGGAAAAACTTCCTCCCACCAGAACAATCACATCCTTCCCTCTGATCACCTCCTTCCATCCAGGAAAGCAGCAAGTGATCCCTGCTCCTGCTGAGGGCAGGCTCTGGCCCAGAGCATCCTACCCTGTATCTCCCAACCAACTGATGGGAAAGAGGCCACTAGGCTCCTGCAACAGACAGGAGGTCTGGGTGAGCAGCAGGACCCACACTGTGTCTTCTCCCTTTCCTTCTGGGCAGCCCTTTCCAGGTCAATGTGCTGCTGCTCCCCACCATCCCCCTGCCTGGAAAAGAGGACCCTCGGAGAGGCACCAATGGTGCTCCTCAGAGGTGGAGCATGGCCCTTGCTCCCCTCCCACCCTGTGCACCAGGACACCCTCTGAGTTTTGCAGTGGATTAGCATCCAAAATACCTGCACCTTTTTCCCTCTCTTCTACCCTGTGAATGTCCCTTCACACCCCGTGCAGTGATGCTCCAAACCACAGGCACAGTTTGGTGCCTGAAGACCCACAGCACAAGCAGGAGTTACTGTGCATCTTAAGCACAGTCTGGCTTTCATGGGACTGATCCTTCCCTGCCCACAGGAGAAGGTTTTAATCCCTTTCCCCTTCCAAAAGCACAGTTTGGGAGCTGTCCATGCCTGTAATTGAACATGATGGCAGGAATCACTTAATGCCCCCAAAAGAGAGGGAGAGATGCAGAGAAATTGATAGTCTACTCAGTGTCTAATAAAGCACAAGGAAAAAAAAATAATCCAGCCAACATACATAACTGTATTTGGTTCTCCTCCCTCTTTTTAAGGGACAGCTTTTGATATCGTACTTGCAAAAACACATAATTCAAAAAAGGAAGGAAGTGCTTTGAGGGTTTTTTATTTAAAGCTTGACAGGATAAACGAATCACAGTCTCATTAAATCACACAAATCTCAGGCTGCACACAAGACTAAACCACGAGAAATAGGACGTTACAAATCCTCATGCAGTTCTACACTTCCAGCACAACAGCTCATTTTATTTCTGCTCTTGGCAAGGTTAGAATAAAAGGCTTCTTTTCTTTGCTCCATAAATGTTTTTAGATGCTATATTACTTGAACTTAACACAGCAGTAATTGCACTGAAAAAGGGCAATCTGAATTGCTTCCTGAAAGAAGGAAACGTTTATACTAACACACGCAGGAACAGAGAGTGCAGTTACAAAAGGTCTGTTTCAATCCTATCACAAAAAATTCGACCAAACTCACAAATTCTTCCAGGCAGAAATGGTTGGAGAATTTTGATTTTCCACTCTAAAGCAACAATGAGATTTACTGATCATCATTATCTCATTATAAAAGTAAATTTTACATCTACAGAGTATGTTTCTACTGTATGTTTCAATAAAGCAAGTCCTATAGGCACTGTGTTTTGCTTCACTTTTTATTACTAACTTTTTTATTAGACTCTAGTTTGCCTTTCTACATTTGTTCCAGAAAGCAAGCCCGCCCTTGTTTTAAAACTCTAAAAAAGAACAATAGTAAATAAATTGTTCCCTATTTCTCAGCTCTATCTCAGTGCCAGTTCTTATTTTTTATGTTAGTAACATAATTTTAAGAGATCATTTAGAAAATTATCAATGTTAATGTCTAATTTCTATATACTCATATACCTACATACAAAAAACATGCCTTCTATAGGCTTATTTGCTCTAGGCTAAAAGCTTGAATGAAAAATTTCACCCTGGGAGAATGCCTGCCAAACTGAAGGATGAAGTCAGTTTAGCCCTTGTTACATTACAAATACAATCCAGAACTGAAGTTTCCTGGACTGGAACAATTTTTCCCCCCTTTTTTTTTTTATATTTTAATACTTAACATGACTATGCTGATGATAAGCCAACCTACACTAGCTGGGATGTTTTGTTTGGCTTCATAAAGCAAAATAAAGTGGTATTAGTATTTAAGTTCCTTTTTTTTAGTGTTTCTTTTTCTCCTCCATTCTGGCACTGGTTTATGCATGGCTCAGGGCAATATTAGTTTAAACTATGACTAGGTCAACAGAAACCTCTTCTGTGGGGGATACAGCTGTTTGTAACCTGACACAAACCACTGGAACCTGAATCCTACCTGTCTGGAAATTTTGCATAGAAACAGGATCTCTAAGAACTATCATCATGAAAACAGTATGAGGAACAGTGGCAATTAAATCAAGGTTGTTGGTTGGATTCTTCATAGCTTTCTTCTTTGTGTAGTCATTAGTGCCTATGCAGCACATAAGAATTCCTCTCTCCCAGTGCTGGCCATTCACTCCCTACAAGTACAAATGATTTTACAAGGTGGAAGAAAAAAAAATTAGCGACTCTGAATGCTCTGACACAATTAAATCAGTGAGAAACTGAGGTACGTGAGAGGCAAGACAGAGTTGGCTAGTTTGCAAGATTATTTACATTAGTTGTTTTTGTTACAAAAGCTGAAATGATGGGATAAGATTCTGAGCCCATCCTTAATGGATACAAATGTGAAATTACCATTTGATGCTAATTTTTACAACCATAACAGACAATGGAATCTAAAACATTGTATTTTGAGATCTACAGGCTACTACAGATAAATTTGTGAAAGAGTAAATGCTTTTCTTATTAAGACACTTGGCAGAGGTTGTTGCCATGCCTTTAGAGGAAAGTCTCCATTTGAAGTCTTTGAAGTCTGAAGATGATCAGTATACATGTAATAGTTTCCCTTCCTTCAATTCTTCAACAGGTGGGATTCTCAAGTTTTAATTAAAATATTTGTTAGTGTTTCAAATGCTGGCTATGTCTTTTTTTGGTTTTCAGCCAACAGGCGGGCCTTTGAAATACCACTGATTTCATTAAAAAGCTCTCCTCCTAAGACTGCCATTAAGTAGGCAAGACATGCAAACCCCCTGCCTATCTTCTGCACCCTCTGCTTAGAAGATGCAGATGAAGCGCATCCTCTTGCCCGTCACAGGGTGTAGCTGTCCTCTCAGCAAGATGTCAGACATGCCTGAAATTCTCTTTCTCCCTCTTCTCCCTTGCTGCACAGCACCAGACTCCCTCCTGGCTGTGGTAAGAAGTAGCTGGGGTCTGCCCACGCTCTCCCAGCACACCCGCCTGCTTGCTGTCCTGGGGAGCCTCTTCTGAGCCAGTCCTTACTTCTCTTCACGTTCATGGCCTTCCCAGAAAACGTGAGCTTTCCCTCGTCACGGCACCATCTGCCACTTAGGAAGGCTATCGGCAATGCTCGAGCCAACCATATGGAGAATCAGGAAAGAAGTTTGCGAGGACAGAGATAAACTTTTATGTAGTTTTGCCCCTTATTGCCTAGCATAATACAGCCCCAATCCATGTCTGCAGCTTTTAAGAGCTAAAGGCAGAGGGCAAGTAATAAAGTGAAGCCAATTCACTGCCCTAAATCAATCAGAAGAAGGTTTTCTCTGCCAACATAAAAAGAGACTGTTCCCAAAAAGAAATCTTTGTTTTAACATAGATTGATTCCTTAGCAACGCCCAATCCTGTCAAACCTATTCAGTTGATGGGGTTTAGTCTTGCTTTAATCCTGTTCAGACACTAAATAAATGGAAAAAACCACATTGAGTCTGATCTAAAAGATAATGCTAACATTTTCATGATTCTTACTTTTATTTCCTGAAATCTATATTTCTAGTTAGCATACATTATAGAGATGTTGCACTAAGTTGAAACTGCTACAGCAGGTATAGGGTATACTATACAGGATGACTGCAAGCAAAGCAAAATTTTACCACTTATATCAGGTTGGGGTTTTTTTACTGTTGGAGAAAAAAACATTGAAGTTCATGCTAAATAGGGGTATAAAAATGCAAAAAGATGTACTGGCAACAATCATAAATGACACCAAGCAGTGATGAGGCTCTTGTTCTAGTCTTCAGTTATCTTCAATCTACTCCAAACTTCTCAGATTTTTCAGTATCCACGCAAAACACTCTGTTGTGCCTTGTCTGAGGTCTCCAGAGTAAAACTCCTGGGAATCTGTATTTGGACATGAAGTAGTATAGCAAAGTCCTGGAAACCCACACTTACTGGCAGGAAACCTGCCACTAGTAGTAAACCTACCAATGATTACACAAAATTTACCAATCCAACAAAGCAAGAGGAACTCTATGTAGGGATAGTGTATTTCTTTAATTCATTGTACTTTGCACTTTATTTTAAAGCATTGTACAATTTCATAGTACTTCTAGTAACTATAGCAAATTGTATGATAATAGAAACCCCAAATATGAAATCTGGTATTACCTCTAACAGACCCTGGAGGGTCACGAGAGACACCAGGTTATTCCCAGGGAGGAATGGCACAGCTCCGTGTGTTCCCATCACCCCACCCCTGCACTGATACAAAGCTACAGAAGAATCCTGTAGCATCTGACTATCCTGAAATGACATTTAAGTAGAGGAATACAAAGATATTAAGATGAATTTACGAGCAGTGGTAGACTGGTCTACTTAAAAACCACATTTATTTAAACATATCTTGTACCTCACATTCTGCTTTTCCACTTAAATAGTCCAATTCTGCAGCAGCCACAGAAGCTGAGTTTTCACAGAATCTTTAGCATAAGAAAATGAGCACCACTGAGCTTTTCTTAAGCAAGCAGTAGTTACGGATTTTTTCTTTCTTCTAACTAGTTTTTGAGATTGCTAAATCTCTTTAGATTGCTCCAAAAGCAGCAGAAATCATTAACAGTGAACTAATTTATGATGAAATGGACTTATCATACTAACTACTGATAATTTTTTTAAGCTTTAATTGTTCAAATTTGATACAGCTCTTTAAGAATCCTATCCAATGTGCTCTCACAATTCTCAATGGATAGTATTTATCTGACTTATTTACTAATTACTTCCAAATTACAAGTGTCCCTCAGGTCTGAATCATTTTTGATGAAAGAATGAGCAGACGTACATAGTTTTATACCATGAGGGAAGAGAAATGAAAGGAAAAGAATTTGTATGGCTCAGATTAAGCAAACAGAAAGCCTGATTTCTTTAACTTTATCACCACATGTAGGTAACAATTTTGTCTGCTAAACCTTCCATAACACCATCACATCAAGAGCTTTGCTTAGGTTTTTTAGTAACTGGAGATAACCATTAGTACCTATGGCAAAAGCAGCACTCCAGACTGCAGATACTGTAAATGGCACCATGTCCATAAAGAGATCGAGTATGGACAAGCACATGAAGAATAATCACATTTTTTCAAGCCACTTAAATAGAACATGCCCAAGGGCATGCTGTAGAGGAGCCCACGTTTCCGTCAGTGGGTAATATACAGAGTTTCCTTTCCAGGAGTCAGAGAATTCAAGTTTATGTGAATTCTAATATATCATGCCAAGCACATGACTGTAAGAAACAGGCACATCGGTGTCTTTGGTTTAAAATCAATTTCACTTGGCCTGGGCATTGGAGAATCGGGAAAGAAACAGACTTTTAGTATATGACATTAGCCTTCTAAAAGCACTTTCTTGGAAAATGTAACATTGTTAATATAATACATACTTTATGTATTCTGTGTGCTCTCTCTCCAGCTACTATTTCTCCAACATTTCAGCCAGTGACTGTTGACCCCAGACTACAGGCATGCGTTTCCTCCAGCATCACCATGTCACTATAACCACCTCCTGATTTCTAAAACCTCAGGAGTAGCATCCCTCCTCTGAACCATCTCCAAGACCTATGAACCAGTCACCACTGCTGCCAAGTCTTGACCCAATCTGTCTTTATCTTGACGACGCTTTTATTCAGCATGCCTGTTTCCAAGTCACTTGACATTTTCCTGAGTACTTCCTGAGTACACGGGACTTGCAATTTTCTTCTTTTGTAACTTCACTTCAGCTGGATGGAAAATCAGGGGAATCTTTTAGTAAAAAAGGTATTGCATTTCAAAGAACAAAAATATAGCTCTTTTGTTTAGTGGATCGGAACAAAAAATTCAGTTTTGGTTTATATCCCAAAACCACAGCGGAACTGGTGTGGTATCAAATATTGCTTTTTGAGAAACTTGGACAGTGGGGTAACAAGCAACTCTCTTGTTGTTCTGCTCTTATTGACCAAATTTCTGCTTTATAGCTGATTCCAAACAATTGGGAGTGGGGTGGAAACTGCATATAAAGAGGCTGACTTTAATCCAGTGGTAAGGAAAGGAAGACTTCATACTCTATCACGTATACTTACTGGGTCCATTCTACACTTATAATACAGTTTTGAGTCACTAAACTCCCAGTAGTGTCCATCTCACAGCTTCATTGTCTTTGCATAGCTGTATCATTGCCTGGCTATTTATGTTCCTGCTCATTTACTTAAAATATTAGAAGTCAGCAAATAAGGAAACAATATCAAGGATTTAATGAGGGGTATTTTAATTATTTTAAGTGTCATACCCTTTCTCTATTCTTTAGAAAATAAGCAAGCAAATTCAGAAACAAAATTAAAGTGGCACTAACAAAAAGCAAACTACTGTAGAAAGAGGACTTTACTTCATTGAATTTCTTTCTTGAGTTGGATCAGATGTCTATCTTAGCCATGCTGAATTTCTCAGCAGTCAAGGCTATGAATTACTATTGGCTGCTTGACTGATTAGACATGGTGCTGGCATGCCTGAGACCTTCCAAACACAGCAGGGGTTACTGCAGCAGCAGACAATACTATAATACTGCAGTATTACAGGCTATGCAGTTTTCTATGCCTTCGCTCAGCTTGTGCAACAGGGTTTATGAGACTCCTTGGAAACTTTCATCTGCAAGCACGGGATAGAGTAGCACCAGTAGTAACTCAAAGCTTTGCAGCTCTGCCGTCTGAAGAGCACAGGCACACTATTTCTAGAAATGCCAAGAAGATAAAAATTCATTGAGGTGTTCTCCTCCATCAAGGCCCTGCCTACCGAAGAAATCATTCAGGGAGGCTCTATATGCAGAGCACTACAGTGCTGTGCAGTGATGCTTAAGCTAGCTCAGGAATCCAAAGTGCATCCTCATATCTATATATTTTGCTTTGCATTTCCTCTCTGTTTGCTACGTTTTTGGTGCTATGACCACCTGCAGAATTCTCAGGGCACTTTAAACTGCAACTAGTTATTGTTTTACAAAAACAAAGAGCCTCCGTGTCACACACGACAAATGCCAAGTTCCACACATACAGCGTGCTCTAGCTGTGCCCTTATTTATCTCGTGACGACCCTGCAAGAGTAACATATATACTAGTGACTGCAAGGCTTAATTATTTTAATTCCGTGGTCCAGGAGTTTTCAGCGGGGTTTCTATACCGCTGGCAGCTTTTGCAGGCTGTAGCAGTGTATCTGATCGCTGGTTTAAGCAGCTGTGATCACATTACACCCACCCCGCAACTCTTCACGCTGGCTGCTTATACAGCGGCAGATTGATTTTTAGCTGCCTCTGTTGGTCTTTTCAGTGCTCCTAGTGAAATTCAGTGAAATTCAGTAATAAAACGCCCAAGCAAATAGAAAATCTTCTGGTAGGTATTTTATGCAGACACCCCTTTTTCAGGAATTAACCCGTAATAACCTACCATATCTTGACAGACAATTGTATGTTTGGTGTGGGGTGTGTGAGGCAAGATGCAGCGATGTCCCTCTGCTACGGATGCTAGCAATGGTACAGATGGCAAAGAGGAGCACCTCCTGGCCTCCTGAGCTGCAGAGCTCAGCAGGTGCTGGGTGATCCTGCATGACAGAGAGTCCTACCAAACAGCGATCAACAGCACCTTGTCTCTTCCAGGAGCAGCACCTCCTGACTTGTGCAGAGTCTCTCCTGGAGCTTTTAAATTCGAGCCCCGGAAAGAAAAATAGTCAAGCAGTGACTTCAAACACTCTCAGCCCCTGCCTCGGGGTGAGGGCTCATTCCAGCTTGACATCTGTTCCAGCCCTGCTCAATCTCTCTATAAAGTGACTCAGTCAAATTAATTCCGTGTCTTTAAACACAGCGTATTTAGAGACCTTTGCTCCTTTGGCTCCATGTCACTATAGCAAGTATGGCCTTCGTATCACTCAGAGAACAGCCCTCAGAGCAGAGGAAAGAGCTGGTGCACAACCAGGTCTCAATCTTATACAGAATTAAGTCACAGCTAAGGCCCCAAACATGAAAATTAAAAAGCACTTCCAGGCCCTCAAACCTTTTATCTGTATTTTCTAATAACTATCCGAAAATTTGCAATTCTGGCAGCTAGGCATTTCAGGCTACAGATGTTTAGAGATCACGAAGAGCAGCCCAAAAGCACAGATGGAGAACACTGATCCCAATCTTAGGCTATTGCCACCTTCAAGGCTTTCCACAGCAGGAGCTGCCATTAGGGAAACCCCAAATGACAAGATGGCCATCAACCAGCAACATCTTTCACATGGAGGTGAGTGTGTAAGTAGGCCAACAGAGACACTCTCTTCTACCAAGCAGCAAGGAAAAAGTTCTATTAAACAGTGAGGTCTCAAACCAGACACTCCAAAAACCTCTCCAGTGATAGTCAGGTGGGAGCAGAACTCTTAACTGTGGTTCCTTCTCCAGTGGATATAGGACCAATGCTTCTATCTTACCACATATGCCTGTTATTGTTATACTGCTCTGAATTTACCCTTTAAAAAAACCCCACAACTAAAATAAATAGGAAAAATACAATCAGCCTGAACAAGAAATAGCAGTGAACAATTAAAATGGAATGAATATCAACTATGCAGAAATATTTGTAATGGAGAGATTAGCTTTCTATAATAAACTCCGGCTTTAACCTTCATAACTTCAACAAAGTAAAACCCAGTCACATGAAATTTCACAGTCATGGTCTCGTGCCAAGGAAAGCTTCTCTGGAAAGTTTGAGGTAGATCAGCCAAGGCATCTTGGAGATATGAGAGTTCCAGAAAAGTGAGGTGTTCTTCATTTCTTGGACTGTTTCCTAATTTTTTTTGGCTCATCATAACTTAAAAATGGTTGGCTTAGACATTCCAAATTTGCTTGGCTACTACTGGCGCCTTTGACTAGTTGCAGGCTATTTTATTACTGAATGTGGGTTTGTGCAAATTCTGAGCGCTGCAGTTGTTAACACCACATGTTGGCTTGTACGTCCTGCAGGCAAGCCAGCCTGGCCCATTGCAGGCTCCTCAGTCACCTCATCAGCTGTGCTCTGGAGGCAGCGCCAAACCACAGGACCCTTCCCTTAGGTCCAACTGGGTGTAAGAATTTGGCTGGACTTTAGTCTCCATGGAGGAGCTACGTTTCACCAGGCTGAAGAGGAGTGGTCCCAAGGTGCTTCCAAGCCTTGCCAGTACCAAAGTGCCTCTCTTGAAAAAGTAAGCATACACCCGTCACAGATGGTTTCCTCCCCAGACTTATTGTCATCCTACTACTCCTTCAGTTCATACTTACTCTCTGATGTACACAATAATTTTCCCAGGGAACATCCACATAACTCCCAAGCACCCCCTCCTCCACGGATTACTGATCCAATCTGGTTTCCATTTTCATTTCCACGGTGACTGCAAACTCTGTGCTGGGGTCTGGGTGCTTCTTCTGCAGCTTATTCTCTTTCTGCTCCATTCCCTCTGTCTCCAAGGCCCTCTTCCAGACAGGAAGCCTCATACACATAGACATAATATACCTCATTAGACTTCTGGGCAGAAAAACCCAGGGGGAGGATTTCAGTCCTCGAGAAGTAAATTTCCCCTGAACAAATTAAAAGCTTTGATGAACCCTAAAAAGACTGTGGGTAAGGAACTCACTCCTGGTGGGTACTGCTCTGTTCACAATCTTGATTTTGATAACAGATACTATGGCAACCTCATGCATCTCTTGACACAGCCTTCAGCATGGTCAACTACTTCAAACAGTTCCCCTTAATTTTTGATATTTCCTTTGATGATGACTGTCACCTCCCGAGTTGCCAGGAAAACAAGCAGTGCACAGCTGATCAGTGGAGAAAAACATTAGAACATTAAAACCACTTCTTGGTGAAGTATGTTTCTACACAGAAAGTGCCTCAGTTACAAAGAGACCTATTCTTTTTGAGATGCACACATGCATGACTCCCATTCATGGGAGCTACAAGAGTGCATCGAAAGTAGAATAGGCTTGAAAGTGTCTGCATTTACCAAACAGTGATTCCACACAGAAGTGCTTTTTGAGAATGACTGAAATACTGCATCTTACTTTTGCTCTTCAGAAACAAAAAATACATTACCAATACCACGACCACACTGCCTACATTTAAAAAAAAAAAAAAAGTGACACATGCACAAAAGAATCTATAAAATATAAACAATCTACCTAGTAGATAGGAAGAACTGAGGTTTTTTCCACATTTCTCATCCAATTGCAGAGTTATCAGAGCTCTTTTATTTGTACTGGCTTCGTATATCTGTTCTGCCACTTCTTAAATGCAGATAATCTACCTCTGCTCTTCTCAGGAGAGACCATGCAAAGCGCAGCCAAGTTTTACAAAATCCACAGCGCTGTGCTGGGTCGGCACAAACCTTCAGAGCACCAAGGCAAGCTGCAGGAGGAGGACTTCTCTCTTAGTCCCCCACAGAGCTCAAACAGCTTCTACTGCCCTTTGGGAAGGGGTGCTACCCGGCTCCACCTTGCCGGCCACTGCGTGAGCTAATGAAAGGAGCATGAGGAGGATTCTGCAGGCGCTTTCCTCCCCCCCAATCCGCAGAGGGCCAGTCACAGTCTGACCCTAACTTAACACTCGGGCTGTAAACTTACTTAACACTTGTGGAAGAATTTATTTTTTTTCAAACATACTGATGGCAGCATATGGCCCATCGACAGGTTTATTATTGTAAGACACTTTTTCCACCAGGTTATAGTCTTTTTTATAAACATATGTTTCAGCACATAATAAAATCCCTAAGAACTGTTTCTGAAACATAACCACAATGCAGGCACAGAAACTACTTTTCGAGGTTTGTCAAGATAATGAAAGAAACAATCTTTTAGGGGACTTCCAGTTTTCTAAATGTCTTTTTTCTAAAGGTCTTTTAAATCTAAGAGAGTCGAGAGTTATGCATGTTAAACAAAACCCCCCCAAAAAAGAAAAAGAAAAGTGAGTTCTCTTTGTTAATGCCACATTATTCTCCATTTTGTCAAAGCAATCATTTTTATGCTTAGTAAAACTTCTCCTTCCGCTAAGTAGACCTTTTAACTATGCTTTAAATCAGAACATGTGTTTTATGGGTGAACGATACACTTCTGAAAAAGAGGTGGCATATTATAAAGAAAATGTCAACAGCACACAGCTACAGCCACGCAAACTCATCAGTGTAAAACCACCCTTGGTATTCTGTGCCCTTCAGCTGTGCTAATAAAAAAAAGGTCTGTGTGTGGAGTCAAGGTAGTTAGATCACGGCCTTGCATCCATCTGCAAGGCTATATCCAAGTTAAATGTCTAAAAACATGTCACTGCTTGATTTTCCTATAAAGTGCATTTGTGTTCTTAAGAAATAACGCTTTTTGCCTATCAGTTATAATGCAATTTCTACGCTAGCGCCACAATCTTTGGAAAAAAAGAATCACACAGTGTACACCGCTTCAAAAAATTCCTGTGCTCCTCTTATTCTTAATGCTTCCTGGGCAATGCCTCATGATATATTTAGCCCAAGCGGGCTTTGTTTTAAAACCACCTTCTTCAATACGTCAAAATATGACCCAACTCACGTTATGTTTGCTAAGAGCTTTGTTTCCTACTACCCAAGTTTATTGTCTCCTGCTGAAAAGGAGCCTGCAGCTGGAATACAAACTAGGGCTCACAGGGCTCCAGATCCAAAGCCTTGAACTTAAAAGCAGTGCAAGACCATTCCTTGATTTTACAGGACCAGGTATCAGGCCTGTACTTCACTGAAGACACTAGAAGAGGCCTTACAGACTGTATGATACAATACATTAAATACACCTTAACCACTAGGGAAAAAAAAAAAAAAATTGCAACCACTTTTGGACATTTCTTTGGCATTTAGGGAATTGTGGAGGAGAACGAGCACTTCTGGGTTCCACTGCACGACACACACACCCCCCATGACACTCCCCACAAAACACATATGTTTTAAGACACTGGAAAAAATAATCAGTCACCAGCAGATCTGAAGCTTAAAGTAAAAAAAAAAAAAAAAAAATCCCTATTTTTATCATAGGCATACTGTTATAATTGGCATGCGTGAGTTTGCATTCAAAGAAAACTCATTTGTTAAAATTAATCACCGACTTCTCAGACAATTTGTCAGTAACTACTATCAAGTCCGGACACGATGAGCTTCACTGGGAGACAAAAGCGTGCCCTCTACAATGCTTCCACGGGATGACACCCTAAGCCCGGGGAAGCTTCCGAAACATTTCGCGAGCAACTTATTCAGATGGAGCTGGGACCTCCTGGCCGCTGCTGTGCGCTCGGCGGCTTTTTACCGACGGAGCCTCTCCAGGAGAGCCAGGCCAACAGCTCCCACAATAAAACCCGCTCTTTCTCCACCGGCAGCCAGAGGAGGATTGGCAACCGGCGCATCCCGACGCGGTGTTTGGAAGCACTTCACTGGCAGGATGGGCTTGAGGCTGAGCTGAGGCGTGACCTGCTCGTTAGCCACTCCGAGGAGCCTTTCGACAAGCGGGCTTGGCTCCGTGCATCTAATTGCGGTGGCCGCTCCCATGATGTGGAAACCCGTCTCTATTAGAAAACACATTTCACAGGTGACTAAGCAGCCATCGGATGGTAACAGCTTTTATTTGTTACTGACCTCTGCTCCCCGTCGCAGCGGAAGGGTGAACGGCTTGATGTCCCCTTGCCAGGCCAGAAACAAACACCTCTGCCTCTGTGTACAAAATTTTTAAATACCCACAACAGCGCTTTTTTTTTCAGATTTGCAATGCATTGTGTTAAAACAGCACTCCAAACTAGCACTTCCCTACCTAGGAACCAGCCTCATGAAATTAATGTTTCATTCTGCGCCGCTCGGTTATGCAGGTATCTGAAAAGTGAGGGCACAAGGGACCACGACTGTAGAGCACATCATTGCATTTTTATATGCAAAAGGTGTTTACTTATGTCTCCATCCCTCAAACGGAATTTCATGGGCAGAAGAGACTTGGTATTTCAGAGAGAGAGGATCAGAGCCTTTGCTGAGGGACAGACAGGACAACAACCAGACCAAAAGTAGTCCCTTCCAGCGGCAGACTGAAAGACAACTCCACTACCAAAATTAAATATAGATCCCTGCGTAGCACAGCTACTTTAAACTAAGGATCCTGTGAAGATCCCTCATCAAATTTTACACTCTCCAGACCTTTAGCTCCATCAATGACATAATGAATTCACAAAGTTGTGGAACAAATCACCCCATCTCACTAAATCCCCTACATGTGGTGGGGCCACGCATCTTCTACCCAGACAGATGGGTATCACAAGGGAAGAAGAAACTTTCCACCGTTAACAGCCATTTGGTTCACATGATTTTGCGCTGAGTCCCCAGCAAGCACTCGGAGTCCCCCCACAACCCTGGCTCTAGACCGCCCTAATCTTGGATAGCAGTCATACAACTTAATACATCGAGCAGCAGCAGACTGTACAGAACCTGCCGTGAATACTACTCCAATGACAAACGCAGAGCTATGCAATGAACAACGTTTACTTTTCACTTCCATTTCAATTTCTGACGTGCAACCTTCCAGACAGCACAGTGCGGTAGCAACATGCCACCAGTCCTATCTCCAACGGTCACGTCTCCCATGGAATATAACAACAACGCAGGCCACCGCATCCCACAGCCCAGCTCTGCTCCATTTCCCCAGTTCCCACTGAACCCCTGGCCATCTTCAGCAGCGCGGAAGATGTGGCTTCTCCAAAGTGGCTGGCGTCACAAGAGGGCTTTGAAGGCCTGTAGACCAATAGGCTCTGTCAGAGCATCTGTCAGGAGCAAGTTCCCAAGGTCAAGGACCCCCCATCAAGAACACTGGAGACAGCTCCCTGACATTTAACTCTTCAAGCATTTATCCGCCTGGGAGTAGCCAATCTTTGAAAAATGCGTACAGCAAACATAACAATTTTGGCATGCTTTGCCCTGAAGGCCAACCATCAAAGCACTGTTTCCAGTCTCTGTAAAATTTTCAGACCAAATAAAAATGAATCTGAATTTCTTTTCAAAATTGCTTTTCTCAGAGTGTTATTGATGAAGAAAATCAGTTTTCTATGGTTGTACCATAGAAAAGACTGGATCTAAAATAGAAAACGCTCATAAAACCCATCACAAATATCAGGGTTTTTTTACATTATTCTCAGGAACAGTATGTTAGTTGTAGTCAGCTTTTCATATGATCTTGTACCCTAAATATGACATGAGCTCTATAAATTCCATTTATTATGGAATTAATATATACGATTAAGCACATGAAGCAGGGGTTGCTGTATCTGGACCCTTTAATGTAAGTTCTTTCTGGCACAGATTTCATCCCATGCCACAACTTTTACATTCTTAAAACAATTTTCAAGACACACAATGTCACCGGAAGAAAAACTCTTAACTTCAGTAAGCATTTAAAAACTTTCAGAAAAAAAAATATAATTGCATCTTTCTCAGTTGGGTCATGGTTTAGTAAATACCTAAATACAACTGATAGAGCTTTAAAGAAGATCAAAACATACTACTATATGATGGCAAGCTGAGCAATTGCTCTGAATTACTACCAGCAAAATCAAAATGCAACTGTTTTTAGTTATGCAAATTGGAAATGTAGTGGCATGACTGCAAATGAGAGCCTAAAAAGTGCAAAGTTCAGGAAAAAGCCACGCATGCAGCTGCTCCAAAAATAACCATGGTCAGATAAAGGTCTGAAAGCAATTATTTGGGCTGAATATTGTACACAGACCACTGCACTAAGCTTCTATAATTAAACAAGACAAAAGTTCAGATGGTGCCTAATAAACCATTTACTACATTAATTATATTCAAGTGTGGCAGTCTAATGCCTGGTAATAACTAACACCAAGGGAAATAATTTAAAGAAAAGTATCTGATGTAAATTTCTTTCTTTTTCATTCATCAGTATCAGTGTTACTCGCCAGCCTTTCTAACACACTTCAAACGCATGAAAGGGATACTGCTTAGTGTCAGGAAGAGCTATTCCAGGGTTGTAAACCTTAACTCTGAGGAAGCCAACAGCCTTACTCGACAAAAATGATTTCTCCACTATAAAAGCAGCAGCAAAGCCAGAATTTTCGTTCCTTGAATCAAGTCCTTACGCCTTTGTTCCAAAGTTGCGGTGTCACAGGGGCGCCCCATCTTTTTGTAGCAGCAGCAGCATCTCAACAAGATCTTTGCTGATCAAGTTTTCCCACTGACCCTATTCCCTGAATTTGCCTTTACACCGATCATGCAGTGTTTCTATACATCTGCAATTTTTACAGTGTTTGCAGCAATTTCTTATCAAGATTATCTTAATTATCTTATTATCTTATCTCTAATATTATATTAGAGAGTTATTAGATATATTTTGGCTTCTTTTAATGCCATTAGTAGCTAAATACATGGAAAAAGAGCCAGCACCATATGCCCAAGTACGTCTCTGTAGACTGCCAGCCAATTGCTTAGCAAATACAGAGAAGTTCCCAAAACACAACCTGAAAATTACTGCAGAGAGATTTGCATACAATTTCTGATGGACGAGTAGCATTCCAACAACTTATGCAAAATCCAGCATGCTCCGCTAGTGTATGCGGTAACTAGCGTACACAGCATCGATTCACAATGCAAGCATTAGGATGCTACCAACAGGATGCTGTTTTATCTCATTTCACTAATCCAAAATAGAACAACAAAAAACAACAACTCTGTAGGATTACAGTTATTTTCTATTTTGCTTTCTTAATTTTAAATAAATCTTATTTGCACACAACTCCATGTTTAATCTAAGAGGGCATATAACAATCATTTTGCAGATTTCAAAGAAGAATGGAGATAAGGTGAACATATAACTTTATCCAGAATGTCTTCTCACTGGGACGTTTACAGATGGAATCCTAACATCCGCCTAAGTTCCTTTTATAAAGTTTTTATAACACTTTCTCTATTGTTTGGGCTTTTCCTTTCCTCAGTTAGAAAACATATCACAAAACATAGACGTGGAAGTCTGCAACTTTTCAGCAAACCTCTAACATTTTGTATACATCCTCCAGCTCTGAATGTGCAGCATGGACAATGCTGGGAAATCCTGTCCTCTGCCCAGATAAACCATGGAAGAAAAAGAGTTCTCCGGCTACCACATCAGGAGTTGTGGAGGTCCTAAACGCCATCACAGAAGGCTTCTGCCTAGGAATAGTTTGAAGTCTTCACTTACAAGACCTCAAAGCCAGCACTTTCCCAGCAAATGGCAAGTGGAGCTTCAGCAGAGCTGTCTGCTAAGAAGCCCCTCTGTTATCAGCTGCAGAATTGGTGCCGAATACCCTTGGGTTTGAATACACAGGCAGGACCTCACCTCCAGACCCTTCATCACAGCTTCTCATTCAGCGACAAATAGCACATCTCCTTCCCAACAGCTTTTGGTGTTAGCAAGACACAAACAAAACCAGTAGGTAGCCACCGAAGGATTTCCAGTCAAACAGTATTTTAATCAGAAAGTACTTATGAAAGAAAAATGTCTATAAACTTTACTTCAAATTTAAAATAATAATAAAAGTCCCTGTTAAAAAAAAAACCAACAAAACACAAACCTGCAAGAGTTTTATCTTTAAATGGAAAAACTGTAGTAATTCTTTTCACATATCCAAAAGTCTCACACTATCAAACCCAGCTGAATTATTTTTGCATGAATTTTCCAAGTAACAAAAAAAATAATAAAAAATACATATAGATCTGTTAAAATTACCTGGACGCAGACACCACAGCTGGAAAGTTTCATTGCAAAGGGTTAAAGCTCAGAAAGTTTGCAAGACTGAGAAAAGAAAATCAGATTGAAAACCAAGCAAAAACCTTAACCTTGAGGTTTGCTGCTGCCTCCTACCTATCACTTAACATTTCTCTACACATGAAGAAATGACTAAATCGTACTCCAACAGTTACCAACTAAAATTGCTCCAACGAGTAACCTCATCAAATTTTTTTCTAGTACCAACTGAAACACATTACCATGACAGAATTAACTACAAACGGTAGTTGAGTATTAGAGATGATAATGTTCCCAATAAAACATATAAGCAGATGACAAAAGTGATCTATACTGCTTATTGGAGGTAAATACGCAGAGACCTTTTCTTCCCTTTGAGAATATCGATTTTTATATACTAATACGACTGCCTAACTATTTATAAGTGCAATCTGCAAAAGCAAACACAGAACTAATAGAATAGCCTCTGAATAGCAAGACCCACCCAAAAAAAGGTCTCATTTAAATTCCTGAAAAGCACTGCTTCTCTAAACACATCTACTCCAGCTCCCTTGAGCAGGCGAACCTCCCTAAAAACACACCCTACGCGCTCCCCGCGTGAAAACTGGGAAGCCAAGAAGCCACTAAGCCATGCCACCGGGAATCCGTATGGCTTCACGTATAGGATTTTCCTTCCAGCAAACGCTGCACAGGAGAAGCCCTCCCTCTCACCACCCCTTCCCCCCC
>JAOQGH010000001.1:142095941-142120966 GCA_025769975.1 Gallinago jamesoni
GGTTGTAGGGGTGCTGGGGGCAGCGTCGCATCTTCCCCGCGTGGGGTTAGGCGTGGGGGGGGGAAGTGCGTGGAGCCGGAGGCGGCGGGGGTACCTTCCCCCGCGCTGGCCGGGGGAGGGATGCCGCGGGAGGGGGTGGATGCTGCGCCTTCGGGGGTCTGCGCCGGAGAAGTTCGAAGCGGGAGGGAAGGGCGGGAGGCGGGCGAGCGGCTTCTCCCCTCGCCTTCCCCCGGCCTTGGCGAGCGCGGAAAGCGCCGCGGGGCTCGGGCACCGCGGGGGGCGGCCGAGCTATGGCACCGGGACCCCCGGTTGAGGGGAGGTCTCCGGAAAGTTGAAGGCACGGTCTTTGTACCCAAGCCCACCCACGTGAGCCGAGGCGGTGGGGCTCTCGCACCCACGCGGCGTGGAAGCGCCGCAGCCAAGCTTCGGCTCTTTTAAGACGAGGCTGCGTTGATTAAGGAAATATTTTAAGCATAAAGGTCTCCTGAGAAAGAAACGCATTAACTCGCGCGTAGAGCGGGTAGGAGAACGCCGCGATGCGGGGCTGGTGGATCAGCGAGCACAAAGGAAGCGAGGGATCAAACAGACGGTGAAGGAAGGAGGGTGCGGGGTCCCCCCGCGCCGCCGGACCCAGGCGACACCCGTCGCCCCGGCCGTGCTTTCGGCGTCGCTCCAGCGGCACGGAGAAAGAGGAGTGTTTGCCCTGCAATCCTGGCTATCCTTTCGCAGCTCGCCGAAGAGCTAAAAATACCTTAAAGCACGTTTTACTGTCTTTGTTCAGGTTTGAATAGCAGTTTACTTTGCAAATAGCCCGAGGAAGTCTTCGCTTACAAATAAATCAGTGCAATGATAGATAACCTTTATTGTGCTGAATCTGTGCTCGAAGTTAAGCGTCTGTGTAAATGCATCTGAGGCTGTAGCTTCTTTGTGCCCGTGTTTGTAAGGTGTAAGAGATGACTGGAACAACGTGCCTGCGAAAGGCATGCCTTCAAAGCTGTGAGTCAAGTGTCAAAAGCAAAACAGTACTGAAGTAAAAAAAAAAGAAAAGATACCGTTTGCTAAATTAAGAGGTACATCACGGGGATGTAAAACACAAAATACAATCAAGAATAGGCTAACAGGTTAAAAGGAAAATACTAATTTTCAAATAACACTCCACACCAAAAGCAAAAATAATGGTTGTAAATCCCGGAGAAGTCCATCCACTTCATTTAACTGAGAAGTTTCATGAATTGCAAAGCAATTAATGAATAAAAATAACTTTTTTCCCCTCAGCCTAAGACATTGTGAAAACAAATTTCAAACCTAGAGCTAATTTCTTCAAATATATAAAAATCCTCATTTATCAGTGTGCCGTGTTGCAAATGAGTTGTCTTAAATAATCATAGAATCATCTAGGTTGGAAGGGACTTTCAAGATCATCTAGTCTAACCACCAACCTAACTCTGACCAAAAAAACCCAACTAAACCATGTCCCCCAGCACTATGTCAACCCATCTTTTGAACACCTCCAGGGGTGGTGCCTCAACCACTTCCCTGGTCTTGACATTCTTCCCCAGGAGGGTGGCACAGGAGGGGGAATGTCTGTTCCTGGACTTTCAAAGACTTGACCAGGCTAAGTCATGGTGGTGGTGGTAGCAGGTTGGACTTAAGACCTCCTGATGCCCATTCTACCAACTCCGGGATTCTCTGAAGTCCTCTATGTGCCCTGCGTTAAAATAAAAATAAAGACAACAAAAATGCTTTTGAAAAGGACTGTGATGTAGATATATCCACAGATTGGTTCTATGGACACACCGCTGCTTGAAGGATACTCCTGTATAGCGTTCATTCAAGAATCTAAATTTATAAACATAATTAGCAATTAAGGGATAGATATTTTCCCAGTATTTTTTTTCCCCAGGCTTGCTGCATCTGTCTATGAAATAATGTGCTGGCTCGTACAATAAACCATAAGTACGTGTTTTAAGAATCAAAGTAAAAGGTAGATGCTGCTCACTCATTTTTTTTATTTATTTAATTAGTTTTAAGTAGGAATCTAAATTTGTAGACCTCTACAGACTTTTCCATCTGTTACTATTTTAAAATATGCTGTTCTTTAGTAGGCTCATTTTTTAATATACCAGGGAAATAGAATTTCAATTTGGAACAGAATGTAAAAGAATAGCATAATTAAGTGAATATTACAGGGGAGCTGGTAGCATTAAGATCTTCTACGTGGGAATCTGAGATTGGTTAAACACAGTATTAGGAGAGCTTGTCACCCCAAAACTTCCCTCTTTCAGAAAAGACTTCCAGAATGGGTGGCTGGATTGGTGACAAATAATGCTGGTTGAGCGTAATTTTTATTAACTGCAGTAGGAGTCTTCCCTACACATTTAAATGTAAAATTTATCTGCAGAAGGCAGGTGGAGTTAGTCTGCAATCCAATAGGGTTTACTTCTGCCTTTGACATTTTGCATTTGGTTTGGGCTCTGAACTCCAAAATGGAAGAGCTCTGCATCCTGTATTCCTGACCATTGGCCTGATTCTGTCTTCGGTATCAGTGGTGCAATAGCACCAGGAAAGTGAATTGGGATAAGGCTGGTGAGATCAGCATCAGGCCTTCGTGACATCGGAGCAGCCTGGGGACAGCTTTGAGATCAGAGAACAAAATAATTGCTGGCAAGTCCAGAATGGTAAAGAATTTACTTTCATATGTTCACAGCTTGCAGAATCTGTCTTTTATATAAATTGATAACAATAGGGTAAAGTTACACACAGTTGCTGTTGCTTTGTTATTGAGTTTGACTACTGGTATAGGTGCATCTATCACTTGGTTTTGTTACGGTATTGAAGCAGTGCATATAAATAAAAGGGATAAATAACCTAATTTACTATGAGCAAGAGTCACAGTATATTAAAAACTGTGACACAGGGAAAGCTTTTGCCTCTCCTGGAAAAAGTTTTCTAACAGATGTTTGTAGTCATCATTTAAACTGGCAGGGTACAGTACACAAAGATCCCTAAAGCCCAGGCACAAACTCATTCAACCTTTTCAAAATATATGCCTCCACTGATGTAAAAGGGAATTTTCCCATTGACTTTACCAAAGCTGCATTTCACCCAAGGGATTGCAATTTTATTGCAGAACTACTCTGGTTTTGAACAAAAGAGGTGCTCTTAAGTTTACGTTAATGAGTAAGCCCTGGGTACCCGCAGATCACCCACCTCCCACTTCTCACAGTTCCCTAAGATAGTTTTCTGCCATTAATCCGTGAGGGGATGTGTTAGGTGGGTTACTGCTCTCTCTGCAAACCCTGAGGCAGCTTGAGGGCACATGCTGTCCCTGTTTGGGGCAGGGAAGGAAGGAGCATGCCTGTTCCCACAGCACCTTGGGAGGCGGTGGATCTCCTAGCCCTTCAGAACGCTGCCTCCCCTCTGGCCGGGCATTCCCATCCCGCTGCACCCAGAGGGACCTGCTGTTGTCACATGCTGTGTTTCTTGTTAGTCCTGACCTGCCTTTTGTTTCTAATCATCAAGCAAGTTTTAATAAGCTGGAGTTGCTCTTGTTGGCTTCTGCATACCTCAGATGCATTTCAGTGTTGTAGCTGTTCAGATGCAGACATGAATTTAGGATTGGAGCCTACAGAGCTCAATTAACAACTCTCCCTTAGGAGAGAGTGTGGCCTGTTTTCCTTTTCTCATATCATCTTGTGGCAGGTGATTGGTAGAAGTGCTTCCTCTCCAAAGCAAGCTGTTTCTTTGCCCTTCAGAAACATTCTGGTGAAATCCTCCCCAACTCAGTGGTGAGGTGGTTTGGTTTCACATGTGTACCTACATTTGGCTGGGCTCACAGGGCTTATTGCATCCTGGCTGATGGGTGCTGTTGTGTGTACAAGGTGTTTCTAAGAGTTCTTTTTGTTTGCGCAGAAAAGCCGGGGAAAAAAAAAAAAAAGAAGGGGAGGGTGTTTGCCAGCCCAGCATAGATGATCTCCGAAAGAAATGTGCATCCTGTTGCATGTGTGTCTGGAGAGCCAGCCCATTTTGCAGGGCAGCGGTTGTTGCATCTCAGCAAGGTGAGGTAGGAGATGCAGTGGGTGTTAATTTGGATCCTGCCACCAACTGCACGCTCCACCATCTCTGAGGCAGCCCTGGAACTCAAAGGGATGAAGGGCACAGTTTCTTTCTAGTTTTCTCTGCTCTTGAGGGAAAGTGCTAACTTACTGCTGACCTGACTTGTATTAATAAATAATTCTTTTCCTTCAGTGCTGGCTCAGATGTAGAAGCTGGTAAGCAGAGTCACAGCCAATTCTTTGCTTTTCTCTCCCTCATATTTACCTTAGGAATGAAACACAGACTTCCATGTCCACAGCATGGACTTCCAACCATACAGGGGTCACCTATCCATTTACTCCCTTGCATGTGCGAGTCACCTCTGTGACCTCCTTGTCAAGGAGACAGATTCATCAGAAACAATAACGAGATGAAATGAAAAGACAAAGGTGCCCAAGCTATCTTCAGCTTGGATTTTTCTGCCAATTGTCACATTACTGCAGAAGTCATCTCCAATCTTCAAAAAAGATGAACTTCAGCTGCATTTGTTACAACAAGTGAGTAACAGGGTGGGGTCTTAAACATGTGCAGGGCAGGGAGCTCCCTTCCATCCCCTCTGGCACTCCGTCCCACCAACCTGCAGCCAGTGTTTTTGTGGCACTGCACTAGTGTTATAGGCAGTCGTACAGTTAAAGCCACAAACATTGCAAATCTCTGTCCCTCACATTAAGAAGATTGCCACAAAGCCTTCACAAGCAAAAGACTGTAGCATCCTAAAGGACATGGGCAGTAAAATATTCCTAAAAGTTGGCTGCTTTGATGAAGTCGAACAATGATCTCATCCACTTTTCTGCTGAAGCTCTGGAAGCTTCTGTCCATTTTCCCGCCTGTTATATATTTCTAATAGTAGCACTTATTGGATGCTATGTGCCTTGACTCCTTGTCAACTTCATTTCAATGGAAGTTGAGGATACTAAAGTAATTTGCAGCCTTTAGACAATTTTTATTAAAAAATCAGTCAGTACAAAACTTCACTGGAATTCAAAACCTGGATATTCTGTATATGTAATAAATGTCTAGAGATAGATGAGTTTTGGACCAAATTTTATACACAAAATTACTCAGAATTAATCTCTGCCTGCACTCTGCGCGATTCTGATTTATGGAGGCATTATTGATGAGCTGCAGTGGGCTGGCTCTTTGGTTGAAAAGGTTAACTGAAATGAACATGTTTTTATGTAGCAGGTTTTTGAAGAAAGAAAAAAAAAAAAAGAAGTGCTGCATCTGCTGAATCATCAGGACAGGAGAATGGAGACAAAAATTGGTTTGGGAACGACAGTATTCTCAATGTGCAGTGGGGTACTTCCTTCGAAAGAAGAAATAGTATTTGCTGGGATGATGTTATCAGCAGGGAGGCAAATAGATATTCACTGCCTGAAAGCCTGGCGGGCAGATGATGCCCTTTCTGCCCAACCTGCCTGCCACAGCACACGCTCGCTCACAGGCAGCCTGACCTGTGCAGAGAGAGGGCAGGACAGCGTGCAAGGCCAGAATTAATTGCTTCAGGCCAGGCAGCAAGTTGTGCACCCACATGGGTGAGGGGAGGCCTCTCCTGTTTTTGCTGTTGCTTCCCCCTTCTCTGACCTCCTGCCAAAACCTCCTGCCTGGACAGGTTTGATGTAGGGCCCCCGGACCTGAAGGGATCTAGAAGATCCTTCAGGGTCTCCTCATCACCACAGCCATCCTCCATCTTCCTAGGTCAAGGAGTTATCAAATGTAACTGAAAAGTCCAAAAATCGTGCTCCTATACTATTTGGTTGAAAAGCTCTCAAAAATTCATCCTCGGTGCCTACCTCCAGTCCAAGCTTCCCTCCTAGTGTCGCCTGGCCACTAAACAGAGGCACTTGCTGTTCAAGGGCAACATGCAAAGTTCCCGCAGGCAGAGAAGTGTCTCAAATCAGGTGCAATCAAGGGCAAGATTCATAGCCTGAAGTGGGACTGTGGCTTTGCAGAAGTCACGTACAGTGGTTTCACCCAGTTAGGAACCACCGAAAAAAGTTAGTTTTCTGGCAGGAATTACTTTATACTTTGAAAATGGGTCATTATTTTCTTGTTGATTTAAAATGCGAGGGAGCTTTCCCAGGAGAAGCTGGGTTGCTGGTTATTCATTGCTCCAGAGCTGGTTATTGCCAGTACACTGTTTCATGTAACTTTGTAGCTGGACTGGGAAATGCTGCCTTGCTTTCTGTTGTACATGGCCTAAAAAAACCTCCACGACTTGATCTCCATTGCAGGGGAGTGCAGATAGATCAGCGTAGCGAAGCTGAGCTCATCATGCATACTTTCCAAATGCTTTAAGACAAATAAAGAAATATGAACAGTGCAGTGGTTTAATGGCTATTAGCGTACATACAGGCTATGTGTCATACTTTGTATATGCAAATACATTTTTTAAAGGCAGTTAAAAACACAATTAAACTACACTGGCTTTAGCCAATTACTGTCACAGAGCGAGTCAGCAAATTTTACCCTCCACTGTTAATAGGAAGAGTTGACAAAACCTGCTCCTGTCTTGCTTTGGTGTTTTCAGATCAAAGCTTTACAGTCCAAACATTACCTGGTTTGTTTAAATAATAAAGGCAGAACTTCTGATGTTAAAGAGAAACAACTTTGAGGCTGGTTGATTTTGTGTTCCCCACCTTTTTGGAGACACAAAAGATAGCACGCAACTTTTTTCTACTTTGCAAGGCTCTTGAATGTGTTGCAGTTACATCTGCAAAGATGTTAAATAAGTTGTTGAAATTGGTTAAATAGAAGCTATTATATGAAAAATGGGCAAGTAAATAGAGGCATAGAAGAAAAGCTGTGTTTTGAAATGGTGTCACTTTTCTGCAAGGAATAGGCATTGAAAAGACAACTTTAATTAAAGTCTTTATTTTCCAGCACATTTCACAGTTTAAAGATAGTAAACAGTAAGCAGTGTTTCCCACTTGGTGATAAAATTTACTCTTTACTCTGAAAAAAAATAATTAAGACCATTTTGTGCAGGGAACATTCTGCTCCTGTATATAGCACCGGGTATAACAGGAGCAGAATTGTCCTGTTGTCAGGAGGTAGGTGGCATGTGGGGACCTGTCACCACAGCTATAAGCACGTATCCCTTTTCTTGATTCTCTTACCCCAGCTGAAGTTGCCCCAGCCCCTGTCTCATCCAAGTCTTCCTGCACAAAAGTGAACTTAACCGTTTCTCACTTTTCTATGCTCTTGCTTTTCTCTCTCTCTCCCCCCTGCCTCCAAACCTGCCCGTTTTATCTTCCAAACTTTCCTCAGCTTTCTTGCAATGCCAGTACCCTTCTCAAATTTGCAGTTCGCTCCCAGACAGAAATCTGGGAAAAGGGGGGGTGAAGAAACGCATAAAAATCTAATTGAAAAAGTTGGAGGGCAATGTTTGAGAAACATTGTTTTATTTTTCCTGTTGTTTATAAGGAAATGGCTCAGGTGGAGGCAGTTGTGGTTCTAGTGTATAGGGCAGCTTCCAACTCCCAGACATTTATTTTAGTCACACAGGAAAGGTGGCAGAGAGTTGGGAAAAGGGAATTAATGTTAGCCTTGGCTGGAAAATAGAGTTTGGTTTGAAAAAAGAGAAGAAAAGAAAATAAAATGTCAAGACTTTGTTCTTCATTGAGGTGAAACAGAAGCCTTTTGAATAAGTTCAAGGAAAAACACGCTTCCAGAAGAGCCAGTCATCAGCATACTTCTCTGGGATGTGGAAGATTTCAGGTGTACGTTCTTACACTTCCTCACTAGGAACAGGCACTTGAACCCCATATCCCAGTTGGACACTTCGTGGCTTCTGGCTTGCCTCTAGTAAATGCGTCACTTTCCCTCTGGATTTTGAACAAGAGTCTTGAACTGCGAAAGAAAATGTCATTGAAACTAATGGGTTTCTATTTTCATTAAATTGCAATTTACTGGCAAAAATAAGAGTTTGAAAAATTGTTGGCAAGATCAACTGAGCATATATAGCTCTCAGAATAGAGGGGATGCTAAAGAAAAATATTTGGGTCCAAACTCTGTTCTCAGCTTCAGTGGCAAAATACGGGTGCAGCTGAGGGCAATGTGCCCTTGCCCTTTGGTTTGCCAGGGAAATAAAACATTTCTCCAAACAACTGAATTGAATATTGTGTCTCTTTTGGTACAGTGACGATTACACAACACTGTTTATTCTCTTCTTTTTTTTTCATCTCATCCAACATTCACAGCTCAGATTTCTACGGTTACTCCAAGTTGGTTTACTGTATGATGCAAAATGAAAGTCAAGTTAATTTCGCGCTCTACCCACCTCAGTCTGATTAACGCAAATTAAATTTTGTGCTAATAAGATTGAGTGTGTGACCATAATTGGAAACCCTTGAGTTCCTCTGACTGCAGGGAAAGTGCTGGTTTTCCCTCCACCATGAAAAGATTTGAATCATAACATCTGGGAAATTTGCAACAAACAATGGTATCAATTTGGGGCGTCCGTATAAAGTTTATTCTGTTTCTCATCAGGGACCATGAATACATATCTGGATCAGATTGCTGCAGCCCTTGGACCATTTGGCCCATCTGCCCACCAGAGGAAGGCTAAAGGAGCAGTGACACACACCTAATAAGAGGGAAACGCTGAACATCTGTGTTTCTCCATTACACGGAAATCCTCTTGGGCTAATAACTGGCTGCTATACCTTAAATAAGTGGACAATTTTTGGAGTCTGTTACCATAGTCTGAGCAAGTCAAGTCAGCGGGGAGTGTTACTAAGGTCGGGATCTTTTACCAGCCATTGGGAGAAGGAGGAAGCAAGAAGCAAGAACTGGAAGCAAGAGCTGATAGACTGGCTAGAAGGGAAGAGAAGGGAAGGGAATGGGAAGCAAAGCAAGGCAAGGCAAGGCTTTGATCTAAAGACAAAGAAAGCTTCAGAGTGGTAAGGAAAGAGTATGGTAAATGTAAGTTTGAGTTGATAGTCCTATTCCATTTAGATCTCTATATTTCTTGCATTTGCTAAAGCAAAGAGTGGTTGTTTTCCTCAACTCCAGCAATGCCCTCTTGCTCTCACTATTACCTGGTCTCAGAAGAAGAAAGTTGTAAAACTACTACTAGTAAAACTACAGCAGGTAGAGTTTGGGAAAAGGGTGACTGTAACTTCTGGGACTATAGGAGATCCTGGTATCTATCAATGAAGTCATGCAGCTGTGCAAGACTGAGCTGCGTTTGTAAGGCAAAGGAAATGTGCCCAAGTACCTGGCATCAGAGATGATGCAGGAGCACACTGAGATTTAAATAATGTAGAAGCACATAAATCCTGTTGGAATACAAACAGAGAAGCCTAGTGAATGTCAAACAGGATGGGAGTAGTTGTAAATATACCTGCATTATTAAGGAGTATCTACACTTCCTGATGGGAATTTGTGGAGATGTATGTCATCCATGGGCTACCACCTTTAGCAGCAGGAACATTATGATTACACAGCAAGTTTATTAAGTATGAAACAAGCCAGCAAACTCTTTAAAAAGCAAAGTCTCTTACAGCATACCATCCTAATAAAAGGTTTGAGGGTCAGAAATGTCACCACTCATCAGAGAGCTGTTCAGCTGATGTTTTGAAGTCAAGCCCTACTCTCTAACCCTGAGATCAATGGGAATTTGCTACTATTTTCTATGGAGGCAGGATCAAACCCAGAGGCAGGATGAAACACCTAACTGGAAGAACTGTGGCACTACTTTTGTGTGTCTCTATGAGGTCTGAATTTAGTTTTAGCAATATAAAATGGGCTTCTCCTATTTGTCCTCTGTCTTTCTGACAAACAACCTTATAAAGTAAACATTCACAAAGCAGAAAGAACAGATTGTGCATGGCTATAACACAACATGTTTTTAGTCTGACTGCCCCATAATATATGAAAATAAGACTACAAAAGAACTGTAAATAAGACAAAGGTCTGAGCACAAGCTAGCCTACTTGTACATCATTTCTATTGCAAAATGAAGCAATGGGACCTGGGGTTGTGTAGTAAATAGCCCTAAATTTCTTCCCTCCCTGTTGCTGTGGGAGTATAATTTAGCTGGGGAGTATTGTCTGTTTGTGACATCATCTTGAAACAACAGCTTTAAAAATGGAGACAGGTAATATTCCCCATTAATTACATTCCACATCTGTATAGCATATACATTGCACTGGGGTTAAATAGAGCAACATTTGGCAAGGGGCTTCATGAGTATCTGTAGCCAGTTTTCTCATGTACAGTTTTCTCAACCTTTTGAAGAATTGAAGAAGATTGGTCTCTAGCAGTGGATGGGGAAAGGTAGGATTTTAATGAGGTATTAGTGAAACAAATGAAGGCGGCTCCATTTCCCAGTACCGTGCAATGTCACCTGCCTTTGTGGAAGTGAGCTGAAAACCTGGTGTCTGAACACATAACATATGCCCAATGTGACAACGCTAATGGAGGCATCTTTTCTTTTTTTTTTTTTTCATTCTAGGTATGGAGAGTATATTTATTTTTGCAAATGAAACACATGCATCCAGGTACCAAGGATGGAGTTCCAATACCAGTAGTTGTGGATTGACATACATATATATATGAATATTTGTGATTTGGTTTTGGTGTCTGCTGAGCCCTTGCTTTAAGACTTATATTTGGCTGCAGAAGGACAAAAGCACAAGGAAATCTCTTCAAGAGCCACAGCTCTCCCATGGGAGACCTTCAAAGCATAGAGATTTTTTTCTGACGCACAGGATGAAATAGGACCCCAAGCGTTGTGCAATGTCCTCCTATTGATCTTAGTGGTTGCTGTTACTCAGCAGGCTGCTACAAGCCAGTGGTGTGGCCTCAGAGCCTGCCAACTTGTGCCAAGTGTGTACTCTCTCCCACAGCCACAGTGGTGAGGAGAGGAGTCTCCAAGTCACACTGTGCTGCTCTTTTCCAAGTGCTCCCATCCTGACCTCACACTCTGCACGCTAAAGCCAGAGGATGAGGCAAGGATAGACCTCACAGAATCATAGAATCATCTAGGTTGGAAGGGACCTTTAAAATCATCAAGTCCAATTATCAACCTAACACAGCCAAAACCACCACTAAACCATGTCCCTAAGCACGACGACTACCCGTCTTTTAAATACCTCCAGGGACAGCGATTACAGCACTTTCCTGGGCAGCCTGTTCCAATGCTTGACAACCCTTTTGGTGAAGAATTTTTTCCTAATATCCAATCTAAACTTCCCATGGTGCAACTTGAGGCCATTTCCTCTTGTCCCATCACTTGTTACTTGGGAGAAGAAACTGAGTTCCCACCTCTCTACAACCTGCCTTCAGGTGGTTGTAGAGAGACTTCAACCCACTTAGGCTGTGGTGTGCTTTCGAGTGGTTTGTTTCGCCTCAATAGAAAAGACACAAATTTTCTTCTCATTGTGGATGGCTCTTGCTGTATTGTCAGTGTGAATGTTACCGAGGGGTTTTTGAACAGGGTATGTGACTGGGCTTTTAGCAGTCTGTGGCATAAGGGAAGGTGCATTAAGCCATTGAGAATATTTCATCACAAAGAAGCTTTTGAAAGTACGCATCATATACACCTGTCGAGAAGCATCTCAAATAATTGAGCTGATGATAGCGGAACAAGTAAAGTGTTTGTGAGAGAGTGACACCACATCCAGCACACAGAGGACTAGCATTTTAATTAATTAATGCTCATAGATATTTCCCTAGCACAGATGCTATGCTTTTCTGTTCTTCATCCTTTGATAGGGGAATGCAGGGGAGGTGAAAATAAACAGTCAAGTGCTCTGTCATTTTTGTCGGGTCTTCTCTCTTTTTAATACCTCACACAATTGGTGGTCTCAAGGTCACTTTATTTACCGATTATTCTCTGTCACCAGTAATATTAATTTTGTAGTGAAATGAATCAAAATATGTTTACTGTATCACCCCCTCTGGATCCCTTACATCCTCCCCTTTCCTAACAGTGGTAAAACAATAATAAGATAAATTAATATAAAATTAAAATTTGCTTGGGATATGTATTTTAGAGCCCTGGAGTTTAATGACAAACCACATTATTCAAATAGGAATAAAAATATTTATAGACTGTTTTTTTCAGATGGTTTTGCAATACAGCCAGCATGGGTAACGTATGATGAGATTCCACAATCACTTTCCTCCCACACACATATTGATGGAAACCCTCACAGCTGAACACAATTGCATACATCTCTCTTTCAATCTGTGCGTAGGTTATTACTGTAGAGGTGGAAGAGCTGCATACATAAACCACTCACTGCCCTACCTATAGTAACAGAGCCACAAGTCATTGCTTGGATGAATTCATCTGAATTTTTATTAGTTACTTCATTTTGATGAAGGTGGATTCCTGCCAGCATCCCATTGAAACCCAATCTTCAACAGATCTTAGTGTTACCAAGACTTCTGAAAGGTAAGGTAAAAACTTGGCAAGATAAATTGCCATCCCTAATATCTTTTAAAGTTGAACATGCAACAACAGTAACACATCTTGCTGCCAATTTCTTAGGGTTATCCTAAACTGAAAGAACAGGATGAAAATATTTTACTCTGATGATGCACTTGTTCCTTTTTTAGCTGCCTGGAGCACGATGCAGATTTGCATCACGTTATATCCTGGCCCCCTGAAGCTCTTGGAATTTTAGTACAGGAATGGCAGTTTTATACAACCTGAAAATTGGGTCCATATGTGTTTGTGCATGCAGTATGCTTATGGACACACTTAACATGATGATAAGCGGTTCTGTCCTTTACCAAAAAATCTCTGGTTGACACCTGTGCAATGTTTGAGGGCTGTGAGTGCTTATGGACTTTTGCAAGCATTATTTTGACTGGTATGTTGGAATTCTGCTTAGATTTTGCAGTAGCACTTCATCCTAGGAATAATGTTTACCGGTAACACCTGGTACCTTACTGACAAGGTATTAGTTCTGGTGCGGTCTTTACTTTCCTTAATCTCCATCTTCACTAAGCAGCATCTCTGGTTTCTTTGCTACCGGTGCATTCTTTTGCATTGCTATCATTTCGCAGAGTGATTTTTCTTCTAGCCCAGCAGCATAACTTCTTGTGATAGCCACCTGCTGGGTTTGTGGGTTCTCATTCATTTGCTGCAGACTCTCCCTCCATTTACAGGTGTATAACCTCCACATAAGATTCATACACTCCCAGCTATGTTTTGATTGGAAATGTATTTAGCAGCACTTGCATCATCTCCGTAGTTTTAGCCGTGCTTTTTGCTTAATTTCAATCAACCTGAATTAATTCTTGTTGATTTTGTCTCAAAGATTGACTAGTACTGGATTAATTTCATCCCTATCAATAAACACAGAAGCCTTCATTAGCAAACCTGTCATAAGCCATTCTCTGGGTTCAGTTTGGATCTTCTACCGAGTCATTAAATTCATGGCTTGCCAATACTGGATTAGCTTTTTGGAGAGAGCAGTTTAGATATTCAGCTAACATCTAGCCCAGCAATGTCCCTGTTTCTCCCTCTCCTTCCTACTTGGGTTAACAAATAAATTTGTGGTTGCTTCTTGATTGTGGGCTCCAGTGAAATGCAAGCCAAGCTTCTTCTGTTAAGTTTTTCTGCTTCTCAGAAGAACTGCCTTTCTGTCCTTCACCTACAGCAGACATGGACTCCAGACCAGTCCATCGTCTCAAGGGGTGTCCTGTCCTTTGACTCATGTTAAGCCCTGTCACAGGTGGCATTGGATTGAGATGCCACCTGTGGCAAAATGGCTCTGCAAAATGGCGTTTATGACAGTGTGAAGTGCTCTGAAATATGTTGTTGGAAAGTGCCTATATGAGACTGGCGTTAGAACTATTTTGCTATTTGCATTATTGTATGTACGCATAGTAAAAAAGGGCAGTGAAGTCAAAAGAGAGCAGCAGCAATTACAGTCTAACAAGAGATGATATTTTAAATTTCTTTCCCAATTGTACAGCTCATTCTTGTGACAAAGTATGGTGTCAGCATCATTAATGAATTTTGCTTCTGGGTGTATCCTGTAGGCAGTAGCTGTGCCTTTAAAAAAAAGATACAGTGAGAAGAACAGCACCATTTTCCTGCTGATCTGCTCAGCTTCCAAGCATAACAATTGAAAATAAGCATATTAGGAAGAACTGAGCAGACCTGGTGAAGTGATTTACAATAGTGTCATGGGGTGACTCCCAATATTGTCACAAATTGAGCTTACTGTAAGCTTTCAGATATAAACTAAAAAAGAAACAAAAAGAAGTGGTTTTGTTCTGGCCAATAATTAGAAGTTCAGCAGCATAATAGAACATTAGCATATTAATTACATGGTAATCAACATAACAACAACACAAATCATAATGTGTTGCTAATTACTAACCTTAGATAACATTTTGAAAAGGGCCTTCATGCTTTAGGAACCAAAGCCAAGATAATGTGGGTACCTACATCTCACTGATTGTTGCTTAAGAAATTTTGAGAATGTTATTCCACACTTCTCTTGCCTTAAAAGAACCCTTGATCGCAATGTTATCTTTTTATTTATTATTAATAATCCTGTGGTTTTAACTGAGATTATTATAGAATCACAGAATCATCTGGGATGGAAGGAACCTTCAAAGGTCATCTAGTCCGACCTCCCCCGTAGTCAGCAGGGACACCCCCAACTAGACCAGATTGCCCAGGGCCTTGTCGAGCCTCACCTTGAATGTCTCCAGGGAAGGGGCCTCAACCACCTCCCTGGGCAACATGTTCCAGTGCTCTACCACCCTCATAGTAAATAACTTTTTCCTAATATCCAATCTAAATCTGCTTTTCTTCAGTTTAAACCCATTGCGCCTCATCCTGTCGCTGCAGGCCTTTGTAAACAGGCTCTCCCCAGCCTTCCTGTAGCCCCCTCAGGTACTGGAAGGCTGCTATTAGATCTCCCTGGAGCCTCCTCTTCTCCAGGCTGAACAACTCCAGCTCCCTCAGCCTGTCCTCGTAGCAGAGGTGCTCCAAACCCCTGATCATTTTTGTGGCCCTCCTCTGGACCCGTTCCATCAGGTCCATGTCCTTCTTATACTGAGGGCTCCAGACCTGCACACAGCACTCCAGGTGAGGTCTCACCAGAGCAGAGTAAAGTGGGAGAATCACTTCTCTGGACCTGCTGGCAACACTTCTTTTGATGCAGCCCAGGATGCAATTGGCCTTCTGGGCTGCAAGTGCACATTGCCTGCTCATGTCCAGTTTCTCGTCCATCAGCACCCCCAAGTCCCTTTCCTCAGGGCTGCTTTCCAACACCTCGTTGCCCAGTCTGTATTGATACCGAGGATTGTTCTGGCCCAGGTGCAGAACCTTGCACTTTCTCCTGTTGAACTTCATTAGTTGGTTTCTCCTGAGCTTCTGAATGTGTATGGGTGTCTATGACAGAGTGGAAAGCCCTACAGAAGTTTCCAGGGGTGGCACTTTCCTGTGGCATAGTCCATACAACTCCTTATCCCCTGGGAAGCTCAGGTTGATGCCTGACACGTCTAAGCCATTGGGTACAGTTTCACCACTAGATGGGAGCATCGGTTATTTAGCCTTTGCTTTGAAGTGATGCTCTTCCAGGCTTGGAGAATCATATTCCCTCCTTGCTCTTGTTACAAACTTGTGGGAGGCCTGATCCTCCCCCCATTACTTGCACAGCACACTCAAGAAACACTGGCTTATGCTGATCCCTAGAGGACATTCCTCTCAGCTGATGCCCTGCATAACCAGCATTCAAAGTGGTACCTGCTGTTTAGGATGGAAGCACTCAGTCTTGAGGGATGTGCTGGGAGTTGCAAGAATGTTCCAGCAAGCTTGTTTTATGGCTTATTGTTTCATTGGGAAATGGAGCATCTGTAGTTTGCTGGTTGTCCTGAAATCATTCTGGTCACCAGAGAAAATTGAAGGTAAAAGGAAAGACAGACTTGTCTTTTGTGGTCCGAAATCTAATGGTGGAATTGCTGCATTTCCAGACAGATGCCCAGAAATAAAGGGAAGCCTTACTGACTAGCCCAGCTCCAGGACATCCTTTCTGACCCCTAAAGCTGCCAGGATACTTTTGCAGCTCTTTTAGGCAAGACCAAATGCTTAAACAAGACCATGGTCCAGTGCATGTCCCTCACCAAAAGGATCTCCAACTAGGGGCATGTCTCTCCTCCTATGCCTCTGACCCAAGGGGTCTGTTCAGTTAAAATGTCCCCTTCCTCACTCAAGGCATGTTTGCAATGCTTGAACTTGATAATGATATGCTTTAACATCTATTCCATAGAGCCATTGCCAGCCTTCACCTTGATGCTGCTTGAATAGGAAGACAGCAGACAATAAACCAAACTGAGGGCTGTCCCTGTGCTCAGTTTAATTATAAATGAGTTGTTCATCAATTATGAGGGAAATGCTTCCTACAGAAGCAGGATGGAGTACAGACATCAATGCGCAACCTTTCTTTTCAGTTGAGAACTGCTCTATCTTCACTTGTATATACCTGACAGCCACAACTGACAGAGGTTTAACCAAGAAAAATAATGCACATGGACCATTACTAACTCAGGACTGTGACTTTGTATGACTGCAGCCGAAGAGTTGCTGGGTGGTAAAGTGTTCCGTTGTGTGCCTGCTGCTCTGGGCTGTGAGAGAGATAAAGAAACAAGATCTGTGGCTGTCAGTCCATCAGCTCCCTACAAGCAGCCATTCTTCTCTGAGAAGAATATTTGGGAAAGAACATGTGGCCAAGATCTCCCTGGGAAAGGCACAGATTCAATTAAACATGAGAGGCAGCCCAGAGATTTCAGCAAATGAAAGGAGACCCCGTACTGAGGAGGCCTGAGGTTTCAGGATCAAGCCCTCAGCCTGACAGCCGAGTGAGGCTGAGCAGTGGAAGAGATGTGGCAGTTGGAAGGCTGGGGTGTGGAGATGGACAACTGGGCTTTGCAAACTAGAAGGGAGAGTGAGCTGCAGCAGGTCGAAGGACACAAGGATAATGAAAAGCCCCAGGGGACCCACTGACTGTCAGCACTGACATTTGGCAGGAGAGATGGGCCAGCCAGGAAACAGCTGGTGGCATCGGACTGCTGGGGCAATGTAGGTACCAGCTGCACTTAGGAGGCATGACATGTGGCTGCATCAGGGGAATTTCACTTTTCTCCAAGCATCCCTCACTTCCAGCTTCACAAAAGGAAGACCTTCCTAGCCTCTGTGGCTAGGAAGAAATTCTTGAAATAAGGGAGGCTGCTATGCCTTCAGGATACTGAAAACAGAAGGCAAATGGGAAACATAAAACTTGGAAAAAAAATGTACTTTTAACACAATTGTGATTTTCTCTGGGTATGATATTTTTTCATGTCTAAAGTTGAAGTTACCACAGGTACCCTTCTACTGGGCTGTGCCAGAGGCCTGAGCTAGAAACGTCTCATTATCTTTGACTGTAATGATGTGAGTCTCCTAGCTGTGTCCTGACACCCTGCTTTTTGGAGGCATGATGCAGAGTCATGTTCCTCATCGGGAGCTAGCAGCAGAGATGAAGACATGTTCTGAAGTCTAGGATGTGCGAGGAATTGTATTTCCTCCTCATTAGTGCACATGGAGGCTCAGGGTGCCTCCCAGCTAATGGTGCACACAGCACAGACTTACTAGTCATGCAGGAACCCGTAGCCCTGTTTGGGAATTTGGGAGGCCACGCTACACAAACAGTAAAATGGCATCACTGTTTATTGCTGGAGGAAGCCTACCTGATTAAAGCATGACAAACTGCTGAGCCCAAAAGCACACAGGTTTGCTGTAGCACACAGATACTATGTTGAAACCAACTTGTTTTTTCTCAAAATCATTCAACTTGTCTGCAGCCTCAGAGGAGATTACAGTTTATTGACCAAGTGAGTAGCAAAGTGGCAGAGTATCACATTCCATCAGACTTGTGTAGGTTCAGCTAGGAGTGAAATCTGTTTTCAGGTTAGTTCCTCCACAAGACTTTGTAATGTGACGAACACTGGGATTAGATTTCATTGGCAAATCAAGTAGAAAGCAAAGTGAAATGCAGAGAACTCATTTAAATACCAAACATGCAAGTGAAAACATTACTGAGAAAGTTAATTGCTTTTCTTCCATATTAAAATAGTCCCAAGTTCGTTCCAGTGCGAAAGTCACTTGTAAAGTCTCTAGGGTATTAAAATTAGGCTTTCTTCTTTTGATTTAGTCCAGGAATTAGCTGCATAAGAAACTCAGGCAGGGACACCAGCTAGAAGAAAATCAAAACACTCAAAGATAGGGGATCTGGCAAATCTCTCAAAGGCAGTACACTGTGACAATTACGTTTTTCACTAATCCCTATGATGCATGTGTGCTTGTAAGCATATGGAAATTGGGTTTGATTATTTTTTTTTCCAAATTAGGAGTTCATGTCTTCAGATTTTCATTAGCCTTCCCTTCCCTTCCCTTCCCTTCCCTTCCCTTCCCTTCCCTTCCCTTCCCTTCCCTTCCCTTCCCTTCCCTTCCCTTTTTTTTAGTTTGTTTATTTTCTTTCAATTTCTTTTCTGTTTCTGCTATGTTTGAATTATTTTTTTCTAAAGTGTGAACAGCTATGCTTAGGAGTCTGAAAATGTTTGGGCATGCAGAATTTGGGACAGTATATCTTTTGTATCAGGATTCACTTTCAGCATCTGGATGGAACTTTATGTGTATCACAACTAAACAACAAGTTATTATAGCACATGGATCAAATTCTGCCTTATTTGTAAATATGCAGGTCCACTCAAATTAATAAGGCTGCATAGTTGATATAGCTACTTCTGTATAGGTAAGGGCTCAGTCTGGATTCTGAGCCCTAAAGAACTCCCTAAAACACATTGGTTTGTTTGAAACCATTCAAATCTCTAACTGTTTAAAATGCAAGTCATGGTACTGATAAATATTCTTGGCTCAGGAGGAAAAATATCACTTCTACAAAGATGCATATCAGCATGAAGTATGGAATTTAAAAGCCCATAGAAATGTTGGTTTGACAGAGGAAGATGGAGCATCCACTCTTCCTCTCAAGCTAGGTAGGTAACTTCATTAGTGTTCAACTTAGAGTGTGCAGACTGCCTGTTTCACCACTCACTTTTATTCTCTGAAAGGGCACAGTCTTCCTTTATATACAAAGGCTCAAATGTGGGATGCAGTGCTCCTGGCCAGCAAGCGATCTATAGGAGCATTTAAAGCCACAAGTGTTGTATCTCTCTAACATATACTGAGGTTCTGTTGATTACTCTGCCTAATCAATATCCATAGTTCATCAGCTTAGAAATATTCCAGAAAAATGTCTTGCTTTGGATAATGATATTGTCAGATGTCTAAAAAGTTCACAGGAGAGGGTCAGCCTTGTCAAATTTTCTGATTGTTAAAATTGAAATCAGCTATAGAAAATTATTGGTTCAAAATTCAGTTTTCCTTTCCTATGCAGAAAGATGAAGACATGCTTGAAAAAGATGTAATTAAGGCAAAATGTCGAAGTTGAAACCAAACATTACAATTAACTCATAGCTCAATATTTTTTGATAATTTGCTTGATTATTGTTTCAAACAAATGGTTGAAGTAATGTTTTTTAAAACCTATTTGGGATAGAAAAAGCATTTTTTATGTTAAAACCTCTTTTAGGGCCAAATGCATATGGAGATGTGTCTTTATCCCAGAGCAAACAAACCAGCTACAAGTAATTCAAAGTAATGTGATTGGACCTTGTCCTGGAGAGCTATACCTTTGGGTCTTAGAAAACAAAATTCACCTGTCCTTCAAAAAGGAACAAATGAAATTTCAAAGGTCTTTGCTCAGGTAACCTTAAAAAGAAAGCTAATTAAGGAAACTATAGAAAGAAATGTGATGATATGCTTGCCTTCTGCAATGGACATGAATAAGAATAAGCTGTGCATGAGAGAAGTCATCTAAGTTTGACATATAACTCACGTGAGCTTGCCAAGTCTCACCTCAAAGGGACCTCTGGTGCAGCCTTGTGCTGAAAGCAGGGCCTCTCATCATTAGGTTACTCAGGGTCCTGTCAGGCTGTCTTGAGTGTTTGCAGTCAGGGAGATTGCAACACTTTTTCGTACGACCTAGTGTTTAATTGTCTCGCAGTGAAACATTTTTTTCTTACACCCAGACAGAATTTCCCTTGAAGCAACTCTCTGCATCCTTGATGCAGCCCAGGATATGGCTTGCTGCAAGGGCAAGCTCTTGGCTCATGTTTGGTTTGTTCCCCGTTAGTCCTAACCAAACATGAGCCAAGAGCCTGCCCAGTTCCTTTTCAGCAGAGCTGACCCTGTATCCCCAAACTTGAAAAACAATTGTTGACATTGAGGAAGGAAGTTATAGTTATTCGTATCATAACATACCCTAAAATGATAACGCAAGTTCTGTTTATTGCAGTTTGGACTCTTTCACCACAACAAAGGGTACTTTCTATTTCGGCACCAGATGTCTTTCCAGTGTAGTCCTTCCAGTGATCAGGGTTACTTTAATACTATATGAGGTAAAAAAGGAAAGAATCCAGGTGGCTGCTGGACAGGGTGGGATTCATCCTTCTATATAGTTCCTGTCTGAAATATGACCTGTTGGGACTGGCATTAGTCCCCGCAGCAGAAATCTGCTTGGGCAAAGGAGCTTGTTGGTATACGACCAACAAGTCTGAAAGGTTTTGTCTCATGGCCACTCACACCTGAATCAACCAGAGGGTAGTGGGCCCCTGCTACTCTGAAGACATGCCAAGGGGACTTCTCTCAGGTAGCAAAGGCCAGAAATATGACACATCAGGGCAGATGCTGAAGTCTCAGGGAGAGAAGAATGAGGAAAGAAGCACATTATCTGAGTCGAACTGCTCAGTTCCTGATGTTGTATGTTGAAAGAGTCTGAGAGAGCCCTTGTGTCTTCATTGCACTTCTGTTACAGGAGCACCCTCTTCCTAGAGATACGTTCCTACCTCTTAAAAAAAAGTACATGTTTTTCCCTATGACTTTATTTGTCTTGTCTATTCCTAATTAGTAGTGGAGACTCTGTCCAGTCTGTTTTTAAATGGTCAAAGTGAGGAGACTCACATCAGTTCCTAGAATTCAGTAATCCATCGCTTGGTTACAATCAATGTTACAAAAAACTTCCAAGAGATTTGTCTACATTTTCTTTGATCAATGCCATTCTTTTGTTACTAGCTATTCCTTAAATCATTTTTAACAAGGTTTCTCAGTTTCGTTGCACCTGCAGATGCTTGTATTGAGTTATCCTCCTTAGTTAGTTAGAGATACTGAGCTAAGCATATTTATTTCTTTAAATCTTCTCCAGAAATGATACCCTCAAGCCCTCTCATATTTTTTGTTGCCCTTTTCTGAATTTCCTGCAGTCTTTTGGAACGTTTCTGGCAGAGATGTGCTTAGACTGGGGAGCAGTAGTCTACCGACAGCTTCCCTGTTTGCTTCTCTCTGCACCTTGTCTCTGGCTTCTCACCTCTCCAGCTGGGGAATCAGTGGTGTGGCCCTCAGCAGCCTTTGGAAAAAAGGAGCAGAAGCCTGAAGTCAGCCCCATCAGCTCCAATGGTGGTATTGGAGCTGAGCCCTCTGCACGTTGTTTGGCTGAGGAAGGGGAATACAGATGCTGCCAGTCCCGAGAAAGCTGCCACCCTCCTGAATTTGTGCACATCACTGAGATGTGTTCCTGAAGCTTTGCATCTTTACATAAGATATAAATCAGAGTGCTTTGTAACTGAAAGCACATGCATGTGCAGCAGGCTGACGGAAGGAGTGATTGCATGCCAAAATGTAGCTTTGTGTGGAAAAAGAATTAAAGAAAATGGTATAGAATAGTGCATGTTCTCAGACAAAGTGGAACCTTGCTTAATATAGGAGCACAGGCTGGGAGTTAGGGGACGTAAAGATTGCTTTGCAGCTTTCACTTCCTGAGGAAGATTATATAGAAATTCAAATCCCAGCATGAATTTTAACACACAGCTTCCAACAGCTGTTGGGTATCACATAAGGAATTGGCAAGTCTGTGGCAGCAGCTGCATCTTGCCACATCCCTGGCAGTACCACAGAGCTGTAAGTGATGGAGGTGATGCAGGTACTTTTGTGAGACATTTTCCACTTGGATTGTATTGAAACAGAAGAGCTGTGGTGACAGAAGACATTCAAGACCCTACCATGTTACTATATCCAACAGAGTTAAAAGAAAATCATAATTGTTTGGGTTTTTTTCACTCTATAAAACATAGTTACCAATCTGTGGTACTATATCTACTAAATCAAAATACAGGGGTTTGACCTTCAGAGGAAGAGCTATGAATTACACTTGCAGTCTTGCTTTTTAATTCCACCAGCATCATTTCAGGTTCTTTATTTGCATTTGTCCCCAAAACAAGAGGATGAACACCTTTGTCTGGAGAAACTGATGTTCATTCTGACCTCGCTGAAAAACTCTCATGTAGTTTCCACCCCTGTTGGTGCGGAAAGGATGCAGCCGTGATGCAGCAGTCCTCTAGGTAGACCTTTGTTCAAAGTTGGATCAAAGAATAGCAGTTAACTATAGCTGTTCCATGGCATTCATTTCTGACATACTTTAGGGTGTTTGTATTACTTTGTAATAGACAAACAGCACAGATGGCTGGTGTGGTTTGAATTTTTTTTTCTTTTTCGGCCCAAAAGAACAAAAAGGAAACAGTTTCTGTAGTTGTTTTATTTTTCACAATAGCAGCTGCCCTTGCTTTTCAACTAGTGAAATGTCTGAAGGGGTTAAGCCTGGATATGGGCTATGTACAGCTTTCAGTAGTTAGGGGTCATGGCAAAGAATGGAATCAATTTTTTTCCTGCTTTTAGAGCACAAACTACTGAATGTGCAAGATTCAATATCAGGTAGTAAGCATTTCTATGGACCTAGACTGTACTTGCAGCAAATTCAGTGGCACTACATATGTGCCATAGGGAATATATACATATTCCATAGGGAATGAGATTTCAGGGAGTGTGGTGTGCAGTCTGTTGGGAGTGGGTTCTCTCTACTTACTTCATCTATTGTTTCTGATTATTTTCAGAGACCTCAGAGACACCTTCATATAATAATGTCTCTAGGAACAATTCTTAATGCTTTCAAAAGAGCTGGACTGGGAAATGAATATGTATTTACAAATATATTTTCACGCAGGACTTGGGCATCCATTTTAATGAACAAAACTTGCATTAATGAATGGCATTAAGCAAAGCATGACAGATCATCTCCTTTCACTCTGAGGAGTCTATCCCCAGATTTCCAGGACATCATGCAGAGTGCTACAGATTTGGATTTGATCTCCAAATACTCCAGACACAGCCCCTTCTCCTCTTCTTCCAAATTCTGAAAACTTTACTATTCATTCAAATACTGCAGGGCTTGCAAATCAGTTCATTATTGCTAGGAACAGGTGTCTCTTGTTCCTGTTCCTAGGAACAGGACACTTTTGGGAAAAATCTGTGAGAGTATACTTGAAAAACTTGAGAAAAAAACAACGTTCATGTCTATATAACCAAGTTTCTCATTCCTGGAGCTTGCTTTCTTTTCTCAGATGTCTTAAACCTGTGCCCACACCAAACAGTTTGAGTTGGCCTATAGAAATGTTTGTTTCTTAGTTCTTACAGCAATTTTGCACCTCTCTGGCATCCATAAAACTATGGTAAGCCTAGCAAATTAATGCTGTCTCTGCTGAGAGTCAAGAAAAATGTCTCTATGGCTATTGCATTCAGTTTTATTTGACCATGTTATTTTCTCCTTCTCTAACTCTGTGCACTCAATAGAGTCTGGAAAGTGATTCAACTGGCCAGCTATTAGGCGTTTATTTCAGGATGAGATAAATATCTCCCCATGCTCTGTCATTGTATTGACTAGCTCTCCACTGAGTAGGGAGGAAGTTTATGGGTCTAACTTACATCTAAACACCTACATGTAGATATCAGAATTTGAAGTTGTAATCTGGAGTTGGAGCTCCCCTTAAGCATATCTCCATAGGCAGAAAGTTTTGGAAGGGAATAGTTTTTAAATGCTGCTTTGAAGAGATGGATCAAGAAAAAAGTAGTTGTTCGCAGATTTAAAAGTGGCAGACTGATGAGAATGAGAGTGTCCTGGAAGAGCCAAGAGCCTGGGCTTTCTGTGAGAAGTAACACTGAAAGGAAGGGAGGTATTGCAGTGGTTTGTTTACACATATTTGGCCTCTAGGATTGACCTCAACATGACCACAGGACATCTCAGGGATGCTTTTCTCCAAACATGTCCACAGCAGCCTGAGCCACAGAACCCAAACCCTTGGACTCAAGCTCTGAGAAAGTGAAGGAGATGTCAGAGCGTGGCTTAGCGTGGCTAAATATGTGTAGTGCTGAACTGTCTGGACCAAAGCCCTCAGGAGCCACACACATATTTAAAAGGAATGTAAAAATAAATCAAGCAAAAAGAATCCTGAAAGCAGAAAAAGCTATGAGACAGGCACCATTCTTCCTAAGAAAAGTTCTCCTCTTTGTGTAATTAAGTTTGCTCAATTTAAAGTAAATCCTCTCCTGTCTATTCTCTTTATGCTGAGGCACTGTGCTCTTGGCAAAGCTCTGGCTGAAACAGTGTCCTTCAGAACACGGGCAGACAATTTTCCAACAGTAATAAGGCATCAGGAGAGCGTGTGCAGTAGTCTTGAGGAGCTTGCTGGGAGCTGTGTGCTGGGGAAGGGCTGGGCCAAGCTCAGGCCATGCTTGAAGAACAAGCTTATTTCCATGTGGAATACAATGGCCTTACTCACAAATGAATTTCAGCAGCATTCATCATCTTAAGCTGGTTAAAAAAACACCATTGTAACATAGCCCAGTCACTCCATTAGTTTGGTACTCTGAAAGCAGGTGTAGTTCTGAAGTTTTCACAGAATCATGGAATTGTCAGAGTTGGAAGGGACCTCTAGAGATCATCTAGTCCAACTCCCCTGCTAAAGCA
>JAOQGH010000001.1:142121066-142138031 GCA_025769975.1 Gallinago jamesoni
CAGCCTGTTCCAGGGCTCTGTCACCCTCACTGTAAAGAAGTTTTTCCTCATATTTGAATGGAACTTCCTATGTTCCAACTTGAGCCCATTGCCCCTTGTCCTATTGCTGGAAACCACTGAAAAGAGTTTGGCTCCAACATCCTTCAACCCACCCTTTAGTCCTTGAAGGCGGACGTATGCAACTTATGACCCCTTCTTTTTCAGTCCCATCTCTTTCACTGCACTGTGGGTTACAGTGAAGGACCTGGGAAAGCTGGGGTTGTTTTGGATGGAAACAGCTAGAGTGGGGAAAGTGCATCTAAAGACTTGTTTGCACTTACAAATCTTGCAGCTTTAACTGCATCGATAAAGACGGCATTCTTAGTTCCCTGGGTCCCAGTGCAATTATACCAGTTAAATGTGCTTCTAGTGGTAGAGCTTATTTTGCTTCAGGCTGCAAAATGAGTTCCTCTAGTCCAAATGATACTTTCATACTGGTATAACTACATCTAAACTGCAGCTTCCAGAAATAGGTATAAAACAAACAGCCACACAAAAAAAGTGTGCATCGTTGTGTGCTAGTGAAAATAGCTATAGCAGCATAAAATCTCTCTTAGGGTATTCTGAGTGGAAGTGACACAGTAGCGACTCTGTACACTGCAAACTCCAATCAAGGTATAAAAAAGTATCTCTGCCCCACATTCCATCTGTATTTAGCAATGCAAAAGCTCTTTCCCTATCATGTACATCAGTAGGAGAAGGCAATGACTGTGTAATTTATGATGAAATTCATTCACTGCATTCATTTAGATAGCTATGTTAAACTTTTCTGAAGGTTTTTCATAACACATAATGCAGTGCTATTGATTTATTCCCCCTGGATTAATCTTTCTGCATATCTCAGTATTGCTTCTGAGCATCCAAGCCTGTGAGCCCTCTGCAGTATGAGCTACACACTTCTGACCTTCATCTCACAGAAGTAAAAAATGCCCTACAGTGGTACTAATGGTTTTTATTGTTCTGGTGGGTACAAGTGTTCCCTTGCATGGGGCTTCCCCTGAAGCGTGCTTTTCAGGGCATGCTGCTCACTTACCCGTTCACCAAGGAAGAACTAACACTGTGAACCAGACTTGGGAGCTGGCACAACTGTCCCTGTGCAGGACAGTCTTCCAGATGCCTTCCTCTTCCCTAAGCTGCAGCAAAAATGAGCCTGTTATAGGATGCCACCCCAGTGTCAGAGGCAAGCAAAGATAAATGCAGATAAAGTGAATTTCCCTGCTTCTACTATGGACAGTGTAGCCTACCTCCACACTGTCCGGGCATAGACCTCTGTGGCCCCAGCACTGGGGAGTGTGGCCTGCCTTGAGTGTGCTGCAGGGGCTCGAGTAGCATACAACATTGACAGGCTGAGAGTTTAGACAATGTGGAACATTGAACCATAAAACTACCTGTACTAAAGACTTCTTTTCCTGCACCACTCAAGCGGGATTGGAAAATACATGCTGTTTGGGGGGGTGTCATAGCTTGCCCTAGTGACTTGATGGAATATTAAGAGGGCCCAGGGGCACAGCTGCCTGGGGGAGTGACAATTGCCATACATAAATCTCTTTGCCACAGTCGGTCAAAGTGAACAAGCATGAGAGTTACATTGATCTGCACCTGGAGCCTGTGCAATCACAGAAGTTGTATCTACTCTTGATCAAAACCCTTGGTCATGGCCTCCCAGGAGAGGTTCTTCCTCACAGCACATCCCTTTCCCTTACCCTTTCAGCACATCCTATGGAGATGTTTCATGCCAACCAGGGAGGTCTTTCTAGTTCTAAATATATATCCTTTAACAACGCTGTAGCTAAAGCCTGCATTTAAGGTAGACCAAAGTTCCACCCTGTGGCATGGTAGCTGGCATCTAATTTTAAAAGTACAAGTATATTCTTTAAAAAGCAACAAACTGAAACCAACAGACACTGTAATTTAAATAGGAATGGTGTTTATACCCCTTTTCCTGTATCACTTGCAAAAATAGATGCTGCGTACACTCTCTGTATTTACATACATATGCATATATATAGTGACTGCCGATCACTTTGTACGAAGTGTACAGGTTGAAATGACAAGTGTTTGCAACTTAGGAAATGCTAGAAATAAGATCACTCAAGCGACCAGAAGGTGCGTCTATCTGAATGACCATGTGGCTTTCATTTTTCTACACAGAAAATCCACCTCTTTCAGGGCACTGAGCAGCCCTGGGTGGTGATGAATTAGGACTGTGCAGTGGGGTATCACCTAACTGTAGGACATCTGTCTCATGTATCAAAATTCACCCCCAGCATGAAAAATTATAGCTCAGATGGTTGTGATTTCTGCTATCTAATGACCGGATGATTCCAAGTCTTACAGTAGCGAGTATTAAGAATTCGTTTTGTAAGCCATGAAGCTCCTTGTCTTTCTTATAAAAAATAAAGCCTATTCATTCAGGATTTGTGATTTATATGCTTCTTTCCCCTATTGAGCAGAGCTGAACGGAGGCAAACTTTATTGGTTAGCTTTTCTCCCTGTTCTGCAACAGGTTTCATCTCAGACTTCTCAAAATTTTTCACACAGCCACCCTACAACCAGAACAAATGCTCACAGACCCAAGACACAGTGTTTAAGGACTCCAACATCTATTAGCAAAAAGGGGAAAAGAAAGTGAATTTGAGAACCATTCAAGATGCTTTACCATTTTTTCTTAGAGCTCCTGTCCTCCCACATCTGTTGCTTAATTTTTCCCACAAGAAATAAACTGGAGCACAACCAGTAAATTTCAAAGAAAAACATTTATAGCTCTCTCATATCTCCGCTAGTCATTTTGAAGTCTGACATAAGAAGACCAGCTGCAAAGGATATGTTTACAAACGTGAATTTTTTGAACGATTGATGACCACATGCCAAACCATAAATGCTGAGTAATTAATTATCCGGAGTGCCTTGTGAATTGTAAAGGCAATTAATCTTTTCACTTAGCTGAGCCCTATTGCAGGACATTATCAAAGTAGTATAAGCAAAGTAAGCAAGAAGGAAAGTAAGTTCTAATGCAATCTTAAGTAGTGAGATAAATAAAATAAAAAACCAAACCCAAAGCAAATGCATAATAGCTCTATTTAATAAAACCATAAGCTATTCTTTCATTTATTAATTAATTCCTAAATTATATATATGTTATCATACCCAGATGTGCATGTGATTTTCTGCTTCTGAAACCCTTCTGCACACATAATTCCTCTTGAAATCGATAAGATTTTAATATACAGGTGTAGGAAAGTTTTCATTCTTTATTATCTGGAAATGTTTGGTAGCAAAAGGGCTGTGTACATAAGATCTAAGCCCTGAAATGAAGAAAGTGGCTTCCAGCTCCACACAGGGCTTCTCATTTAACATTTGTACAAAGGTCTCCAAGTTACCATCTACCTTTATGTCAAAGCAGCCTTTAAAACCTTCCTATGTCCCCCATCTCTTGTGAGGATAAGGTCACTGGTAAACTAAGTTACAGATCTAAGGGTGGTGAGGGTAATCTAAGTACAGTCTACACTTCATCCACACAAACAGGTCAAAACCTCTGTCTTGGATTTACAGACATATTTCAATGGGGATGAAATTGCCTTTACAGAAATCAGGCTAAGTTCCCTGGGAGATTTCACCAATATAATTGGCAGCAGCTTCCTAGGGAGAGGAACTGCCAGAGGGATTGGGTACTGGGGGCAAAAGGACATTAAACATACTCTATCAGCTGCAGACTGCAGACGGTGCAGTAGCACTCCGACTGAGAGGTAATGGATGATGAAGAGACACAGCCAAAATGTCTCTGCAATGCTCATGAACCCCAGCTGTGCTCAGGAAGAGATTTCTTCCTGGAAATCCAAAATCCTGGACTCTCCTGCCCTGGAGCAGTGCAAGGAAGAGCAGAGGAGGAAACTGCTTTGAATGAAAACCATGTGCACGGAGTATGCAAGAAGGATGTGGCCAAGGCAGATATGTTTTATACTTTATGGAAGTGGCCCTTGGAAAACTTCTCTTTGGATGGTTTATGAAAATAATATTTGTTCCACCATGTGCTCAACCGTGTAGTCTCTAAGCTCTCTGTGCTGCAAAATATAGCCATGAACAGAGCGGTGTGCTCTTGCAAAGCTTCACTCACTGACTCAATGGGATTCTCACCGGTGCACAGGCTGCACGCAGCCTAAAAATAACCCCAAAGGAGGTAGAGGCTTGTGCTCGCAAGACTTTGCGTGCCACTGCATTGAATCTCTCCGTAGGTGGTGTTAAACTTGGAGTGTGGTCTGTCATTTGGAATGCCAGTGCACTAAAAAGAGATTGGCAGGAAGATATTGTCCAGGAATATAAATGCCATGTGTTAAGTGGGGGGTTTATTTGAAAGCTAGGTGAAAAAATGTTTTTGTTGTTGTGCTGGTTTTTGTTTGCTTGCATTGCTTCAAAGATGTGGCATTTGGTGTTATTGCACTCCAGCAAGTTTGGAGCTATTTGGTAGGAATCCTGGAAGCTCTCTTATCACAGTAGACCACTGCACATTCAGAAAATCTGTCTATCATTTGGGTGTTGCTATAGCAACAACCTAGTTCCAGCTGGAAAAAACTGGTTCACTTCTGCCTGCATACTCTGCACTGCAAGCTTGCTTTCTCCCATTGAGCAGAAGCAAAATGTCTTTTAGCATTTGAGGCATAAAATAACACCTAAGAAAGGGAACTCCATGGAAAGGACACCGTCCTACCCTCTTGGTATGCACTAGTAAGCAATTTATTTACTTCCAGATGAATAAAATATTGCATTTCTAAAACAGATTCCTGATAATTTTTTCCTCTGAACTCAAGTTTATATCAAGAAAAGCAATTTTGCAGCTTTTTAACCAATTAAGCACTTTCTTAGTATTGCTATAAATAAAGACACTATTTTCATGGTATTTATCACCAGTTCTCTTCCAGCTATTGGAAGGGGTGTACGGTAACCCATGAGATACAGTGATAACAAACGATCTCCAGATGGTACCATGACAGACCAAGCTGATGGTATATTTAGGTCCAAATGCTTATCTTCCCAATCACAAACAAGAAAATCTTTCAAAATGGAGGGAGGGGACCGTGTCCCTTGTGTCCCATTTGGACTCAGGAAGGACCTCTCGTGTTCTGGTCCCATAGTCAGGTCACTGCTGGTGTCAGTAACACGGAGCAGGAGTGCTTTGGCAGCATGGGTGGTTTCTTTAGGACAATATGGTTTACATGCCCCAGCTGTCAGAACTGTCCAGGCATGAGGGCAGCGTGCTGGTAACATGCCAGCTTTCTACTGCAAAGTGAAAGTGAGTGATTTAACTAATCCATCATTTTTTCCAGCGGCAAAATTTCTGCAAGGCAAGTGATGTCCTCATGTGCACCCTGACTGCTTGTAGGCTCTGCCACCACAGGCCCCAGGGCAGCTCCCTGTGTCCTTGATGCAGTTGTTCAGGTGCAAAAGGTAACGCTGAGACTTTTGGTCACCTTTTCCTTTCCCCTCCTTCCCATAAAACAGTTGCTGGTTCCTTTCCCGCAGACCGAGCCCCCAGAAAGCAGCAGGGTTTCTGTCCACCTTGCTGAGGAGAAGGAAAAAGAGGTGTGCCATAAAGGCAATGGGTTGCTACAAACACAGATAACCAGGGCATTAATCTGTGATCTGGTCTTTAACATATAACTATCTCCATACAAAGAGCCTCCTGGAGGGGAAAAAAAAAAAAAAAAAAAGAAACTCTCACAAGTTGATGAAGTCAGATGCTCAACTGCTTGCAGGGCCTGGCATTTCTCAGCCTTTTCTGATCTGAATTCCTCAAAGGACAGTCATGAACTAGTCCATGTAACACTGTCACAACTCAACTCATTTACAAGCTAATTTCAATAGATTTCATTCTGAGAGGTCTTTTATTACTTCTGGCAAACTTCCCCCACTTCCCTGGCATACTTACCTGCATGAGTGGGAATAATTTAGGGGAAATTATTTTATTTTTCAAATGTAAGTAGTTAGAATCTTTCTGAGGTTCATCTCTGAATATCAGATTAGTATTCTGCAGACCAAGGCAGGGACATGCTGCTCTAAACGACCTCAACTTTCCTTCTGTTACATATATCCCTTTAATCTTGCACCCTGAACCCAGAAGAGACACCACTTTTCTGTGATGTCTGTGTCTCTGCCAGCTGCTTTAAAGTGTCAGCTTTTTGTATCCCAACGGTGAATAACACAAATGAAATTCTTTACAATGAGAAATTTCTCTTCTGCTTCCTTCAGCCTGGTAGAGTGTCGAGGCTCAAACCCTTGTACCCTCTCATCATTATTATGATGCAGAGATTTTTGCTTAACAAATCTCACCCCCAAATGACGCACCAAGGAATACAAGGAGCATTAATACAATTGGTTTTGAAGCCCCCATTCAAATGGAATAGGCTTCACTCCTCCCTCCTTTGTGCATGGGTTCTTTCCTGAGATCACTTTCCTGCAAACAGCCCTGGGCAGCTGGATGGGCAGCTGAGGGGGCAGTGAAATCAACAGGCTACAATGGAAAGATCTTGCATGGAAGAGCTTGCCCAGGGAGGCTGGAGCAGCAACCGTGTGTGGGATCCTGTTCTGTTCACTTAAGGTTCCTAATATTTAGGATAGAAAAAACCTGAAGTCTCAGTGCTCTTTTCAGGACATCATTCTGCTTTCAGCTCAAGTGGTACATCTATTTTATGCTTGGAATCCTTAAATTGTTATGCACTCTAACACCTTTTATCTCTGCTAGTTCCCTCATGTACTTCACCCATAGCAAAATCATTAGGGACATTTATGAAGTTAATACAATGCACAATAGGCTTAGCTACTCAGTCATTTTTCTCTTTCTTGTGTCCTTTAGCCACCTACGCATGTGGTCTTTAGAGATGAGTAGGCTTCCTGGGCAGGGAAGGCCAGGAAATATACCTTCTAGTAATGGCACAAGGCACTATTTAATTTGGTTTTTAATGTGATTTGTGATGCAGCATGGCCAAGAACTTATCTTTCTGGTTGACAGAAACAGTCATTCTTTCACACCTATTAGATTCCTTTCTAAATTCATTTAAGCAGCCACATTGTTAAGAGCATCTCCTGTTGAAGGCTCCCTTGTTGTTCCACTGTGGGTATGGGGTTCATTCTTCTGACACACTGTTTTGCCATTCACTCATCCCTTTCTGAGCCTGGCTGGCCTGAGAATCCAACCTGTCTCTTGCACGTTATATTGCAAATCTCTAACTATAGCCCAAGGGATCAGTGTTGAACAACATGATTTTTTAATGAGCACACTCAGTGCGAGTTGCTCTTGTTTAACATAAAAGAAAAGCATAATCCTTGCTCTAAGCCATTTGCAGTCTAAGGGCTGGATTGTGGCTCTAAGCCACATCCAGCAGTGGAGGGGGAGGTACAGAGGGAGCTGCTCCTGAAGGCATTTTTACCAAGGCTGAGGGAACTCAAAGAGCAGCAACGTCTGCCACTATCATGTATAAACTTGTGGAACATGACTGACAGGAATTGATGGCCCAGTTCTCACTCATGGGGGAAGCATGAAGCTTCCCTCTATGTCTGAACGCCAACAATGAAGCAGAGGAGAGAAGGATCCTTGCCCGCACTATTTTTCACCTGGGCAGGATGACAGCAGAAGGACATACAGGGTTGTTATGGGAAGCTACAGCAGAGCAGACGCTATCATCTTCCTCCACAGCTTTTTGCCACAGATGTTGATAGGGTAACCAAAGCAATTGTCTTCCTGGGTAAACAGGTTTCAGTTGTTTAAATAGGAAGGGCAGAGAGGCATTTGTGTTAAGCCAAATAACTGAAGGGAGGCCAAGAAAAACTAAGGTCAAGAAAGGTACTTTCCAGCCATGACTGCTTACGCAGATTGATAAGAGGTGGCATCATGAACCATGCATCCGGTAAGCCTATGACTCAGGGTTTGCTTCCTCTTCATCACTTGCTTTTGAAACTAGTAACTCACAAAGGACCTTGATCTGAAACTTTTACAAAGGTGGGCTGCACTAGGCAGTACAGTCAGTACTGTTCCAGTCCTTTGGAAGAAAAAGAACTTGTTCAATCAAGGAAGGAAAGCTCTTATTACTATATAGGAAGAGCATCTGTTCCTAAACAACCGGCTGTTTCTTAACAACACTCTTCTGCATGATATAACATTAAAAGCAGAAAAAATTATATCTTTTCTACTCCTCAGCTGGAAAACAAACCCTTCCAGGTAAGAACTGATACTATAGAGATTTTATTTTCTTCTTGACATCAGAGAGGCATTTTGCCAAGAAAGAGACAATCATAAATAGGGTGGTAAGGAAGTAGTTGGGGAAGACATTGTAAAATGGTAGAAGTAAATTCTGATTAGAGACTTGGTAATCTGCCAGGTGGTAAAGCAGTCTCTATCTAGAGAATGAAAACAGAAAGGAAGGAAGAAATAGAGAATGGGAAGAAGAAAAGTCAGGATGACCCAGGACGCTCCTTGCACTTCCACATCCATATACAGTAAAGACAAAATGGTCAAAAGAAGATTCATAGAGACACCAGTGGATAAAATGAATCTGGCTGGAAACTGGAACATTTTCAGAATGAAAGAGGAAAGCAGTGGAAAGTGGATGTCAGCTAATGTCAAGTTAGCAAACTTGACATATGACAAATGACTTTAAAGAGTCCTATTCTAGAGACAGAAATGTGCATTTGTCCCTCAAAAACACAACACACTTTACATCAGTGCCAGACACAAAACATGAACTGTTACAACTCTGAAGTCTATAAAAGATGTCAGAAATGCATTGTTTTGATAAGTCTGATATAGTCAAAGAGGTTCAATATCCCAGCATGGACAAAATTCCCAATACCATTTACTTTGTACATGGAAAATATACAATTATTAAGAAATCTTTAGCCTAACATAATTGTGCATATAGTAAGAATTATGTCAGTATTAACATCTTAAAAAAAAAAAAGAAAAACCAACCAAAAAATGCCATTTAACCAAATTAAGCCAATATTAAACCTGTGTTCAGATCAGGACTTACAGACAGCTCTGGCAGCCCTAATTTTCCAGTGCACCCATGCTTTGGGAAGAGAAATGAAGTACTTGCAATGGCACTTAAAATAAGGCGGCAGCCCAGCAGTCCCCAGCCTGGGATGTGCATCTAATAGATGCCTAAATACAAATGTCAGTGTATACATGAACAAAAGACTGATGAGCTGGATACCTTGTCCCTATCCAAAAGCCGAGCCTTCTCTTTAAGACTTCTGGTCAGATATGGCCAGTAAGTATGTTCAGCACATGCCTAGTGCACACGGACAGCCATGGGTCCAGGCTCATCTCAGAACACTTTTGAGAAAGGCAAGGCCCTCTTTTCTGATACAGTGGTTAAAGCCTGTACACGAAGCATGAGGGAGTTTCTTCAGTCACTTCATCAAGCCCAAAAATGTGGAAACCTTCATGTCTGCCTCCATAAGTGCTACACAAAATAGACTGATGATGATGATGAATGGGGCATTGTCTGTCTCTCCCATTGAACTGGACTTATGGTGCAGTCAGGGAAGTACAAGTCACAGGTACATAAGCAGAATAGGGCAAGGGGTGCCTGATCTAGCCTTGAGCTAGGGCAGAATTACCTTTCCAGATGGATATTTTAGCATCAAATGTAACCTCCCTAAAGCCTGTATGGACAGTACAAGAACGTAACCTTTTGATGAGAAGCATATGCATCATGGACAACCTTATCAGACCTGAACACAGGCACACACAGGTTGAAAAACATTTGGCATGACAACACAGATTTTTCTTGCAGCCTTGCCAAGCATATCCATGCCAATTCAATCATACACAATAATGTATTGTTAAGTAACGACTTTCCTAAAAAGGGCCAAACTCCTATGTTATGCGTCATAGGAACAACTGTGCAAGTGGTCCTTTTGTGCAGAAGGCTCTACAAGTTAATACAATTTGAAACCAACATCACACTTTCATTTGGCTGTAATTTCATTCCAAGGGAAAGCTGGTTATGGTTTTGAAAAAGTAAATGGGGAGCCGTGCAGACTTTTAAGCTTGATTATTTTTAATTACCAATGAAGACATACAGGCACATGAAATCTCTGATGAAGGGTGGGAACCACAATTCCAAAAAACTGGCTCCAGCTCCCTACTATTGCAGGCAATCATGTCACGTCTCACACAATTATGAAAGTATTTTTGTCCAAATATAATTATGCATAAGCTAAAAATTATGGTGAGATTACTATATATATATTTGTATGTATATATATATATATATATATATATATATAAAAGGTAAATCTTTGACCTACTTAAACCTACGTTAGAAATGAATCTCAATGTAACCTTGTCCCTCCTGGAGTGCTGAAATTCCCCTTGCAGGTCTGACAGGGGAGGCATTGGTGACCCTTGGCCATACACAGATGGCATGTAGGGGACACTCTGCTGTTGGGTTTCATGCATTGTCCTGCCAGTGCAGACAAGCGTTCTCAACACCTCATAGCTACCACTGGACCCTTCTGCAGAGACAGTGGAAGGGTTGTCTGTGCATACTATCCCACTTGGAATTCTGCTATGGGACTTTGCTGTTGTTTAAACAGTGGCTGGAAGGTTTTTTCTTGTTTCTGGCCTGCCCTTAATCACCAGGGATTTGATCTGACAGAAGTCTTCTGCTGTCTGTCTTCCTACCATTCTCAGCCCTCCTCTGCCCTAAGTATCGTGGCAGCTTCTGTGTTGGTTCTGTTGCAGTGAGCTCAGGACATAGTTACCATGTAAATAAATTAGTCATTGCAAAACTCAGACGTACAATGAGAGGCATTATGCCAGGTTCAAATACAAACCATAGGCCAGATGAAGTCTGCAGAGATATGCCATTTTACAGCGTCAGAGAAACTGGTCCCACCATTTGTTATTTTGTTTTTGAGGCCGTGAATGCTTGCTATATTGCCTTTCATCTTCCCATCTAACAGTTTTGTTCTTGCAGGAAAACAAGGAATTAGGAGAATGGGTAGAAGTGACACATGGTGAGACTTCATGAGGCTTGTCTGTGTAGTGGGTGCAACCAGTGTCCTGATGCACACACTGATCAGAGATGTGCAAGAAACTAGAGCCCTCTAACGCTTATGAATAATCAAGCACTCAGGACAGGCAAGCAGTCACCCAATACTATTCTTGGGGTCTTCTCCAAAAGAGAATGGAGCCTCAGAAACTGTTTTGTCCATCCTTGTTGAGGTGTCCAGACATGCCAGCAGTACTCTATGTTATCAATGTTATGTCAATTATATCAATCAGCAGCTACGAAGAATCAGTGAAGACTCTTTATACTCATCTGAAGAGAAGGAAACTAGAGGTAATCCTTACTTGTGCAGTCTCTGAAATTCACTCAAGTATGGCCTAGGCAGCTGCAGGTCAGGACACTGTCATCACTGACATGGTGTTACACCTAACCTCACACTTTGATGAAGTAGCCTGATTATGCCTTCCGCATAAGTGTGACAGTTTGGAGTAGGATCTGGGTCACAGATCTGAGGGATTCTGACACACATTTAACAGCCATAATCCTAATCTCTTCCCCGCCCCAAAACATTTAATTTCTAGCGTGCTCTAGTTTAGTAACACACAAAGAAGGTTTCGTGTAACTGAGGGACCAAAATCACCATTTTCTACAGTGAATAAATTCCCTAAACTAGAAGATTACACGTGATAAACAGGTAGTTACCAGACACATGGCTGTGAGCACTCAAACAGACCTCACTTTGTGTGTCAGGTCATCCCCACAGCAAATGTTGTGACCCAGTTTGCTAGTACTACCAGATTTCTTTCACCTGGAAACACTGAGAACTCCATTTCATGCTTTCAGGCATTAAGTAAGTGGGAGTCTGCAAGCCATAGGATCTATGACTGAGTCTAAGAGCTGGGTACTCTAAATTTTTGTTTAAAAAAATCCCAAACCAAACGTTTTCACTATCTCAGAACAATAATTTTCAGATTTCCTGGTAACTTTTAGGAATTTCCTCCTGTTTTTTTTTTTTTTTCGGGGTGTGTGTGTGTGTGTTGTTTTTTGTTTTCTGTTTTTTTTTTCCAAAACAGAACAATGAATCCTCCCTTACCCCAATTTCATATTTTTCTTGGAGGTGAAATGGTTATTTTCACCTAGAAATTCTGAGAACATGCCCATTGATTTTACATGGCAGGTGAATTTCTCAGATCTGGTAGAACCATCTGTAGAGCCATGCTAGATGGTGGTGTGGCCAGAATCCCACAGTAAGTGAACAGAAATGTCATAAAAGTACCTGAGATGAGATCTTCAGGTGATGTAAATCAATCTAGCCCAAACATGTTCAGTGGTTGCTTGTTGCCTTTGTGGTGTTGGTCTGTGAATCTGCTGAGGCACTGATGAACTCCAGATTTCCACTTTACAAAATCCAGCTGTCCCAATTGCAAGAGGATTTTCTATCTCTAAAGAAAATGATAAGTGAATACACATAGTACCACAATGGGAGAAAATATAAGCTTAGTAGAGTCAGAGTGTGGTATAAGAAGGACACAAATCCACAAGACAGATGGTTCTTTCAGCCAAATGTTTACTTGCAGTAAACACTGAACAAAACTTATGGGCTACTCTTCTCAGAAATCTCTCATCTGAAGTCATGAGCTGGTTAAAAAATAACTACCACGGTGTTCCAGGGGAATGTATGAAGTCCACATTTGCAATTGGAATCAAGACTGCAGTGAATGACTTGAATCAGCTATATAATCCAGGGTTACCACACCCCAGCTACCTATTCCACCTATAGACACAAGTAATTATGATTTGTCCAGGGCATACTCAGTCACATACTCAGATATCAAGAACAATCTCCCAGCTAATTCTCTAAAGATTTGCTGTCTGGTAGCCCTGGACAGTAGCGAATGGGAATCACTCATTTTTTTTTTCCTTGATCTAAAGAAGCACTGTGTTCCAAATTTCAACACCAAAAATTGAAATTATTTTTATTCAATTGAGATTCTTTTTCTACTGGCAAGAAAATAATTTTAGGAGTGCTACTTTTTTTTTTAATATAGACATGCAACAACTGCCTTTCACAGGAAATAATTCTTAGACATTTAACTTTGAAAAACATTATTGTAAAAAAATGAGCTCAAATACTTCAGACAGTGAGGATGTAAAATCACAAGCATGGTCATAACCTCTTTCAGTAGGTGTGAGGTTTTCCTAAAAAAAATAACATTTTTTCACCTCTCCAGTTCTGAAGTGTGATTGATTGTATTTAAAAAAAAATCAGAAGATTTTTTTTTTATGTGCTGTGCTTATGAATGGCAAAATTCATCCCTAAAAGTTGTAAAATGACTGAAATATAAATCTTGCAACAGCAGCATTTAGGATAAGCACAATAAATCAGACCTAACTATGTGGTCATAAATGGGATTCTTTAATGTATAATAGGGTCCAAAGTTTCATAACTCTCACAATAAATCTTGTATTGGTCTGGAGAAAATGGCAGGGTTCCTGCTCAGATGTGCTCATTCAGATTTATAATTTCTTTCAAACTGCTTCATAACACCCTAGCCTCAATATCGTTAGTGAGTTTTGCAGGCAATATAAATCTTGGTCGGAGTTTTTGCAGAAGGCTAATAATTTGTTCTAAATACTCATGGCTATATTGAGTTACTTTCTGAAGTCATTAAATTAATTTTGGTTTCTCTCAAATTCTATAAGATCCTTTCTTGAAACATTCTAGGCATTTCAGCCCTGCAAGAAAAATAGCCAGAGAGGGATTTCACATTAAGTGACAGTAGCATTAATACCAGAATAAGAAAAACAATCCAAAACAAACTTGAGGCTCCAGTCCCGTACGGGGTGAAAATTAGTGAAAATCAGATGTACTGATCAGCAAAGCCATTTGCAGGCAGGACTTTGGGAGTGAAAAAGCCTGGGATTTCCTGCCAGCTGCATCACAGAGTTACTGTGATATGCTGGCCTCATCACTCAACTCTTGCAATGCTGCCAACCCCCAGTATGCAAATTAATTAACCAGCTATTCCCTTCACCTACCTCTGAGATTAAAAAAAAAATGACTGTAGGTACCTCTTGTTTCTTTGCTTTCTAGGCTGATGGGAGTCCCGTTTTTCAGGTTCCCACCACCACCTTTCAGAACCACACACATACACCATTTTACTCCTGAATAGAATTTCTATTCTCAGGAAATCTCTTGGCTCTAGGAGCTGGAGCGTTCACAAGAAATGTATCATGAGGTCTGCAATGGAATGAGCAATTGGTAACTACTGTCCTTGGTGGGTCCTGCTTGCCATGAGGGTGCTCTTCCACCGATTGCATCTGCTTCACATGGATTTACAAAGATTTTAGTTCATGTTTGCAAGTCTCTGCAGCTCAGCAGAAAAGGGCAATAGCCTTGCTATGCACAAAATGCTGTAACATCTAGCTTTAAAGTCTGCTCGACTGTTGGCCAAACAGCTGAGGAGACTTATCCAATTTCTAGAGCCCTTCATCTGCTCTATGAAATGAAAAATAACTGTGTTTACGTAAATAGTAGATAAAGTGCCAGGACGTGGCAATTGAAAATATTTACTATGTTTCCTGTGCTTTATTGGACCAATAAAAACATGTTACTGCACACTGCAAATGGTTTCCTCTATGCAGCTCCTCACATCAGCTTGTAGTAGGAAGGGGGTCGGTTCCTGTGCTCTGTTGGGTTGGTGCGCATCAGTATAACTCCACCTCACTTGCCGGAGGAGCAGTGGTGGTGCGAGAGAAGTTCAGCTCTGCCTGTCTGTCCCTGGCATGTGACTGCCTCTGGGCTCCAACACGCTGCCCTTGACCTTCACACAGACCAAGCACCAGGCTTTGTGAGTACTGGCTTGTGGTGGAGACACATTTTCTATAACATTGACTTTCTGGAATTGTATTTTTGTAAGATTTAACTGCATACAAAACAACTCTTAAGAAGGTCTTCTTTGATGTTTGCACAGACTTCCATGCTTATTTAATTTTACTGCACTTTGAAGTAATTGTAAACAATGGTATGGAAATAGAGAAGGAAATCTCTCTAGAGAAGGATGGGGAAATTACTGCAGTTGAAGAACCATAGCAAACATAGCTACAAGGGACTGTGAGAGGTTGTGCACTGAAAGCATTTGATTTAGCATGGGTTTTGGAAGATTACTGCAGTATAATAATGTAAAATCAATTTAAAATCATTCTTTGCAGCAGTATTTTGTTAAATAGGAAGGATACTTGTTTCTGAATGCCTGACTAAATAAAATAAGTTGAACATTTTCTATTCCAAAAATCGGTTTCAACACATGGACTCTGCCTTTCTTCCCACTCATTGCATTCCATGACAGTGTAGCTTCAAAAAGTTATTGCACTTGTAGTTAGTGATTTCTTCTCAGAAATGCCAGAGAGAGTAGAATCAGACATGGCACACCACAAAATTTTATGTGGTGGTTTTATAATGAGAGAAACAATATTGCTTGAAGTAGAAGGGGAAAATGGTCCTCTGGTGTGCTTTTCTACAGCAGCCAGGGAAAACTAGAAGCATGGTGGAAAGTAATTTTATGTTCTGACCTCTCAAATTCTTTCTAACGCACTTTCATGTGCTACAAGAACTGAGCTGTCACCCTGTACCAATTATTTGAATTCTTTAATCTCTTTCCATTACTCTGCCAAATCTGAGTTTCTTAATCCCTTCCCTTATTGGAGGGGAATATCTGTCCTGCACCCATAGAGATTCAACTGATATTAAAAAGCCAAACAGAGAACCTGTGCACTCGTTTGCCTTTCAGCAAGGAATAAATCATAAAAGTGAGAAACTGCCTCAGAGGGTTAAGAAAAGGAGGAAGATGTGGCATGGGGGTGAGCCTTATTTTGTGTGCCCTGAACAAGACCATAAGTAATTCTGCTGAAGTGGCAGTGGTGCAGGGGCCAGTGCCACCGAGAGCAGAGTCAGCCCCCTTTGGTATGTCTCATACGTGAGGGCAATTTACATTTTACTGCCATTGTAGATAGGCTACTCTTCCTGCACTGCTTAGAGTCAGCCAGTAAAGGTCTTACAAGGCAGCAGGAAAACAAGAAGAGCAAGCAATAACTTAGCCACTAAAGCATGTATCCCATTTCTAAGTTGCTGCAGAGTTTTTAACCCTTTTCTTGCTTTTCTGAAATGCTCTTTGCACACTCAGGAGCTGCCATGACAGCCTATAGCACCCAGGACCTCTCACACTTCTGCGAGCCCAGGAAAGCCTTCTGCCTTGCCAAACAAATGAAAAAAAATAATCTGGACTTTCATTTGGAGAAAAAGATCAGTGTAAACCAAATCTTGTAGTCAGGAGGGTCCCCTCTGTGGTCAGCAGACCTTCTGATTCACTAGCAAAAGTTACGAGGGACCTCCTTACACTTTTTCTAGGAACTGACAGGTAAGCATGAAATAACTTCTCTGAACCAGCAGGGGCTGTCAAGTCCTGAAAATGGGAAAGTTAATCATTGCAGACATAGCTGTATTGGAAATTGTGGAAAATTTTCAGAGCGTAGCCTCCTCCCATTCCACCCTTCTGAGGGTCTTGGGCTAAATGAGGCACATTCCCTCTGGTTTATAGAAAAAAAAGCACAAGATATTAGTTTTAATGACCACAAGCATGTTGGAAGAAATAATGCCTAGGTCTCTTTAGTGGACAAGAACCTTTCAGGGGTAAAAAATGGATAATTTTCTCTAGCAAGAGCTTCCAGACCACAGTACATCAGCCACTTTAAACTGGCCCAGGCCTGGGCAGTGACAGAACTTGCCTCCATTAGTGCTGGTTTGGCTGTCAGAGTTGCTTCTCTGTGGGGCATCAACTCTGACTGTCGATAGCGCCTGACCAAAGCAAAGTTGATTCTGAGCTCTATATCCACCCAGGGACAGGCTCTGCCATGACGT
>JAOQGH010000001.1:142138904-142149455 GCA_025769975.1 Gallinago jamesoni
TGTAGGATCAGGCAAAGAGAAAGCACTTCATGGTTTAACTTGCTCTTGCATTGCCTTTAGTCTGTCCTGGTATCCCCACTGATACTGAAGCTAAGTTTTGTGTTAAACTAAATTCTATGTATTTTTGTCTCCACAGCTGTGATAGGACAAGTCGCAAGAGCATTTTGCTGCCAATAAAGCAGAATCTTCTCAGTGAGTAGTCTGCCAGTGGCAATATACCAAAATATTGAAACTGAGAGTGCAGCAGGTGTATAGATTTTGACAGAAAATTAAATTGTAGTAGACAGGTCTATCTTCTTGCCCCTTCCATTACTTCTGTTAATGATATATTCTAATCAATAAAACTGTGTTAAGTAAAGCAGAAAAAGAAATTGCATCAACTGTATTTGGAACTGATGCTGAAATCTTCCAAATTACTTTCCTTAAACGAAGAAACAAGTTTTTCCCAGCTCTTTTGAGGGTGACATTTTCCTCTTTCAGATAAAAAAGTAACTTATATCTAAAAGAAAAAAATCAGATTAACAATTTGGTAGGGTGGTCCTTCTTTCAGGGACCTTTTGCTCCACCAATATGCATGTAAATAGAGCTATGACTGCCACATTCCTTTTTTAAACACATATTTTCTCAGCAGTGATCCTCCCTTTCCCTCCATATCTATCAATCACTGGTGACCTGTTTTTACCTTCAAAACCCTTCACTGCCTGGCAATATCTGGCCTGTGATAATAACCAATTTTCATGTTCTTAATTATTACATCACTGTTGTCCTCCACTACTTTGTTGCATTCAGGTTGTGTTTCTGAGCTAATCATAAAACAAAAAGTTGTTGAGACCGGGACCATCTATCTGAGAAGTGCTCAAACAACACCTAGAACAGCACAACCTTATACTGGGAGAATGGCAAAGAGACATCCCCCTGCACTAGCAATACCACCATGGAGGCTAATGCTACCGCAATGCAAATGATATTAATCCCATCTGTCATTTGAGTTTCACTCAAATTTACTACACAGATTGCTCCTGCAGGAGTAGGCTCAGGGTCCCTAAGGATCTTGTTGCCTAAATAATGAGAGCATCTGCTGCAGGTAGGAGAGACTCTCTGAGTGATTTGGGTTGGGAGCTGTGTGAACAATAGCAATGACAGCGGTGGGTTTCAGGTGTCGTGGGGTTAACAAGACTTTAATTACCTAGTGTTCAGAGTTTTTTTAATGAACATGTGTTTCCATTTCTATAGGAACTTTTCAGAATGGCTGGGCATGTGTATTATTTGCCTAGTAGTCTTCAAGCAGATGTGAATTTACTGATGTGAATTTACCAGTAGCCAGGGGTGAGATGAGACAAAGGGAGGTGAAAGGCTAAAGGGGTTGTTGCTCCTCCACTAACACCAGTGGTTTCAAGGCAGGTAATGTGGCCATAGGGTCACAAGGCAGTGCCGTTCTTCCCAGTAGGCTTAGGCTGGAGCTGTTGTAAGGACATTGCTGTGGTCCAGGCTCAGCGTTGGAGGTGTTTTCTTCAGGAAGTGCTGCAGTCCTGGAAACAACATTAATTGTGAAAGTCCTCACACACTTCTATTGCAGTGCTTTTGTCCTGTAGCCAAAATCCCTCCTCATGCTGTGTTATAACAGTGATCTGCATTCAGTGGCAGGGTCTTGAGGATGTGCAGAAATTTTGCAAATTTACTGGCAAAGCTCCAGATAGAGTTCAAAAGAGGCAGATAATATTCATTAGCACATCAATTCAGTAAAATAGTGCCTGTATTCATTCTGGGCTGTGAAAATTAGCTCGATGTTTCTCTTCTGACACTTAGCAGTAAAAAAGCTTAGTGCTTTCAGACCCAAGTTGTTCTGAAGTTACCATATTTTATAATATCAACATCAATTTTCTTTACTAACCCTGTCTTCCGAGTACTTATTTGGAGCACCTGACTTAACCTGCTTTTCCTTTCCAAAACAAGCCGATATTTTTTCAAATCTAAAATCTTGGTTTCCAATTCTCTGTTATCCAAATGTGAAATTAGATGTACTTCCTTCAATGCTTAGAAGCATAATAAAATTCACTCCATTATGATTCAATGCTGAAATCTTGCAGTGAGTAGATGACCCTGTCCAGACAGTGTAACAGCTTTGTCCCTGGCCTTTGTGAGTAAGGAATAGAAAAGAGATATTTTGCTATCTTCTAATCTGATTCCTTTTCCCATCACAGTTACCAAAACTGCAGGGAGGAAGGAAGTAGGGGATGGAGGGACAAGGCAGAGCTCTGCCTGTCCTACTTCTGCTTTGCTGCTCCAGACGGAGCTTTTCTGGGGAAGTCTGAGAAGATCAAAAAGAAGTTGAGCCCTTAGTATTTCACAACTTTAGCTATGTTGCCATAAGAATAACCTATTTTTTGTGATAGTATCAGAATGATGCAGATCACTTCCTTTAGTGCCACTGCATGACACTCATCCACTTAATTTAGTTATCTAGTTTATCTATAAGCACCTGGTGAAAAAGTCCTCTGATGGAAGTCCTTCGGTTAGCTGCATTGTCAGTGGAGAGATGTAAGAGTCTTTGAGGGCCTCCAGAGAAAGACCCTACTCCAACATGTTTGTTTTGGTGGAATTGATTCTACTTAGCTAGTTGCCACGCCTGAGACATGGAAGAAAACCAGCCTCAGATGGAATTTTTTAACTGTTTATTTCCAGCGAAAAGCTAGAATATCTTCCTTGCTGACAACTCTTTGTTTCCTTCTTTGTCATAGTTCCATCTAATTTTCTAATTTTCCCTCAGTTCGCCACAACCCACTTCACTTCTTGGTCTGTCCTGGGTCCATTCTTTCTCTGTCTCCTGTTTTTCTTACTCACTTGACACTTCCCTCTGTCTCCTTCCCCTCAGTGCAAAATGTGTTTGCGCTCCTCCATTGACTAGCTGCAGGTTCCTCTCATGCTCCCTTTCCCTCTGACAGCTTTTTGAAACTTTGCTTTCTTTTGCAGTCTGAGTTCCTCTCCACCATCCCTATGTCAGGCTCATCTCCAGCCACAGTGCCATCCTTTGCATGTTGCTCAGATGTGTTCAGAGTCAGTGCCTCTTCATGTATTGCCTTGCCAGTACTGGCTGCGTCCTTAAAATGTTGCGCCTTGAAGTCTGCGACTCCCATTTCTTCCTCAGTTCCCCTTTTGCCCTGGCTTGTGCTGCCAAACTAACACCAGAGAGATGTTGTAGGCAGGGCAAGTGGTCACAGTGGGTGACAGCTCTTGTGGCAGGGATTGGAGTTTTCCAGAGATTAACCTCACCAGCTGGATCCAGTGAATGGGACTGAGTACCTGGAACAGGGACTCCGTCCCTTTCTCTCTCCTGTCCTTGGGAGAGCTGTGGCTATGCAGCTGGAGGGAAGGGCACTCTCTAGAGACAGTGCAGAGAACAGTGGTGTCCACGCCAGCTGATTCCTGGTCAGACCCTTGGAGAGTGGCTGTCCACAGAGCCCTGTGTGCTGCATACAACCAGCCTGGGCAGCACTGAGCTGCTGCTTTGGAACGAATGGATTTTTCTCTTGTCTTAGTGGTATTTGTCACTGTCTTTGTCTCCTTGCTTTGAGCAGTGTCTTTTCGGGTCAGGTCAATCACAGCACATCATATCATGCAAAATTTGAAGTGCGGGATGGAAATTTTTTTTATGGGCTTCACGGAGAAAACCGTGAATCACTCTAAAAAGTAGAACTAAAAATAAAAATAAGTAAGTGTTTCAAGTCCTCTGAGTGGACCCATTTGAGAGTCTGGTTGCTTTCTATTACGGATTAAATAAGAGTCTGCAGCTTTCAAACAGGATGAAATTAACCAACCAGGTTGTTTGTTTTACAATATTCAAGCACATTGCACATCTCCTGTTCTGTCCTGAGAGAGAAAAATGCCCACTCTGGAGTCACTACAGTATTACACCTCTGTCAGTGGTGTCAGCATATATGAATTTTAGAGTAGAACTTGTCCAAAGACTACAGGTGAGAAATAGTTATTCCATGTTTGAGTATTATGCCTATCTCCTAGCATCAAATGTCTTTGCATATCAGTCATTTTTCCTGGATAGAACTGAAGTTTGAGGGTCACAATCAATAGTTAAAACAAACAATACTACAAGCACCAGTCAATAACAAACCCACAAAAGAATTTCTATCAATCACACATCTGACAGCTACTGTATGGATTGCAATAGTCTTGCTTCATATGACTTAAATAATTTGTTTGAAAAACCTCTAAGCACTGGCTAGAATGAAGTCTCAACCGTTCTAAATTGCTAATTCTTCATCTTTTACATAACACACAATTGCAGTTATTTGGAAATTATGGTTTTCGATACACTAGTTAGTGATAACTTCTTATTTAAAGAATAATTACAGAGTTCTGAATTATATGTATTGGCAGCTGTTTAGCAAGGTGTTTTTGACAAAAAACTTTCCTCCTTTTTTATTCAAATATGTCTAATGAACAGTGGGTGTTACCAGAAGAAAATAGCAAACTATTATAAAATAAGGATTTAACAGTAGTGCTGGAAAAACATAAGTATGAGAAAACTTGTCTGGCAAACTAACTGCACTGTTGGTGCAAACTGAAGTAGTCCTTTGGGCTTTATAGAGTTGTGATGAATGGACAAGCTGGGTACATTACATTTCCCCCCCTCCTTTTCCCCAATTTTTATGTAAGATAAGAAAAAGAAGAAATATAGGAGATAGGAAAAAGAAGAAATAAATAAGAAACAAATAAACCATTGTCTTGAGAGGTGAAAATGAGAAAAATTCTGAGGCTCTGGTAAGTCCAACCGTAGATTTTTGTCCCCTTACCCTAGAAGACAAAGAATTGGACAACAGAAAATTGGAGTACCACATTCTCCTGGCTCTATAGCCAACATTTTATAATTTACATAAGGGAAGGAAATATCTTTAAGAAAACAACAGGAAAAAACTCCTCCCTGGAGGGCAAGAATAGACTAAACTTGTTTTTTAGGTGAAAGAGAAAAAAATAGCACCCAACAACACATGAGTACAGTAGATTTATCTATCTGAACCAGCAAAGGGTCATAGTTTCTTGGGATTGAAAGATTACAATCCTAAAGGAATTTCAGAGGATAAAAAGTCCCAACAAGCTGGCAGTTCTCCTCTGTTCCATTCTGGTTTGACAGATATTTAACAGAACACTTTTCTTATGTATTGCTTTTGGCATAAAACCAGGACACTAGACAGCATCACTTCTTGTGAAGGAAAAGGGAGCTGTGCTTGTAGAAGGTTAGATATGCAACCACATGGAGTTAAAGCACAAATGGCAACTCTGTCCCATTGACTTACGGCCCTGGTGCTGACAAATGGTCCAGATGTACTCAAAAAAGAAAAAAAAAGACAAAGAATGAAGCTCTGGTCTTGTTTCATTTTGACTCATGGCACAGAGTAAGCTTAATGGAGCTTTTCACTGTGAGCATAGACCAATCTCATTTTGGAGTAATTTTTTTGGTTATAAGTCAGGTGGGTCTGGGTGAAGAAGTCAAACTGTATCAGTCACATATGCAAAAAAATGTAAGCAGAACATCTGGTTCATTTGTTTACATGTGTTCAAATACAATGGGATGCCTGTTATTCTAGATGGAACTCAAAGGATTCTCAGCAGATCTATTTAGAATGGCTCTGTAAAAACTTTGTGAGCTGAAATAGCCAAGGCTAGTCTGGTGCTATTTCTGTAACTCAACCAAATGTGGGGCTCTATTTGCTTTCACTGGAAGCTCCTTTTCCATGCCCCTCAACTAATTTAAAGTTATATGGAGCTCTTCCAAAGGCATTCTCAGGTTGGGCAGTCCTGAGATTACAGCCATTTTAGACCACTTTCCAGGACATTCAGGCAATGCCTAGCCCTAGTGGAACCCCAATTTTTACAGTGTCATTGACAGACTTACAGTGTGCAGTATCATCATGTATAATCCTCAGGAGGTGACCAGGAGAGAACAGATACAGAAGAGTATTTTACTCCTGATGTAAAATTCATGAGCCTTATCCTAAATTGTGTCCGTCTTTTCTTGGTAGCAAATGGGAATAGAATGGATTCATGTGGTTGAACATGAAATAATTAGCTCATATGACTTAAAAGAGGTGGGTTTTTTCTTTGCTTAAAATTTGTCATTTTATTTTGAACAGTGTCTGCTTGATATCTGCGGTTTCAAGGAATGCTGTTCAAGTTTGGAGAATTTTTTTGCCCGGCTGTACTATGTATCTTCATAAAGCCAGCAATATAGCTGCAACTCAAGGCTTATTTTTCTTCCTCTCTTTGAAATATCTAGTTAGAAAGGAAATCACTCAGGAAGGAGTGCAACAAAAAGATTAATTATAGCAGAGCACTTACAATGCAATGGTTAGAATTGTGCTGTCCCTGTTGGATATTGATATGATTGGGAAGAAGAATGATCAGGAGGCCCACAGCATTTCTTTGAGATCAGAGGCAGTGCACATCAAAGAAAGACCTCATCTGTACAAAGATCCCTCACGTGCTTCATCACTGTTTTTTCTATGAAGGCCCCAAATCTCACTGAGTTGAAAAGATCTCATTATATTGAAGATTGCTAATACTTGTAAGTGGGTTTAACACAAAGACTTAGCTAGATTGCAGCAAACCACACATATTGGACCCATAAGAATGATACAAAGGCATTGTAAAAAGCATTCTATATTCCTGAGTACTTTACTCTGTAAATTGCAACAGAAAGTGACATCATCTCCTAGCTGTTAATTAGCTATTGTCTGTGGTGGGAGAGGCAGGGTAGAGGAATGTGGGACAGTGAGGACCATGTGGTGTAGTAATTGGTGAGGACTTGAATAAACTTGAGCTCTGATTAAAAATGGGTTAATACCAGATCAATGTAGTATTCTGGGGGAAAACAAACAAACAAAACCCCAACCAAAAAACAACAATAACAACAACAACAACAAAAACCCCAAAACCCACAAAAAACCACAACAAAAAACCCCCAAAAGAACTCCCAACCATCAATTTTGATAGTTACCTGAAAGCCTAGCAGAGAAACTGGTAGAACTAGTACCAGCATATACCCTTACCAGAGCAAAATCCATTCATAGGATACAAAAAGAAATTCTAATAGGTGTATTTTCCTGTGTTCCCTCTGTATATATGTTGGTTTGCATTCTAGAGTGCCAATTTTCTCAAATCCAAACTTCACTTAAAAATGGGATAATGTGCTTTTCACAGGCCTGAGCATTAGGTATTGCAGAGTAAAAAGAGTATCAGTGAAATGCCAGCAAAAAACGTATGAACAGTTGCTCACTGTGCAAGGGGATTAGGCAGCCTTTATCCACACCAGTGAAATATCAAAACATCTCTTTCAGGTCTACAGCACAGGCGTAACAACCAAAGAATCTGAATTATGCTGTCCTCCAGTCTCTTCTATCATGGTCTTTTTGGCACTTAGCACAAAGTAGATGGATCAGAGTCCACACTTGTGAAAAGCTCTGCTGAAATTGCAGAAACAAAGGTATTTGTCGGAATCCAATTCCCCAAATAATATGTAGCCTTCCTTATCTCAGAGGGCATGTACCATATGCTAACACATCATCCTGCAAGCAACTAGACACTAGTCAGCAGCTGTTGAGACAATACAGTGGTTGATTTTATTTCTCTGACAGCAATATGGTCGCCTGAAGTAGCTCATTTCTGCCAAAGGTAGACCAGGGTGTTCAAATGGGAGAAGCTGATCATTGCTGGTAATTTGCTTTGATCTTTATGAGTATAGAATTAGAGGGGGAGGTGTATGTATTTTAAATGCCTTCTAGCTTCACCAAGGCAGACTAATATTGACTAATATTGATTAAGTGGGGTGAAATCCTCTTCTAATTTTTTCTCCTTAGGAGAAAGCAAATTGGTTCATTCATTAGATAACATGCAGAAAAGAGGCCTGTTCCCGGAGCACCTGCTGCTCAGATAGCGATAGCCAGCCCTTATTGGAAACTCTTGTTTGTATTTATCTACCTTTGGTGAAACTGCTTCTCAAATGAAAAACACTAATGAGTAGGTTTTTTAGAAACCCACCTGCAATCACCTGTTCAGTGCCCTAATGTAGAGTGTACAAACCATTGTCGTGGCACAAGAAAGTCATTTGCAGTGCTTGCTCTCTGGACCCACAGAAAGAAAATCAGCTAATCCACAGGCTTGCTAATTTACAAATGCCACTTCAGGCTCATTGGCTTGAAATGAAGAGTCGTTAAAGTCAATTTAAACAAACTTCTGGACGGCATTGGGTTTTTTTTTTTGTTTCTAGGTAGTAAGCTTTTGTAATCCTCTAAGGTCTGAATCTCTAGTACATTAAAATTCAGCCTTCTAAAACAGGTCCTTTATAGCTGTGAGCAAATCTGAGTATGGTGACCTTGTTGCCTTATTGATGATTAAGATGTGGGAGGGCAAAAGAAGTAGAATGGTCTAATGAGTTCAAAATAATGTTTATCCAGATTCCTATCTCATCAGAGGATGGTCCAACTCAAAAATACTTGATATGGAGAGAGAGCAGCAACCTGTAGGTCTCATTTCCAAGAAAGAATGTTCTGCTCTTCCAAAACAACACTTCTGATGCAGCCACGTTAGCACTGTCAGGAGTAATTCCAAGTTACACTTCTTTGTGTCACAAAAAATAGTTTTATTCCAGGATTATTTTTGTTTTTATTCAGGAAAAATTCTAGAGTGGTGTGACTGTTTTAGAATATTTTGATTTATGTTAGAATAAAGAGTTCACTTATTCTGGGAAGGCCATGCCATGCAATTTCTGTGCATTGATAATCCTATTTATTTTTATTTCAACCAGGAGATCTTAGTTCAGGAAGGAAGACTTCCAGGTCATCACTAAATTTTATGTGAACTTTAATTTTATTCCTCAGCAGTTCATCATGGAGACATGCCTGTTTCTGAAGCTGAAAAATTGTGTGTACAGTTATATTGAAAACTGTTAAGAGAAGGTGGGAGGTCACACATCAATCTGAAAAACTAAGGACGTCTTTAGTGGATAAAGTGCAGGAACCCTCAGGGAACAGGATACACTCAAAATCCATATTGCATCAGACCTTGTCACTACTTTCTTGCTAATTTCAGGAGGATCAAGAGTGCATGCGTGTACAACACAGATTTGTGGTAAGGCCTTCTGACTGCTACCATTGTTCAAAGAAAGACACTTAGAAGACTTTCTATAGGACTTTGTTTACTGCTGCTTATAGAATCATAGAACAGTTAGAGTTGGAAAGGACTTTAAAGATCGAGTTTCAACCCCACGGCCATGGGCAGGGACACCTCCCACTAGTCCATGTTACTCAAAGCCCCATCCAGCCTGGCCTTGAACACTTCCAGAGGTGGGGCATCCACAACTTCTCTGGGCAACCTGTTCCAGTGGCTCACCACCCTCACAGTGAAAATTTTTCTTCTGTTATCTAATATATATCTAACTTCTTCCAGTTTGAAGGCATTACTCCTTATCCTATCACAACAGGCGCTTATAAAAAGTCCTTCTCCAGCTTTCTTGTAGGCTCCCTTCAGATACTGGAAGGCAGCTATAAGGTCTCCCTGGAACCTTCTCTCCTCCAGACTGAACAACCCCAGCTGTCTCAGCCTATACCTCTTAGAAAGGCATGCAATTTGCAATAAGAGTAATGGAAATGACAGTGACAGAAGAAAATGCATAATAAAAGAAAACCCTGCACAGGAAGATTGTGTTAGGGAATTAGGCATGTTATCTGTTATCATTAAAATAACTATACTTTATCCATTTAGAACGTGACCAAAACCAAGGTAACTTGAAAGTAAAGTATGATGACACACAGAAAATGGGGTTTTCTGAAGTGTTCTCTGTGGTCAGAGTTTTGATAATTCCAAATGATTTCTAATGGATGCTGAAATTAACCTAAAAGCAGTAACAAATGAGTTATTTTCTTACTGGGATTCCTTCCAAACCACCTTTACACGTGTGTTTTTATAAGTGATTAGTAATTTTGAGTATCCACCAAGAGACACTTGGGGTTTTTTTGCTTTTGTAGAGTGAATGCTAAATGCCTGCCTCATACCAGCAGAAAAAGTGAGGACAAAGGATGGCACCCAAAATTCCCTCTTGTTTCTGAAAACATAGATCTGAATGAACAAACACATTTTGCAGCTTATCCTGTGCCCAAGTGGATTTGCCTAGGGGTTTCTCCTACCAAGATGTGTGCAAGATCACCATGAATGCCTTTTAAATTCCTCTTCAAAACCCATTTCCCCAAGGAAAACCTATGGATTACCCTTCAGGTCCTCTGGCACCTGTTTGGCTTTAAATTTTGCATTTAAACTTTTTCTTTGATCTGTCTTCCTACCAGCCCACAGGGTCTTTTCCTGTTCACTTATTGCATTCACCCTCACATTTCTGAGATGTGCTGTGGCTCTTGCCAAACCTGCTGGGCAGTAACTGGCACAAAACATCCCTCATTCCCAAGTGGGGTTCTGTCATGGTTTCAGCCAAAATCACTGCAACCGGACCGACAGATGTCCCTTCCCCCCTCCCCCAAACGAGAAGAGAGG
>JAOQGH010000001.1:142149555-142187836 GCA_025769975.1 Gallinago jamesoni
AAACATTGGCCTTATCATCCTGAGAATGAGCAGTTTTCTCTACAATATGCTGTTAATTTCAGAGAGCTAGAGGAGGCTTAACTAAAATGTAAAATTATAGAACACAAAACTGGTTTGGTTTTACCTCAAACTGGGACAGGTTCAGATCACTACAAAACTTGGTCACAGTCTTAACTGGCTGCCAGACCCTTCTGTGGAGGTTGGGGTTGGTTTTGTGCCTCCGAAGTGCACATAGGCTCTGCCTTGCTGTCCATTTCCATGCTTGTTAGTTGGCATTTGTCTGAAGAGTTGGTTGGCCTGAGAGTTGATTACTTTTTTCACTGATTTGTTAGAATGTCTACATTTGAATAAACCTCTTTTTTTTTCTTTTTTTTTCTTTTTCCCCTGCTCCAGTGCAGTAAGTCTTATTCCCACTCTCTGTTACCACCAACCATCAGACTTTAGCCCCTGGCATTCCCTTTCCTCTCAGCTCTGCAGGTAGGTGACTGCAAGCAGAGCCAATCAGGGGCAAAACCTGACAAAGGAAGTGAACATCCAGAACCTTTGCTGATCCTCACCTTCACTGCTCAGGCACGTATCTCCTGGAGTGTATCAAACACACAAGCTTCCTCCAGTTTTTATGTTCACTGCTCAGCCAGGTTTGTGCAAAACATGGTTATGGCTTGCAGTTTCCCCCTAAATGTAACAGGAACATGAGAAGCCTCCACCTATTCTCTCTGTCATTATGTCCCCCTGGGTCAGAGTGCTCACCCAGAACTGACAGAATCATAGACTCATGGTATAGTTTGGGTTGGAAGGAACCTTTAAAGGTCATCTAGTCCAACTTCCCTGCAATGAGCAGGGACTTTTCCACCTAGATCAGGTTGCTCAGAGCCCCATCCAACCTGACCTCGAATGTTTTCAGGGATGGGGCATCTACCACCTCTCTCGGCAACCTGTTCCAGTGTTTCAGCACTGTCATCCTAAAAAATTTCTTCCTTATATCTAGTCTAAATCTACCCTCTCTTAGTTTAAAGCCATTGTCCCTCATTCTAGTGCAACAGGCCCTGCTAAAAAGTTTGTCTCTGTTGTTCTTATAAGCCCCCATTAAGGAAATGCCACAATAAGGTCTCCCCAGACACTTCTCTTTTCCAGTCTGAATAATCCCAACTCTCTGCCTGAGACCATCAAACTCAGAGTCCATTTCTGTAGTTCAGTAGTGAGGTTCACCAATAGGGAGGAGACCAAGCTGTTTCCCAAGGTTTGCTCAGAGGCACTCTTCTGTGTTTTACATTGCACAAATGCAGGGCCAGTGGCGGTGGTGGCTTTCCCTTGCGATTACCTCAGCGCTGGGTGCTACGTCAGTGGATGCCCGTCCATACATCCCTGTCCAGTTTAGCAACCTTGTGCTTCCAGGCACGCAGCACCATTCTTTGTAGGACAGGATGTTCGAAACCCAGGCATAGCAATGCCTGTTTTAAGATGCCCAAAGCCTTAATGGGCAAAAAGAAGGGACCTGAAGAGGACCAACTTTCTAACCCCCATTCCCACTGATGCCCGATTAGCTGAACCATCAGTCTTACTGTTGGGTGAAGTTAATCAAGAATAAATAGGTCAAATTGAGCCAACAAACTTCAAGATCTGACAGTAGCACTGACAAATGCTGGCATTGCCTATGTTCTCTGCACAAGGGGTGTCCCATGGCACTATCCTGCTTCTCCAGCTGTTGTCTTTCCCTGAATATTATAATTTCTCTGCCTCCCTCAACATCCCTGCAATTTCTCAGCAATCATTTCTGAGAGAACTTGTTGGGTTTCTCCTTGAGTGTGTTGTTGTTGTTGTTTATTCTCACTTTAAAATTCTTGTTTTCCAGTAGCCCAGAGTGAGAACTTTTAGTCACTCTTGTTAAAAGGAAAATTGAGTTTAAAAATGAAGTTTTTCTCACACACCTTAAATAATGAAATATCACCAAGGGACTCTAGGTGCACAAAACATTAAATAAATGGATCGCTTTCAAAGGGATAAAACACAGCCTTTTCAAAGCTTTGGCTAAGTACTTATCAAGAAAGAGAAGCTGTCTTTTCTGCTCTGAAAGATCCCAGCCTCCCTCTGATGGTATTGTAAAGGAAGGGCCTGGCTCAAGGTGTGTCGCTGTGGCATAAGCAATAAATATAGAAGCGGGTAATTATTTTAACAGTCTCTCCCAATACAATTAGCTGATCCACCTCTGGCTTTCTACTCGCATTTCACAAGAGAAGGGCTTTAATGCTGTGCCTGTGAGTGAAAGTTTTATGTTTCAGAAAGGACATCTAGTACCTGCTGCCAGCAGAAATAATAAAGGAGACAGGCTTTCCCATATGAAGACACTCTCCTGTCATGTTTTTATAATCATTGCTTTATTTAAAAAGGAAAAAACCTCCTCCCACTCAGTATGGCTGCAGGATCAGATGCTCACATTACATTTGAATTTTTTCCCCCATGTCTTCTAACATGAAATCTACACAGGACTCTGAATTTAGAAACCCAAAATGTAGTAGGAAATTAAAAATTACTTTTTTTCTTCTCATGAAAAAACACATTGGGCACCTACATTCACAGTCTCTTCCAGTCCAGTCTTCCAGTCTCTTCCAGCTTGCTGCCACATGAGAATCAGTTTGTGACATACACTTAATGTGACTGCATCTAATTTTTCTGTAGTGATATTTTGCTGTCCAGCTACACAGGGGAGAGGTTTCCCAGGGCAGAAGTGTCATGGTCCTGCCCTTGCTCTACATGCTTATTGCCTATTGTCAGAGGCAGCTGTTGCTCTTTTTCTTCCTGCTTCTTCTACCGCAGACTCAAAGCCGGCTGGATTGGTGGAGGCATTGCTATGGCTTCAGGGAGCTTAGGGCTGGCTCTGCACAGGTGGAGGCAGAATTCCCTGCTGTGACTTTTATTGCTATTATTGTTATGAAACACTGGTTATTTAGTTTATTTTTCTGGCAGAGCTCTGCTGGGGCGGCGGAGGCCTGCCGTTCAGTCCTGACTTCTGTGATCAGCAGAAGCTCTTATTGCATGACCTAGCTATTGCTGTTCTTTCTGTCATTGCTTATTTATTTACATTTTTTTAGCCACAGGATGGAGATGTGTGAGAATAATCAAACATTCTCTAATGACAGAAGCTGATCCAGCAGGAAGGCGAACCGCTTTCTAAGAAGAAAAGGAGGGTATTGCCAGCCATGAGAGTATGCTCGAAGGGGGACTTTCAGTGGCAGCAAGATGTTCCCCATCTGCATTTCATTCAGCTTTGCGTGTGTGTAGAAGAGAGGCAGGCTGAAGCCATCCTTCTCCTCCATGCTGGTGCAACCCAGAGCAGCAGAAGGTCAGCCCAGCTTTTTCCTTTGCTGAAAAGGGCTCTGCAACAGAACTGGCAACATGGAGCCACTTTTGACCTCTTTCCTGTCTCCTGCAGCATCACCAAACTGGAGGCTACTCTCATGCTGCAGAGAAGCTGGTGAAAGAGCCCAAGCTGTGTGTGGGGGGCAGGGGCAAAAAAACAGGGCTTTCTTCCAGATTCCCTTCCCTCCTCCCCCAGTGATCTGAAATAATTCACAAGGAGCCCTCTGACTTCATATGTTTGCCTACCCATGAAGCTTTCTCCCGAAATTCAGTTCTGATTAAAAAATACAAAGAACTACTTTTATTAAGTGCTAAAGAAATACTGTATTATTGGTGACGCCCAGATAATTGAAGCCATCTGGAACATACACTATATTTTAAGTGAAAGCACCACTGGTCAACAAGAAGGATCTCCTATTCCCTGTACACCCTGTCCTGTACCTGAGAAGACATTGTGGTAGCTTCAAAAGCATTTCTCTGTCTTGTCCTATTGTGAGAAAACCTGAACATAGAAGTTTTCCTTTTGATGAACAGACAGGGTCAGATCACTTTTTGGCTACCCACACTTGCTATTAACACATAAATAGGCCAGAGTCCAGGAAGTTTATCTCCACTCAGAAGAATCCTACATCTTGAACAGTCCCACCCTATTTTAAGATTATCAACATTTTTGCTATGTTTTGAGCAAAATGGCCGAAGATTTTGCCTGGCTGGCACCTTCTAGAAAATGCAGTTCTATTTCTGATGATCAGACTCATCTGTGATATCACCTTCAAAGCAAATAGGAAAATAGGTTACTCCCTTGAACAGGTACAAGCACCGTGAAGCAAAGAATGCAAATTAATCAGGTTTTGATTTGCTAAGCTACAAGAAAAGAAAATCTAACCATCTGTCTGTCTCTCTATCCAGTCATTTCATTCTCTCAGTGTTTTGAGGAACTTGGATTTTACCTTATTAATCCAAACCCAGAGCAGTGTTACAAAATTAAATATAAGTGAATGAAAATAAGGAGCTTAAATATAGGGAAAGCTACGAAGTTTGAGCTGTAAGTAAAGCAGATGAAAAACTGCAAGGTTAAGTGCAAAAAAAGTATCCAAAATAATTTCAAAGCCAACGTTTTAAAATTGCCATGACAGCAGCCTTTCAACTGTGTGCTCAAGAAACAGGAAAGTTACTAATGATGCTCCTGATATTTCTGCCGTCAGAGTCTAGAATTCTGGCTTCAACTTCAAAGAGAATGATGCTCACACCTTCTATTTGCAATACAAAGCTCTCTTCATGATCAGTCTACAAAGCAACAGGTAAGGATGCTCTTTCATGTGGACCGGAAGATATGCAAAGGAAAACTTCCCACTGCGATGAGCTCAGCTCAGATTCCCCTGCCCGGGTGGGGAAAGGCTCTGTTCTGGATCTCTGTGCAGCCCCTGCATATAAAGCTGCTCCTTCAAGCTGTGGCTGGGAGCACACCGATGTGCTGTCAGCAAGCCTGCTGTTTAGCTGGTGTGAATGGCTTCGTCTCCCTGACATCAATGGAGATTCAGCCACTTATCCCAGCAGAGGACTTGACTTAATACATTCAGTGCCCCTCAAAGAGCGTGGAGGGTGTCTGGTCCAGCCAAATCTGAGCTGACCTTAACCTCCCTCATCACCACAATTTTAGAGGTGAAAATCATCGGCTCCAAAGCTGACGTGCTCCTTTCCTGGGAGCTGTGCCACCACAGTTACACCCCTGTCCTGTCTGAGCTTGAAGCTGTCTCGGGGCTACAATGCGAGGCTGTGCCAGCCTTCAACTGCTCAGTGACCTCAGGGTTGTGGTGGCCCCCGTGAAAGCATTTGGCCATCAGGTAATGGGCCTGTATGACACACCTGTCCATTTTAAACCTGAAAGACTGTATTTATGAAGTCAATGGGGATGAGATGAGTGAAATTTGTGAAAAACATACTTTTTGCTGAACTTCTGGTTTTTGCATGAGCAAAATTGCTGTAAAATTGCAGTATTTTTGGAAAATTGTCTCCCACTCAAAAAACTCGGAATAATTTTTTTCAGTTTTCTGCAAGATGTTTTCATGGAAATTTTTAAAGCAGATAGCCATTTTTTTCTGGCTTTATTTTTATTCTACTTAGGCAATTATTGATCACATGGTCTAGCTTACAGTTCTCTGATTCTCTTGCATTAAGCAAGGGACGAGAAACCATGCTGACTTTCTTTTTCAGAAAGGTAGGTTATATTGTGAATCTTTCTGCCAGTTAACAAGGTGGTAATTAACTTGTTCCTTTTTAATAGTCAAAGCAAAAATGGGATCTGACTGATATGATTTACAATTGACAGTAGATTTCTTTTTCTTTATCAATAGATACTATATCAGATAAGTGTTTAATGTGTCTCCCTTATATAACATAAAGCTTTTCATAGTCTATAGCTACCTGACAGCGCTTTCCCTTCTCTGAGGTGTGTGTGCTGCAAACTTAAATAGCGTCCCCCTTGCTTTGATCTGACACGGCTGCCTTTCCCTTAGAGTCCTTTCATTACCCTCTTTCTTCTTTGTGTGCTGAATTCCTTACACTGAGTACCAAGGGCAGCTTTTCACAGAGCACAGGCACCTTCTCATGTAACCCAGAGGAGTATTTGCTGCCCCAAGATTTGCTGCATTGTCAGGACAGGAAAGAGATCTTGCATTTTCAGACAGTTATAGATATCAAAGGTTGTACAGACAGGTGCAGAGGAAGCAGATGTAACATCAGAGGCCTACCTTTCTGCTAAAATGTCCCAGAAATGCCAAAAGCTGTAGGGGGTAGGCATACACGTTGCCGAGAAATCCTTGGTTATATCTGACTGTGAATAGCAAACTGTTAGGGACTGGGGGTTCTTGTTGAGTTCAGAGGTTGGAAAGTGCCACTTCCTTGCAAAGCTGCTGCTACAAAAGGTCTTTCAGGTCTCCAGTAGAGGTTCCATGCAAAGCAAGAGATATTTCAGATTGATGTGTGAGATGGGGGTAGGAACTGCTTCCCTGGGATGTGCCAGTCTTGCATATTGAAGACAAGCCACTGCGCACAATCACTAAGAGATGTGGGAATGAATCTGGACCATTCATCATATACTTGGTGAGTGCTGTAAGTAGGAAGCTAGGAGACTGTTTTTCTCTTTTCTTCAATGATAATAAATGTTGAATACCACCTACATCAGTGAGGAATGAAAGAACTCTACAACAGCGTAGCTAACATTATTATTACTAATAATAATTCAGGATGCTCATGTGGGCGGTAGAAAGCTCATGTCTGCATCTATGGCCTAAATCAGGCAGAGGAGGGAGTCCACGTGCTCAATGATGGTTTAGACTACCACATTACTGTTGAGTGTCTTCCTTGGTCCTAGACAGGAACTTTTCAGTTCCTTATGGTAATGCCAAGATACTCTCACCCACTTAAGGACAAAACACTCAGACAAAGAGCTTATAGCATAAAAGATGACATAAAATGTGGAAGAAAAGCATTCAGCATCTGTCAGCCAGTCAGCATCCTTCATTTGAACAGTAACCTCAGACTTTGCAAAAAGCAAGCTGTTGGGTACATAGGAAGGAGGCTTCTGGACCTCCCTTGGCCTAACTCATCAGCATGCTAGCAAGGAAGGGCTTGCTCGCATCCTAGACCACTGAATACACTCACTGGTGAGGCTGAAAGGTGCTGTTTTTTCTTTTCATGCATTTGATCTTCAGCCTCCAAATGCATGGTTTTCCATGCTAAAGGAAAATACCTTCATATCCAACTCATGTTGACTAATTTCCCAACATACTTAATATTGTATCACACACTAGATTTTCCTGGACTAGATGTATATTTAATCTCCTGCTTTTGCAGAACTTGAATTTTACTTTCCCTCTCTTCCTTGCAAAAATGTAGTTGTCTGTTTGTGTCTTCCTCCATACCTTCTTCACCGACGTGGAGACAAAGGACCCATTTCTGTAGATAGTGTACTGTCTAGAAAATATTTTCTGTCAATAAATTACTCTTTCCTTCTCAAAGAACATTTCTATATCCCTTACTGACCTTTTGCTCCTGATGTGCTTGAAATATTTATTGTTTCTCTCACCATCCTGCCGTCCCTATCATCTTTGTGATTTTACACTTGATTTGTCATGTTCTTTCTTCAATTTATTCCTACCATCTTTGTACTCTATGACCAGACATTGCTGTTGTCTGTGGCCAATAGCTGAGGTCACCAGCTAAATGTCTATATTTGGTAGAATTGATATATATGTGTCTATTTTTGCTACAGTAATATCAGACAGAGATCAGAGCTCCAAAGTATTGTGGCATCTTCAACTCCAGTCCTTGCCCTGAAGGATGTAGGGGCTGAACAAATGAAGAGTGACACCATATGCACAATAGTTAACTTGTCTTTTCTGGAGTGATTTTCAGTCTAACCAGGAAGAAAAGTCAGATAAGTATTTATCACCTTGATTCTTATCTGAATCAAACCATTCGCTTGTGGATTGGTTGTCAGGAGGACAGTAATATAAATAGCATGATGTCACACACACTACAGATCTGGCTCAGGAAATGTTTATTTTCATATATTTATGGAAGAGTACTATTGGATTTTGGCAGATATGGCATGTCTTAATTCTTAACTCTAAAGTACCTCAAACCAGGACAGCTGCAAAAATAGAAAGTCTTCCTTAGCCATTCTTAGGGGCATTAAGTACAAATAGTCACACAAGGGTGAGCCTTCAAAAGGAAGAAAACGCGCATAACTCCATCAGATGTTCGAAATGAAAAATCTGACATTTTCTGACTTGGTCTGCAGTAAGTGTTGGTGGTAATGGTTTCAGTACTATTAGATTTGTTGTATGCAATTCATTAGCACTGACTTTTTTCATATAATCATAAGCTTTCTGACAAGGAAATAGCTGAATGTTGTTCTTTGCAAATGGGAAAAAAAGGAGAACTCGTTGAAGGTTATCACAGTGTTAAAACTAAAGAGACAAAAAAGCTCTGCTTTTAATACCAGGAAATTACACCCATTTTGCTTGTTTTAGTGTTCCCCTCTGGAGTGCTTCAATAGGCATAACAGCCAAACATTGCCAATGCCAACAAGATTGGCAAGGTCAATGCCCATATTTAGGAGGCTTTGTGGAAAATACAGGAAGGTTTAAAGGTCCTGATAAAACTATCATCTCAAAGCCCAGCCCTCACTCCTTGGTTTTGCCACCAGGGTCCTGGAACAGTCCATTGGTTCCAGTGAAATTTTTCCAGTTTGGAGGAGACAGCAAGACCAAGTTCACCCTTCCAACACACTGGACTCTCCCTGAAACATTCCATTGTGTTTCTTATTCACACACGCAGTGAGCTTAGTTTAATCTCAGCAGCAAAATAGCATGTTTACACAGCCACCCACTCAACCTTTTCCTCTGAGTCCTGGGAAACCAAGATGCCCTTAACATTTTAAAGGTAACTGGAACCTGAACTTGGGGAAAACAATAAAAAAAAGTAGTTGGATCAATATGCAAATTAATGCAAATATAGAAAGATATTACTTGCCTGGCTTTAATTTTAATGAAATACAAAATGGATTTTTATGCAGCTTTTTTCAGGTAACTGGAAAATGGTTTTGATTGTTTTCAAGTATTGGTTTTTCACAAGGGAAAAATACAAGTATTCATGAAGTGTGAAAGAAAAAAATTCCTGGGGAGTTTTGATTGAGTGATACATTGGAAAGCAGAGGCAAGATGGATAATGTTGGTAAACAATGGTCTGCTAGGATAATTAATTGCATAAATAACAGAATACATTTTAAATTCTGAGAAGCTACATGAAGGGTCATGAGTAGAACAGTTACGTACAATTTAGAGAGAAGATTATTAAGGATTTAGGGAGAAAGGGGATGGATAATAATTTGAAAACACTGTTTACCTTATGATAATAACCTCAAGAAACAAAAGAACTGCCTGTCTAGCTCAGTCTAGTCTTTTTCTCTATGACATCTAAGCAAGTCTGTCATTAAGAGCAGTGAAGATCTGAAGTGCATTTTTCTAGTGCATGTATAACTGAAAGCACAAGAATCTGCGGCAAGAAGTTAACTGTTCTATTATACTGCAAAGGGGAAAGATGGAATCTGTACAACAGAAAGAGGACTGGATATCAAAAAGGATTCTTATCTTGTTTTCTTAAGGAAACTAGACTTATCTGACTATGCTGCTTGTATTCTTTTGTGTCTGTCAGCCTGACTCATAGTTTTAGAACATGTTGGCTAACTTTAACTTAATGGGCAGAATGGTAGAATTATCAAAAATATTGTGTTCCTACTAGTACCAGGGATAGGGTATTTGAACTCCGACTGAGCATTACTCTATTACTAGACACTAAGAATGCACACCCTACAGGAAGAGTATGGATGAAAGCCAGAGGTAACCACCCTGTGCAAGTTGTTTTCTCACAATTCTTCTGGAAAGTGGGGTGGTTCTTTCTGAACTTGAAGCAAAAAGATAGCTCTGCCTCAAAATAAAATCCAAAATGGATATGTGCTTACTGACCAGCAAGAAAATCACAGAGAAGAGGTTGATACCTTCCATTTACAGTATCTGATTTTGTCTTTTAGAATGCTCAGTTTTGCTTCTCCAGGAAATTCTGGGGATAAACTGATGATGGAAAAATAGAGAAAGGAGATAGTTCTATATTCTGGCTGAAAAGAGTAAGAGAAAAAACTAGGATCATGGAAACAGTGGAAATGGCATGAAAACGTAACATATATCTATTTCATGGAGACCCACCTGAAGGGTTTACAACAAAACCAATCATTCTTAAAGGGGGACCAGTCAGAGGAATAAAATGGTCAGCAGTGAAATTTAGGAACTTCAATTACTTCAATTGCCAAAATAATTTGAAATGGTCTTATGTCTCCTCTTTGTTTCCCTATGAAGAGAGAAAGTAATAACATTGATCCTGAAATCCAGCCACAAAGACTTTTAAAAATCACAAGTTTTAAAAAAGACAACAACAAAAAAGTCATTTGGGGTTTTGCTAGTAGCTATCAGAAAGGGACTTCCATTGGAAAACTTCCCATGTTTTTTCTACTCCACACTGGTGGGAATTGTGTTTTGTCAGGCTCAGAAACCAGAGGAACAAGCTGAGGAGTACCAGACTAGATGACAGTGGCAATCCAAGTGGAGCAGCATGAAAGCAAAATTCAGTGGTGCCCATTAGCAGAGGAGAAATAGTTCTAGTATTGCCATAAAAAGACGTGGCTACCACAGCTCATTGGTATGGCATATTCATATGCCACTCCTCAGTAGTAGGTCATTTGACTTTCAAAATTTGTCCCAGGCATGGAGTGAAAAGAAGACATCCAGCATGCAAGTCATTGCACCTGAGGTATGCACTAGAGCTCCAGAGAGTGGGACTACTCTTAGGCTTTGAAGGATGGAATTAAATTTTCTGTGGCAATTGCACCGAAAGCAAATGACAATGCAGCTGAATTATAAATCTTTTCAAAGTCACCATCAAAAAAGGAAAAATGACTGATTCGTTTTTGTAAATCAAAGTTGAGCTTCATTGCGTTTCTTACCCTCAGGAGCTCATTAGTTGCTATGGAGAGCTTCTACACAAATACAATATTGTACGTATGGGAAGTGAGCATCTAGCTGACAGGAAAGCCTAGGAGAACACAAACATACATTTCACAGGAGGTCAGAAGGAGCTGTTAATTTAGGTGAATAATGACTGCTATAAATATGTAGTGCAGCTTTAAAAAATTAAAGTGTAAGATTTATTAAAATGTAACAGTTGCAGATAATAGATTTGGCTTGCAAGATAAGGCTGCCATTCATATAACCTTTTCTCATTTATCACAGCTGCATTAAAACAATGTATCACACAAGTAACATTTAAAAAAAAACAAATGCGTCAGCTTCAGTACAAGTATTAATTACTATTTTGTGTCTAACACCCAAACAATTTAATTATCTATTTTTCATCACATTATTAGTTTAGCAAAATACTACCACTGCCATCCTCCAACCATAGAAGTATCCATGGTATTTCTTTACCTTCTTTTCCTACAGTGCTCTTTCTGATTTCTACCCCTATTAATATGATCCAAGATTATTGTTATCATGAAGTATTTTCAGCCTTTCCTGGAAGTCAAGCGTTTCCCTGCATGGACTATTGTATTCCCATCACCTTATGGGAAAATCTGTGGATAGTTCAGTCCTGGTATCTCAACAGAAAAATAACTTATAAGTAAAGAATTGCTCAGGGTTAAGCAGATAAATCAAATAGTGACTGAGTGAGAGCTCTTTGTGGAATGTTAGTCCTTTTCATAATCACTAATATGACGGACAGATGAGTAGTAAAGGTTTCACAAGCAACTAATAATGGTTACTTGTGACTGAAGAACAGTTTAGTTTAAAAAGCTCAGACTAAAGATGACAATGCTTTTCTTAACTAGAAGAATATAGCAACCACCTGGCTTTTCTGAAGATCGCCTGCAGACAGCAGACAGATCGTCTACAGATAGAAGTTCAGAGACAAGGTGGTACATATAGCATATAGTTCAAAAGTAGTCCATCCATTCAAAATCAAATTACAGAATCACAGAATCACAGAATGATATGGGATTGAAAGGGGTCATCTAGTCCAATCCCTCTGCCAAAGCTGGTCCACCTAGAGTAGATTTCATGGGAACATGTCCAGGCAGGTTTTGAACGACTCCAGAGAAGGAGACTCCACCACCTCCCTGGGCAGACTGTTCCAGTGCTCTGCCACCCTCAAAGTAAAGAAGTTCCTCCTCACGTTTAGATGGAACTTCCTATATTCAAGTTTGTGCCCATTTCCTCTTATCCCATCCCTGGGCACAACTGAAAAAAGACTATCGCCATCCTCCTGACACCCTCCCTTTAAATATTTATAGGTATTTGGTATCTAAATTACCAAAATATTTCTTGCCCACGAATTTTTTTTCCAGACACAACCTGAGCAACTCTGCAAAGATTATCTTTATCCCTCAGACAGTCTGCTGGGTGATATTGTAACCAAAATATTGCCTAAACAGGAACTGTGTGACATCATTGTAATTTTTCACAGTAGGCATATTCTGTCTATTTTCAAATTTCTGCAAACAGCACTTTGCATATTCTCGGTTTTGCTTTGCAGTTCCAATTCAGCAAATCTGACTTTCTAAGGCCTGAGCTCATAGCTGCTTGTACTGAGATGGCCCCATGTTTTCTATGCATCCATTCACACAAGCAGTTGCTGCTGAGTCACAGCTTCACCATTTAGTTTACCTCTTGCAGCCTCTTGCACGCTCATACTCTCAGGGTCTCACCTACTTTATGTGGTGAAACAGTTAACAACTGAGGATAAGGGTGACAAAAATAGCTGCTCTTGCTAGACAAAAGGTCGCTTTAGCCCCTTATTTCAACAGTAACGAGGAATGAATGCTTAGAAAAAACATAAAAGGAAGTATAAACTGATCCTTCTCCAACCATCAAGACCCTGAGGTGATGATATTTGCAGAGGACGCAAAGTAATGGGAATTAGTCAAGACTAGAGACAAGTTTGAAGAATTTCAGAAGGACCTTGGGAAAGGGGGTGACAAGGGAGTGTGATGACAAATGAAATTCTCTATTCTCAAATGCCAGGTGATGAGCACTGAGGGTGATCACTTGACACTTGAACCATGTAGACATGCTTCTGGATTATGTACTAGGTTTAACTGTTTAAGTAAGGAACATGGACAACATAATAGAAAATCTGGTAGAAACTCAAAAGGTTTCCCCTATCAAAAAGGAAAGTCAAGTGGCAGTGTGTGGGTAAATGGGAAAATACAACCAAATATGTTGAGCTCTCTTTAGAGATCTCTTTAATTTAAATAGCAAGCAATATAATTCTTTCTGCCTTTGGCCACATACTGGCTATGGTGTGATGATAGGGAGTATTATGAAAGTGTCCTCTTTCATAAAGATATTTTCCAGGCTTTCTTCCACTCTGTGAAATTTCTGCTATTTCCCACTGATAGGCATATAGATTTGTGGAAACTAGGGACATAGGAAAATATATTTCATTTAACAGAATAATATAAATTGGATCTAGTGAATATGAATTGGTAAAATCATCTGACTTGAGTTTATTTGGATTTCTGAAATCTATCCATTCCTCATATTTCTATGCTTGTTTCAAGTACTTTTTACAGCAGTAGCACAAACTTCAAATGTATTCTGTAATGAAATCCACTGAAGTTACAATGATGCCTATACGCTCAAGGGGGCCCTGGAAGCCCAGTAGGCAAGGAGCCAGTTTTGAATACTTAGGAAAGGAAGTCAGAAAAAACATTAAAAAGTTCTATAGCACTTTAAAATTGTTCAGATACCATATATTTTCAAAAGACAATTAGAAGAGAAGAGATGACTGATGAAATTAATCTGGAATGAAGGGGAATCTTTTCCTGATGCACTTGCCAAAATAATGTAAATGACACTGAATGACCTCTTTTGTTGACCTCTACTCCATGTCACTTTTATCCAAATGTGATTTGCACTGTGGATAGTACTTTGCAACACAAGAGCACTTGCAGTGCAGTGATATTAAAGAAGTTATTTACAAGAAAACCCTTTAGTTTCCTGAATTACCACTCATACTTGTGGGAATGGCAATAGAATTATTTATTTGGAACTCTGTAGTTTGTATCTTCCCACTTTTTAGGTGTGGGGAGGCGGTAGAGGAAGTATTTTGAAGTATTTTGAACTAGAGCATCAAAACAGAAGGCAAAATATATCAGGATAAAAGCACAGGATAAAACAACAGAATGAGGAATGCACAGTCAGGCTGCTCTGCACTCCAGGTCCTTGTCAGATCTGTCTACATATCTTCTTAACTTTTACTGGTGCAATACATATCAATGCTCGAAATGATTATTTAGATAGCACCGCAAGGAATTCCAGTTACTTGAGCAGCATGTCATTCATCATTGTGACTACTTGTTTGAAACTTCTGACATTTACATCATTATCCTTTGGGGGGGGGACGACTTTGCTGTTGTTTTTAGAAATATTTTTTCTGTCTCTATCACCTCATTAACCTGATTAGGGATTCTCATACCTCTGCTCTTGCTGCAAAACTGAATTCACAAATGCTGTGGTGCCTCACATAGGAGATGATTAGAGATTCTCTTTGAGTTTGCCTACCCCAAACTGCCTAATATAACTAAAAAGAAGGATAAAATTAGGATTTCAAGTCCTCAAAAATTAATTAAGAAGAATATGAATATCTGCAGTGATGATCGGGGCCTTGGTTAGTTCCAGCAAAACGGAAATACTTCAGGTTCTCTAGGATGCATATAGGTGCAAAGACACAAAAGTTGCCTTGCATCAGAACAAATATTTGCATGTGCAAAAGGTAGAAAAATAAACTAGTAAATTGTAACTTTAATAACAATACAACAGGGTATGTACAAGGGAATTTATCAATTCATTCTTTAGAATAATACAAAAGGAAAAAAACAGATCTTTGTTTTCTGTCAAGCTATATAGCTATAAAACTGAAAAGCATAACAAAGTTAGGTTATGTTTTAATTTCCTGAAACTGACAGACACTTTTCACTTTGGAGGCATAGTCATTTTGTCTTTAGTTCTCTGACCATCTAGAAGATACTTTCAGAATGACTTTTCCCTACTGCAGTTTTCTGTGGCTGCATTGTTTCCACTGCCACTGAAGGGAGCAGGAGATTTCAAAAAAAGAAAAGCCAGGACAGTTCCCAATGTGGTTCACACCAACAATCCCCAAAGCTGCACCTGCAATTGGTGAAACAGTGCAAATGCTGGTACAACCAGTTGCACCTGCAACTGGTGCAACCTGGTGTGCAGTGTGGGAACCAGGGAGTGTTACTGAAACTGATGCTACCACAGAAACAATCGGCTGCCTAGCCTTACTTGCAATTGCTCAGGGACTCTTTCTGAGCTCAGTTAAAAACTGCATAACTCTGGTGTTATCTAGTTATTCCTCTTTTTCCATGCCCTGGAGTGCCAGCGGGGACAGGCTGAGCTCCAGGACTAAGTCACGTGAAGCCACACACCATGACCCTCAGTAGAACTGTGCTCAGGTTAGTGCTACAGACTGTGTGGTGTTGCCCGCTGGCTGAAGTTCAGCACTCTTCCACTTCCTGTGGGTGAGTATTTGTCATTCATGTCCTTTATTCCCACTGCTCAGCACAGGGCTCTCATGCCATAATTTCAGGGCTGCTTACCTTTCCTTTCCTCTCTCTCTTTTAAAACCGATTAGCTCAGAAAAAATGATATAAAGTGTATTGTTAGGCCCCCTTACTATGGATTCAAGTATTCAAGGTACTAAGTTTTTCATTCAGAGTGTGCCATGCATGGCCTTAGGGTAATCAGAAAGTAAACATGGTGTCACTGGCTCTTTGACATGTTTTCCCTGAATGTACTATAGATTTCACACTTGGGTACCTTATCTCCAGCAGTGCTCTTTGTGCCTGGATGGGCTTCTGTTCAGGCTTCTTTTGGTGACCAGTGCCAGATACCATGAGCTCTGTTCTATTCAACATCCCATGTGGATTTTGTGCCACATTACTGACCTTTTATGATATTCTATTACAACAATCTTTTTTTCTAATAAAAAACCCATCACATGGAGCTATTTCATCTCCATATTCCCAATGCCTTTTGTATAGCTGGTGGTGCTCAGGCTTGTTAGCTTCAGTATAAGAAAACTCTCTCAACCTGCTGTGAAGTTGGGTCATTTTACATTTCTTGCTCAAACTTGTCAAATTTTATATCAGTAATAGGTAGCACTTAAATCACATTTACTTCAAACTCTCCTTCCTGCAGCTTCCTGCTTTCAGTGTTTATCAGTACTCTTGAAAGCATGTCCAATATAAGAAGCTCTTTACTGGGACAGTATTTCAGTTAATGAGGATTTTTGCAATTTTGTGATCATTTTCTGAAGTCTAGGTAGTGCTTTCCACAATGATTTCTGTAATATGGGTTCTGAAGTTTCACAGCCTTCATCTTTTCTGACCTATTTCTCTCCATAAACATATTTATGCAACTGCTCACAAACAAGAACAGTCGCTGGTGTCTGCTTTCCAGGCTGAGAATTGCACTTTTGTGTTAGAGCTTGTGTTCCAGAAGAATGCAAAGCCATGCAGAAGGGCAGGGTATGTTGGCTACAGGCTGAAGTGGGAAGGGGCACCTACCACTGTCTCTAGTGGGCTGTTTCACCTTCTAGCTAGTTAGAGATTTCTTTTATTTCCTGCTGTACCCAGCATCCCTGTCCTTTCTGGATCACTTTTGGCAAGGCCTAGCTTTTTCAAGGTTTCAGATTTTCAAGGTGGGAGTGTCTTGCTCAGTTTGACTCCATATCGAGATGCTGCCTTTTGTGATTACAAAAAAGGAAACTGGCGTAGCTTTAGTGAAAGGCTTGATGCTCAAGCCTCCATAGTCATTTTATTTGCATTCCCTCAGTTACTGAGATTTGGTTTAGTCTTGTTGCCTGATCGTTGCCTGATAGAATCATCATGGTTGGAAAGGACCTCTGAAATCACTGAGTTCAACCATATACACACAACCCTCCCTCCCCCCTACAATCTCGGCCACTGGAGCATGCCCTGAAGTGCCATGTCTACACATTTCTTAAATATCTCCAGGGATGGTGACTCCACCATCTCCCTGGGCAGGCTGTTCCAGTGCCTGACCACCCTCTCGGTAAAGTAATTCTTCCTTATATCTAATCTAAACCTGCCCTGCTGCAACTTCAGACCATTTCCTCTTGTCCTGGCGTTATTCCCTTGGAAAAAGAGGCCAGCCCCCACCTCTCTACAACCTCCTGTCAGGTAGTTGTAGAGGGCAATGAGGTCTTACCTCAGCCCCCTCTTCTCCAAACTAAACATGCCCAGTTCCCTCAGCCTCTCTTCATAGGACTTGTTCTCTAGACCTCTCACCAGCTTGGTGGCTCTCCTCTGGGCATGCTCCAGTCCTTCTTGTAGTGAGGGGCCCAGAACTGAACACAGTACTCCAGGTGAGGCCTTAACAGTGCTGAGTACAGGGGCACAATCACTTCCTTATTCCTGCTGGCCACACTGTTTCTGACGCAAGCCAGGAGGCTGTTGGCCTTCTTGACCACCTGGGCACACTGCTGGCTCAAGTGATCATGAGATTAATGAGATCCCCTTTTGCTCCTTCCAGGAGACTGGCAGAGATTGCTTCAGGAAAGGCTTCTGCGGAAGCTGAACCTGAAGGCTATGAGTAGTCCCTGGCTAACTCAGCTGTTAATTGCACAAACTTGATGACTGGAATTACTGTGAAAAGCAGAGATATTCAGGCTCAGCCTCTACCCTTGGATAGGACAGTGAGCAGGCAGAGTACCCAGAGTGGGCACTCTGCTTATGAATGTCCTTGGAGGGCAGGAGGGAGGACTGTGTGGGGACCAGCCAGGTCTGGGCTGGGATCCTGCATGCTGCCTGGCCTGCCGATTGCTCAAGGTGGGAGAAAATCAGAACCTCCCCCTGGGCCTCCCCCCTACTCCCCAAAGCCCTTGGACAGCCCAGCAAAGGTCAACTCGAGTCTTTCTGATAACTACCCAGCTCCCTGATCCCACTCCCATGGAGCCGTTTTGTCAGCGTAGCACATAATCGGTTCATAAGCCATGCTTTTGTGTGCGCCAGATTCCAGCCCACAGTGCCTATATGTGATAATTAGAAACTGATACTGCAGCTAATACCTGTTAATTCATGAGGGAACTAAAAAAGCTAATGTTAATATATATTAACTGTCACCTTCATACCTCACATTCCCTTGACAGGGTTTTAATTGGTTGCACCTGTAACTCCTGTGGTGCCATGTTCCACTTGCATATTGTGTAGGATTTGGAGGACTGAGGTCCATACAGAGAGCAGCAAACATGGTTTGTTTGCGGAATGCATTGGGATACAACAGACAGACAGACGCTAAGAAACGTGTAAAATTTCAAATGTCAGGTAGTAAGATGGTTTGGTGATTCTCAGCAGGTATTTTTAAAGACTGCTTAACGCAATTTCAGAGCATGGATCTGGGGAGATATTTCTTCACATGGTAAATTGATTTGCTTATCAAATTATATCCCACTGTACATTTAACACCTCTTATTTTTCTCTCGTTAATTGACTTGAACCATAGATTTATTTTGCTTCTGCTCAAGAATTACAAAATACCTGTACTGTATCAGACTAGAAATAAACATTTTAAATCCAAGAAATGTTAAAAACAGGTTTGAAAGTAGCCTAATGCAGATGATGGTAAGCCAAGCCAGCTGCTTTATTTGTAAGAACAAAATTGTTCCCCCCTCCCTAAGTTCAATGACAGTGAAAAGAAAGCTTTCATTAGAAGAAAACTTGTAGTTCACACTACATTAGGCACATTCAGACTAAATTTCATTTGCACAGCTACTTTATGTTGGCACAAACCAGTATGAAACCTGTCCATCGTATTAATAATCTAAAGAAATGCAGATATGTTCAGAGCAATTTAGACTTAAAATTTTCTTGCAGCAGCAGAGACTCTATGAGTCAGCCAGATGTTCCAGAGTGAATTATTCAGAAAAGGATTTTCAAGTTAATTCTGTGAAATTAGTTTTTCATATCTTGTATGAAACAAAAAAGGTGTTGAGCTGGTAAAGACAAAAAGAAACCATCCAAAATTTCTATTCTTGCTACATATAGGAAATTAAGTCTTTCTCTTCAATTCAAAACTTACAGATGGGTGAGATAATATTATGGGTTATTAATATGCCTCTAGCATGCTAGGAGCCACAGCAAGGTTTTTAAATGTTGGTGATCCCAGAACAACACAATGCAACACAACCCCTGTGACTGGAATGCCCAGTAAAAGGTAACTTAGTCCTTCAACAACACCAGTTATAGTACATGTAAAGGACCCTAATTCCTCTGTGCTACCCAAACAGATTTAAGAGCAGAGAATCAGTTTGAGGTCAGGACTTTTTTCATCCATATTTTGAAGGAATTTTATGTGTAATCTCAAGTGCAGAGATAGTGGATTAAAAGTCAGTGATCAATGGATTAACTTGAGATAGATATAAAATAAACATTTGGCTTTCACTAGGCTGATTTGCCTTGAAAAGGGGTTGACTATTTCAGAATCTTGCATCATTGACAAATTTCCTACTTCTTCACAGTTCTGAATTAGTGTCCTTGATGCTGAAAATGCCTTTTTTTTTTTCCCCAAGGCAAATTGCGGGCATCACCTGATGTAAAATATACAGAAAAGTATGTTTGTTTGCAATAATAAAATGTTTAATTGTTTCTACCACACATTTTACGATAAATCCAGCATTAGAACTCACTGAGAACAAATTGCCATTAATATGTCAAGTAAACAAATCATTGGAATAAAATACAGTAGTTTGAAAAAAAAACAAGCAGAAGCTTAAGTCCTCTCAAAAATGGGAAGAGTGAAAATAAGAGAGCAGAAAAGAATTTAGGAAGCATTAACTGGCAGGTTTGTGTAGGATAGGATAAAGTGGCAGAAATCTGCTCTGTGAAAGCCCAGGTTCCTGTGATAACACTGAAACAATATTCATGAGTAGGTTGTCCTTTTGAACAGGCACCAGGATGCCAGAAAATAAAGGAAAAATGCTGGAGAGGTTGCCAGGAGCAGCAGAGATGTGCTTGGTCATGGTGCATAGCAGGAGAACAGCCAGTTCTGGAGATGGGATGGACTGAAACACTGAAACATCTTGAGTTTCTGTTTTACAAGATACAGGAGATTTTCACACAATTGGTAGTACAAGTATGTAGCTTTTGTATAATTAAAGCAGGGGGTCTATTATCACCTCTGTGTTTTCTTTCATGGCATTCGTACATACGATACAAACTCTCTGAGCTTCTCTGCAAACCTTCCACTCAATCCACATTTAAATACTCCCTGCAGCCCTAATTCCTTTTGCTTCCCAAAATCAAATTGGCTTTTACTCAAACCTAAATCCTCATTCTTTTCCCTTGGCTTCCTTTAATATTTGACTAACTTTGGTGTAGGGACACCTTGGGGCCAAAACCCTGCACTGTGATGGCATGCCATATGGACTTTGCTATGGGAACAGTAAAAATGGCAGAGAGCATTTCCATGGAAATCAAGAGTAGGAGGAGTACCACAATAACTCAGGGAGTGTAAGCCTGAAGCCCGTATCCCCAGAAGAGTCCATTTGCCTCCACAGAAGATAAAGTTTCCAAGGCTGGGGTCCTGTGGGTTTCTAAGCTGGATCCTGCCATGGACAAAGATAAGTGGGAACTGTGCTAAACCTGAGTGAGGTTCTATCACAGTGAGATAGGATCTGCTCCTGAAGATCAAATGCAATTGAAAATTCATGGTGATTATGTCTGAGCTGTTTATCTCAGAGCAAAAGGATTAAATAAATACCCAACTGAATCAGCACCTGCCCATTCCTACATCTGTTTCGCCACATAGTGCTGTGCTACCTGTGTGTTTTGATTTAACAACATGGGCAGTTTAGGCTTTACTCTGAGGCCAGTGAAAATCACTATGGTTTGATGAATCTAAATTTGAGTTGTGCTGATTTGCATCTGCTGGTCCCAAGGACATGCATGGTGCTGCAGAGTTCTGGTAGCAGTTTTGCAACTAGTTGAGATCAGTTGCAAGGCAAGAAGTCCTACTTCAAAATGCCTTCAGTGTTACTTCTCCCATTTCTTTATCTTACATCTTGATGATAGAATTTTAAGATGGACTCTAAGATTGATCCAGAGGAAACAGTGCTAAGACAGCACCAAGGATAGCTATACATTTATTCACTGGAAGGCGATGATTTTATATATGGTGTCTGGACAATAGCCCAGGCATATGGTGCTTACTCACAACTAGGATTTGCTACTGGTCTTACTTGCCTACAAACAGCAGGTGCACAGCATAAAATGACAAATGGAAGAAATATGAAAGGAAAGACATTTTTGCCCCCTCACAAGTAGAGAGATAATTTTAATTCCCTAGGCCAGGTCCTTTCCCACACAATCCCTTCAGATCAATAGCAAAACAGGAATAGGATGATACCTATTTTGCTAATTGCTAAAATGTTAGGAAGAAGAAAATCTGTTCTTCTTCCTGATTCTGTCTCCTGAGACATGTCCTGGTATCAAAACATTAATAGATGATTATGCTATTATTACACTATCACTTTAAAAAATAGTCTGTTAGAATCAATATCTAAAATGAATACAGCTGTAGGAAGGCACACATAAATGTCCAGTACAAAGTGACATTTGTTGCCTTCCCAACAAATGGGCTTTATTCTTTTACAGGTGTTCCTTAATTATTCCCCAAAGCTCTGACAGTTTATTGATTATGTGGTCTCCATAACGCTACTTTAATAGTGTCTAAAGGCTAGTGTTTAAAGTCTAGCATCTAAACCTCTTAGACATTTCTGGCAGTCTCAACTTAGCTCTTTGTCAGCATTCCCTGAATAAATATCCCCTTCTTTGTCTATTATCTGTCACAAAAGACTGGGTCAAAGCTACAGAAAAATACTATCTCTTTCTTCCATGAAAGGAGACACTGGCACACTTTCTCTTACCAAAGGGTATCAGGAACTTTTTGATTAACATCAGTGGGAGCAAGGTCATGCCCAGGATCTCACAGTGTCTGTTCTTTTGCTTGCTAAGTTATAGGTACCTTGCATTGTTTAGCTATGTATGGATCATTTTCAGTAGTCATTTTCATTCATGACAAGGATGAATTCATTAGTTTCTGATGCTGATTTAGATTCATAACTGTTGCTTATAATTAATTGCTAATGAAGGCTATTAGTGTGTAGCTGGCATTCTTCCCTTCTCTGTTAAATGCTAAGAAGTTCTAGCACAGGAAAAGAGACTTGTCTTAGGCATGAATTGACTCATTTTAACAAATAAACCTAAGCAGTGCTATTAGACTTCCAGAGCATGAGATCTTTTTTACTACAAGCGCTGAGCACTGCCTCGTAGAAAGTAAAATTGAGGCTACAAAGAAAGCTTTTTTTTTTTTTTCCCGGCTGTTTGCAAATACAGTCTCATCCATCCTTCCCCTTAATCTTCCTCCCATACAGACGTACATGAGCCACAGAGAAGTATCTCTAGTGGGTTCATGCAGCACTAGGGACAGGCAGTGAAGCATCAAGCTAAATTTCGCTCTCCGCTGCTTTAAAGACAATGTCTTCCACTGATGTCGGAGGAGCTATTCCGTATTTGAACTCATGTAGCCAACAACTGAAGTCCAGGTTTCTCATTTCCCTCAGACACCGTGCTACCTGCAAAGAGCAGTTGCAGATAGGCACTATAGGCCTGAAAGCAACATGATGTGCAGCCAAAAGGGAACTCTATGCCCCAGATCAACCTTTTGGAAGCCAATTCTCCCCCCATATAATTTATTGGTTAAACAGATGAGACAGAAAGCAAATGGCATAAATGGATGTATTTTCAGCTGGAGCATGGTTGTTCCATTTTTCTTTCACCTTTACATTTTCTTGGCCACCCTCAGGGAGAAACAGAGAGGCGCTTTGCCATTATCCCTGAAACATAGTGTTCTCTTCTTCCAGCCCTATAACAAGAATTTATCTCTAGACCTTATCAGGTAACTAGCTCATTGGACCTGCTCTTTCCCTGATTTTGGAAGACTAGACAGAACACAGAGGTGTCATCAGACAGACATGTGAAAAAAAAAAAAAAAAGAAGAGGCAATGAACAGGTACCTATTCTCTCAATTACCTGAATACAAGATGGGAACTAGTCACACAAACGGGAGCTTGTGGATCCTGCAGCAATGCTCACCATGTCCTCTCAAACTTGCTAGCATTCCTCAGCAAGATGAAGTCTCATGAGAGAAAGCTGGGATACCAAATATTTTTTCCCCAGAAAACAGGGCTTCTTCTGGTGATTTTTCCAGTTTTTCTGTAGGGCTACCTTCAAAAGGGGTTCAGGAAGAGGCACATGCTAAAAACTTTAGTGAAGGACTGGGAGTAGAACAGGCACAGAAGGTTGAAAAACCAGTATACTGTGAGGGAGCCTTGGGCAAATGCTGTGAATTTGACATCTCATGGTTTTGGTTTGTAGAGAAGCACTTATTAATTATTCATGTACTTCACAAATTTAAGAGTAACTGGAATAATCTGTTCGTTCTAATATTTTATAACAGCTCCTTTCAAATAAGGCCACCAAGGTCTTTATGTAATAAATGCTATATGCTGGTTAGCATCCGATACTGACTAATGCTTTAAACTGAGATATCGACATGCCTAAAAACAATCAGGGAAATCTTAATGCAAAAAATTACTACGGTTAAGACAATGGTAAACAACCATTTACCATTTAAAACCATTTTTCCATTTTCTTCTTTCTGCAAATGGCAGTTTCCCAAACCAGTTTCCCAAATCACAATGTTTATTTATTATGGCATATATGTACTTGACATTTGCATTTTTGTATTACACCTTCCTAGCTCTTCTAATCATAAGTGCACTCATGCACTCAGACCTTTAATTTCTGCTTAGCTCAAGTGTGTACAGAACCTCAACAGTCCTAGTCTCAATGTATAGGGATCTAGGACTGAGCGTGGCCAGCAGGTCATGGGAGGTGATTCTGCCCGTCTACTCTGTGCTCATGAGGACCCACCTGGAGTACTGCATCCAGCTCTCGTGTCCTCAGCACAGAAAGGACATGGATCTGTTGGAACGGGGTCTAGAGAAGGGCCATGAAGATGATCAGAGGGATGGAGCACCTCCCCTATGAGCACAGGATGAGAGAGCTGGGATTGTTCAGCCTGGAGAAGAGAAGGCTCCAGGGAGATCTTATAGCTACCTCTCAGTATCTGAAGGGAGCCTATAGGAGAGCCAGAGAGGGACTCTTTGTCAGGGAGTGTAGTGACAACAGAAGGGGCAATGGTTTTAAATTAGAAGCGGGGAGATTTAGATTAGATACTAGAAAGAAATTCTTTACAGTGAGGGTGGTGAGGCACTGGAACTGGTTGCCCAGGGAAGTCGTGAGTGCCCCATCCCTGGAAGTGTTCAAGGCCAGGCTGGGGCTTTGAGCAACCTGCTCTAGTGGGAGGTGTCCCTGCCCATAGCAGAGGGGTTGGAACTCGATGATCTTTAAGGTCCCTTCCAACCGAAACCATTCTATGATTCTATGATTCTATGGTATTTCTTGATGCTTTTCTCAAACTTATTATTCCTAAAGGCTCACTGATACAGCCACTAATAATAGCCAGACTCTGAGTGTGGTGTGTAGCTGCTGTTACCCGCTTTTTCTCCCCCAGTATCCCAAATTTCATTCTGTTTGCCACCATGCTTGGACTGTTCTGTTTCAAGATCATCAACTCAACCATTAATTAAAAGGTTAAAATGGAAAGGCAAGCGAAACAGAAGAAGATCCAGGAGTGAGTGGTGGGGTGTGTATTCCCAGTAAAAGCAAAAGACACTTGGCTGCAGGTAATGCACTCTGCTGATGAAAATCAGTGATGTGCAGCTGAATACTATTATCTGTCACTGACAGCTCATCTTGGATCTATGGATAGATTGTGAAGATCATTAGGTCAAGAGAAGATCTGTAGCCCCCACATGGGGCCTGACACAAAGTCTTTTTTTTGTTTTCAGTAAAGGGACATGTTATATGAAAGCTCTTTTGGCTGTCAGTGAGTAAGCAAGACTCACTCATGGAGAGCAAACAGAGACCATAGAAAAGAACTGCATGTACAATATTCACTGCTCTGTGCTCTGCTTTGCCATGTCTTTTTCCATCATTAGCTCTGGAAGGTCAGATGACAGGGCAGGAAGTCCTAAATTCTGGCTGATCTTTATGTGATCTATAAATTACATTCTCTATGAGTGCTGGAAGATACGGGGTTAGACCTTTAGTAGCAATGTGACCATGAATCAAAATTCAGTGGATGTCACTGGAAAAGTTTGCACTGATTTCAACAAAATTTGGATGAAACACCATACAAACTTAAGAAGTATAGACATTTAGTGGGCTCTACACACAATTTTACAATGCCTCAGCACTGGGCAATTTAGCCCTCTAGGCTATTTCACTATTGAAAGTACTGCTAAAAGGACAACAGGTTTCCCTGCTTATCTGCTGCATTCTTATAATAGGTTAGTAACACACACTCATTGTCAAAAGGAAAGTAACAAAATTTTGTTTTGGCAACAGCAAGAGTGACAAAACATAAATTAGAGAAGGAGAAAATAATCAAACCAATGAATATTTCTTCATAGCAATTTTCTATGAAGAAACATCAGTATTGCTTAGGATTCATGGTTTCTAATTAAATGTAGCATTAATATTCAGTATAGTTTAAAAAAAATGCATTCAGATGCTGTTACATTAAGAGAAAACACCAAATCTCATAATACATGTGACAATTCTGCTGTATTTCAAATATATGAAATAAAAACGAAGGCAACTTATTCATGGAGTGAACTCCATTCACCCATGAACTGAAATTGCCTCTGGTTTTACAAATATCTAGTTAACTATAACACTAATTGATTCAATGTGATTCATGATTAAAGGGCATCCTTGTAAATGTGGTTTCTAATTAACATTCTTCCCAGCTGTTTTCTTGACAGATGCTACTTTTTAAATGATTAAAACCTAAATTATTGAAGTTCTTTCTGATTTCAATTATTATCAATATTTGTATTTTTTCTCTACACATCTTTTTTTCTTTTTTATTTTTTTTGTTTAGTTTTTTTAGTACTTCAAGTCAGTTCTAAAGGTAATTTCCCCCTGAAAAATTCAATGCCAAAGCCAGGTGAAATTGGTCTTCTCTCACAGGAGAGGTATTCTCATTCCACGTTCTAATTTGCAGTAGCTTATAACTTTCTCTCATCTAAATTACCTTTGTGCTGACAGTTTTAATATTTGTGGATTTTGCTCATCGGTAATTTGGGGACATGTTTGAAGGAAATCTGCTTAGCCAGTTCAGTTATCCACATATGATTGTAACACATTTTACTCTACTTATTTTTGGGATGCTAGCACATACACACGTGCATGCACCTGTACACACCTATAAACTCCGATGGACGCACACATGTCCAGATACAAGTATACACCAACTCTCAGTGAAATGCTTTGTGCTGAAATACTCAAACATGTCATTATGGATGAAATCTCCAGATGGGCTAAATCATGGTATTTAACTGCTGTTAATGGAGCTATTTTGGTGCTCTCTTATTGAGCCCTATGTTTGCTTCAGTAAGGAACACATGTTTTCCTGGGTAGGAGAAAAAACAGAATTTAGGAAGATGTGAAAATAGCATGTTGTAAATTTTCTGGTCAATGTTTTTCAACAGTGACTTAAATATACGCCCTCACATTTTGTTCTGTTTTCCATGCTCTGGAAAGGAATACAGCAGACTCAAAATCTGCTTCCAGAAGGTGAGAATTTACAAAGGTCCTGAACAGTTAAAGCAGTGATTGAAGCAATGACCATGCTGTTCAACCAGCAGCTGATAACCCACCAGTTTGCTGTATAATAACTGAAGTTGATCTACCAGAAAGTAGCATTTTAATAACAAATCATTATATGACATACACATACATTTCTTTGCTTTCTAAGAAGGAAATGTACAAAACTGGGGAGAAAAGGGGTAATAGTCAAAGCGTAATCCGCTTTCTGTTCATAAATGTGAATGATTGTGTCCATACCTCACAAGACGGTCCATAGAATTTTTTCCAAAACTGTAAATGGGTGGTTTTGTGTTTTGGTTTGGGTTTTTTTTTTGAGGAAGTTGGATGGTCTTTTGTGAATGATAGACTATAGTACACACCTTAACTAGTCTCAGCATCACTGGAGCAGATCAGATCATCTCTTAGTCTGATGACTTTGAAGAGTATCAAGGGGATGGAGGAGGAGTGAGATGAGGAGGGAGATAAGGAATTTGCAGTCACTTTCCCAAAACTGTTCTGAAGCATGCTATTCTTTACCATACATAATTCAAAAGTTGAATTCATTATGTGATTAAAGTGCTCCACCATGCACTGTCGTGGGATGCTTGACTGCTTTCAAACAATGCTTCTCCATGGCCATCTTTTTCCCCCAAAGAACCTAGAGAGCCCAGAAAATGAATTTGTCATGGCTCATAAGAACAACTGCTTACTGAAACAGAACAGATGTCTCTGGGTATGACGGGAAAATGTAACAATATCTCTCCAGTCACAGCAGAAGTGGAACTGGTACATCTATGACAAAACATTGAATGAAATATCTTTTTAAAAAGAATGAAATATCTTTTAAAAAGTGGATACAGGCTTTTATTCTGGGGACAGGAGCTCTAGAAAAGACCTGATGGGCAATCAAGTGAAGTTGGCATCTCAGAATAATGCAGTAAGGAAAGGTAGATTTAGATTGAAGACTGTGTAAACTGAGGAATGTGAGGTGGAAGCAGAGAGGTTATATTACTTCTGTTTTGGACTCTAGTGGGGAAATGGCTGCTGTATATTGTGGGTGGTTGTAATATTTGCAGTCAAAGACAAAACCAGTAGTAGTTTGAGAAGGGAGCCTGCATGACTAAATGATTGGAAAATGTCTCATAGCATGAAACATGAGAGGAGCAAAATCTATTTCATTTCTCAAAAAGAAGCTTAAAGGAGGTTTGATTACAATCTAACAGAAGGTGGAGTAAGAGGAGACAATGGCTGGAAGCTGAAGTTCAACAAACTCAGAACTCAAGCGGGGTGCACATTTCAAGTTGTGATGATGACTGGGACAACTGAAAAATTGTTGACAAAGAATTTAAAACCAAGACTGATTCTTTTTTCTTTTTTTACCTAGAAGATAGGTTCAGGCTAAACCAGAAAAGGGTATAGATAAACTCCTTGACCTATTCTGTCTTCAAGATCAAGCTTAATGTTGCAACTGTCTGACACATTAATACTATCTTTTGCCCCATCAATCCTCCTGACCAACCTTTTGGTTTTAAATTGAACCTGTGGCAGGTATCTTGCTTCTGTGGTCCTCAACATATCTCTGATGTTGCTAGTAGCCTGCTGGAAAGGTCTCTTTCTCTCTCAGGTACATTCTCCAGTTCTCCTAATTTCAAAATGTCTTTACTCCTGTTCTGAAGTAGAAATCCTCTGTGTCTGGTGCAATAGTTCTTTCCAGGTGCTTGTGTGGTTTTATACATGCACCACCAGCCTCTCCCAGCCCTCAGAAGCAACACTATTCCAGCAGGTCACTTTGAAAACAGCAGTGGGTCACATATATTCTATGTTCACCCACACCAACTTTGTTTAGAGCTCTTCTTGCCTTAAGGATTCCCCTGCTTGTGTTTAGAAAAGTGTGGCTATACTTCTGCAGTGACATATTTGTTTGATATTTATTGTCTCTTCAAAAATAGTTTTCAAATAGAATTGAATGCAGTGGTTTCATTTTTGTATCAACCACTATTCCACTATGAGGCTGCTGAAACAGAAAGGTCTCCAGTGGAGTGAGAAAATTCAAAGTAGCTCCATCCCTGAAGTGCTTAAATGTTCTCCACTTCAAATGAAAAAGTGAAAAACTGCACAAGATGCTCCAGCCTCTCAGTGAGCACTCCATAGGACTCCACACAGGGCTCCATACTTAAACACACCAGACAGATTCCTCCCTTCTGTAACTTTAGGCACTCATATATCCTAAATATTCTAAATATCTAAAAGTCAGGAGTGAGAGAGGAAAGATGATCTTGTTGAGTAGCTAAACTACCTTAGAATCCAAAGTGCCTATGGCATGGTGGGTCTTATATGCCTTAAATGAAGGCATTGTACAATGACTTTTATCTAAGATGATACAAAGTATTACTGGAATCTGATCACAGACCCATTTATTACTGTTCCTTGTTGCTGTTCTTATAATCTTTTTCCTTCCTCCTTTTTTTTTCTTTTCATTCCATCCCTTTATTTACATTAGCTACATGGTCCACATTTGCCTTCTGTGTCATGCGAGAAGATACCTCTCACAATAAAAACATGTACCAGCAATATTTGCATGTACGGTCACAATCCCACAACTTTATCTGCCCTGGTTGCCATCTGGGCTGGGCTAAATACATAGGAAACAAGGGTGACAGAGACATCTGTCTCTGCTGCATATCCACTTTGGACTGCCTGATCACTGGACCAACCCCAGAGACACGCTGCTGCAAGTGAGAGGGAAACCCAACTGTGAACACAAGCAGAAGAAAACGTAATGTAGAAATTGAGTACTGTTTCTACCCATCCTCTTTCAGTCATAATGCTGCGTTAGCAGAGGCTTTGCACTGATCATTAATCATAGACTGATCTCCAAAAAAATTATAGTAAGGGTAAATCTGATCTTTCATTGAATTCTTTGTGCATTCTACACCATGGTTGTGCATAAACCAACCCTGAGAGCACGTTCAGCTTATTTGAACTCCCACATGAGTTTTTAAGAAAATCTGCACTGATAGTGTCTCTACATACATTTGGCAGTCCTGCAGTCTTTGTGGTTGGATCAATTCTTCTTTGGTTTAAAAAATAAAAAAGGTTACTGCTTTGGAAAATTGCAGAGGTTTAGATAATTCTGGATTAGTATTGTTATAAAGGTTTCCATCAGATGGGATACAGCTGGTGTCTTCTCCCCTACCACCATCAACTTAACAAGAGGATCTTCAGTAAGGTTGCTATACTATAAACCTGAAAAGTAAGGCAAGGGTACATGTCATAACTGGTTGACAGCAGCATTGGGAGGCATAAATCATCATCAGCTGAATGCTATATGTATGTGATAATGGGTATGCCACAAAATTGTTGTGTATGCTATTATGATGGAGCTAAAAACCTGATAGTGCAGCTTTGATACATATCCTTATGCTCTGAAAAGAACAAGTCTGTTCCATGTTTAAATTCTCCTTGAAGGAGTAAATTTTACAAAAGTTGACTTAAAGTCTGGGGGGTGGATGAATGTGCAGCTTGTCTGGAGGCTTTTTTTTCTTCTTTCTGGTGTTTCAACTGGAAAGCTAATTCTGAATCTCTGGCCAGGTGCTGTCTGTGGCTATCTCACACGTTTTTATAGTCATATCAATCCTAAAACTTTAATTGATATTTAACCTGAGTCATGTGGGTGAGCTCAGTCAGGCCTTGAAGCTTCCCTGGTCTGCCACACTTCTCTTCTTGATGGATTTCAGCAAAGTCTTCCCCAGCTTTCTTTGCTGCAAGATCTGTTTGTTCTTTATGAAATCTTATCTTCAGGCAGGAGATATGAGCCCTTCTCTCATGGAATTGTCTCTGCGGCCATATCTGTATGAGCAAACTTAAAGAACTGAACCATAGGCCCATGTATGTCCCTTGACTGTCCATACTGTTGAATGTTTGGTAAAACTGTAGGAAAAGCTTTGGTCTGGGTCAGAAAGTATGGTTTGAAACCAAAAACAGTTTACATATAGTTGCTTAGTTACGAAGGGTAAGAGCAGTTACTGGTTTGCCCCTGACTTGTGCTACACTACCTAGTATCAGGGTATTAAATCCTTACACCACAGTTCTCAACCCATTTTATTAATTCGTACAGGTAGAGTCCAGTGGTATGCCCCTGTGGAGAAGGACTTGGGGTTGTTGGTGGATGAGAAGCTCAACATGAGCCAACAATGTGTGGTTGCAGCCCAGAAAGCCAACTGCATCCTGGGCTGCATCAATAGAATTGTGGCTAGCAGGTCAAGAGAGGTGATTCTGCCCCTCTGCTCTGCTCTCATGAGACCCCACCTGGAGCACCTCTGGGCCCCCCAACATAAGAAGGACATGGACCTGTTGGAGCAAGTCCAGAGAAAAGCCATGAAGATGATCAGAGGGCTGGAGCATCTCTCCTACGAGGACAGGCTGAGAGAGTTGGGGTTGTTCAACCTGGAGAAGAGAAGGCTCCGCGGAGGCCTTACAGTAGACTTCCAGTGCTTAAAACCTATAGTAAAGGTGGGGAGGCACTCTTTACCAGGGACTGTAGGGATAATAGTTTTAAACTGAAACAGGGTAGATTTAAATTACATGTAAGGAAGAAATTACTTACTGTGGGCGTGGTGAGGCACTGGAACAGGTTGCCCAGGGAAGTTGTGGATGCTCCATCCCTGGAGGTGTCCAAGGCCAGGTTGGATGGGGTTTTGAGCAACCTGCTCTAGTGGGAGGTGTCCCTGCCCATCACAGGGGGGTTGGAACTAGATGACCTTTAAGGTTGCTTCCAACCCAAACCATTCTATAAGTTTATGATTCTATGATTCTATGATAATAATTAAAATCATATGAAAAAAACAATGCCATTGGTGGCAGTTTGGGGGCAGCATTTTAGAAAACGCAATGATCAGCACAGTGTATACAAATATGTATTTATGTTGGGTTTTATATTGTATATTTATTTCATATGTATTGTATATTTTGTGTTTAGATTTCCCTTTAAATACCATTCATCTATTCATGCTTTTGACTACATTTAAAATTTTTATCAAATATGGAACTGAAACAAAATGATTTGAAATATTTAAGTCAAATGAAAACTTCTGAAGTCTACCAAATTAAAATGTTTTGATTCCACCAGGATGCTTTCAGACTATTTTCATTTTAGAGAAGAAGTCACATTTTTAGTATCTTTTTCTTATTATAAAGTGCATTTTCTTCTTTGAAATGTCAGCATTTCCAAAGAAGTGGCAATTTCAGTTCCTGGGTAGCTGTGCACAATGAATTTATCAGCTTCTCTGATTTGCAGAACTTGCTGTGTCATGAACCTGAATGAACAATAGCTATTCTGCTTGGACACACCTCCTATTCAGGATTTTCTTCAGAACAGTGATGATCTTCAGTGTATTTGAACAGTGATACAAGATGAAAGGAAAATCCAGACTTTTGGAATAAAAGAGAGCCTCTCAGGAACTCTTTGTCAAAACCCATAGCCATGACCTTTCTTCTGCCAAGACAATGCCACTGTGAAAGGCTCTGAGAGTTACCCATTGCTGTAGAGATTTTCTATCTCTTGTGCTGTTTGGAACAGCTGAAATAAAGACATGTAGGTGTTTCCTTCATGTGTACACATACCATGTGGGATTTGCTATTAAAGCACCCTCCCATTACTAGTCTCATCTAGAATCTATAGGCTGAAAACCTGTAGAAGACCAGAAAATACTCAGGAAACATATGTGACCTTTTACCTTCTTCTTGTGAAAAAAAAAAAAAGAGGAAAAGAAAATCTTGCTGAAAATTAGTTATCCAACCCATTGCTTTTTTCCAGCTGGAGGATGAAAAAAGCTTAAGGAGTGAAACAAACCAAAACTGTCCTCTGTACGCAGCACAGACTGAGAACTGTTACTACAGAATTAATATTCATAAGGAAAATTACAGGCTTTGGATGCCAAGTTTCAAATCTTCAACATGCAGCAGTCAGAAGAAATCCTCCCTTAAGTCAGAGCAAACTCAAGACCAAAAACCTGAAATTCTATCTCCAAAAATGCAACCTGTAAAAGTTCTGTTAAGTATGCTGTACACACCAACATTAAAACTGGCACTCATTTAAAACTAGGATGGGAATATAATAATATAAAAAAAATTTTTTTTCAAGTTTTGCACCTTGAGTGCAAATGAATGCACAAAATATTCATTAAAAAAATGTGTCTGTAAGAACTCCGTACCCAGAATTGATAAAGATATATAAGGAGCCAGCCAGTGCCACATAAATTCAGAAGTAATATTCTGAAACTCAGGGTAAAAACCTGGCTTAGGTGCAGTCAGTGAAGTTTCCACATTGGAAAAGGATCCAATATTTCATGCTTTGCATGTTTTTCAGAAGTATGTATATTCTTTAAACCTCACCACGTTGTTCTCTGGAAATACTGATGAATTTCTACCAGTTTCATTCCACTTATTAGGTAACAACAGGACAGATTACTTATACAGTTGGTAATAACCACTTTCTAAGACTATTTGTATTTATTCTTCTAGATACAATCCTGCTCTGCCCCCACTTTTTGATTCAGTACTTTCTTAATTTTGAAAAGAACCTAATGAAACACTGGTTAATATTAACAGTAACAAACTTCGTTCTTTTGGAAGGCACCCATTACCATGCCAGCTGCTAACTTTGTGATTCTAAAGAGGTTTCTACTAGCAAAGACATCCACACACTGGCTGGCCTGCAAGAGAGAGAGAGGGGATGCCTGATTCTCATTCATATTAAGCCCTTTTTGCAGCACACCAAAATGGGGAGATGAAATAGGATGCTCTGAGGCCTAAGAAAGAAGGGATGAACTCATGAACTATGAAACAAAAATAAAGAGTTAAAAAAAAAAGGAGAAACTGCTGAAGAGAAGCATGGCCAAGTGGAATACTGCCATGAGGTCTCAGGGAAAGAGCTTTCACAGCTATGATCATCTCAGTTCCCCTTTCCATACATGACTGGTCCTTTTTCATAAACCATGTCTGCTCATAGGGAATTCTTCAGATGAGCTGCCTTAAAATAGAGGTCTCCCTGCCTTAGCACCATAAATTAGCTGGAGACTTACTTGTGTGGCCTGTGAAGCGATGATTGAACTTGAAATAAGTTAAAGGACATGGAATTGTGATTTACAAAGCGCCTACAAGCCTCTGGCTTCTATATTGATTCCTTGAGCAGGAAAACGTGTAAAAAGTGGGAAAAGGATATACCAAAACTCCTGCGTTTTACAAAGCAACCAGCTCAGAGTCAGAAACAGAAGAAATAAATAAGACAAGGAAGCCAAATTCTTCCAGAAAGGCAAGCAGGAATTCTTCACAAAAAGTGACTGGCCACTCGCCAAGGTAAAAACTACCCCGTCAGGCACTGGAGCCATGTGTCACATTCACTCCTGCCTGTGAGTGCTACAGGAGGAACAGAGATGTTAAACAGCCCAGGAGAACAGGAGCTCTCTGCTCCTTGGACTGCTGATGCTACTTCTGTGCTGAGAGGAGTAACGCACACAAACCTATCACCTGGGACAGCAAATACATATCCTGAAATATGCTTCCAACTCAGCTGCCACAAAAAGCCAGCAGGAGCTGCTGTTGGAGGAAAGGGGTACGGTTTTGGGATATCGAAACACTGTTGAAGTCCCAGACATAATAGTTATGGATGAACGCCAAATGACAAGCAGAATGTGCCTCTCATTGCCAGGAGGTCATGTCTCCCTATCCGTCTCCTAAATTTCTCTATTTAATCATTCTGATAGTCACATGCATTTCTGTCTGGCTGATTTTGACTGATATTATGATTAAAATATAAACAAATAAAAAGAAAGATAACACTTCCAACTCTGCAGCATGCTGTACTACTGCAGAAATTGTAAAGTCCCTCAAAGCTCCCCAGAGCTATGCTACTGCTGAAAACCTGACTACCTATTGTGCATTTTATAAATTCAGAAGCATACACTGGATGATGTATTTCTGTTGCAAAACAAAATGAAAAGGGGCAGAAATTGGAGAGCAGTTTGAGTTTGGTGGAGGAGACAGAGTGGCAAAAAAAAAGCCTGTGGAATCAATGACAAAGTTGAGTCTCTGAAACACTCATTTACAGTCATTCATCTCTGGCACAAGATGTGAGCTATTATTCTAGGTGCCAGGAGTAAACCAAAATATCGGGTCTCTATGCATCTTATGTGAGCAGAATACATATGCTGGTGAGCACCTCCTTGCATCTATACTAATCCAGTTCCCTAAACAATGTAGCTCAGGATGGATACAGAATAACATCTTTATTTGTACTTCAGTCAAAGCCGACACACAGACAAGCTCTATTGTTTTGACTCCGCAGGAGCTTTGGTGGATTTGGACTTATTTTCATGTTAACAACTCTGAAATAATTGAATTAAATTAATCATTTTGTTTCCATCAAAATGTCTCCCTCCCCTCCTTCACTTTGGGAGCTTTGTTTTCTTTCTAAATCTGAACTTCAGCCTCTTTTGACAAAGTTGCTCTATTATTGAAAAAGTTTTCTAACACCTCCAAAAGTTACTTTTCCTAAAGAACAAAAAAAAATTAATGATCAGGTTTTACACATTTTAAATAGTTATTCTGGAATGAAGATCACTTATTATCAGCAAAGGTTCTATCACTTAGTCAATGAAACTCCTTAGTCACATTCCAGCCTTCCGTCACCTAAACCAGACTACATTTTTTACTCCTTTACATGGGTATAAAGTTATTTTGCTGCTTCAGTCACCTACTTTCATGCACTTCATATAAAGTGTTGTGAAAACAAAGTAAATTAGTTTTATGGACTCAAAATAAGCATTTAGACATTAAAATCTGAAATAATGATTGAACCATGTACTTGACTCCTGTTCAAAACACTGTGTTCTTTGTCTTTCAAACTTACTGTCCACTGTTTTGCTGCAGATAAATTATTGTTTATATTCTCTTGAAAGCATTTTTCATATGAAAGAAAAAAAAAAATGTCTGCTGTTTTTCTGTATACAGCTGTCTGCTGTATAGCTGGAATATCGGGAATCACGAGAAATAGCAGCCATTTCTATGTCTCCAGTATTGAGACTGTAATGGCTGGTGTGGTCTGGATGGAAGATCCAGGTAATCTTTTCCCATCTTCTGTTCCAATACTGCTATTTCTATATGCTGACATGTATGGTAAAAGTCTCTAGTCTTCAAAGGAAGTAGGAAGATATATCTCCAATATGCCTCTAGAGATACATTAAAATATTTCTGTTATGTGCATAATTCCAAATGAGAAGGCTCAACACTGAGTAGGAGCTCTATCTGGTAAATTTCCATGTATCACTGCTATCACTACCTTCATTGCATGGGCAGAAAGATACCTTTGACCAGTAGGAGGAAACATGTTTATAGGTGATAAAACCTTTCGTGGATCAATCACAGTTGAGGCCAGACCAACTATTACAGTGCTTTCACATCTAATTATAAACATCTGTTTTTCTTCTGTCAGTTGTCATGGGGCCATTTCCATTTTGTCCATCTCAAGGCCAATTCATCTCCTTTCCAAGGAGAAACAGAACTGACATGCTTTGACCTTAAAAGATGCTCAGACACCTGGCTGATGAGGGCCATGGAAGTACTCAAAGAAAAAGATAGTAACTTGGGAATGAGAATTTGAGAATTTGGATGAGACTTAAAAATTCACATTTCTGCAGGACAACTTTTATCTTTTAGATAAAGAAATGAATCTCTTACAACTCTTCAAAGAGATCTTGGAATCAAAATGGCAGGATGTTATGAAATTCAGTAGAAAAAAAAAGAACAAAAAATACACGAGGGAAAATTATGCTTTGCATGGTCACCTCCAGAATATGTCTTATACCTCGTGTTGATATTTGCTTTCACATAGCTTTATACACACTTTGAGACAGATACTTATCTGGTATAAACTGTTAAGGCTCTATGGACTTTGGTGGCGTCACAGGAGTCTACAAAAGCTATCTGTGGATATGTATCTGAGTATTCATGAGCTTGCCTTTTCATGTATATACAGATATCAAGAGACTGATTTATTTAATCAGATTTATGCAAAAGTATTTTCTGCTGGAGCAGAGGGTTAGTGACATATGCAATGATAGGACACAGTATTTTAGATTTCAGAATGTATGTATTGTGTGGTTTTATCAAATAAAAGGAGTAATGTGATAAACAGTATTTTAACAAAATAAATCTCTTGTGGTGCAAAATCAAGGTAAAATAACTTATGGTAGCTCTTTGAGAAGTTACCCACATTTTATTGAGGATTGCCTCTCTGTAGCTATTGCTCTCTGTAGGCATTTATCATTTGTTATCTCGGACACTCTGCCTGCAATCCGTGCTTTAAAAATGTATTTCATCACAGAACTGTCCAGCTAAATGGATGGCATTTCTCAATGCTAAATTTATGGCTCAATTACAATCAATCTTACCCTATCAGCTTCCAAAGTGTGTATACAATTAATACAAATAAAATGGAAACCCATCATTTCTGGTGTCATAGTGTTCAAAACAGAAAAAATATTAAATCAATGTTGTCTTTACAGGTGCTAGAATTTAACATATGTCTGTAGGCTGTGCTACTTTCACCTCAGCTGCTAAAATGCAGGCAGAGGTTTTTGTTCCTGCAAATGAGTAATTTATTCCTGTTTTCTAGGTTTAGGGCTAACATCCACACAAGAACTCACAAAATTTACAGATTTAGGAGTGGGGTTATAAGGAGGCTGTTTGTTTTACCCTCCAAAACATGCTCATGAAGCACATTCAAGTTAAGGTTGTTCAAAACCCCCAGAACTTTGCTTGTTGTTGCTGTGCTTTATAGGAGGCAATGAAACGATCAGCACTCGGTAGGATCCAGGCAAACAGCTGAGGACCTGCTCTGCCTCAGGGCTGAAGGATGGAGGAGTCCAGCCCTTGCCTCTGAGGACAGCCCAGGTACCAAGTGCATCACCGCCTGCCCATTGCAACAACAGCTAGATTTCTGAGGATGCTCTTATACAGGACTCAAACAATTTTTAAAATGTTTTTTTTTTTTTCTTTTGGGAAAAAAAAAAAAGAATCATTGTGCCATGGATGTTGTCAGGCTGTGGATTTGGTCTAATTATATTTTGCAAGTGTTTTCATTAGGTTTAGGGAGAAGCCGTCACAAAGTTTATAATCTCAATGCTGTAGCTAATGACTCAGTGGCCTAACCTTTAGCCCTTCTATTTTTATACAGATCTGTGTGAGGGAAACAATATGCAGCTGTAAATAAATCTGGTCAAGACATTCAGCTGTTTTTGAAAAAAATATCTGAATTTGCAACCACAGGATTATAAAGGATCTACAATATACAGAGGGTGTTACTATGCCTGTTCATTCTCTGGACCTGCAAATATCTGGGCTGCATAGCAAAGCATTTTCTTCTTTTCTTTTCTTTTCTTTTCTTTTCTTTTCTTTTCTTTTCTTTTCTTTTCTTTTCTTTTCTTTTCTTTT
>JAOQGH010000001.1:142187936-142270642 GCA_025769975.1 Gallinago jamesoni
TCTTTTCTTTTCTTTTCTTTTCTTTTCTTTTCTTTTCTTTTCTTTTCTTTTCTTTTCTTTTTCTTTTCTTTTCTTTTCTTTTCTTTTCTAGAACAATGGTGCATCAGTTTATCTTGGCAGCATTCCACATTATTCAGTAATAGATGTCTACCTCACTACCTCACCACAAACTCATCTCCAAATGTGGTTGCTCCTAATCTATACAGTTCTACAAAGCCGACATCAATACGAGGTTTTATTTACAATTACATTGATAAAGCTTTTTACTATTCAACCAATTGATTCTCCGCATTTGTGCCTACAAGCTTTGTTTAACAGGGTTTTCTCAATGAAATGTTAATATGCTTTACTAAAACACTGACACTCATAAGTCATAGATGAGGTCATTGGATACACGGTCCAACATGCAGCATGTATGCCAGAATAGAATAACTTAATTAAATCCTTCCTGTGAGGATTAAGAGGGTTATTCTGACAGGCTTTTACAAGCCTGGGTGCGCTTGCATGGCGCAGAGGAGTGTGGTGCAGAGATAGGGAGGCAGCGGAGCGGCTCGGGGCAGCATCAACACGGCATGATGCCCCCAGTCAACCTTGCTGGGAAAGAGCTGGGACCTGGAGGCTGCACCGCTCCAGGCTGTGCCCAAGGACTAGCTCTGGGTGTCCCTCATACCTGAACTGGGCATAGTGGGCACGTTGGGGTCACAGGGGCTGGAGAGGTGGCTGTGCAGGAGGAGTCACAGGGCTGACCATGCCAGAGCAGGGACACTGGCAACGTGATTGCAGCCATGGGCAATCCATGCTGAGGTAGGGACACCTTGAAATAAAAGGCAACGGAGTTAAGTATAGGCAAGAAACATGTATCAGGAGAAAAAAGCCCCAGTATGCATGGAACAGCAGACAGGAACCATCATGCACACAAGTCCAAAGCTACTGAGCCTCACAGAGGGAGTTGGGATGGACGGAGTGTAACATGCAGTTACGCTCAGTAAATAAGGGAATTTGAGCATAGGAAGGGGCAAGGGGAAGTGTTTAATAAAGTGTTTGTTTAATTGTTTATGTTCCCCCTTTTTTTTTTTCTCAATATCTGAATGAATGATCAAATTTTTGTGTTGTCAACAAATTAAATTATATAAAAAAAATATAATTAGGTAAAGGTTGCTCAAGTCAAGACTCTTTTGATCACTCTGACTACTTCTCATTTTCCTCACTTTTCAGCTAAGATTGCATGATAAAAATATTCTTCCATTTCTCTAACATATTTACAAAATCTTCCTCTTGTAACCCTCTGTTTAGTCCTGGTTTCTTCACTTTTGCTCCTGACATGATGCTTTATGCACTGGTTTCTTCCTTTACCATTTCTTCCTTTCCCCTCTCCTGTTGGAGACTTTCTTCTCTTTTCCCACCAGGGCTACTGCTGTGACCCTGGCATCTACTCATCTGTGGCTGTTCAGCATCAGACAGACTTCCCACCTTCTCCTTCCAGGATATTGCCCTTCAGTGTGGGCCTGAACCCATTCAGTCTCTCTGTTTCTTCCACCTACCGTGACTGGCCCACGGCTTCAAGCATCTTCCTGTGGGAAACCTCGGCTGGTCCGAGGGATCGGAATGTGAGCTTAACATCGGCCTTGAGCAGATACCAGTGTATCCTTGAAGAGGCCAGAGAGTCCTGAGAAGGGAGTGAATAAGATTTAGGAGCTGTCAGCCTGCCAACAGAGGAAAGTTACCGAAGTTGCAGCAGAGAACAAAGAAGGAAAAAGTTATCCAATTATGAACTGTTGATCTTTGACTGAACCAATTATGTATGGACACACGTTCCTACGAAAGATATAAAAAGGCTTGTTAAAACAATAAAGTTGGGTCTTTTGGGCTTTTGCTCACAGAATTATGTGCGTGTCGTGTCCGTCTCAACAACGACATCTTCCCAGTCACATGCTGGTCTGGCTGGAGGAAGAAACCTTGGCACAGATAAACACACATGTAGATAATTGGGTGATGAATAGATTCTTCATGACATGCAACCATTCAAATGCAAGCTTGATGTGACTTAAGTGGCTTAAAATTGGTCAGTTCATCAACATCCATGCAATAGCAGAAGAGAATCTCCCTGAAGTATTGGGTGTAATTTGATTTCACTATGATTCATACCAACAAACCCAGAAACAAATACAGGATCACTAATCGTAAAAGTTGCTGTACAACAAGCAGCCAGCAGGAATGATAAAGAATGAAAATGATGCACTACTTGTATAGAGTCATCTGAATTGACTGGTAAATGCAATGATACATTTCCATTCCGTTAAATATAAAGAGAGATATTGATAAAAAGGAACAGCTGGGCAGGTTGTGGGAAGCAGAAGTGCTGCAAAAATCTTTAGATTACCTACAATAATTAGCTAACTATGATTTTTTGGTAGTTTGATGACCCTGAACACCCTACCAAGGAAGTAGCTCATGTAAAACACATTAAACACAGGAAGAAGACAGCTGAAAGGATTAATGCTGTTCTTCCATGTGTAAACAGGAGAATATTAATCAAGAACAGAAAGGTCATATTACCTCTGCAAGTGCACTGAAGGGATTGCTGGTATAACACCATTGTCTGTTCTGAGGCTAAATGAATGTCTGAATCTATAAATCTGAGTGATTTTCCTTCTCTAGTCTTGTTACACAGAATCTACATAGATTGCATTTTGCTGTTCCTCTAGACCCTGGTTATCCTTCCTTTTCACAGCACCAGTCCTCATGTTCTTGCCTGGCAGTGAGTGTGCTAGAGCTATGCCTCATCCCTGAGCATTGAATTGAGAGAACAATCAGACTCATTGTGCTTAGATCTGTAATTAAGATAACTGCTTGTTTCTTGTGTTTATTTATTTAGAATAACTAAAATTATGTGAGAATAGATTTTAAACTGACCACCACAAAACCAATCTGATCTGTATCACAATAGGGGTCAAGGATTATAATTTTCAGCATTGGCAGGATTAAAACCAAGAAGAGGTCTAATTTGTTTAATTTAGTGCCAATGAGGACCATTTCTTTCCACTTCTGTTACCAAGATTTACAGGATCATAATGTGTATCCAGCTGTCTTTGCAGGGATCATTGTTTATTATAGAGTTAAGGAATACTTGGACACAAAATTTCAGATCCTGACAACTGACTTGTACATAAAGCAGTGTGTATTATGTTTGTGTGTTAAAATCCCACCTGATGGCTTGGTTAATTGCATGTTGGTATAAAGAAGGCCCAGTATATAATATAGTTCTCAATTCTGCCTGTGCAGATGTGAATGTGCAGGCTTATTACCTGCAGTCTTCAGGTTTGTCCTCAAACATACTTGACAAATGTGTACATTTTGCAAGGCAAAACCATCTCTTCTCAGGCAGTGATACTTTTCTTACTTATTGCTCTCACTTTGGGGACAGTACTTTGTTAAAATTTATTCCATTCAAGAAATTCTGCACTGTAATTTTACCCTTACTTTGGAGAAAGAGTGCTAAAGAGCTTGTGGGATGTTTCAAGGTTCTACCAAAATCATCCCACTCAAAGGACATAAGTGGTCTACATTCATTTTCATCCAAGAGTGGAGTCCACTTATTTACCCATGCAAAAATTTATGTAAGAGATGAAAACAGTTTTCCAAATGGAAATTAACAACGTTTGGAGTCAGATACAAAGCATCTAAAATGGTAGTCCACCCCCCACTTCTCTAAGTGCAGAGTTATCACTAGCATTAAATGAAGATCATTTTAATATCAGCAGTACTTTGCATTGTAAGTGTTGGCATGAAAAGGGCTCAATGACCAGATGGAGATTAGTGCTGAGTGGTGTCCCTCAGGGGTCCGTATTGTGACTGGTACTGTTCTATATCTTCACCAGCGACACAGACAGTGGGATTGAGTGCACCCTCAGTAAGTCTGCACATGACACCAAGCTGACTGGTGGGGTCGTCATGCCTAAGGGAAGGGATGCAATCCACAGGGACCTGGACTGGCCTGAGAAGAACATCATGAGGTTCAACTAGGTCAAGTGCAGGGTCCTGCATGTGGGTTGGACCAACCCCCCATATCAATACAGGCTGGGGGTTGAAGGTGTTTAAAGTAGCCCTGCCAACAAGGACTTAGGGGTACCAGTGGATGAAAAGCTGGACGTAAGCCAGCAATGTGTGCTTGCAGGGCAGAAGACCAACTGTATCCTGGGCTTCATCAAAAGAAGTGTGGTCTACAGGTCAATGGAGCCGATTCTGCCCTTCTACTCCATTTTGGTGAGAGCCCACATGGAGTACTGTGTCTAGCTTTGGGGTCCTCAGCACAGAAAAGACATGGACCTGCTTACGCAGGTGGAGAGGAGGGTCAAAAAAATGATCAGAGGGCTGGAGAACCTTCTTTATGAGGACAGTCTGAGGGAGTTGGGGTTGTTCAGCCTGGAGAAGAGAAGGCTCCAGGGAGACTTATAGCAACCTTCCATTACTTAAAGGGACCCTACAGGAAACATGGGGACAAAAGTTTTAGCAGAGTCTGTTGCGATAGGACAAAAGAAAATGACTTCAAACTAAAAGAGGGTAGATTTAGACTAGATATAAGGATGAATTTTTTTACAATGAGGGTGCTGAAACACTGGAACAGGTTGTCCAGAGAGGTGGTAGGTGTCCCATCTCTGGAAGTGTTCAAGACCAGGTTGGATGGGACTCTGAGCAACACGATCTAGCTGAAGATGTCCCTCCTCATTGCAGAGGGCTTGGACTAGATGACCTTTAAAGGTACCTTTCAACCCAAATTATTCTATGATTCTGTGAATGGCAACTGTGAATTCAGCAGCTGCAGCTAGGAAGCATCTCAAGTTGTAAAGAACTGCAGACTCAGACTGACAGGTGAAGGGTGAGTAGCAAAAAATGACAAAGAGAACAGAGACAGAAGTTACTGCAGTACTACAGGGGAACATTATCTCAGTGGGGATGATACAGATAACTATGGTAAGATCCCAAGATTTAGAAATTTGAAGTGTTCTTCAAAAACTCGGCAAACCATGAATAAACAAAAAAACCCAAACCACAAAAAAAAAACAAAAGAAAAACCCTTCTTCAGCCTCTATTTTTATGTTTCTTGCAGCAGATAAAAAGCCATGCATGTCATCATAATTCTCTTTAGGATAGGGAAAATGGTGTTAATAATTCCAACTATCAAATTATAAATGCAAGAGTAATTCTTGTTTCTGTGGGTAAACAAGAAACACTATTAGTTCATTTTAGTGATACTTGAGATAAGAATGGTCTGCCATGTTTTTCTAGGACTTATGATGATTACACCTGTCACAGACACTAATATGGGGATAAAAAATGTTGTTAAAATAGAACAGATGGACAAGAAAAATCTAAGTGTCTCTTAAGAGCAGGAGTGAACAGCACTCATTCAGGCATGCCCTGGGTGCCTTCTCCCTCATAGATTCACCTTAAAGAATATGGGTGAGCTAATTAGGGAGTGTTTGCTGTCTTTCTTTAATTGGTTAGTAGTTGCTAGCACACCAAATCAGGCACATACCACTTGTCACTTGTTTCCTTTTTTTTTTTTTTGACTGTCTGAATTGCTAATTAATCCATTGTCATCAAGCTGGTAGATATCTGAATGTTCCAAGGCTTTACTATGGAGACGGCCAAAGTAATCGGTTTGAACCATTAGCTCAAGCAGACATTTACCAATGATTGCATTAAGTTTATGCATGGCTGCATGAATACATGTTTATGGGTTGTTTCTATACTAACTGTAATGGTGAATACATCTGCATTTTGAGGAAGACAAACATTTTCACAAACAGCTAATCTCACCTGCGTAAACAAAAGAGATTATGCAAGTAAACTACTGTAGAATATTGGATTTCTCTGCACTGCATTTTTTGGTCTGAATAGTCTTCTAGTTTTATTTCATTTTGCCTGTTGAGGAAATAAGTGTTTTAATGGATAATATTCTGTACTTTCAAAATGAAATGAAAAAAACAAAGGCATATTTTTTAACACAGGTTTCAACATCAAAGAGTTCTTTATTTATACAAAGAGGCAAAGTACCCTCCTTTTGCAGGTCTTGGTAACTGGATGTTTCCAGTCTCACAAGACTTCTATTGTTTATGAACTCTTCTTAAGTGAACTTACCTTACATATGGACTTTTTATATTTCTTCTGTGTTATTCTGGATTATACCCAGTTTTCTCCTCCACCACTTTTTCCTCCCTGATCCACAACTCCTAGTTACACCTGCACTCCTTCTTTCCTATCTATATCTCACATATCTCATAGCTCTTTGTTCGATCTGTATGATCAAACATTTGCTACTTGTTTCTCTGAACTCTTTCCATCCCCTTTTTACAGATTTTCATAATCGTGCATTTTCCCTTTTGTACCTTTTTCTCCAAGTTCCCATGTCCTCTCATTTTACTGGGAACACATAATTTGTTCATGGCCCAAGCAACCAAAACCAACACATGCTTCCTTTCCCACAGCAGTCCCAGTGGCATCTCAAGGGTGATCTTCCATCAGTTATGGGAGTAGGATCTGTTCTACTAAACTCAGTTAGGAATTCTTTTAATGGCCTGAAAAAATATCACAGTCCTTCTGTGTTAGTGTGTTTGCCAGGAGCATTTCTCAATGAAAACTCTCATAATATAACTATGTCCTGGTTGAATGTCCTCCTTCAATTCTCATCAGTGAAAATCTTATCAGACAAGAGCTCTCCACAAGTTAAAATCTCCAGTAGAACCTTGGGTGAAATTCTAAGGAGTCAACAGCTTTCAGCTGAAAAGCTTGAGTTTAAACTATAACTGGCAGTCTCTGCTCCTTGGAAAAAAAAAAAAAAAAAAAGCGAGACAGGAGAATGGTTGTAAAATATTTAACTCTTCACCTGGTAAGATTCAGCTCACCTCATCCTGGGCATGCATGAGATAGACTCTCTGGTACATCCCCTCATCCAGTAATTATATTTCCCCCTCCATTTTATGAATACTTTATTACTTCAAAAGTAGGCCAGACCCCAACAGAGAACGGGGGAAAGTTGCCAGTTGAAAACTGAAGGATTTGCACACCGTAGAATTAATTTACCAATGTTTGGTGCCTTAGTAGTGATCTAGTGGTGCTAGCTAAGGCTACAAGGGCTACTTTCAGTTGAAATGGGCCATTGTAAATGAGTGTTTGATGGGGATTAAACCTCCAATTTGAATGAGCTCTCAATATTGAGAACAACTGCGCCAAGTGAAAAGATAACTTTTCACTTTGACCCTACTGTTCTCTAGGGAATGCTGATTAATGCTGCTTTATTGTCATCTGTCTAAACAAGGTAATTACTTGTATGTCAGAAAACTGTGCTGCCCCCATGAAAACTGTGTTAAAGTACTGTTTAGGGCCTGACTTGATTTCTATAGAGGCAAACCTCTGTACCATGCTGTGTTACCCTTGTGATTGAAGAGCAAGGCAGTAATCACAGGATAAGCTATCCATTTTGAAAGGCTTCTGAAATTCTGAAGCAAAATAAGATGACTTAAAAAAGGAAATGTAGGCTTAACTCTGAATTTTTCTGGCTTTTGTGGATATAAATCAAACCCTCTATTATTTTAACTCTTTAGGGTGTGCTGTTTTCCTGATGCTTCAGATCTCCCTCCATTTAGTTTTCTTATTGTAGTTACAACCACATAAAAATACACTGTTGCTATATAGGATCATTCATAACACTAGGATCTATTCATTCTGCAAGACAATATTAAACAACCTATTTAGACCTAACCGTATTTTTCAGACTATGCTGAGGAATTCATTCAGAATTTATGCCAGCAATGGTTTTATAAAATTCTCTCAGCATTACAGATCAAGCATCTTTAGACTTTGCCACAAGGCATATTTCTTAGAAGTGCAGAGTACCCATACTCCAAAGGAGTCTATAGGTGCTACGATTCCTTACCAGCTCTGCATACCATCAGTGTATTTGAAATGTACAAAGTCTGAAAATAAAAACACCTACATCTTCGAAAACTAAAATCTGAGTTACAGATACCGATAGCACAAAACAAACAAAGAGGGGTAGGCTGTCAACTATGACTTCCAATTCTTTACTGTCTGGGATTAGGGGCATCAAATGAAGTCAGTTGCAAATCAGTTCCAAGGAAGGAGGCTGTTATTCAAATATGTATTCTTAATCTGAGAAAATTCTTGAAACGGTTGTAGACTGCAAAGGTATGCGTGATTTCAAGGGATAAAATAGCTGGAGTAGAAATCCATCAAGGAATGCTTCATCAAACAGAAAGCATGTCTCAAGTGTCTGAGAGCTGAGAGGGTGGCTGTGCAGAACATCATGTGTGATTGCCCTGCTCCTGTGCTTAATGTACTCAGATCTGGGGATACTTGGAGACAAGACACCGAGGTATGAAACTTCACTCTGACCCCATGCAGCTACTTCTATGCTGCTATGTCCTCTTCTGTCTTTAAAGAATCTTTTTTTGAATTATTTTTGTTACTTGGTTGCCAACCCTTTCCTTTCCCCCTCTCCTCCACTCCTCTCACCTCCCTTCTCTTTCATTTCAATCACATCTATGTGATATTTTGGGGTGGTTTGTTTGTTTCTTTGTTTTGGTTTGTTTTGTTTGTGTGTTTTTTTCGGTTTTGGTTGGTTTTCGTTTTATTGTGTTGTTTTTTGGTTTTTTTTTTTAACTCTGAGATTTACCTTAGAGCTACTAATATGTGCTGCAAATAAATTAGTTTTTAAAAATACAGAACATATCCTGCTGGCACTTCTCCGCTGGACCTGTGCATCTCATAAGGCAAAGGAAACCTGTTTGCATCAGAAATCATATTATTTTTAAGTGGCAGTGCTCTGTTACTTTGCTTTTTAAAAGTCTCCAAAACAAATCTCTAAATTGAACTTCAGAGTAAGTAACTATAAAAGTACGACTCTGGAAATTCTTTCTTAATTTCTGATCAGTTGAGGAAGTAAAAATTCAGAGAGAGCATTTTTTCAAGGACACAGATTTTACACTGAAATGCTGACATACTACTACAGCGCACACCGTGATATTAGAATTATTCTTTGCTTATATTCAGCCCATAAGGTACCACCCGGATGACTGCTCTTATGTAGCAAAGCTGGCAAGCTTTCCACTTTCAGCACAACAATGTAAAGTTTTCTTCTTCATGGTCACAGTCACAAAATTGTGTTTCTCAATTGAGAGACAAAAGATACATGCAGTCCAGGGGCCCATTCGGTTCTTTTGCAGGAAAATAAACTCAAGCAAAAATACTGGGTTGCTGGGCAGCAAGTAGCTTGTGCCAGTCATGAAGTCCAGCAAAGCTGGATGTTTTCTTTTATCATAACCATGGTACCTGGTTGCAGTGACTATGGAGTCAGAATAATTTAGGGCATTGTCATTGTAAATGTTGTAAATGTTCATCCTTGTTTACCAGTGCAGAGAACTCACATACAATTTCTGGAGCTCTCTTCCAAGAGCATTTTGTAGTGTATTAATAAAATACAACCTTCTAGACAGTGTTGTTGTCAGTTACAGAAAGACAGACATAAAAATAATCTCAGAAGAAATTGAAAACAAATTTGTGTTAAAAAAAAGTTTGGTGACTTGAAAAGCAATTTTTTACTTCTTAAACCATTAGCGTATTCGACTTGACTTGAAACAGGTCTTTCCAGTTGCAGTAACTTTGAAAAATACACACTTTTTTTTTTTTTTCCCCCCAGAAAAAGAGGCGAGAGGAAGGGAAATTAGAAATTAAAAGCTTGATTGAAAAATTGAATCATTTCATTTGGAAAATGTCAAAACAAAATATCTATTTTTTTTCTCTTGTTTTCTTTTCATGTAAGGAGCAACTCAATGAAATGGAAATTAATTCATTAAATCTTTCAGGAAGAAGAAATCTGCATTTCTGGTCCCCAATAAAGTTTAGCTGACAAATGTTGTCCAGGTCTACCATATAAATTTTCTCCTCTTGTTTCAAATGCTGTGCTTTTCTATGCAATATCTAGAATATGAGAGTAAATCTTCATTTACTAGTTACAAAGAAATGGAACACAGATTCTTAAAAGACCTGTTCCCTTTTCTACTCTTGGCCCAAATGGGTTTGCCTGTTTCACTTAGTAATTTCCATCAGTTGATCTCATAATACTTATTTTGCAGCCTTTGCATCTTCTATCACACCTGTTTCTTATCTTTTTTTCTCATTCATGAAACCAGTGAGAGACTTCTGCCCTGCTGTCCTTCCCATTTTCTCTGATAACCTGACCTAAAGCCCACTGAAAGTTGTGGAAAAACTCCTCTTGGTTTAAGAGGGTTTTGGATATCAGTCTAGTGGCATCCAGTTTTCACCTTAACCTTGTTAAAGCCCATTTTCATGTCTGAAATGGTGTGACTTTAATTGTTTTTACACAGTGCATGTTTAAACAAAATTGATTTTATTTTTTTTTCTCATGAAGCAATTCTTGTGAGGATCAGTAGGGTAGACAGAAACATTATGAATATTAATCCTATTGGATTAAAGGCACTTTCCAGATTTATATGCCAGACACAGCTACTCCATTACGGCTTTCATCACACTTTTGGTGGGCTCCTAGGAGGTTTCATTTGTATATTACAGTGAGGGATATTTTTGTGGCAATTTATAGTCTTGTACAATTATGTTCCAGGACAAGAAATGTAGAAAAAGAAAACCAAATGTGGTAACGATATGGTACAGTAACAAGCTCTCCCCTAAACCCTTGCAGTAGCTTCAGGTTAGTAAATCCACTTAAGTTTATTGGCTCACTTTGCTAACAGCATCAGAAGAAAGTATGACTGAGAAAAGACCCTGGAAGCAGGGCAAGACTAGAGAGTGGTGTCCCCTTGGAGTTTGCAAGGCTTGTGCTTTGAGTGATGAAATATAGATCTGTGAAACCCACAGCAAAATCTGTCTTGATGCCTCCTTGGAGTCATGGTGAGGGAAGAACTACTGCTGTGTGGATTTGGGGGAATGTGTGTTCCTGCATGAAAGAATTGGAAACAAACTGACCTAGGCTTGAAGCTGGCTGTCAGGGGAAGCCTTGGTTCATGTATCAGCACATCTTATTTAATATTGGGATAGTAGATACTGGAGGGATCACTTGCTACCTTCTTGTAGGAAAAAAAAGTAAAAGTAAGATTAAAAAAAAAAAAAAGGAAAAGAAATATTCTCAGTTGATGCAGCTGGTATAAAAATTAACATCATGAGAACACAGGAACATGCCACACAGGCTACCACCTGCCAGAGAAACATCCCAAACTTCATAGGGGAGGCAGATTAAAGTATTCAAATGCAGCACGGAGGAACACACCAAGGAGTTCTGTTTGCTGCAGGAAAGGTGAGGATGACATGAACTCACTGCCAGGTCAGGGAAGGCTGGGGAGGCTGACTTGAGCCTGTGCTGAACAGAAAGAGGAGGTTTATAGCACATTGCAGCTCAAAAGAACAAAGATTAAATGGTGTTTTGGTAGAGTTTCCCAAACTCATCTCATATTTGTACCTGCATGGTTCAGGGACATGTCTTGCTCATATATTTTGAGGTATTTTTGTCCAATTTCTTAATCAGGACTGCACATTAAAAAAGTCAAAGGAGGATGGTGATATATATAGAAAAAAAATTTCAGGTCATTGCATTATTCTCTCTGACTGAATTTTACATTGAATGCTGTGTTTTCTGATGTAATTTTAATTTTGTATTCCTGATGTTTAGACTATTAAACAATAAAATGCTATTAGTATTTATCCTCTTTAAGCCACTGATACATATTAAAAACTTTAACTCAAGCATAACCAACATTTTTCATACCCGGGAATGCAGAAAGTGATTTACTGTGGTATTTTTCATGACAACACTATATTTGTCATGGCACAGCCAATTACTGCAGTAGGCTTAGTTCAGACTTTATTTTTTTGCTTGAGAAGGAAGCAAGGATCCTAACACTTATGAAAATATACTTCTCTTATTTTAAATGTATGTATTATTGATAGTGATAAAGAAAATCTCAGCAGAATTTAACAGTTTCCACCTCTGAGAGAACAATGTTCATAGGGTTTGTAAGTAAAAAATGCTCTTGTCTCTTTTTTCTTTGAGGTTTTCTATATTTTCTAATAAATTATTCAGTGTTTCACGTTATGATTCTTGAGCTTGTTCTTAGATCTATTAAATCCCTGTATATGTAAGTTTTATGAACACTGTTTGTAAAGATCATGTAGAGTCTAAGAGCATTAGTGACAGGGGTCATGAAATATTGAGAGATTTAACCACATCTGTGAGATAAATAAGTATTTCTCCCACAGGCCTAAAAGCTGGTATGTTCGCATACAACACAAAGCTCTGTGCAATATTGACACATTATATCCCACTATTTGGAATTACTCCATAAAATAACACTAGCTCCTGTATCAGAGTATTAGGATACTACTACCATCCCAGAATCTCAGAGTGATCCAGGAGGTGTTTTGTCATTACAGCAATCATAAAGAGAGGGGAAGGAAATTAAAGTGAAAAATGAAGTATTCTTAAATCCACAAACCCTTTTTTTAGTTAGAGTCAATTGACTGGTAAAATCTCCTTTTGTGTTATTTTTTTTTTCCCCAGTCAAGTTCACAGCAGAATATCAATGAGGTTTGTTGAAATGGAAACTTTTCACTGTGCATAATTAGAGTAAATGAAACGTGCATCCATTTTCAATGTACTTCCTTTATTTCTGTAAAATTTAATTTCTTCAAGAATGGAGGCAGGAAAAAAATGGGGTGAATGTCAGCTTACATGAGAAGGGATTGAAAATTTCAAGGCCAGCTCAAGAACAATGATTGGGATCAGAAATCTTCCTCTATGACAGGGGCAAACACTTCCCAGCCTGATTTGTGTGCCTTGGGTTCGCCTGTGAAAATTGGGCACCACCAGCAACAATTAAGCACGTGGAGGTGTAGACAAGCAGAGCAAATTTCCCCTCAGTATTCTGCTGGGGTAGCCTGGTCTGAAAACCTACCACTGCTCCTCTGCCACGAATTCGCAAAGCGTCGAGTGCCATTAATACATCTAGAGCCAAACTGTGCGCTGTCACGACCTTCCCGAGAGGAGAGCCCGTGAGGGATTCGGCTCGGCCTCCCAAAGTCACTTTGCTCATGCTCTGTGTCGGATCTGAAAGAGAGCTACACTCCCTCCACATCGATCCATACCGGAGACAGCAGCTGCAAAATACAGGATTTTGCTGTCTGACCCTGTGAAGTGGGGACCAGTCAGGTTAAAGCACTGGGGCTGTAACACACCATCACTCTTTCCATCTCAGCAGTGGCCCCATCAGCGCCATGCTGCACCCAGTGCTGTGCATGCCCAGGGGAGGACCCCCAAGGCAGACAGAGAAAACTGGTAGGGAAGGAAGAAAGAGAATAATGTCATGCTCCTCTTTTGCAGATGGGGAGATGGGGCAGGTGAGCATTAGCCAGGGACATGCAGGAAGACTGGGAAGAGCCTGGGCCTCTGCTCTGAATGTCACCCTGATGTCCATGGGGCTGTTCTCATGAACAGCAGAAGAAGTCTTGTCCAGTCCGCCTTCCAGTTGAGGCTTCATCACCCAATGCCGTGCCAGTGCTTCTCTCCCACCTCAGCTGCAGTGTAGCATGTCTCCGTGTTCATTCTGAACAGTTTTTCCTGGACTTTTGCAACAGTCTAGGAACGTGTGCATGGCTACAGGCACTAGAGCTTTGTGGCAGCCTCTGCTGTCCACCCTCCCTCAGACAGGGTGCTGTGGGTCAGCCATGCCCTGGAAACACAGCCCTCATCTAAACACCCTCAGGACTCAGCAGTATGGTGTTGTGGAATGGGGGGAGTGGAACACGAGAAGTAGTTAAATGCAAAGATAAATTTCTGTTTAACTAAACTTCTTCGGTGGAACTTCTCAGGGTGATTGAGGAGGCCATGAAAGCCCTCTGGGCGTGCTCAGGCACATTGTACTGCCCCTCTGCTTTCGTGAATGCCGTCAGGAGATCAACGGAGAAACCAACATAACAAAAGTCTGGAATAACATAACAAAATATCTTTACCTTGTCAGATACATCACACTGGGCTTCCGACCATGAAAGGTAAAAAAAAAAGAGAGGGCAATGCATATTTCACTCAGCTGGGCCAGTTTTCCTGGTTTTATTGTCCCTGGATTTCTAGATTACAGAAGTTGAGACTCAAAACAACAGAGGATGCGCTGTTAGGATGGCTGTTCTCACTCTGTAGTTTTCCGAACTGAGATGCCTCCTGCTATAAAACTTGAAGTCTACCAACCCCAAAGCAACTCTTTGCTGCTATTATTCACTTATTACTGAAAAATTGCTCAGCAGTCTCACTGGAGGTCCAGGGCTGGCTCGGTTATGCACAGCACTATATGAGCCTGCTGCGAGAGACGGAGTCTGTCCGGAGGAGCTGCCAGCCTGAGCAGACAGCCCTGTCCCAGGGAGGATGGAGAGCTGGCCAGCTGCCCGTTCAGTGCAGGCAGACCCTGGTGGGGGTTAGCTGCACGCTAGGCTGCAGCTGCCAGATTGTCTGCTGGGCAGATCATCCCCACTCTAGGAGATGTCTGAGATCAGTGGAATTAATTGCTTATTGGAAATGCCCTTACCTCTCCCTTTTAAGTCGCTAGAGGAGAAGTCTAACTTTTATGTGAGTGAAGGCAGCTGAGATGAGCGTTTCCCGAAGTGACACACTCAGCATCAGACAGGAAAATTGTCAAGGATTCAGCACGAGGGGTGTTTTGAGTCCTGGTTTACCAGCTAATCCACAGAACTACTTTTCTTCTCCAGTTCATGAGAGGCTAATATGTCACCAGTCCTTGCCTTATCCAGACATTTAATGTATATACCATATGTACCACCCTTGGGGAGAAGAGAGTTGGGACACAGCATCCCTCTTCCTGTCCCCCAGCTCTCATGCTTCCTTCTACGAAGCACAACATTATTTTCTAGAAACATCAGTCCTCTTTCTTTCATCCTGTGAAAAAATGCTACTCTTGCACTTTTATTTTTTGTGTCCTATGAATAAAGTTATCAATTTATGAGATACACATAGCAGTCAGACCAGGAAATATGAAACATACTGTTATTAATTTGGGTCCACATTAAATCTTTGTTTGTCAGAGAAGAAACAGATCAACTATTTTTAGCAAACGTTCATTCTTTTATTTTGTCTGACAAGCATTACCAATCTGAATCTCAGAGAAAAAGCAATTTGTTACACTCAGACTTTTGTGTGATGAGGGGGTCTATCAGGTGCCACAGCAAACAAGTGTGTTCTCTATGCAGCATATTCAAATTCCTCCAGTACTAGTTCTCTCTCCCCAAAGCATGAACAGTGGGAGCTATACCATAAACAAAGACTGAGCCTAGAGTTGTCTTAGCTGTTCTTGAGGAGAAATTCTGTCCACTTCTTTATGCAGTTTTTTTTCCTTTATGGATCCTCTGTCAGACTTTTTACCCCTCTGACCCTGAGCAAATTTGTCAGAGCAAAATGGTCATCCAGTTTTACAGGCTTGGGCAAAGTAAGCAACACAAGACTAGAAACAGAGAAGCAAAACACTGGACTATAAATTGCAAAATCCCAGAAGCTAAACTCAGGGAGAGGCAGAAATTGAAACACTAATGCAATATGAAAAGAGGCATGCCATTTAAATCAGCATTGTAAAGGGTTGGTCTGTTGTGGGAGCAAGGGATTTTTTGCTAGCTACTCTCTTCTTTACCTTGTCATGTCTTTAAAGGGTTTTATTTTATTTCTCTGAAGATGAGGAAATGACATGCTTTCTTGAAAAGGATTCCCTGATAAGGTGGTCTTTCAGTTACTCTCCTGAAAGTGAAGTTTTTAGTACAGGGTGAGCAAATTAAGGTGTAGAAGCATATGCAATCTGGGCCATATAGCAGGTGCCCAGGAACCATTTTTTCCTATGTAATAACATTTTTGTCCAAGGCACATTCAAAAGCTTGTGTCCACAGTAAGATAGCAATCCTGCAAATTTAGTAGGTCTCATATTTAATCTCCAGCTCAAGTGACAACCATAAACAATAAAAACTTATCTCTGACAACAGACTGACACATCAGTCAGCCCTAATACGCTGATCACAGGGTCTGCTGATCGGTTTCAATATCCTGCACGGTGCTGATGTATTTGTACTAAAACATTCAAATATGTTCCCTTCTCTCCGTGCTGGGTGAATGCTGTTGGGCAGCAACTTCTCTTCCCCAGTCCCCCTCCTCCTCGAGAAGTATCTGACGTGCAGAAGAGCACAAGGCCTGCTCTGGTTGTCACTTCTACTTAACATCTTGGTGCTAGGGCCATCATGAGAGGAACTCATCTGGAAGAGTAACAGGGGCTACTAAAAGGGATTTCTGGGTCTTGCCTTGCCTTGAATTACTAAGCTAAAAAGACTAGTATAACGCTGTTCTTGCGGTCTCTCTGAGCTCCGTTTATCTTATGTTGGGTACCGTGAGCAGCGCTGGGTAAGTAAACACGAAGTGCAGCATCTGCTTTTCTCTCTAGGGAGGTGTAGCACTAAACTGGCTCCCTCCCCACAGCATGAGTGAAACCTGGGGTTGCCTGAGCTAAGACTCCTCCTGGAGCTGCCCTGGGGCAATTGCCACTCTTCTGCACCTTTGCTGCTGAACACTCACAGTGGAATTCCTTGGTAATTTTCTATACCTAGTCCATATCAGTTAAGAAATCTTCCTGCCCTGACAGCACACACCAGAGTACGTATTTAATATTAATTGTACAATTATATAGATTTGAAATCAGAGCTTTAAAGGACAACGAGCAGCTTGAATATCCAAACCTGGGCAGCTCATATAGCCAAATCAATGTATTTCAGATTACTTTTGATAACAAGAAGATATAAGAAAAGGACAGGAACTATTTTTTAAATTGTTTTGTGAGGATTAAGGAGTGAACAAGTGTAGTCCCTTAAAAAAAAAGAATTACATGGAGGAGCAAACTGGGTAACTTAGAAATCCCGCAACTTTGGCACGTACCACAGAAAACTACATAAAACATGCCCATCAAAGATAATGTGCTCTCCTGTATGTTATATAGAAGGCCAACATGAAGACTTTGAGTCAGATCCTCTATTCAGCATAGCGCTGGAGAAAAATCAATCCTGATCTTCCCGGCTCATTTTATATCCCAATTTGTTCTTTGCTTCACTCCTTGCAGTCTCCCCACTTTATGTTTTTAATTTTTTACCTCAGTTTTACCTCCTTCATGCTTCAAAACTTCAAGTAATCTTTCTTTGACAAGAGTTAGGAGGAAATCTCCTTGATAGGCTAATTATATCACAGGTTTTCAATAGGTGTTTTTTGCACCATCCTCTAAATCGTCTAATCCCACCTTCTAACAGAAACAAGATGCTGGGCATCAAGGGCAGTGGCTCAGATCTAGTATGATAATTCTTGCATTGGTGTATGCCCTCTTGCTTTTCTATTGCCCATTCCCTTGAATTCCTGTCTCCTCTGCTCTCATCCATTCTTCTCTAGTTCCTATCCTCTTTCAACCTCTCTCAACTCAGTCCAGTTTAATTTCTAACTTTCATTTTTTCTCCTTCTGCCTCATCTTTCACATACACACATTGCTTACATTTTTGCTGCTATGACCTATAGTCTAATGATGATAAATTTGGCTTCAACAGTATCTTGGGAAGCCATTGTCGTATTATTTGAGAGAAGTGAATACACTTAGACTCATAGTCTCTGCCGATGAACAGATCAGAGCACTTCAGGAGTCAGTGCTTGTCCCAGGCATGTATTTCTCCACACATTTACTTTCTGATATGCTTATCAGCTTTCAGAGCACAAGTGTCTCTTCAAGCCTCCAATTGCCTGGCGTAACAGTGATGGTATATCTTCAATGTTTAATATTTACTTAGCGCTGATGGCATACCTACACTCTGAGTTATACCTGTGTTTTAGTGGTTCTTCGGTATATCTCTTCAGACTGCCACTGAATGAGTTAATCTGATCAAATTCAGAGACCTAGAGCATAGCTGTTTATGTTTAAGCAGGTCACCCAAGGTTCCTGCTGTAAAAATTTTAGACATACAAGTCATCTCATTCCAAGGTAGACATGTGAACAGTCAGATGATTTACATCCTAGATGTGTTCTTCTGAGGTGAAATACAAGCAAGAGGAATCCCACCCTCTGAAACAGAGAGGGACAAGGAAGCTCATGCCCTTTTCTTAAGGTAGGTATAAAACCCAAGTACTCTCCTTTATGAAGAAAGATGACCTTTGCTCCATAAGTAAGCATTTAACTACCATCCAAAATGAAGGGACGTGCAAGGTCCACACATGGTGGGTGAGCTGAATTTTGCCAGTTATGGTTTTGGATGTTAGTGGCACAATGCAGTGAGAAGTTGGAAAGATGCACAAGAAACAGCCTGGTCAGGGTCTGACTGCATGGTCTAAGGGACAGGCATGATGGTGAAGTACTTTGGACTGAATGGTAGATGAGAAAAACTTCAAAATTTGGTCATATTTCTCTGTTGTTCTACCTCTGCTTTTCTGAAGGAAAGGCTTTGTGTCCTAAATGCATAGGCTCACATCAAAAAACAGCCTGATTCCACCTAATTTTTCTCCATAAATGGACCACCACATAGGATTTTGACTAGCATTTTGAGCCAACACGGTCACATCTGAGAATGTGTAGTCCTCTTCAGTATTGATCTTTCGGGTCCTGAAGCACAGATGAGCAAACCCTGACACTTGTCTGATACTATGGGGATGGGTCATCCTTTACTTAAAACTTAATAGTGTGTTTAGTTTCACTTTGTGAGCACCAAATATTTATTACCAGCACCCCAGCATTTCATATTAACAATGTTTCTTTACATGTTTTCTATACCAATTACTGACAAACAACTGAGTCCTCCTAATGATAATTATTCTGGGACACAAACTCTTTGTGTTCTAAACTGTGTTTTCTCAGCCTTTATCAGAGTTTGGGAAGTTGGAAATTACATTGCTTTAATTAAATGAAGGACACCTAATTTCTCTAGCATGTTGATGTATATGAAGGTTCAACAAATTCTTATGCCTTCTGCTGCCTGAACTACAATGCAGCTGGACCTGAGGGTCCAGATTGTGGAAGGAAAACAGCACAAAAATAACACCAGAAGAAAGCTTTTTGGTTTACATTTTTTATGTGCTAGATGTCTCCAATAAATTGGAGCAGTACAGTGGCAGACACTCTTGGGCTCACTCTGGTCAGCCGGGAGTGATACACTATATAAAACCAGGAATTATGGGGAACTGGTTTACTGAGTGAGGATATTGAGAAAATCAGCTCGTGCATATAGGATCTGCAGAATAAAGAGGAAGACAGGTCGTAGGCCATGGAGTAATACATGTCAGGTAGGTTATGTACAAATCAGTCAAGGTAGAGCTCACCAAGGACAACATATCTGAGGAGGTGGAATTGAAAACGGTCTGCTGGTAGACCTCAGCTGGGAACAATGGGAACGCATTGGGAATGATCTCCAGAACACAGACCTCAAACATGCAGCACTGACACACAGGGACAGAAGGCAAGGCAATATCTGCAAGGATCCAAATGGTGCTCAAAAATCACTGGACCTCTCAGGGGAGAAGTCTGTACATCACATAACTGCAAGCTCCTACCTGTGGTGAATTCCCAGGATCTACATGCAGTGAAATGGAGATTTCTCCTGCAAAAGGCAATACAGCCTAAAAAGGATACTCTGAACTTTTACATGGGCTGTTTAGGAAGGACAGGGTAACTTACCTCCAAACATAGACATCTATATAACTACACGTAGTTTTAACATACCCTGTTCCTTACTAGCAGTATAGGGGCACAACTGTCCGGCCTCTGGCTTCCCTGCTTTACTTGCTCTCACATAAGCCAGAAAATGTTGTCTGTAGCCACACCAGTATCTTCTAGGGGAAGCCAGCACTACTCTAGGTTGTTTGCCATTTTTTTCCTAGCACTTTGGCCCATCTTGTGTCATTTTCCTTCCCATTTAAAGAATGATGTCCACATCCAGCCAGAGGTATTTTTGTTAGGTGGATGTATGTGGTGGCCTGCCTTTTGCCAGCAAGAGTTATCGGTCTCTTTCAGAAACACACAGAGGAAAAAAAATAATAATAAAGGTATCAATGAAATCAGGATTGGAGTTTTTCTTTACAGAAGAAAGCAGGTCTTTCTATTCTTCCAATATACGTTTAAGTGTAAGAAGCTCCAGATGGCTGCTGATTAGATTTGGTTGCTAAAACATGTCTAAGCCTTTAACATCTGAACATTCACAATTTCCAGGCACAGTTACACTGCCTAAAGACCTGTGATATGTTTATTTGTGGCAACATGGAAAATGAAAGAGATGCATAACAATATAGAAAACTCTTGTGTGCCTGCGCTATCAATTATTTCATGGTATTCTTTGAGATATATTTATGCTTACAAAACACAAGGATCATACAACAGAAGTATTTTTTTGGTTGCAGCTTTTCAGAAAAGCTGTTACTATAACATGCCCAGCCGTTTGCATTATGCAGTGTAAATATGCAGTGTATGCTTAAAGAATGTGAGGTCCTAACATGTAAGAATGCTCTTCTTCAGATGAAAAAACAAATGAAATGACCTTATGATGATTTTACTTGCTAAAAACATTTTACTCTTCTAGTTCTTAAATATTCAGTATTTTAAGTAAAAACTGTAATGCCAAAACATGGCATCCTTTTCTCTAATTATTTTGCAAGGTGAAGAAAGGCATTTCAGCCAATGACTGGAAAATAATAGTATAAAAATGCACATCGATGTAGATTTTCAAAATTGATTAGCAGTCTAAGACTGTGACAGCAATTTATGTGGTGTTTCCAGCTTACTAGAAGCTAAAATTGATTAGCATTTTTTGAAAAGTACCATGCTAATCAAGGTAAATTAAGTCATGAAATGACTTGATTACTAGACAATTTGCCCTTTCAGACACTCTTTAAATAAAACTAGTTTGGGAAACATTTTCTGATGGCAGATCTGCTAAAACTATTACTTGCACTTGGAGAAAGTGGTAATTTTTGTCCTTCATGCTTTTCCTTTTGTATTTTCTCATATCTTTTCAGTAAATAACAATCCTAGTGCATATTGCTCTACTGGATTTTTTTTTCCCTTTCTTGTGCATTTCACGTCAAGATTTAACTATATTCATTCTGATAAATAATTATATGTGCTTTCACCCTGCCTCCTACCCCTGTATGGTACAGCAGAATAATGCATGGACACTCTGGAAACCTGAGTCTGACGCCCCAATTAGAAATAGCCACAGCAGGACAATTAATCTAACAAATCTACCTCCAGATTCCCTTCCAGGTGACTGAAAGAAACATGTATTTTATTTTCTAGAGATATGTACATAGTTTTAATGGGAAAGACTCCTGAACATTATTTTCACTTAAGGGTGAAAATCAGATACACATAAAAATGTATTAAGTCAAACTAAATGGATTTTTAAATTATTCCATAAGAGGTGGTGAGGACAAAATCAAATCAGCTTCACTGTCTGTGAGAGTGCTGCAAATCTGTTAGCAGTGTCTGAGGTCTACCTTCAATACTGGTCCCTTCACCAGCTTTTTCTTCTAAGAAGCCCCTACTCATTTCGGGAGGGGATTGTCATGGGTCACGGTACCTTTGAGGACACACAGCTGTGTAGATTAAGGTATCACCTCTCACGTATGCACACATGCACACACACTGGAGATACTGAGCTGAAGTCTGCCTCGTCTTTTGCTCAGTTCTTCACCTCTGGGAAAAAATTTCTGCATAAATAAAGGTATGTAATGCAGAATTGCATGAACACACTGTGCCAGGACGGAGCTCTTTACTTGACAACACAAATCTTTGTCTGCAGCCTGTGGCATCTCCAAGAACAGAGACCACAGTCCCTGCCAAACCCCTCCTAGCAATGCTGGCACCAGTGCTTTGTGCTATTTAAGCCAGATGCTTCTTATTTAAGAAAGTGATTGGAAACATATAGTACAAAGATACTAAAGTTATCTGTGTTCACATCTGGCCAATACGTATGGAGCTCAAGGCTGGTTTACTTTAGGAGTGGGCTGAAATATGTGATTTTCTGTGGGAGAAGATATAGTGAACTTAGGGGAGTATAGTTAAATTAGGGGAGGAGATGTGGCTGTGGGTTGTTCATCAAGTGAAACTTTTTCAGGGGGATGTGATACTGGAGTGCAAGTCTCCTTCTGGAAGGGAGGAAGGAGAGTACACAGGCACAAAGAAGGAAAATACACATGCAGAAGAAATTAATTTAAACCCTGAAGTATTTCTGTGCTTCCATTTTCCCCTTCATATAGGTCAGATATGCTTTTCCATGGTGGTTCAGATATCATTAAACATATGTAGATCTATGCAAATCTGCAGACACCTGGCTTTTATTCTGATTGTATTGCCAATAATGCAGATACCTTTCTTAGAAACATTAAAAACTAATAACAGTAGCTTTGTGTATCCAAGATTCCTATGTTTCTGCTTTCCTTTCCTCTCCCCTCTTCTTTGTGAAAGGTTGCTGTGCCTTTCTTTCTTCAGACCATTTCCATTTCCATTAAGGAGCTGTCTTGTGTGAGAATCCTGCCTCTGCTTTCACATCCCCTGCACCCTCCACAATATTCAATGGTGTTGATCTGTTTTTGGCAAGATATGTGATTTTTTAATACCTTTTCAATTTATTTTTTTCCAGAATGTCCCTCTTCCCTTTGGGAAAGATAAAAAATATGTAGTCTTTTTAAAAAAAAAAACCACACAACAGACAACCAGACCTTGAGAATTTCAGTGCAGGAAAGTAAAAATATGTGCAGAGTGATAACTGAGCATGGGCAGCCACACTGTGTGGCAGAGATTGCAAGCTGAATGTTTTGCTTATGCTCATATTGATTGTAGCTATCTTTCTACTTTCTCACTTGAGCCTCATAAATTATACACCCTTGCAAACTGTGCCAGTTGGCATTTAAAATTTACCCCTTTACTACTGGAAGAAAAGGAACAATTAATGAAACGGTGACAACTGGTGCTTCCTCCCTTCCTGGGGTGGCAGGAAACAGGGACAAAACCCATCCAATGTGGGTGACGTATTCAGTTACTAACAATGCCTTGTCAAACTCATTGGGTTTAGATCTGAAAGGAGAGTAACATGTTTTAATATACCATTTCAAAATGTTTTTACAAAAATATCAGGAAAAGGGAGATGGAGAGGAAGCCATCCTCCGTGTCCAGTTCCCCTGGGTGACAAATGCATACAGGGGCTTTTACAGCTCTCTGGTTTTTTTTTGTTGCAGCTGTGGTCCAGAGCCACATGCTCCGCACTGCCACAAATACACTGCTTCAAATGTCAGAACTGATTTACCCTTGGAAAGAGAACAAAACAAGTCAGTTTTTGAACCCCATAATGACAATAAACAGCAGTAGTTGTTCAAAAATAGTCCAGATCAGGAACTAAATAATGAGGGTGCTGTGTATGCTGTTAACCATTACCCATGCAGTTCCTACTAGCTCATAGTGTAAGTTCCTTCATTGGCATTAACAGTACCACAGCTTGTTAAAAAGTAGTCATATGAGCCAAACCTTGAAGGACAAAACACTTGTGCTTCCTGATTTTCCACTATAGTGACAATAAGAAATGTGTCTGTCCTCAAACAGACATGGTAAAACCAAATGTTTTTGCTGCTAACTTGAATGGCATTTTCAAGATGAGCTTGTTTGGATGCATTTGCATGACATAATACAGGGCTATGTAAAAATATTCAGGTTAGTATGTGCCCTGGAAGCAACACGGTCCTGTTTAGGAGGTCTTCAGCCAGGTGAACAAAACCTCCTAATTCTGCTATCTTACTTTCAGCACCTCAATATTGCACCCTATTGGGAAACGCAAAAGTGCTATTTAGAATTTTGTAGTTTTATATATGTAATGCCTATATAGATGCCTTTCAGAAGTCTGTGTTTGGATTCCTGTTTTTGAAAATCTTACCCACAGTAGCCCTTTTGCACTAAAATCCACTAAAATCCTTTTGCAGTCAGCAAAAGGATTTAGCATAGTTATGGTCATATAACTATGCTAAATTTACTTCTGTAAATATGCAAGACATCATGCAGCCTAAAGTTTTCAAACAGATTACTTCCTATTTAAAAGGTGTGACCCTACTCTAAAAAAATGAAGAAACTGTAATAAACTAAAATGAGAGTGAAATGTTGTCTAAATTCTTCTACAAGGAGCTGCTTCACATTTTTGCTCTCTGCATCTCATTCTTCTGAGATTATTCAAAGTTTGTACCTTCCCAACAATGAAAACATCAGCCCTGAAACTGGAAATTTCACAAAAGCGACATTGATGGTGACATCTTCTGAATGCCCTCTTGCCACCAATGGGATAAATATTTTTTCACATGGTGTGTACATAATTTTCTACAGTGTCTAAACAAGGCAACACAGTTGACAAACTTGTTCCTGTTAATTGCCAAATCCTCTCTTTCAGAGCTTCATAAGTCTTCTCAATAAAAGATCACAGCTGATACTGTCAGGTCCAGAATCTCTCAGCATATTTTTGGTGCCAAGTCAAACACAAATTCCTCAGGGCTCACACTGGTAACACCTTCTTATATATATATTTTTAGTTGTTGTTGTTCTGGGTCTGTGGAATAACAGCTTTGAATTCATTCTAATGTGTTGGTATTTGCTGCATGTGCGGGGCTGCCAATTTTCTGAACCGCTTGGCTTGAGAAATTGTGCTGTGAGCAAAGACCCTCTTCTTGCTTCTGGTCCTGCCTCGCTGCCACCTCAGCTCCCAGTCACTGCCCACCAAAATACCGCCAGGGACACAACGAGAAAAATAGTTTATGTCTGGTTGCTCTTTCTTTGTTAAACAACAACAGCTCTAACCTGGTAATACTTCTTTTTTTTATAAATCTGTTTTTTATGCTTTCTACAAAAGTTCTGTTTCCTTTAGTTCAGAGTTACCTGTGGTTGCCTGGCCTAAAGCACCGTATGTCTTGGATGCAATTGCAAGCCCGGTTGTTCTGGGCAGGTGTGGACAGCCAAATCACATCCATCCTCTTTTTTTTTTTTTCTCCCCCAGGACCTTGGGTGCAAAGATTATGTGTGTTTTATCAGTTCTGTTAATCTCACTGGTAACGCCTTTCTTGCTGCAGCTCTGGAGGCATGTCTGCCATGTAAGCTAATGTCATAGCTCTCATCCTGTGCTTGATGCAAACCCCAGCCTGTGAAAAGCGACGCCTTGTTTCACCCACATTGCTGCCAAGCCCCGTGGGATGAGGTGGGAGACAGAGAGAACAGTCGCCACCTGCTCTGCTCCACAGGGTGGTCTTGGCCCCACGGAGGCGCCAGCTGATGCTGCCGATGTTGCAGAAGGGAGTCTGCATATGGAGAGAGCCTCCACCACCGCCCATGGGGAACACATTACTCTTCAGACCCTCCTTAAAGCAATAAGAAAAATGGAAAAACCTAAATCAAGGCAAAAAAAAACGTAGTTTGATGCTGCTTTCAGCTTTCCTCTGGCTCACAGGAGTGGCTCGCCATGCCACAGAACTGAGGTCTTCTGCCCTATGGCAGCTTGTGTTAGCATCACTCCTAGATGGGCCTGTCCTCTCCCACTGTGAAGCCACCTGACCCTCAGTGAGAAGCTGCCCCTGGCTCTTGATGTGGGTGTGCTGTCACTCACACCCAGCCTTCCCGGATTCTGGCTTCAGCAGTCTCTGGGTGCCTGATGTGTTTAAAGCAGTACCAGGAACTTGGCAAGACATTAGACTGATGGTTCAGCTGCACAAAGCTGATCTCACCTTGCCGTGTGCCAGTCTGCCAAATGAACAAATGGTGCCAAAAGTACCTCATATTGCTTGGCTGTAACACTGATTTCATTTTATTTATTTAATGCCCAAGTTTATCCCCTTGAACCTTTGAATATATAAAGCAACTGTGGGGTTCTACTGAACTGCACCCATCATGGAACCATTAATGGTCTCCTTCCAAACACCCTCTATAGCAGCCTGTATAGAGAAAAAGCCCCATACCAAGATCCATTTTCAAGTAACAGGTATTCCCAGATTACAACAAGGTCTATCAGGATGCTCCAGTGAACCTGACTGGGCTTCTGATGCCACAGAAATCTGCCAAGGGAAAAATGTGCCTGAAGAAACTGCTGTTCCTATTTACTATTCTTTCATTTTGGGCAAGGGGGAGCAATATTTGCGTGCACTTCTCTTTATCTCTGCGGAGCATCTGTTCCCATAGATGATCTTGGCTAAGGATTTTTTGCAGTTGCTTTCCAAAGCCTAACAAATTAAACAGACTTTGGTCCTTTCCCTCTGATAAATGTCATATGAACACAGCTCAACTGCCTTTGCTAGATTTGTTCCTGAAGTTTGTAAATATCTTTTTAAAGAGCATTATTTTCTTTTTTTTTTTTTTTTAGTTCATTATTTCATTTCATTTCTGAATTGATCAAATTGTGTTGGCTGCAGGCTTATCATAGGAAGTTTTTTTCTCACCTGTAGGTCTAGGCAGATTTAATGTCGTTTGGTTTGGTTGCTTGGACCGATTGGCCTTCACTGAGTCGTGGAAAGAAAGTGTCTGGGTTTAGTCGCAATACACTAGTTGATGAAAGGGAACACATAGATTTGAACTACTAGAACTAACAGTTATGCAAGGAGCTGGGCATTATCTGTACTCCATGTTCAAAGAAATGATGTTGGCAGTACAACAAAAGGATGGTTTTTGTCTTAAATACCATTTTAAAATCACACACGCACACCTTTTTTTCCCCCCTGAAAGTGGAAAGTTCTGATTTTCTTGCCCATGGATCACTTCCAGTCTGATCTCTCTTGCTATCATCCCTTATGTGATCATATGATGATATTGTAGCTGGAGCAAGGAGAGTGGACAAAGCTTGTGGGTGTACCAATGTACCACTCTGATTCCAAATGGATCCTGCATTAAATATAGAGGTATTGTTTGCTGTGGGAAAGAAAGTAAAGGAACCATTCTGTCATTGGAAATAAATTGAAGGTTCCCATACATTACACTAGCCCAGGGTCACTTTCTGTCATAGGCTCTTTTTTTTCCAGCTGGACAATTTTCACCCTTCTTTGTTCATTCTAAGATGAAACTTCTTCTCCAACCTTCTTTAAACAACCAAACAGCAACCCAAAGTTTTGCTGAAAATCCAGATGGAAGATTATGGAATCTACATATCTTAAATGAGACGGATGAGTAATGCAGCTTACTTGCCTAAATCACTCAGAAATCCAAATTACATGCCACATGTTACTCCTTAAGCTAGTCAAGAGCATTTTTCTTTTCTTTTCTTTTAAATTAATTCAGGCTAAATGTCTTTAATAACTGCAGAGCTAAGGAGAAAGAGCAACTGCTGTAAACAGTGTTTTGATTTCATCTGACCCTTGCATTATGAGATCAGGTCTTAAGATACATTATCTGGAAATGTGATCACCCTTAATTTTTTCCTTTGAGCGTCGCTGTTTTAAGGAGACTTCACAAGGCTGGCAGTTCATGCAATCTATAAGCAGTAGCTGGTCACTCTGGTATGCTCTCTGTTGCTATTTGTTAAAAATGAAAAATGAGAGCTTTACTGACACAGGTGTTACATGTTTCTGGGTGAACAGCTTTGGAACACAGCTGTAGAGTGGGTACTTCCAGACATAGCAAAAAAAAAAAAAAGATTAAAAAAAAAATATATATATGTTGATGTTGATAGCTTGCCGAACCAAAATCACAACATTGAATATCTGAAGATAAGATTAAATCCAGATTTAAGCCAGGCAAGCTTAGCCAAGTCTAATAAATAACATGCTTATTACAGAGATGTAGAATTGCTTGCTTAGAAGTCCGCATACAGCTGGGTGGATTAGTTGCATATTAGGAGAAATGAGCCTTCTGCCTCCCAATAGATGTGTTCATGCATTCTCGGATGCATATGTCTGCATCCATGACCACAAGTTAAATACATGTGATTTGTGCTTGAGAAGAGAGCGGAATCTGTTAGCTAAAATAGACACTGTCTTTATAGGCATTGTCCTTTCCTGGAAGCATTCCAAAAATTGAACAGATGGCAAAAGCCTGATGAATTTTCAGATATTTTATCTGGATCACAATGCAAGTGACGCACTACCATGATGCATGTTCTCCCCTCCTTCCACTAGCCTGTTCTCAACCCTGCTCCCGTCCAGATATCTCACTGCTAGCCAAAGAAAATACCAGTTTTGTTTTCATATAGTCTTAATCCAAAGCCAAGAGAATCAAATCTTAGCAAGGAAGGACACGCAAGTGCCCTTATTCATTGCCTTTTAGCTTGTTTTTGTTACAGCCACTTCTAGGGGGAGGCCAATCTAAAAATCATGGCAGCTAACTGAATAACAGAGGTGCTGAGCCCTGACCTCCGGCACACCTGGCAGCAAATATCGAGCTGGAAAAGTATGCTCAGAGAATTCAGTGGGATCTGTGGTGAAAGTAAGGCAATATCTCACATCTGTGCTGCTCTCTGTAGTGCATTGTAAAGCATAGTCCAATGGTGCTTCCCAACAAGGAAAGCAGAGTGAATGCTTGCCTGCTTTGTACAGCATTCTCATCAAGAAAACAATTTTTCAATTTTAAATATTATATTGCACCTACTTACAATTTCTAAAGCCATGTACTGCAATTTGCTGGCACAAACAACTGATCCTATAAACTTCAGCAATGTCAGGTAATGTCTGTGGGGAGTTCAATCAATACATAAACTCTTTCTCCTCTGTTGCTGAGTGATTTCACCACCAAATGACTTTGTTTAATGCTGTGAAAGTGGCCAACCATACTATGTCACTTGAGTGAAAAAGAAATTTGGAATCTGAAAGCAGATCTCAGAACAGAGAACCATGCACTATAATTATTTCCCTGGAGCTCCATCAGTGGGCTTGTGGATAACCACAGAGGGAAGAACTGCTGCCTCCTGGGTTCTAATCGCAGAGACATAAACAGGGAAATTTGGGCTCTGGAACAGGAAACAATCTGGCACCAGTGGTGCCCCAAAAAGAGGATCGGAGCTGCAATCTCAACACAATGGGCTATCAGATTTCCCAACTGTATGGAAAAGACACGAGCTCCTGTTTTCTGTGTCAGAGTCTGGGTGCTTGCTCTGGCAATAAGCTCTAGGGAGTTGATTAAATCTCTAGAAACAAGACTGCAGCTTGGAGAAAAAGCTCTGGGAGTTTTCCTCTTCTGTGTTGAGTCTTGTCTTGAGTCACCTTATTGACCTCTGGTTAAAGGACAATGGGGGTTTATGAGATGGATGGATCTCAAAGTATTTTACAACAATTAAGTTTGAACACAATGAAAGAGATCTTTTTTCATCTAACTACTTGAGTTTTCTTTTCAGGACTGTTATCAAACTTTTAGTTGAGCTAGAGAAATGGTGAGCTTTGTTCTGTCTTTCTCAAGAGGAACAGCATAAAAAAATAATTCCCCATAAATTTTTTTGTTGTTTTTTTTTTTTGTTTTATTTGACCAATATTTTGAGTTTTCTCCCTGTCCTATGCTGGGCTGCTTTAACTTGTATCCTCTTCCTCTGATCCCAGTGGAGCAATGAGACAGACAAGGATCTAGAATAGCTCCACAGTACAGTCTCCCTGCCCCCTGAAACAGTCCTCATTCTGTCCTTACAACCAGGTTTAACCCCCCTGAAGTGGAAGAAATTAATCAAGTATCAATTCACTAAATGCTTTTACTTCAGTCAAGAGATGCTTCTTGCTCGTTAAAGGGGGCAGAAAACACCCTTCAAATTTTATTAAAATATATTTTATTATGAAATATACTTAACAAAAATATAAGAGCAGGCAGTTCTCCAAAATCTACTCCTGTTTCACACAGCCTGTTCCAGCCAAATGCACCAAGTTAGGCTTGGGACATAGATTCATCAGTAAGATGGGCTGTTGTTTTGATTGTTTTGTGCTGAATTTTATTGAAGGTGCCAGCTGTCAGTGATATGAGTGGGTTTCTGGTCAGAAAGAAAATGCTGCAAGAATATACCTTGTTAGGGCACCTATCAGCTCCCCATGGATTCACCTTATCTAGTCAACTGTCAGAAACAGGCACTTACTGTAGTCAGTTCTGTGGAACCGATATAACTGTCAAAGAAATTGGTGTTTCTCAGTATCCTTGAAATAATTGCCATGTCCATTCCCAAACACCAGTTCCATAAATGGTATGCTAAGTCTCCTCTTCAAACACTTAGGAGAGGAGACTTTATTCTTCGTTAAGGAGGTCAGAGTAGTAGGGAACTGAAGCCCTCAGGTACCATGGCACCAGTTCTGGAAGGAGTTTGAAGCCCGCAGTAGGCTCAGTACTCTGGAGGGAAATGCTGCCAGCAGCATTGGTGCCATCCAGTTGGCTGAGGCTGATACTAAGAATATCAGTTAGTGGTATGTGGGAAAAAATGCTTTTACAGGAGCAACTACAGGCTGCAGCCAAGAACTGTGTAGGTGCTGACTGTGAAGGTATCGTGCATATAATAAGGCACAGTCTCTGCTTCAGTATGCAGTATAAGCAAAGAAGACAGATGAAGGGTGTATACATGGAGGGGGAGGCAGAAATATTATCTCTGTTTTGCAGATGAGGAACCATATGATCTTAAGGTCTGAACGGTAGCAACTGAACATCAGGGTCAGATTCCCATAAAAGGAATTGTTTACCAATGTTTTTCATTTGCAAGTAACATCTTTTAAGACATTCAGGAAGAGAAAGGAATAGTGTTGCATCTGAATGAAAATCCTTAGGTGTTATGGTAATGTATTAAAACATATCACATCTGAGTGTTTGTCAAGTACAATATGCAAGTGGCTAATGCTGCAGTCAAACACATTTTTCCAAGGAATCAGCTGCTTTCTTATTGCATTTATCAAATATATCTCCATGGAATGATATTTTCTAAGACATGAATCAACACAACATATGTTATAGTGCTTCAGCTTTGTTTTCATAATGAAAAGAAGCTGCTTTAATAGCATCTGTTGCAGTGCTAGGAACATATCTTGCTAGAGTTTCTCAGTGAAAAAACTCTAATTTCAAATCAAAGAACTTGGATCCAGGTTTAAAGGAATGGGCAGGCTAGTTGTGATCATGCCTGCTATTACTTAGTTATATGTTCTGCTCTCCTTTCCTTTCTTTAATTATTTAGCAGAATTAACACAAAAACTCTGTAAAGGAAACACTCAGAGTCAGTGTATCATTTCTGGATGCAGATATTCTTCTTTAAGCCAGCAAGAAATTTTGAGTACAAAGTCCTGTTGAAGTCATCATTTTTTTTATTTTGGGTTGTATCTCCCCATGCTGCATTTGTCTTCTAAAATGTACAATGTAGATTATCTTTCTTTGAGAGAACGGTAAAATGAAAACTTGCTGTACAGGGACTTGGTAAACTGCCTTTAATCTAATTTATATTATGGGACAACAATCACAGGGGGATTCATATGCTACTAAATGTCAGTTTGCCTCTTGTCCTAGCAATGACAAAAACAATTTGTAAGTCATTCTAATCACAAGAATACCATGCTGAAAAATCTCCTTATTGTTCCTTCACAATTCCCCTGATAACTGCAGGAGTATGGCTTTTCAAGGTCCTTCCACATTTACCACTGCCCTGCAGTAGAAGGAGGTAGCAGATATTTGGATTTTGAGTCCTTTCTCCAGGGGCAGTAACAGAAAAATAACAGCAGAATGTTTGAATAGGTTTCTCTCCTTTTGACCCTACTGACCCTGCTAAGGTGCAAGGAGTTACAGAAAAAAAGGCCAGTCAGGATCAGGAGATTGCTTTAGCTTTTTATCCACTCTAAATGATTAATATTTCATTTTTTCCATGCAGCATGATAGACACAAAGGTGTGCCATGAGTGCCATGAGTGGAGATGTGATACCTATTCCAAAGATCTTCAACCTAAATCAGTCCCACAGGGATTTCATGGGAAAAGGGGAAAGAAGAAATATCTCTGAGGAAAATAAAGACAGTTTTTAGGACAATAAACCATGAATTATACCGGTCTCTGCTTCCTCGGTTTGTTTTGCAATTCTTACGAGCAGAATTGTAGTCAAGTTATGCAAACAAAAACTACCTCCAGTCCCTGTTTATTCAGTAGATGAGGATATATGGACCCTTATACATTAGTGATGGGTATTGAAATGCCTGGATTGATACATTTTACTATATATAAAAATAGAGAGGGGAAATAGAAAACTTTGACATATAAAAGGATGATAAACTAGAAACATAATTTAAAAGAACCCTGCCAGTGCTTGAGTGTCTGGCATTTTCTGCTTCATGAATTGTAGTCTTTAATGGGGGGCTTATTTCAAGTCAGAGAAGCAACAGAGAGAATTTCTGATGAAAACCCAGGTTGGCTTGAAGGTACATTTAGATCTCTGTGGCTCATGCTGGCGAAGTCTGAAGACTTTTTGTTTCTGCAAGAATTTAGGACTGTGCCTGGTCATCATCCAGAAATAACTTTGCTGGGACTGGTAAGGTGGATGGAGTAAACCACCACTTGGAGACACATGCTGACTACATGATAACATAGTCAGATCAGTCCAAACATAGGCAAAATCTCCTGCTCACTACCTACTAGGGTATCTGCTATATTGATATGTGGGTACATGATCACAAGTAAGACAGACTTCTTTGTCAGATGCACGTAGTCCCTTCTGTAGGAGGAGACAAATGGTTCCTGCTTCATCACATTCCCATGAGAAGGCACAGGAGGCAGATCCCTTGTGCCATGGGTGAGGCATATATGCCATGTATGCCATGGCAGAGCATACACTGGCCATGGTAAATACAGATTTTGCCTGTCAGCCAAGATACTTTCTTAGTTGCTTTTTTTATGTGTGTGCTGTGTTGCATCATCCTCAAAGAGCACAACACTTCCAGTAGGCAGAAGGGTTGTGGCATCTTGCCCCCAGTGAACAACTCCCGGCATTTTTCTGCTATCCTGACCAAGGACTAAGTTGCTTTGAGAACATCCTGCCATACTGATAGCAAACAGATGACAGGAGAGTTTACTAAAATGAGTGTGCTCAAGGCTGAATTTGATACAAGGACGTGGCACAGAGATGAATAGAGCTACCTGTTCCTGCCCCCCTTCACACGGGAATTCTTCTCATTGAGGTGTTTCTACTCTTTCATACATCCATGCAGATAATGAAAGAAAAACAAATTTAGAAAAGACAGTGCACAGTTGTATTCAAGAGTATTCTAGCAACGAATTTATGTAATTGACGGACACAAAACCAAAAAAAACCCTAAACATGTTCTTTGCTTATAGCTTCTCCCCTTCCCCCCACCATGTTGCACACCAGTATTACATTTAATGCAGCAAACATCCCAGTTAATGATGCAATTTTGACAACATTTTAATTTATTGATGAAGTAATGTTGCCTCTGAAAACCTGAAATGAGACATATTCCTACTTTTAATCTCAATCGCATGGAGTTATTGAAGCTCACTTATCAACCCCCTAGCTGTCTGCACCCCTTCACATGACTCCTCTATCAATATAACGTAAAATGACTGAGTTTCAGGAAGCAATACCTATTCTTTTATTTGCTGCAAGTCTGAGCTCTGTTTTAATATTAGCTTATAAAGTTGTCCCTTAATAAACACTAAAGTCTTCTGAAAGGGGGAAAAAAATGTCAGTCTGGTCCTTTTGACCCATAGAAGAGATGTAAATTTACTCAGACTGACTGGAAAGCAACCATTGCAGACCTAAAACCTAATCCTTTGAGCTATCATGTTTGCTCAGTAGCAAAAAAAGTGGTGTCTAGGGACAGTATCAGCAGTTTCAAATCATAAGTGTATGTTTTCTAAATGTAAGGAGCAGCTTTTCCCTTCATAGTTATAAATACGGATGTGTCACCTATATGATCCAATGGACAGCTGTAGACAGCAGAGGTCTGGACTGGACTGACAGTAACAGATGAGCCAGTGGCCCCATGTCCTGCTACTCAGCAGCCAGCTCTTCTAGATTGGATTTATCCATCATGGGAGTAGATGTGGGTTCAGTCAGAAGGCAGTCATTCTGCTAATGCTCTGTATTGCTAGACAATAACCTCCGACCTGTCCCTGGAGTAACTCATTCATGGTTTTCAAATCAAAAGGCAGACAGCTCCAGGGTACTGAGATACCTGTATCTGAGGTACAGGTATCTGAGACCCTCAGATAATGGCATCATTCCAGCCTCTCGTTTCAAATGCCATTGCTCAGCTGGGGCATAGAGAGTTGCAACCTGACCTCTCCAATGGCCTCCATCACTTTTTGTTGAGCCCAGTGGGCTTGATTCATAGGAACAAGGTAAAGAAGAAGAGTGTCTGTCTGGGAGTGCTTTTTGCTACATGTACTGAAAGGAGCTACCTGGAGAGTGGCACTTGTCAGGCAGATGACTAATAAAACATGTGATACAAGCACATTTAACAAGCACAAACATAGGCTTCTTGAGCAGTAAATGTGCATCTCCTAGCTTTTTGGACTTTTCCTGAGCATGGTAGATCTATGCAGTCAACACCAGAAACATGGACAGGAACATATCTACAAACAAAAAGCACACATATCTCCTCAACTGCTTCATCTCTCCTCCCTCTCCTGATAAAAGTTCTACATTTCAAAAGCCATCAATCAGCAGGAAGACATAGTTTCTTTTTTCTGAACCTATTAACACGTTCAACACAATAAAGGGGGAAAGGAAAACAAGAGGAAAACGATACGGGGAAACAAAACAAAACAAAACCACTCTTCTTGCAGTTCTGAGAAGCATTTACCGGTCTCTTCTCCCATAGAAAAATCCTGCTCTGTTTCAAGCCGTCCTGAATGTACTTAGCGCTGCACTTGAGCACACAAAACATTCCGCACAATTGCTTTCTCATCCCAGCAATACACAGATCTTACACATTTATTACAGAAAAATCTTTGAAATCTAATAGATCTTAAGCTGCACACAAGCTCTGAGTGCCCCCACGGCACCCTGCCACCCCCCTCCTGCCTTTTGCTGAGTTAATCCGCAGCTCTGCCGGCTAAGGGGACTTACCAAGGGCTTTGCGATGGGAGAATGCAGTTAGGCGCTCTCACACACTGGAATAGCTGCTACCCAGTAATGAAGCAGGAACTGAGAAGTCTCACTCTTTCAATAGCTATTCAGGTAGTGCTGCCAGCTTTCTCAAGCTCTCTGCATACACACACGTTGGGGGGAAAGGGGGGGGACAGGATGGATGGAGGTGGGGAGAGAGAGGGAGAGACGCAATAAACTCTGAATATAATTAAGAGAGCTCCTTTCTACACATCACAGCAGCCAGAGATCCCTTTAGCAGCCTTTTAGCATGATCTCTTCAAAAAAGAGTCCCTTACAAGAAACACTGCGTCCTGCCTACTCTCTTTCTTTTTTTTTTTTCCCTGTAAGAAAAATTGAAGCCAGCTCTCTCAGAGGTTTAGTCATTGATGTATCATAGGGAGGTTACTGTTGTTTGTAGTTTTGATTTTTTTTTTCTTTTTATGATGAAAGTTTTATTATGAATTTCAGCCCAGTTTGCAGCCAAAAAGAGACCCGACTCTGCTCTTTGTAAGGAGCAGCCTCCCAGGAAAGCAGTTTAGATCAATAGTTTCATGCATTTAATGACAGTACTTATGAAAGAAAGCATCTGTTCTAAGAAATTCACTGACTGGGAAGGTAACAGCTTAGTAAATACATGTCACGGCCTTTTTTGTACCTACATACACCATTAAGGGAAAAAAACAATGCCACGTGTAAATTAATAAGAGGATTTATAATAGAACTTCTGAACTTAGAAATATTTTACAGAGAGCAAATTTACAGTACCCCAGTATGCCAATTCCAGTGGGAACGAGTGTCCAGTCTGTCAGCTAGAGATGAGAATTTCTTGTTCCTAATACACATGAAGTAGAAACTGTCATAAAATTTTGGAATATTATTGCATTAGGCAAAGGGATTTGAAGGATTTAAGAAAGTTAAATCTCCAAGACAGATCCTTTCTTTATTAAAGAATCCTCTTTCACTGAAGCTTTAAAATTATTTATCCTTTCATTACTTCTGATGTCACCTTTGATAAAAATCAGATAAAATATGTCCTCTCCCTAAGTAAAAGAGAAAAGCGTTCTGGAAGATTTTCCTCCATCAGTCCATCTCTCTTTCTCACACATAATCACCCATACACCCACCTACACACATGCACAACGTGTATGTAACAACGGGGAGAAAAATCATCAATTTCATTTGCTAGCAGCCTTGTTCCCCAGATACCAATGGCTTTGTCCAGATCTTGGTACAACCTCAGTAACCACAGAGTCATCTGTAAAGCAGAGGAAAAAAGGGTGAAAAAATTAAACAGGACATATGAATGGGATTTTGTCCCTGTGAGCAATACCGAAAGAACCACAGAGCCAGCTCTGCAGAGCCCCAGTGTGATGATGACTTGGTAACACCATTCAGAGGCTCAAGGAAACCTTGTAACAAGGATGGAAATGCGGACCATAGAAGACAAAGTAAAATAATTTAACAGAAGCCTACTTAAAAAGCAGTCACAACTGAGAGCTCCCTTATTGACAGTTCTATCTAAAACACGGTAATGCTTTGCAACGCTCTATGATTCTTATTCAGCCTGCTAACCTTTTTGCAGGGGATGTTTTCACACACAGCTGTCCAGTTGTTAATATCCAAAGCATGTACTTAGTATTTAATTACTCTTCATCAAAGACAAATAATTCTGAGGTCTTGCCAAGCTTATCAGGAAGTCATAAAACATGAAGAGGCTACATCTGAGACTTTGACTTGTCTCAGTAGCAGGAGAAGTCTTGAAAAGATGGAAATTTCTGGTCTTTGTTAGTCCTGCCTCCTTCCTGCTCAGAGTTGGTGAGACAGTGGGTAGTGAATATAACTTGTATTTAATCCACAGACGCCATGTATTTAAGCCAGTAAAGCTTCTACTTGGCACTTCTCATTCCTAAAAGTGTCCCAAAGCAGATTGGCTCAGGAGGATCTGGAAGTCAAGGGAGGGCATGGAAAGTAGCACCCATGACATCCAAGTCCTTGTTTTCCCTGGTATAAAAAAGAGGGAGTATTGGTTGCCTACCGCCTGTACATTGCAACACCTCACTCTTAGCCTAATTTGCTGTGGAAGTTCATCCTTATGAAATATATGCTCAGTCTCTCTCTTTGTCCTCTGGAGAGGTCAGCCAGGAGATTGGCAAGCTGTGATGCTTACAATGCCAGAGAGGTGCTCTCAAGGTCAGAGAACCTCTGTCAGTACTACCGGGGCTTCCCATCAGTACCCCAAAGAGAATCCCAGCTCTTCACCATCACAAGCACCCTTGCTGCAGGACCATAAGGGTCTTAAATCCCGTCACTACTGTCCCATAGCTGCATGTCACAGCAGAAGAGAGTACAGCATGGGGAAGAGCTGCAGGTATCTTCCGTAAGTAGAACATCCCTGACTTCAGCCGTACTAGCTGAAGTTGTTATTTTTGAGAAGCTTATTTCTAGAAATTACAAGTAGGCAGTGGAAATCTGTTTACATCATGAGGGCAAACTAAATAACTGACATTTGACATCTTTTTGCATTAAAAACAAATTTTCCAGCCCTTCAGCTACTCCTCTGTCTGGGCTTTCTAAAAGAAGATTTCACAGAGAAGGATGGAAACAAAGGGTTCAAGGAATGCATATTACCTTTAGAATGATAGGAGGGCTGTGTTCTTGGGGGATTATACTAATTCAGTCAGATCAGGTTGTCACTTGTAACGACATACAACTTACACTTTAATAAAAGAAGATTCCCTTTTGTAGTGCAGGTAAAGAGGCCAGGAGAGCTCCCCCATAAATTACTGCTCTACAACTTGGAAAGAACTAAGAAAACATCTGTGACCTGTGAATCTAATTTCACTGTGCAAAGAACTTTTCCTCTAGGGCTCTTTTCCTGATACGTGGATCTATTTGCCATTCTTCATTGACATAAACCAATTTCTGTGGTTTGCCTGTCAATAATTGTACTTAACTTTTAATGTATAATAGTAAAGCCATTGACCTTCAATAGAAGCAAGTTCTTAAAGAAACAGCTTTTATTTCCCCGGGTTGTGCAACATTTTGCTTTAAATATACCTCTGAACTGAAATGTGTATTTAATATACTAAAGGATGGTGGTGATATAAGGGGTTTTGTATTTCTTGTGTGGATGCTACTTTCCATCATTATCAACCAAGGAGTTTTACACACTGATATCTCGCTTACTGTCTGAAAATAGTAAGATGCATATAATATGGCTCGTGATACTTACTTTGGGAGTCAGTGTGGAGTGTGTACCGATTCATGCTAGTACTTCTTAATGATGCTTTTTGCTCTGTCTCTTCATCTTCCTCCAAACACTCTCCCTGCATGACTGAAAAGGTTACACTAAGGGAGAAGGTATCAACACACATTTTATAATGATGTCAGAATAATTCCAGTCTGTATTATTAACACAGGAGAATTTGGTTTAGTGCTACAGTTAAAAGAAATGTGAATGGTCTGAGATATGGAAATATATAACTTCTGCATGTGAACAACCTCTGCCCTGCAATTGACACCACAGACATACTGTCCTAATGAAAACATTTCACAATTTGTGGTGATAGCTTAGATAAAACTGATTTCTGAAGGCGTGGCCATCCCCTTTCCCTTCTTTCTCACAAAACACTAATCATTTTACAGTGCAATGATACAGACACAGCCTGTCTTTCAGACAGTAATTTTTATGTGTTAGAGTTTTCTAAAATTAAGCAGGTACATGTTAATGTCACAAGGATAAGATTTTGCCCCACTGTTTAAAGGTAATTTATGGAAGGGAGGTTGGGAATTCTTATGTTAATGCTTATATTCTGTTCTAATTTACATTCAGGCAAACCTAATTTCAATATAGTTAGTAACGAGTTGTACCCATACCAATTCTGGTTCGCAACACAATCAAGCTAGTACTGTCAAATCTAGGATAGGATGTAAAAAATCCTACAAATTCTACCTGATAATATGCCATCAGCAGGAACTTCTGCAATGTCATTGCAGAACCCAAACTTCAGGGTCAAGCTGTATCACTCTTAAGGTGTCCAGGCCACATTTTGTGCTACTGGCATTTTTAAGACATTATTCTGAACAGGCTATTACTCCATAAGTGGAAGAAGTTGATGACAATTTTTTTTAATTGTGTAACATCACTAATGCACTGCTTTTATCAGCTGGAGAGAAACATAATTCACAATTATGTTTATTAACTAATCAGAATTAAATAAAGTTTTGTAAACCAGAACAGATTGGACAGGGAGAAAACTCTTTCCAAAGCCTTTGTATTTGTTTTTTTCTGTGTTTAAATGAAAACACACACATTAATTTTTATGTACTTCGATAAAAGCTGAGCTATTGAGTTGAAAAGATGTTCTGTTGCGGGTTTTTCTGAGGTGTTCATGACAAGGAAAAATTCTAGGCAGATCCATTCAGAAGCTCTGGCTGCATCGGGGTTTCATTGCGGTGGACTTCTATCCTTATATTACCTGACTTAGCAGATTGAAAGATAGACTAAGTTTGACATTGGACAGGTCCTCAGCACATATAAAGCTGCCTGCTTCTCCTACAAAGGCTCAAAGCTGAGTTATGGCAACCAACTGGTAGCTCCTCAGTTACTGAAACCAAACCCTAAATTGGGTTTCCACTTTCTTATTTGCATCTGGGGAGTTTTAATGGCCCTCAGCACCTATTAAAATCTGAGGAGACAGAAAAGCAGTTTGCATGATAATTGCCTTTGAGTGGCAATTAATTGTCACTCAATAATTAATACGAGAATACCTGAGAAGTGGAAAATAATGACATTAGGAAAGGAAGTACTAAAGTAAGACCAGGAGCACAGCTGTCCTGGGGAGGCAACAGTGAGCAAAATGCCTCTGTGAAGCAGAAACAGCAGCACGAACAAGTGAGGTGGGCATAGAAGTGGTCGGCTGCTGATTCCAGGGTTTTTCCAGCAAGTCCTTATCTCTCCATGTTTTGGTCTGGCAGGGAGCCACCACACAGCTTGGCTTGCTTTACCAGTCCACGCATTTTGAACATATTGGCAAATTTCATTCCCACCCCATTAGAGCACTTATGCTAGCACCCAGGTTAACTGATCTGACAGTGAGTCTGTTTGGGTTCTCTCTCTGGCCCCATCAAGCTGCTGTGTCAGTAAGTCCTAAGTGATCTAAAGGAGATCGTTCCCCTTTCCTGACTCTGGATGGCTGTGATGGTGGCTAACAAGCATATTGTGGGTGTTGCTGCTGTGCTTGATGAGGAAGAGTCATGTAAGCGTGACAGGAAACAAAAACTGCAAACATGGGTTGTACTGTTTGCTTTGGAAGTGTTGAAATGTGTGGTTGTGCTGATGCCTTCCAGACCTGGGTGCCATAACTGTGGGACAATTGCTAAAATGTCTGGGATGTGCCTAATAGTGCATGATTTCATGATATGACATGAGGTGAATTATCAGCTTGCCTCTGCCCAAAGGCCACTCTGGTCACCCCCTTCCACCTCCTCGTCCCCGCTGCAACTTCTGTGGCATACCTTGAGCCAGAGCTGGATCTCAGCAGATTGCACAATAAGAAGTTCAACAAATTAAATGGCAGAAAATTTGCCCAGCATATGAAGGAGATGATATGTCTCCAAGTTAGTGATCAGAATGGGTTTATTCTAAGTACAGTAGAGTGTCAGAGCCAGCACTGGATGGGGTAAGGGAAGGGTGGAGGATGGGAAGGGGTACACTCTACGATAGTGTACTTCATTGCAACTATCTGCAGTCACATATACCTTCAAGCTTTTATGTTAAACATTGCCCTATATAAAGTTTAATCAGCAAGGAACAATGTACTTCACCACCAGGAATTGGAGTAGCTCCACAACAAACCAGATTTGAAAAATCCCAGCGCTGCTCCCTCAGATTATCAGAGACAAAAGTGAAGAAGAAAAAAAATCAACAATCCTCTAAGTGTTAATTTTAGGATTTAAACCTAAATTTAAACCTGATTTAAACCAGGATTTAACTGGTTTATGTAAAGGGCCGCTTATTATTCCAATTCTTGTCAAAGGTGATGGATCTGACAACACAAAGGAGGGGAAAAGGGACAGCAGTCCTTGCTTCAGTTGCAGTTTGAGCCTAAGCTCATACAAAAACATGAAAACATGGATTAAGCACATATCAATACCCACCATATCACCAGGTGAAGGTGAGTAAACCAAGGAGAGCAGGGTATGTGTAATGCAGAGGGCAGAAGGGTATTTGGCTTGTTCATGCAGTGGTTGTGCTTGAAGTCAGAGGTTATCCACCACTTGGGTAACGTTGCAGCTTCTGTCCATGTGCTTGGTGCTCCTTTGTGCAGAAAGCCAGTCATGGAGGAAGAGGAGTCTCACCCTGAGGGTGTGCTGGGATGTAGCTTGGATTCCTTCTCCATTTCCTTCTCAGGTATACCACACTTAGTTGGGCCATAACTGATCCCCTGTGTTGCCTCTGCCCCATAACACCGCAGCACACTGCAGGGAGCTTAAGGGAAGGAATACCAGGAGGAGATGAGGAGTAGTTGAGGGAGTCAGTCTCTCTCAGTGCCACTGGAGCAATAGTTGCATCTTGCCATGCCTTGATAAATAGTTGTCCCAATGAAGAGATGTCTTTGTCTTTGAACCAAGCCTTGTATTGTTAGCCAGAACACAAGCAGTGACTACACAAGGCTAAGTGATGACACCTACAGCAAGGGAGAGATTATGATTAGCACCTCCAGAAAGAGAGCTAATAGGCATCAAAATCACTTTGACTACCATGGAAGCTGGATTGCCAGATAAAAGTTGAACAGGAGAAGTGGAAGCAAAAACTGCGGAAGAAAATGAACATTAGCTATTTTTATTGTCCCCTGGAGGTAAAAGGATGAGAAGAAATAATGCCAAAAGCACAAGAACAGTTGATAAAGGTTTACTCAGCTTAGAAAATCCTACTCTTTTAACATTTTTTATTTGATGAAATATAAATTAAGCCATCAGCACTTGAGGGGGTTTTGGATTCTGAATAAGTACAAATCTAAATATGTTCTACTTGGTGTCTGAAAAGCTTGAAAGCCTGAGAAGACTTGAGATTATCCTAACTACACAAATAAGGCATTGTAGGAAATGCCTTCCTTTATCACTTACTCAGTCCTAGGTAAAATGGTGCAAAGTTACTCCTTGTATGAAGAGAATATACGCGGCAGTCAAAATATTTGGAGTAAATCTTTAGCTAAAAATGGTAAAAATGGAATTAGTCCAGTTTACACCAACAGAGCACCTATGTATCTGAGAAAAGTGTAACAGAGGAACAAAATGCTGCTACATCCGTTTGTTCCTTTTGTTTTCAGTTAATTCCCGCAACACTGCTTGTGCATGCTCTAGGCATTTTTGTAAAGATTGAGTTTAAATTCTCTTATGGGTTTATATTTCTGCTAAAAGAATTCATGTGTAGGGTTGTTGTTTTTGTCAGACATGAGTCCACAGAGGAATAAAAGGCATAGAAAGATCAGATAATAAGAGCATTTAGAAAACAATGATAAATCCCCAGCAACATAATTGAATATGTTGTAAATTTTAATTTATGGTTGATCCTTTCCTCCTTCTCCTCTATATAAGCCCATGGTGCTGAAGCAGTAGTAATTCCCTCTGCTACTAGCTGTGCATAAGAAGAATACGGTTAAATATCCTGGGTGCTCAGCACCTCCAGAGGTGCAGCAAGGCTTGATGCGAGGCATGCCAGAAAGCCAAGTTTAAATTCCTGAATGCAAAACTTCTGTTTATCGTTTTTCACAAACAGTGAGCCACTGAGGAAAGACAGGGCAGGATTTTGCTTCAGGATAAGCAGCGGCACAGGGAAGGAGAAAAAGCCTGCCAGCAGCAATAGATGCAGTCCGGGTATGTCTACGCTGTCTTCTGTGCCGCACAAGAGGACTCTGGCAAAGGCAGCCATCTCCTGTGGTGGAGCGCACATTCTGCTGTAGCGGGCATGACAGCGAAGGTTGGTATCCATAGGGACCTCCCTTGAGGAGATCAGCCTGAAGGGGCATGAAATGTGATGAACAGGGTAATCCAAGTACATGAAATTTATGAATTCTGGCTGACATGCAGAAATTGTTGCCTTGAAAAGGCTGCTGCAGGGGGTTGGACTTCTTTGCCTCCTGAGCAACCGGGGGGGAATAGAGGGCTAACCTTCATAATTTGGGCCAGACAAGCCAGCGGGCTGACTGAAGTCTGGGAAGACTCGCTGGCATTAAACATCATTACCAGCAAATTCATTTTTCCTCCCAACAGGCTGTGTATGTATGTGCATGTGTTATGGAATCCAGATTTTAAATGCCCCTGAAGATATACCCAATGGACTGAAAGTGCTCATGAGTTGAAGATAACATTGAACTTGAAGACGGCAATCAAAAAAGGCTTCATTGGCCATGGGCAGGAAACTCACATGTTCCAGCACTTCATCTCCCTGAAGCAGTAACCAAAAAACAGCCTGTGCCCAGGAAATGTGATAAAAACCATAGAAAATGAAAAGCAGTGCACAAGTAGTGGGAAAACTGAGAAACTACAAGTTGAGCCAGTTGGGATCTGGTGCAGAAGCATGGAGAGTGTCCATGTAAGACTTGGAGAACTGAGTGCTTAAGCCTGTAACATTTCCTTGATAGACATCAGCCAAAACAGGGCTGGATGCCGATGGTAAAACTCTTGGAAGGCACCCAGACCAAGGAACATGCTTGTTGCTCTAATGTTAGCAGTGACTAACATGTGTGAAGGTCTTATGAAAAGAAAGGTGGAGAAGTGACTGACCTGGCCCAAGGGGAGGCATCTTTCAAAGGAAAACCATGACAAGACATCTCTAAACTGCATGTATGGTTCTTCCATCACCGATCTGACTCGTCATTTACACCTGTGAGAAACTGGATGCAAGAATCCAACAGAAATAGTAAAAGAGTAGTCTGCTATTTACAGTGACTGTGAGGTTTTCCTATGATTCTCCTTTATGCCTTGGAGACAAAGAGATGGAACCTGGAACAGGTTGCCCAGAGAAGTTGTGGATGCCCCACTCCTGGAGGTTCAAGGCCAGGCTGGATGGGGCTTTGAGCAACCTGATCTAGTGGGAGGTGTCCCTGCCCATGGCAGAGGGGTTGGAACTCAGTGATCCTTAAGGTCTCTTGCAACCCAAACCATTCTATGATTCTATGCCCAGCCGTTCCCACTTTGCAATACAGATCTCAGTGGATCAAAACACTAAATCCAGGAGACCAAGTAGAATTTATCAGATGGTACAACATGCTACTTTCTAATCACCACTGTTAAAGAGATCAAAGTCCAGTGCTTTAAAATTATTTTATCTTGCATCTAGTAAGTCTTACTATATTTACAGAAGTAATTTTCCCAAGACAGAGTGCTTCTTGTCTGTATTTTTCTCAGTATTTATTGCCCAATGGAGTAATTGAAGGTGTTTCAAAAGAAAGTAGATAAAGAGATTTTGAAGAAAGGAAGTTACAAAAAGTGAGAGCTAACAGCTATTAATTATTTCCTCTTTATGTATGTAACACACAGTTTTAGATGCACATACTTGGAAAGTTATTATACAGTTGTTATGGAAGCGTTCAAGCTGTTCACCAAGCCAATGCAAAGCATTTTAAGCAGTACTAAGTGTAAACCCAAATGAATTAATGTGTTTTTCATGGGGTTTCTTTGTTTGTTTGCTTGCATTTTACTCCCAGAAGAAAATCAAAATGAAAACCAGAGGCCTGTTCCTGCCAACTTCTGATCCCCAAAACCATCCCATCAATTGCAGCAGAACAGTGGAAATGTCTAAGAATAATCCACATGAGCAAAGTTTAGGAATGCCAGCTACCATGATTGATTGCAATGCTGTCTTCAGTGTGGTGTTGATTATATAAAGAAAATGCTTTGATTTCAAGACATAAAAAATCAATTTCAGTTTTATTATTATGTGTCTTGTACCTAAAGCAGACTGGGACAGATTCCCTGCTACCTTGCGTGCTATATAAACATTAGCTTTCCGTGTAACAATTTGCACTCAGCTTGAATGTGATGTCAACGGCCAAATGAGACAGATGATCAAGAATATGGCTCTGACTATTACATCATGATGATAAAAAATAATGGGTAGCTTCACTTTTAGGGATCGCCATTCTTTTTTACCTTTTGTGGGAGATTTGAGGTAATATTTGGAAACATTAGACTACAACAGTGTGAAATTAATTCTTTCACAGAGGAAATATCTGGCTCCTTGAACAGCTGGATAATTAGCTTCCTACAAGTGATATCCAGGTCTGTTCAGATCCTGTGATGAAAGAGAGGCTTTCTGTACGTTACTGTCCAGGTACAAAGGTGGCCCACCAACACCACACTGCAAGCATTCAGTCCTTCACACAGTCTTTGAAATGAGCCTTGCAGTGTAAGACATGAGGAAAAACTATTCCTCACTTTTATAAGTTCTAATTGAAAGTTATAGTGACATTTCCCAATGCAGTCAATAGTGTTTCCATTTTGTTTATTCCTAAGGGCCTCAAGAGAAGGTTAAAATAAGATTAGAAAAACCAAGTGAAGTCACTTCCACCTTCAACAGATCTACTGAAGTCATTCAATGAAAATACCTTTGTTTTTGAGAAATTGTTACTATTCAAGTAACTGAGACTGCATCTCTGATTATTGCTCCACAAAGAGAACCAGTACACAATTGTTAATAATTATCTTCATGTTTGCTGTACTGACAGATTGCAGATTAATTAGACAACGTATAGGTGGAAGGAAGAACAAAAAGTTAGTAAAGGATGATGTTCTAGGATGAAGTGATGAGGCTCATGTGAATTTTTATTGGGTATTTACTAGTTCTATGTAGTGGTCACTTGTACAGCATTTCCTGAAAGAGGGTTTGGGCCACTCCTGAGGAGGACACTGAATCTCAGAAGGGTGAATCAGGAGGAGCAAAATAGATCAGCCACATGTAGGGGAGATCCTAGGTCACACTGCTAAGCAGCTCATACGGTAAAAAAAGCCTGTGTTTAGGCACCTGACTCTTACTTTCAGTGTTTTAGATTTCAAGAAAAGCACCTCTGGTAAGGCCCAACACCTTCTTACAAAGAAATTAATTCACAGGCTAACAATCATGTCAATTAAAGTGAGGAACAAACCACTGACTAACTTCCCACCTTTAGCATTATGACATCTAAGCATGCAAGATCTCTGTTCAGAGACAGGATGAGTCCAAATAATCTATGAAAGTTCTGCATGATAAGCAGTTGTACACAAGCAGTGATAGCTCACTCAGCAACCACCATCCTTCAGCAAAACATCAGGTGCAAGGAATGGATCCATCTCCTTCATTACCATGTGTCATGAATGTACCTGTGTTTTATTCTAGAGTAAACCCCTTTAATTAAACTGTGCGATGAAATACTTTCTTCATAGTATATGTTATATTCCCATAGAAACATTCACATTGATCTTGGATTTTGCCTTTAGCACACTTAACTTCTGGGTCTGTAGTAATATGACACACTTTCTTTAACTATGAGAAAAATCTGTCTTTTTTGACTACAGCAGCACTGATTGATTCCATGCTTACAGGTGGATTTTTTTTTTATGGGCTTTTATTCACTGATGCTTCAGAAACCTATTGGTTGGTTTTATTCCCACAGCTGAAATAAACTGGTGGCAGAGGAGAAAACTGCCACATTTACTGAAACGCCACAGACAAATTGCTATTCCTTTAGCTAACCTTTTTTTTTTTTTTATTTTCCAAGAAATGTACTATGTTTCTAAAGAGACCTTTTTCAAGAAAACGGAACACTCTGCCTTTATAAAGAAAAATGAGATAATATGGGGGTGCAGAGAGAGTAGAAATATTTCTGGTTATTCTAAAAGTTTTTATTCTTTCCCAGTAAAATGTTATTAAAAAAAAAAAAGTCTCCAAAGTTCAGTGCAGTTAGGTTTTTTAAAAGACCTGCAGACTTAACTCATTATTCAGGTGAGTGGTCCAGAGAGGTCAGCAGGCCCGTTCCAATGAGTGATGACATTTAGCAAACTCTTGCAGGATGAAAAATTAAAATGCCAGTTCTATAAGTTGCCTCACACTGGCAGATACCCCTGTGTCTGCAGTATCTTCTGGAATGGGCACAGGATTCCGTTCAGGTGCTGACATTTTGGATAAATAGGTAATTCTCTAAATGCCATAGCATACTGCCTGTGCTTTGAGGTCTGTTCATGTGAATGAGGAAAAGAATGGTAAGGCTGAGTGTATACATAAGCCAAAGAAAGACAGTAGCTGTCTAACTTGAGCCCTGTTCATTTGGGGAAAAGGTCCTTACACTTTTGCTCTTTTCAGTTAAATTGCTTTGCCATTATCTGTATCTCTAATTTTCTTGCAGGCTTCTCCTGGGAACAGAGAAAGGAATGGACATATTAAGGGGATCAGACAGCTGTGAGTACAGAATCTATTGTGCAGTTAAAATCAAATTATTATGGGTCTGATCCTGGGGCATGTCCAGAATCCACAGCCCTTACTAAAGTCAGAATCAGGAGCCCTCTGCATCTCACAGATACAGGCTAAGGCAAAATAAGGAGTCACACAAGCTGTTGCTAAGATCGACAGAATTTTTAGACCTAAATCCACAAGAGATTTAAGCTCCTAAACCCAAGATACCCAAAGCAGTTTGTCATTTGTGTATCTCGACAAATGTCTGTATTGATTCTTATGCCTACATGTCTACCACTGCACACACAACTGTGACTGAGGACTTTGGTCCTTTCTACAATATTTTGACCTCATCAGGTGAGTAGATGTTTTCACAAATGTGGGCTCCACACAACAGGGGTGAGTTTTCGTACAAGTAAGTTGCAACGCAGTTGCTAGTGAGGAAGCCACAAAACTTGTAATTAAATTGTTAACTAACCTTAACTTGAGCAGCATTCAGATCTGGTTCTGGTCCACTTTTGCAGGTGTTTGTTGGAGGATCTGCTCACTTTTTTAAAGTTCATGATGCCCTCACTGGAACAGCATACCTTTTACAACACAAAAAAAATTCTGAGACTTGAGGATTACCCAGGTTTGGTTACAGTGTTGGTGACCTGCAGAGGGTAAGAGTAGTACTAATGCCATGATAAGATGACTGTGATATTAACATAACTGGTTATTCCAAATGCAGGTAAATTTTTTTCTTCTACATATTTCTGGTGCTCAATTTAAAATTGATGGATCAGTGTATTGTGCTGCCAAATTCACCAGGAGATACCAGATACACAGCATGATAAGTGAATGATTGCACAGCATGGGGAAAACAAGGACAGATACCAGCAACAGCAAAAAAGGGGTTCCCGGGACAGTAAGGAAACCAAACAAGCACTGCAAGGATAAAAGCTCTAGTCATGGTTGTACATACCTGTATGAGAGCCCCTACACTTCATTTTCAGAGCTACCAACATGCAAATTGCTCTAAGCATGAGGTACAATAGCATGTAGGGGGATTTCTGTTTTAGGCAGCCCTGTAAAAATACTGACAGAGGTCAGAGATGTGACTGACATTAAAGAGACTCTATGTACAAGGTGGCAGGGCTCACCTTATCAGCAGATGGGCAACTAAACAGTATTGAGTCTTGAGGGCAATGTTGTCTTCAAGTACTAATGAGGAATTTTTAATAGCCTGAATTATGAGTAGTGAATTGTTGTATGTGGTCAGTGTGGATCTCATCTGAAACTGAAGGGGGCATTTGCTCCCTGTAGGAATCTCTCTTGACTGTTTTCAAACCAAGATACCAGTCCTGGAGCTTTTCTTGTTGTTTCCTCTTTCTTCCTTCCATCAGTAACTATAATGTGAGGTGGTGGTTATAAATAATTATTCCTCCTCCTTCACTTCCTTGTGGGCCATCTGCTTTTTACTGTTTTGTCTGAATTCTGTGGTTGGCAGCAGAAGTAAACTAATACCTAATAATTTTTGCAAGATAAATTCAGCAGACTTAAGATTAGCTATGAATTAACACAGTCACAGGAGTTTAAAACCCTAAAGTTGCATTTTTTATTTGCTTTGTTTATTATTCCTCCTAATCATACCTCTCACTCTCTTTTTCCACTATTCTTTCCCATGTATAAGTTCATTTTTTTTCTCCGTCCTTTCTCATGTTTTGCTGTTCTCTTTCCCTTTTTTGGTCTACAGCCCTTGCCCAAGTTCCCATACTTTTCTGTCTTCATTCCCAGATGTCTCCCTCACTCTCCTTCTCTTTCTCCCTCACGTTTTTTCCAATTTCCTTTTTCTCTCTCCCCCTTAAATTCCCTTTTTGCAGCCTTTGTCTGGCTGTGGCTGCCACTGTATAAGGGGGGAACTGGGGGAACCTATTGCAATTCATGCCCTCACCCACTCAAACATGGAAACTCCAGGGTCACCACACTTTTCTCTGCTGGGAACAGAGAGACACATCCCACAAGCACAGCACATCAATATTTACTGATACAGAAAAGTACTCTGTGGGAATGTCAGCCTGGGAGCTATTCTTCCAGTGGCTGGCTACTAATAATGAATGATGATTGCTTTTAGTTCTAGAGTGAAAGATGTTTTGATGGATACATCTTCATTTGCCACCCTGCTTCTCATAGTGTAAACTTCAGAGAGTCATGGTGATGACTGGTGTAATAAACCAATAATTGGGCTATTTAAACTTGATGATTGATCTTTCGCCATCATCGTTAAAGAAAAAATACCATGTTAAGTTCTTTTCTGATCGATTCTTTTCTAAACTTGTCAATTTACATCACTAGGTTTTAAGACAGCATTGATTTGAGCAAGCAAACAGCTGCAGAAATATTAGTGAAGGCGTAATTAGCATGCTTTTCCCCCCTTTTCAAGGTTGACTTAACATATCTTAGTGAGAGTAGGTTTTTTCAGTTAGTAACCAAACATTGTCTCAGGGAGGATGCCATCTTATGACATTTATCCCATCCTACTTAGAAAGAGATGGATGTTTTTAATGCAATTTGTTTCATAGCAGACACATTGTTATTGCTGAATACAGACTTATATCCAAAGTAGGACATTTCCTGGTCAGATTTGCAAAGCAGTGACAATTTCCCTGAATCACTTAATTAGATGCTATCTGTGAAACATTTATAAATGCAATTGCCTTCTAACAATATATTGTCTTTTCCACCCCTACCCCTGACTTAATTTTGTGTATCAGTTTGCTTGTAGATGCAAAGATTGAGGTCTTGCCACCACTTGAAATGAAATAGATTGATTTATCCCTGACTATTGTAATTATGCCACAGTAATCACTTTGCCCCACAGATGACCTCCACCTTGGTTCCCAGGCTGGAGTTGTAATTTGGTTTCTTTGCTAACCAAGATCCTCATTCATCTCATCAGGTTACTCGAAGCACTGTCTGCAGGGGGATTGTTCTATAGGTTTTAACTGCAGGCTGGACTGAAGCAGCAATTGTCTTTGGCATCATAAAGGATGAAAAACAGAGTTCACCTAAGTGGGAAGACAAGACTCCCTAAAATTCCCACTCTTCACAGCAAAATTCTGTGTAATTTACAACGAGGGGAGTGGTTGTGGAACGACAGTTAAATTTATCAGGAGGATGTGGAATAAAGCATTAACTGGTGCAATTAATTGTGGATAATAGACTTGCTGGAAAATGGATTTCAATTTTTTAAAAGTGTGACATTCACACAGAGTTTATATATACACATAGATCTTAAGTGAAAGCTCAGAAAAAACTTTTCCTTTCACTAGTAAGCACCCATCTCATAAAAAGAAGAAATATTCAAGTGTATGGCCCTTTCCATAAATGAGGATTCTGTGAGCACATAAAGGTTTACCATTGGCTATGTAGAGACTCTTTCTTTATTTTCAGTAATCTCCCTTGAATTACTGCTTTTCCCCTTTTATTATTTCTGTAATATTTTCACTTCTTCCCCAGCTATCTCAGTTTGAAATGTTTTCAACAGTCACTTGCGGTATCATTTCCACAATATCTATTATTCATTTAGGTGTTGCTAACAGTATAATATTTCAACTGTCAAGAAACCCGATGTCCAGACTTTCTCCCACTTCCTTTGGTTTAAATGACAAATTAGTTGCACCTTCCTAATGCTAAATACTAACTAGCTCACTAGATTTGTTGACCTAACATAGTGGAAGAATGAAGTTTTGCTGAAGGAATAACCTCTTTCCATCAGTTGTACAAAGGGTGTCATATGGGCATTTTCTGAGGTCCTCTATTCAAGTATTTTTTGTTACAAGGAAATAGGAGTATATGAGTTACTTGTTAAATGCAAATTTTGAGTCTCAAACTTGACTGGGCAGTATCTACATTTCCACTTCCTCTTGTCCTTCAGAGAAATGAACTTCAACAGTTCTTGTCTGTTGAAGAGCCCAGTGAAGTCAAGGTTAAAGTTCCCACAACATTTTGTAGTATCAAGTCTCAGATGAAGCTGTAAATGAATTGATCAAGTGAAAATATGGAAAGATAAGCTCAGCTTTCACAGGAGAAATTTTTGTAGGTCAAACCTCTCCCTTATAGTCAACTATTGTTGCAGTAGACCTCAACCTTTACAGCAGCAGAAGTAATCATTACTGTTCAAGTTATTCACTGCAAGTAACCTCTGTTGTCTCTATAAGTTCCTTTTTTTTCACTTTAATTCTGAAAACTTAAGTAGCATCAAGGCTTGTCACTGGCAAAGTATCTTCTGCCAGTTGTCATCTATGGACCACTTCATTTCAAATGAAGTCCACAGTTACCATGGAGAAAGCATGGTATAGTACTGAACTAGTGTTCTTTAACCACATTTCAAAATGGCTCAATATGACTCTTGGAAACATTGTTATAGAGCGGTCTGCCACTACATTGAGTTTCAAAGGTAGTTGACTTGTCAAGGGCGTAGTAAAAACGTCTTCTATTGAATTGGGATCTAAAGGATCTCATCTAATCAAGGAGTCATGAAAACCTCCAAATTAACCAAGCCAGAGAATTCACTCTCCAATGACTCTGAATTTACTGTACAATACAGGAAGCCTAGACAACAATAGAGGCCTGTTATGAACAACACAGTTGCAAGTGTTCAATGGTTCTCCTGGGAACTTTACTTAAGCTTCTCTAGACATTTACTCTATATTACAGGATGATTGTCTTGCTGTAAAAATACCAGAGAACTTCAATGCAAAACTTACCTGCTGATGTACCAGACCAAAAAATTATTGCACTATACCATAGTTCATCCTAATTAAATTGACTCAGACTTTTAAAGTTCTCTTGACAGATTGTGCCAGCTCTTATTCCTTGTCATCAGTTAAGTTTAGCTACTCAATAAATCTACCTTCCTTCATAAGATATAACACCAAAAGTTTGTTAGCTTCCTTGAAATGGTCACTTTCTCTCTCAAAATTTACATTTAAGGCGGAAGGTTAAATTATAGCTACGTATCTCAGGCTGTGTTTCATACAGCAGCCTTTGCAATTACTTTTCTTATTACTCTGGAATCTCTTTTTAAAAATGAATTATTTTAGGCTTAGATAACAAGGAACTTAGAAAAAAAAAAGAAAATCCGATTATGATCTTGAACATATATAGGAAATTGTGACTACATATGTATATACATATATGCTATATACAGAGAGAGAGAAAGTTAATTTGGGATTCAAAGAGAATTCTGTATATGCATATATGTATTGCAGGTATCTGTGCTTACTATATGTAGAGAGATAGTATTCAGATGACTAGAAGTTGAAATAGTAAATATGACATTTGAATACTAAGTATGTTAGCAGAAGTGTTTCTTCTCATTTGCTTTACATGTTACATAATTCAATGTTTCAAAGAAAAAAATATGCAAAAAAAATTATGAGACAGTCTGATTAGAAAGTAATGCCAGACAGTGGACAAAGTTTAAAAACAGATGTTTTTTTCCTTCCAACTGAGTCACTGTACATAAAACCAGAAAAATTTGCCATTAACATCTTGTTCTGAACATATGGTGATGTAAGCAGTGTTTCTTGGAGGTTTACAATGCCACCTTTGAGAATTTGCATGAATGAAATAAATTAGATGTACAGAAATGCTAGGAATGCTCTCCCAGAAGAAAGTCTATTACGGCTTAAACGTGTCAGTCTTTTGTTTTCAGCAATAATATAGAACATTAAGGAAGATGTGTTTCTTACCATAAGGCTTCGCTCACGTATGTTCAGTTAAATACTGGGCAACCTTTTTGGTTAACAGTTCTTATCATGATCATTTACTATTCAAATAACTTTATATCAACATTAGTACAAACATGATCTCTTTTTCTGCATAATTTTATTCTCAAAGGTATTCATTATGATTTTGGCATCAGTTGGAAATAGGCCAGAGACACTGCTAATGCCATATAATCACCTAAAAGAGATGATCATGCCATGTGAATGCACAAGAGATTCTGCGTATTCTCAAAGTCCTAAGTATCAAATCAAAGAAATTGCAGTAGCAGTCATGAAAACGTTGTATGGATGTTCTGCAAATTGTCCTTGAGCTAGAAGAATATGCCCGTCCTATCACACTATGTAGCCAATCCTGATTACTCAGGAAGCATGATTTGAGTTGTGGGGAGATGAGGGAATTGACATTAGTTATTTCTTTGAGGTACAACTTTGGTGGATATATTTCACCAAGAGAGTTATTTTTTTTCAGTAGCCTCTTTCCCCAAAGGTTTTAATTGCAGCAAAAATGTCTTTTCATCCCATTTCCTCATAGGTCTTACAACTGAAGGAAATATAACAGGCTGAATTTTCTGTCAGGATTTGTCTTTATGCCTTTCATGAAAAAGATTTTTGAAGTTGCCTTAAAATTCAATAAAATTAACCCCTACTTACTGACTAGGGCTTAAAAGACCAATGTTTAAAAGAATGCCTGAATACTTGCTGTTCTTATGGGACCTAATTAAGAAAACTTAAATTTTATTCTTCAACTCCTAATTTCAAAATTACGATAAATAAAATCATTGCTGCCAGTCCCAGGCTGTGAAATAGGAGCTGTGTTTTGTGTACTGTTATGTATGTGTATGCATTTGTGTACACACAACTATATTTTTTGCTCAATTTTCAATCTTCGTGTTCACAAATATTCATAGAATCATAGAATGGTTAGAGCTGGATTGAGTTTCAACCCCCCCTGCTGAGAAAGACCAGTCATTCTTGTGAAATTAATTTGGGGTTAAATACTAAAAATATATTCCGTTGCATTTCTTTCTGTCACCTCATGCCAATTCCACTATATATTTAAAATAGATTTAGAAATTATTGCAGAAATAAAGCATAAATCAAACTGTAGATTAGTTGCTAAGAGAGAAGAGGCCTTCTTCAGCCCTTTGTTGTCTTGTGCAGACAGCCATCCTCTTTTCCTTCCAGCCTAAACTAGCCAGGTGCACACTCCAGAGATATTGAAGATAAGTGCTGCTCTCTGCCTCTATCTGCTCTGAGCCTCTCCTTACTGCAACTGTCAATACGTGAACACTTAAAAGACTTCTCTTCTTTTGATATGTGAGCATCGCCTTGGGATTTGCTGGTCACATCATTTTCTCTCAATAGATAATGATTTCCCATCCTCTACCTTGTCCTGAGTTGGGATTTGTGGTGAAGGGAAAGGCTTGTCCTATTGCCTTTAGAACCCAGTTTTCTGGGACTTGTGATGTATCTTTTATCAAAAGAGAAATATGACGAGCCTATTGAATATTATCTAAAATCTCTGTCCTGTCTTTCGAAGACCTCCAGCTCAAACAACTTTTCTTCATGTGAAATGTATCTGCTGTTCTCAAGCTCATTTGCAGCACCCTTTTGACATTTATTCTTCAGTGATCTTCCTATTCCACCATGAAATAATGCTTTATCATTTCCAGGAGGCCATAAAAATGAGCATACAAGTGTTGTGATCTTCCAGATAGCCAAAATCTTACAGTAATTCAAGAAATCACATCAAAGTAGTACTGAGGACAACAGGAAGGCAGTTCAGAGCAGAAGTCTTGAGTGACTCTTCCACAATAGCCTGTATCAATTCACTTCCACCAAGGAACCTGGGTGTCAATTTGGTGCCGTGACAAGGTGTGGCCAGATCCTTCAACCTCAGGCGTACCTAGGTATGAGAGACATGCTTGAGTACTTTTCTATAGCTACCTCAAAAAAAAGATTGGCATGACCAGTTTTCTAGCATTGCAGGAGCTGTATGCTACTGTGGAGCATTTCTACTTGTCAAGTTATGAACCCTTTTAACTGACATCTAAATTGCATTCAGGAACAATTTCTCCTAACTTTAGTCCAGGCAGGTTTTTGAAGAGTTATCTGTTGGACAAGCCTGCACTGACCTCCCATAAATGTCAAACTCCTTCTGTTCAGTACAACTTCTGACAGAAAATGTCCTCAGGAGCCTAAAAGGATACTTCAGGGGTGAGAAAAGGAGAACTGACATGCTGCATTCCCCAGTAACTGCTACCTGCAAGTATTTTACCTCTCACTCTCAGTTTTATTAGTCAGCTAACTTATTGGAAAAAAAGTTGGATGATTTTGAGGTCTAGTCAGCAGCCACATTATTTTGTTATAACTCAGACTATGGAAGCACAAAAAGGTGTCAGGAACTATTGACCTTCTTGTTGCCTGAACAATTTCTTTTCTTCAGTCTGCGTGTTTTGCAGCTATGGAGGGAAGAAGCAGTAAAACTTGTGTTTCTGATGTCACTGTAGCAGTACAGTAACCGTACCTCATATATTTTCCTGCTAAGAAAATATGTTGCTGTTCTTCATGGAAGGCCTGAAGATTTATATGCCTTGTCTTTGTGCTGTGCACATCAATTCCAGCTCATGCTTTCAATCGCTACATCAGTTAGGACCCTTTGAAACGGTCAGCTGGAGGCAGCAGATATTCCCAAGTTCAATCAGAAAGGAGCCAATCACAGGTGTTTTGGGTCTCCAAAGTCAGTGTGACTTCCTTATGCTGTGCTGTGTCGCTAAACCAATTCATTTATGAATTGGACATAGCTGATACTCTCCAGCTCCACACTAGCTGTGCTTTTAGTCCATCAAAAAATCAGGTGTCTCACATGAAACTGCAAACTGACTTGTAGATAGACACCTTCTATGCTGTGATGTAAGTTCTGCCAGCTAAATCTAATCAAACTGTGCCATTTGAAAGCAGAACAGAAACAATTTAGCTAGCAAAAATCAAGTTCTTCACAGAAGACTCCATCATCTGCATTCCTACTTCTATGCCGATGATTTGATAATCGGGCTTTTTGTTCTAAAACACTTTCTCATGCAAAAACATACAATCAATCTTTTTTCTTCACATTGCACACTGACATTTGTTGGTACCTTTAATATGCAGTTTCTATGAACAGTGTTATAGCCAGATGAAGGGAATAGCTGACTTGAACTTCTAGGTCACTAATTCTTTACAGATTAGCGCTGTCAGCACTGATGGATGAAGGGAGAGATCTATCAGAATGGATGTGAGGGGTTTCACTCCTGCTTTGTAAATCATGCAGGAAATCCTAGTGTAAACTAAGCCTCTGCCTGTCACAAAAGTTAAAACATCACAAGCAGAGCAGCAACCCCACAGTTAAATTGGCTTTTTGTTGCTGTTGATCAAATTTCTTATAATTTTTCCCACTTGTTTTGTCTAGTGCTGCATTAGTGATGAAAGGCCTTGGGATTTATTAAAAGAATGTAAAATGTAAAAGCAGAACAGTACAAAACAAAACAGCCCAGAAACTCATAAGCAGGGAAAAGTATGTGATGCCTTTCTGTGTGATCTCGAAGGTGTTCACAATTCCCATGGAAGCTGTGAGGGTACAGAGCTATGTGGCACTCTCCAGGAGCAACCCCGGTTTCTGCACTTGACCTCAACAAACTGGGCAGTGTTATAAAGCACTTTGGAGTTTCTTCCTTAGGAAACAAGAAAACCCCATAGCCATCCATTTGCAAACAATCTGTCTGAGTTTCCCATTCTGTATTAAAAAAAAATTAAAAAAGCACTCCCTTACTAAAGTAAAAAGAAAGATTTTGTTTAATATTTTTGGTATAGAGACAAAGACCTTATATCAAGTGGAGCGGTGGAATAGGAGCGGAATAGGAGTACGCCTTCTTTATTTTTCTTCTTCTATTTATTTTTTTTAAATTAGGTGATCCCTCTAAACTCCCATGGTTGCAGACCTACCTCCTTACAGGATTTTCTCCTCAGTATTCCGTCACCTTTGCTAATGACACACGTCTCCGCCCTTTAAAATAAAGCTCACTGATATATTTTTTGAGACTGCCAGTTACAGCTATATATTTTTTTACCTGCTATAGCAGGTAGTTTCATCATCTGAGAGGTTTTGTTGTTCTCAACACTGAAACAGTAATGCATTCACATACACTGAAGCAGCTGGGTCAGGCTGAATTCCAGTAACGCTTTACCATTACAAAATGTATAGATGTATTTAAAAACATCCTTGAATTCCCTTCATACATTAGAGGAAATCATAGCAAGTCTGGCCTTTAATCCAGTAGGTCCTAGGCACTGCCAGGTACATCCAAATATTGCCTTAAAGAAATTATCAAATCCTGATTGTTAGCATTTATGCTTTATAGTTTCATTAATTTGTAATGAAATTGATAAAAGAAGGTAAAAAAGAGGTGACAGGATGGTCTTGGTTATTTACACCAGCCAATGGAAGGCTTGGAAGAGAGATTATTTCCTTCAGTGAATAAAATATGAGTAAATAAGGGAACACAGATCACCAAATAAGCTTTCCCTTGGCAGGAAGAAAAGCTCTTTAAGCACAATAACTGGCTCTGAGTAAATTTAGACTGGAAATCATAAGTCTCCTACCACTGGGGCTGTGATGTTCTAGTATAAACTTTCAACTGGAGCTGAAGGAATAAGTGAGCCAAGTAATTCCTGGTACAGAGCTAGATGATTACTTTATGAAGGCACTATCTATTGCATGGCCAGGGACTGTCATTAAAGAGGGTCCTTGCAGTCCCATATTCTTAGGACAAGTGCCCTAAGACAGGAGCTGTCTGTATCCAGAAGGTCATTTCTTACTGAACACTTTTAGAACAGAATAATTAGGACCAAAGTACAACTGTTAAGTCTAAAACCATCTCATGGTAAAGTAAGACAGGATGCGGGCTGCACCTGCTCATTCCAATGCCATTTTTATGCCAGAGAGATACTAGTGATTTTGATGGAATTCCTCCTTGTCTGAGGATGTAAGTGAAAAAAAAATACTAAAGGTTAATAGAGCTTTAGTATTTTCTTAAAAATATCTGGGAAGGAGACAATGGGAGAAACAAGATCTAAGTTCTCTCATTTTTAATAGTTTTCTTCCTTTATAACTTTCCTGAATGACTTCCACAAGTATTTCTGGCTCAGGGTCTTCCTAATTGCCCCTTGGAATTTTGACAACATGGCTGAATCAATTTTTAAAATACAACTGGTCTTGTAGCATGTGCATGTAGCTTGAGATGCAACGAGGGAATGAAATATCAGAGTATCTTTTGACTCTGTGTGCCATTAACTCTTGTTTTGATGATCCATTGATACCATTTCCTGCTGGATGAATGGTTTATTAAATACCTTTCAGCCTGTGTTTGTATCGGTACATCACTCATTACAGATTCTTCAGGAGCCATCAACTCTGCAAACAGGGTCTGAGTAATGAAGACCCTTCTTTTTCTGGTGTGAATACAGAGAAAGGGAAATCAACATTCAGGCTCTTGTTCCATTAAGAGGGCTGCACTTGGATTGCTTATAATCATGGTTACTGAGAGCCATTAGACAAGAAGCTTATAACTTAGCTTTGTCTTACAACATGGGGTTCAAAGGCTGTGGTTAAACTGTGGGGCAAAAAGCAATGTGGGCAGAAAGAAATCTGTCCCGATTCCTGACTTGTCACCTGAGTAAAGAGGGTTAATGGAGCAACTCGGGGTTCTGCAAACCCAGTTTTCCTCCCAAAGGACCCAGAGATGGTTCATACCAAAGTTGCCTCGGGTCAGTATCAAGCTGGGGCAAACGTGTGCAGGCTCAGCATATAGGCTGAAGGGTACAGAATAGTTAGTGTAGACCCAGCCAGTATCACCATGGAGATTCACAGTTGTTTCCATGACATTTATTGGTATTTTCAATTCTTCATGAGTGGTTAATAGGAATGAAAAAGACAGACATTCTACCTTATGGATAGTGAAAAAGAAAACATGCGTCACACTTTGAATTCACTGTTTAAGTGCTTTTTAAAAATCACTTAAATAACATTTAGCTGTATAATAGCAATTATCAAAGAGTAAATCTCCTCTGTTATGTATTTTTGTATCATTTGTTGCTGTCCTGTGACTATATGTAATAATAAATATTTAATAATAAATATTAGCAGGCTTTTTATTAGATACTTAGATACTAAATAGACAATAGGACTTCAACATAAGCAAAAGCTGTTTTACTGTAAGAGTGATCAAACACACACTGGAGTATGTTGCCCAGAGAGGCAGTGAAGTGTCCATCCCTGGAAACATTCAGACTTTGACTGGATACAGCCCTGGGTAATCAGCTCTAGTTCACCCTGCTTGATCAGGGTTTGGACTAGAAGATCTCCAGAAGTGCCTTCCAGCCTCAGTAATTCTATGATATCAAAGCAGGCACATAAGAAGCCATACCACCAGACACTAACCTACAAAGTAGGTTTTTATTGAATTGAACAAGATCATGGGTGGTGTGCAGTCTTGCCGGGAAATCTGAAGTGTGCTTTGTTAGAAGTGTAGTGTTAATAAAAGCATCCTTTCTGTTAGATCTATTTTTATTTTCAATAACTAAGAGGCACTTCCCACTTTTTCTATTGAACTGCACACTGCAGTTCTCCATATTTTTCTCTGATACCAATGTATACCAATAAATATTGTTATCTAAGGCAGACCACAGAGAATAGCAACTTACTGTAAGAGAAACAACTGTTTTTATCACTTAGAAGAGGAGCAAGTGCAAGAGAGAGTGGTATATCAAACATGGTAAGTTGATTTTATAAAATAATTAATGGGAGATTCAAAATATATATTTATGGCAATGCATCAGCATTAGAGTTTTACATTTTCCAGTCCTCTTTATTTCTCAGTGGATTTTCTGCTGCAACAGAAAATAAAAATAAAAACTGCTTAAATAAATAGCTAATGAAAATTTAGTAGTCTAAAAAGAAATATTGGTTTATTGGGTTTTTTTTTGTCAGAAAGCTGAATTGTAGGACATCTGTTGTTCTAGTCTCTACGATCTAAGAATGAACCTTTTATCGTTTACTAGTCTGATCTTAGAAAAGGTTCACAGAACATGCTTGATAAATAATGATAGCTTCTGGGGAAAAAAAATAATTAGATTTTGGCCATTCCTGGTTTTAAAATCACAGTGTGTTAGCATAAGGCTGAGATAATTGTTCAGTCACATTGGTTTCCTTCTATTCTGGAGCTCTGCTAGTGTATTTTAGCTGGTCTTAAATTGTTCTTTTTAGAATCCATAGCAAATTTCAAAAATATTTAGATCAAACTCAGGCCATGGCTATTAACTCTGTTTCACACCAGTCAAACATCAGAATAACTGATATTTGAGTGAATTTTGCAGAGGTGAGTATGAATTTTAGTGGTATCTGAATTCCCATAGGGTCCTATTGAAGTTCTTATATTTTTGGTAGACCATCCAAGTTCAAGGAATAAACAAATGTATTTTAAGTTCTTATATTAATATTGACTTTAAAAACCAAAAACAGTAAAATGCTTTCATATAGATAGATTAATTTATAGCAATGCTTATGAGTACTGAGACATTCTGGGCACAACAGTACAAGAAGGTTCTGCACACAGATACTGCCATGGCTTGATTTCTTTGTATTGTTTCCAGTTTTAAAAACATTTTCAAGTTTCTGTGCACTGGCACACCACCACGTTGTATTGCAATCTTTATGTCATGCCACTATACTCCAGCCAAGCGCATAGTGTACATCACCATAACAACTGTAAGTCAAATTAGAGATACTTTGTGTATGACTTTTAGTATGCTATGTTAGTGCTGTGTCAATGTCTTAAATTTCTCTAGTTTTACACTGTGACAAATTCATTGTCTGCATCATGTATTTCACACTGTAAGGGCAGAGTCAGGCCCTGTGGTTTTAAGTTCCAATAGGTTGTTTTCAAGAAGTGATGGCTACATTTCAGAAGTTTTGATGGGCTGAGAAGATTTAGATAAACATCTGAATGATTTCTTGAGCCATCTGAATCTGGACTGGAAAGTTCTCAGAGTATAACTTGATTCATAAATTTTGCATCATTTCTGCCTCTTACAAATTCTGCTCACATTTCCTTATCCATAAAATATCTTTCCAAAGTCACTGGAATGACAAAGGTATAGGTAAGGAATGATTTTGAGGCACAGACTTCATCTGCAGTTGCAAGTTCAAATAAGTGATCTTTAATTTTTAGAATTTTTTTTTGACATTTTAAAAGTTTCTGGTGGACTCAGTCTTATGTTATGCAAGGCTCTTCTCCTTTATGGCACTCAGTGATTAGACAGCCGTGGAGTACAGTGTAATAGGGCAGCTAAAGAAATGTCTGAATGGCAGACTGCAGAATATGACTGTATTTATTTCTATCTTTTGACTAGGACAAGCCAAAGAGGAGCATAGCTCAGGGCAAAAACCAGGAGGCTCTTGTCCTTGTTTCCCATGTATGTAAATATCACTCTGAGAGCTCAAATAGAGCCACGTCCTCGGTTTGCCACTTTTGAAAACACAGGCACCAACAGCTTGCAGATGTTTTGCTAAAACTCTAGATTTTCCATGTGTGCAGATATTCTCCCTGTAGAAAATGCTGAAAGCCAGTTGTGTACTGCTTTTCTGCTTCATCAGGTCTTCCAGGTTTCAAAAACTCGGATAAAGCAGCTTTGTGTTCTGGTCAGACAAGACTCCAAGCCAGCTCCTTCCAGAAGAAAATCTGCTTATACAGAATTCACACCATATTTATAAGTTAGCTACGTGTTGGGTTTGATGCAGACTGTGTCAAACTCTCCCAATGATACCTCTGCACAGAAGTGTGGCATTACCATCTTTCCAAAACTAGGGTTGACTACTGAGATTACCTAAAAAATGTCCGCTACATGATTTCCCCAAAGAAAAGAAAACCGTAGCAAAATGTTAACATTGGAGGGTACACAGCCATACAAAATCTTGAAAAATTAAATAGTACTTTTAATGGTGATTGGTACGGGATATATGTAGGGGTCTAGGAAGTTGGGCAACTTCCATTCTAATTATTTCTTCATTGACATAATTAACCACAGATCAATATCTTTGGGACTTCTTTGGGTAAATAAATCAAGCAGTAAAGTACCCAGCTGAATTTGTATTCAAGAAGGTAAGTAAATTTCACACTCATTACATGAGATTTTTAAGTTCCTGTAAATAGTTCTTGTAAAATCCAAATGATGTCACCAAAAATTTTTCTGGGAAATAATGTGTTTCGTGTTCCCTGCTCATTCTTTGCATGCAGTGACTGATACGACGCATCAATTTCACCTCTTTTAGGAGAAAAACCTATTACCTACTATTATAGCCATTATTAATATGTTATGAAAATAATAGCAGGTTAGCTGTTACAGGCATTTAAAAAGCACCTGCTAGAAAAGCAGCATAAAGCTATGACAAACATTTTAAGTGTCTTTAACGTACTTGCACGGTTCTGATAAAGTGATACTAAATGACTAAAACCAAAGAATTGAAAGTAAAAATTCTAGTGTTCTGCACCACGAGCTCATCTCTCCAAGTGATTATCTAGTGATTTCATTCTTTGTCTCATCAGCTGAAACAGCCACCCAGGGCTCTCTAAACACTGACTTCTTGCAAATTATCCTGTTCCATGGCAGGTGACAGGAGAAATAAAACCACAATTCCCTTTGTCTCATCTTTATTATCCCAATCAGATCATTCTCTTTTTTTCTTCTATAATCACTCCAGAGTGCCAATAAGAGAATATTCTGATGTCAGCAAATGGTTCCTAAATGGGGATCAGATAAGTACTCTATTTGTATTCGATCTGTACATAAATGGTGCCATTTTTCAAGTACTGTACAGTGCACTCTACTTAATCGGGATGTGCTTAATCAGAAAAATCATTTAATGGGACATTGTTCGGGGTTGCATTTTAAGCCCAGTGATAATTAATAGCAATGAGTGCTGATTAATGGTAACACTAATACTGCATACTGGGACGTGGTCAAATTATTTTGTCTTGGTGACGTCTTCTGTGTCTCACTCTCCTGGTGACTTGTTCAGCTTGCTTCTCTAAGAACAGCTTTCAGTCTCTGCATTGGAAATTCGAGGGTCAGTAACCAGCTCGCCACTGCCTGTTCCCAGTACTCACCAGGCTCCTTGGAAGTAATGTTTCAGATTTCTCACTACTGGAGCAGGCAACAGTGATAATACCAAGTCTGAGATTGTTTAAAAGAGCATTCTTGCTAAGACAATACTTGTTTTTATCTCTTGTTAATTAGTGGTTAGTCTAAAATGATAAGTGGAGCGAGATTTGTAGGGAAAAGATTCTTTTCATAGGAACAATTTACATATCCTGCAATAATGAGGATATTGAAATGTGGCATTTATGACAGGGATGCTGTGACTTAGAAACAGACAAAACTGAGACACATAACATCCATCCATTTAATAAAAGGTAGTACCCCCCCCTATAAATCCTGCATTGTTTTCTGTTTAGCAGGGATCTGCAAGGAAAAGAACAAACCCTGCAGACATACGCAGCGACAGGGCAGAGCTTCCCTCTTTTCTCTGCTATTCCAGATAATTACCAGTGATCACTGAGGTATTTTCCAGCATGGCAAAAGTGCTCCAGACAGCCCAAAAGGCAACCTGAAAAGTAGCCTTGAACTGTGTACACTGAAATAAAGGTGTGGTACAGTGGTGGTCACACATTGACATGATAATATATGTTTTGTTGGAGCCCACTGGTTTTCTTCCAAAGCAATACATTTATGAGGCTTTTTTTATAAAACAGTTCTATCACAACACAGGCTTTATAATCACATAGAATCATAGAGTCTTTTTGGTTGGAAAAGACTTTTAAGATCAGAATTACCTTACATAGCCAGTGGAGAAAGGGAGGCAGTAGCATGCCACTCATATAAATAACTAAGAAATAAATTTAGACCATTTTTTTTCTCTATATATTGTGTTATCTCAATGCTTTGCACAGTGTGAAAATTCATCTGTGAAGAGGCTCCAGTGTAACAACTACACACAACAAAGGAAATAATATTTTCTGTGTTTCAACTATACTGACAATATGGTGATAGAATTTGGGGTAGACGCTAAAAGATTTTCTCAGCTCATTTTCTCAGCTCCTACAGAAGAAGTTTTCATACCATAGCAGCCACTAATCAGCACGTAATTTGGTCAGAACTTCTAAGATACCCATATCAACCGACTTTAAGGTAAAATCCCAAGCTAATGAAAATGAACTTAAGGAACACACTAAAAAGTAATTTCGCCTAAAGGGAGTGCCAAATGTAACAGTGAGTCTATGCTTCCAAAAAACCTTGTTGCACAGTTCAATTCTGGGTTCTGGTCTTCTGGGGAAGACCAGCAGAGAAGTTTTAATTTCCAGGCTCTTATTTGAATCTCTGTCCAAAACAAACCCTCATAGGGTTCTGGGAATAGCTCCATCCAGGAACTCCTCCTACCAGGCATTATGACTGACACTGCTCTGTGTTTGGCTATCTATCTCAGCCACGTCTGGGTATGTAATTCAGGTTCATGCCAAAAACTATTTGTCTGTTGGGCTGCAATGCATTCCTCAGTTTATTAGCTGAAAGAGCCCCTAAGAGTAATTTTGATGTTGATGGGAAGTAAAGGTCTTGGAGGACACACAGAGCTGAATGCTATGTGATGAGGCGGTTGAATGAGACCAGCCTGCTCTAAAGAAGTGAGGACTCAAGACATCCTGCACGTCTTGGTCTGGGTTCCAGAGACAATGCCCGAGAAAAGCTGCATTTAGACCTGCATTGCCATACTTTCTTCAGACATCTAATAAATCAGCAATAGCTTACACAATGGGCTTTGGTGGAGATGCTAGAATTACATTATTGGTTTTGCAAATCTTCTGTCCCCTCCACCCCCTGACCCCGACAACTGGTGTGAATTCCTCGTTTTGGTGACTCTTTAAGAATGGTAGCAGAAAGTCTTCAGGATTCAGGAAGTATCTCCTGAAGAACACCAAAATACAGACTCCTGAGTGAGAGTGAACTCAGTAATAATGAAAATATTTGCATTGATTCTGAAAAAAAAATATTTTTTTTTTTGTTAAGCTGGGAAGTAGGAAAAATTAGGGCTTGCTAACAATGATCTATTAATTTTTGGTGAAATCTGAAATGAAAAGTAAATGAAAAGTAATTTCAGTAAAATGAAAAGAATTTTTACCATTGCCTTCAAGGGACACAGGATTTCATCCTTTCTATTCTTCAGCAGCAGACAAGATTTTAAAGGGTGAGAATAACATTACCTAAACAATATATATGTCTGAGCTAAATTCCCTCCGCTGTTAGGTCACAGAAATAAGTATTTCCAGGATTAAGTCAATCTGACCTATTCTAGACGTCAATTTTTTAGATGTCTATCTTTAGAAGGATTAATCACACCCAGGAAATGCCCATATCTTTCCATTTACAATAAAGGGAGTGTAAACTCCTAGCACAAATATAAGCACCTACATTTAATCAGATTAATCCCACTCCAGTGTGTTTGCCTGAATACATTTCCAATTTCCTTACTCTGAACGTGCAGTAAACAAAATTATGGTCAAATTAACTACAACGTTATTGGGGGTTTTTATGGTTTTTTATGTTTTTTATATATATATGACTATATACACCTTTTGGCATGATATTCTAATTTTGTCTTATTAGTCAGAAACACAATGTGAAAAATGGTATTAATGTGTTTAAAAGGTGTTTTTTACTTATGCATAGAAGCTGCATATTCAATAAACAATACACTTATACAAAATAGTATTAAAATTGTGGGAATATATATAAGCACTAAAATATAAATATTAATGTGTTTATTGGTGTCAACATGTACATTTATAGTTACTACATTTTCCATGCAATCACTTGGATGCCTGTGCTTTACAGACCGAGTTCACCTACTGATTATGCTGTGAGAAGCTGTGTATACTCCATGAAATATTTGATGTGCTAAAATGGCTTTAAATTTCGGCTAAATGTATACTTAATAAAGACTGTACAAATGAACAAAGACAGGAAGTTTAGCTTTTCTTTAGGATAGATATGAAGTCCTGGTAGAGATGTGCTTGACTAGCTGGACCACACTTCAGTTTTCTATGGTTTTGACAGAAATGAACCACACATACAGAGAGAGAAGCGGAGAAGGAAGGACTAACTTGGTGCTTGAAGACGTTCATTTTCCTTACTGTGCTGTAAGATAGTCTTTCAGATCAATATATTGCAAATTACTAATACATCACTTGCATCACTGAGTGTAATTGATTGCATTGCCTCTTTTGGCCTTCTCTTACACACGTAATGCTGACCTTGACACATTCCTAAAGAATTGGTGGAATTCCTCCTCATTTATGTTGCTCCAAACAGAAGCCAATCAGGAATTCTGTTCTTGCTTTCACATGGGGGTTTCAATCAAATTCTGTACAGCAAAAATCTATTTGGGAAAAAAAAAAACCAAACGTGCAGTTACGTTATCAGAAGTTTCTTTCAGCATTGTCTATCAGTTGTGTTCTTTTTTAGTAAAAGAACAACAAATCTCTGGTTAGAAGGAAGAGTAGAGAAAGTACTTGCTCTTTAACATATTTACATTCAGAATTTCATCATTGTCTAAATTATTCATTTGTTTGATTCACTTTCACATGGCCTCACAGCAAGACTTTCCATACAAAAATTACCAGTTTGGAAGGAATGATTTTAAGGTCTCCAGTACTATATGTGACAAACTCAAAATGCAGTGTAAATTCAGATGATTGACAAAGAGAAGAGGCAGTGAAGAGAAGCACTGCTGTTTTAAAGCACTGCCAAAGCCTCTCTAAAATACAAAGGCAAAAGTGTGTTTGACAAACTCTTTAAAATTCTTTTGGAAGGCTCTTTTGTTTCTGAAAGCTGTCAGGACTGCTAAAAAGATATTTCTGGAGCAATAACAAAAAAAAAAAAAAAGGAGTTTTTTAAGGTTGAAGCATTGTAAACTTTAGAAAAACAAGACCTGAAAATTTTCCATTTCAAGTGCTATTTCATTTTAACTACAGTCTTTATACATAGCCTTATACAGAATGCAGCAGCAGAAAATTGCCCTGCCTGCAGTTTGGCCTCAGTTGCCCAGGGGAAGTTGGAGGAATGGAGGAGGAGAAATAGGCAAGACCAGGAGACTGCACCCATGTTGACTTGTTGGAAGGGGCCTTGAAGACTGGGCTCATCTGCTGTGCGACGGGGAGTCCGTAGGCACATCACATGGCAGAAGCGCTCCCTCCGGTGGGCCAGCAGCCTTAGCACCACCCATAGCTCATCATTGCTTGCTGAGCTTATTGCTTTCTGGAAAATCTTCTTTCAAAACAATAAAGAACATGAGTTTCTCATGCACTTGAGCACACAGTAAAATACCAAGAGAATTTGATACACCTCCCCCATGCCAATAAAAACAATTCCTATTGTTTGGGGCTTGCAAAACTGAATCCTGCTTCCTCTTAAGTACTCAGAAGAGTAGCCTTCCTTCCAAGCCATCTTGAGTCTCTCTGATGGTAGCAGGACATCAACCTGTCACCCAGGTGGAGGCCAAGGAACACATGAAGCCGCATAGAGGCCACTTCCTGCCCTACCAATTGATCTACACAGGCTTAGCTCTGGCAGCAGCGGAAACAGGAAAAAAAGCCCTCAGCATTCCAATGGAAGGGATGGACAGCCTCCTGGTTATAAAAAAATTGTGACAACAGAGTCTGCCCTGTGGCTGAAGCATGTAATGGTGCATCAAATCTTTATTGGCTATGCTAAAAATAACGGGGAGGAGTTGATGCGTTTTATATTAAGCCACTGTGTGGTTGCCAGCTGAATATTACTCCCTGAGGATCAAATATGGTTTTGGTTTTTTTTCATGTGGAATTAACCATTCTTTTAATTGTTAACCTTGAAAATGTCTGTGAAATGCTTCTATATGCAGAGATTCAGTTATGTAAATCACACCTTGACTTACTGAACCAGATCTTTCACCATAGAACTTGCAATATGTTGTAAGACAAAGCAAAAGAACAGGAATACAAAGAACAAATGTAGGATTTTTAATCTGCAGGCATCATTTATCTAGGTGAAATGCAAAGGTCCAACTTTGTGTTAATGAGATGCTGATCTGTAACAGAATTTGCAGAGGGGCAAAACCTCACACCCTAATTATTTCCATTGCAGATTCATGGAATCACTGAATTGTCAGAGTTCGAAGGGACCTCTAGGGATCATCTAGTCCAACTCCCCTGCTAAAGCAGGATTGCCTATAGCACATCACTCAGGACTGCATCAAGGAAAGTCTTGAAGGTCTTCAGAGAAGGGGACTCCATGACCTCTCTCAGCAGCCTGTTCCAGTGCTCTGTCACCCTCGCTGTAAAGAAGTTTTACTCATTTTTGAATGGAACTTCCTTTGTTCCAGCTTATGGCCACTTCCCCTTGTCCTGTCACTGGGAACCACTGAATAGAGTCCGGCTCCATCATCCTTCAACTTACCCTTTAGGAACTTGTGAACATAGATAAGATCTCCTCTCAGTCTTCTCAAGGCTAAAGAGCCCCAGCTCTTTCCTCATAAGGGAGGTGCTCCAATCCCTTAATCATTTTAGTTGCCCTACACTGGACTCTCTCGAGTAGTTCCATGTCCCTCTTGAACTGAGGAGCCCAGAACTGCATGCAGTATTCCAGTTGTGGCCTCACCAGTGCAGAGTAGAGGGGAAAAATGACCTCCCTTGACCTGCTGGCCACACTTCTCCCTATGCAGCCCAGGATTCCATTGGCCCTCTTGACGACAAGGGCACATTGCTGGCTCATGGAGAGCCTGCCATCCACCAGGACTCCCAGATCCTTTTCCTCAGTAGTACTTCCCGGAAGATCCACCCCTAACCTATATTGGTGCCTGGGATTCTTCCTCCCTACGTGCACGACCTTACATTTGCCCTTCTTGAACGTCATTAAGTTCTTCTCTGCCCAGCTCTCCAGCCTGTCCAGGTCATGCTTGACGGCAGCACAGCTGTCTAGAGTGTTGGCCAGCCCTCCCCTAAAGCAAGGGATACTCTCTGAATCATCTCAAGTAATTAATCTGAGTAACAAGAAGTAGGTGCCTTCCTCAGCTCAGCCCTACCCAGGGTTTCCTCTCATCTCATCTATAAGGCTAATGGTATCACAAATCTGCATCTCTAAAGCAGTCGAGCAGCTGGTAAGCCATTTGGCTGCTCTTCTCAGGGAAGATGGCCTCAACACAGCCCTGGATGTATCCAGCACAGCCTGATCTTCCTGCTGAGGAGCAACAGAGGTGAGCAGCGAAGACCCAGCACCACACAGATTTTTTCGACTGAAAGGTTTTTACGATGATGGCGGATAGGAACCGCATCAAAGGCTGAGCGAATATTTTACTTGCCTCCCTTCAGAGACAGGGAATGTGTTAGCATGGCAATTTGCCTGTTCCTATATCTAAACTGTTCCATAAAAATATTGGATTTATTCTCTTTGAGCTGACTGTAATATATGGCACTCAGCAGAACTCAAATCTCCCTGGAAACACTCTGGATTTTCCTGGCCCCCAGCCAAGAACAGTGTGTGCACAAGGGGACAAATTATTAGAAGTTATTGGAAAAAAACCTAAACCTTTAGAATTACCTGTGTCTATTTGAAAACATGACAGATGCCCCTCATTCAGCAGCGAAGTAGCATGGGCAGATTTCAGGAGCAAAGATAAGCAGCAGGAGGGAGAAAGTTAAAACAGAACAGCCAATGAAAGCCCCTGTTCTCTTTCAAATACATTTAGATTGCCCCCATGACAATTAATGACAGCTTTTATAATGCTCTTTGTCCCTATAGCCAGTGCCTTATATCCCATTATCTGAAAAGTGAAAGTTGTCTGAGGTCCCTGGAAAAGCCTAGGACCCGTTTCTCAACTCAATGAGGCCAGTGAATCTATGTGGGTGTCTTTTTTGGCGTTTCAAACCATACCGCATTTTTTACAGCTTATCAAGCCTGTAAGGGGCAGAAGATCATATTATTCAGATCCACACCACAGTTGTCTTGCTACAGCTGATGTCTGTGTCAGGAAAATGCTTATTTTTCACTCCCCCTATTTACCTGTCAAAAAGAAACAGAAGAAAAAAATCTTGGCAGAGTATGGGGCATCCAGGCCCTGAAAGGGAGAGTCATGCCCTGGCTCAGCCTGTGAACATAACCCAGCCCCATAGAGCGGTAATTACATTTTGGGAGCTCAGCAGACTGTGCATAATTATACTCTGAGGAGGATTACTGCCTTGTATGAATAATACCATGATGCAATGGCAAATGTATAGCTTATGCCTCAAACCTACAATCCAGGCTGGGTGACAGGTCCCTCCCAAGACCACCCTGGCTGCTGCACAGATTAGACATCCCCATGGGAAGAATGCCCTGTGTGAATCAGTTTCCCATAGACATCTCATTTGTTCAGAGAGAGGATACAAATGCAGATTTACTCTATCCAGGAGATGAAGAAGTGAAGACTTGCTAGGCAGAGAAATAAGATTTTAAATGTGAAAGAGAGAAATACATTGCTCACGCTGCTTGCAATGTGACCTGTATTCAGCCATCCCTTCCAGTGTCTTCCTTCCCAGCTCCTCTCCAGCCAAGAGACTTACAGAATGGTTCTAGGGTCCAGAACAGCTGTCTGCTAAACCTGACACACCAAATGAATAACAGAACATTGCACAGCCCATGCATACAGGTACAATGCATGAAACAGTACCTCTAGGCATGGGCAGTTATGTACAAGATTCTTCAGGGCTTCCCCAAGTCTTCCTGTTGCCTTCCTCCTTCTCAGTGAACTTTGTTAAAGCCTCTTGAACCACCTGTCCCCCTACCAAGGAATACACAGAAACCTGTCAAGAGGGAGACCCTTCTATGTGCTATCAAAATGGGCTGTTGGTAGAGGTGACCCCAGCCTGCAGGAAATCTCTTTGACTCAATTAAATTGAGTAGTAAGGCATTAATAGGCTTGTTTGCCTTGTTTAGCTACTGGTTTGGCTTGAATGATGATTCCAGCCCTACTTGCACAGCCAGGTTACTCAGTTGTTGAGGTTACCAACACCTAGTTACCCATCCTACTTCTGCTTGTCAGTTGGCTTCTGAAACCTTCAAGCTTACAGCATACAAGCTGATTGACTAGTAGCTCTGGCTTTCGTGCCTTGATAGATGAAAGCCAGATGTGGGGAGACAACTGCCATCCCAGCCTCAGCTGTCCTGGTGACCCATTTTCTGTTGGTGCCCACAATACTCTTTCTTATGTCATAAAAACTACTCATGGCACACAAAGTCTTCTCAGCATCACAAAAGACTGGTTGTGCATGAAGTGCTTTTGTGAGCAGATGTTATAAGTACAGAGCTAAGGGAGGGGTCTCAGAATGACATTTCCTCTCTTCTTTGGGGGACTCTGCTGGAAATATCTTCTCATTTCAGTGTTTAGCTTGAGCATTTATAAGCTGGTTGTGGTAGTACTGTGATTATTCTCTCACTGAAACATAACCTCTGATTAATTGTTATTTACGGCTATACGTGCAAACAACAATTCCACCTTCTATTGGTTTGTCCTTTGCCTCGTAACAATTTATTAGAGCTCCTTAGTCATATGTTTTAGTTTCAGGTAGTCCTGCAACACACAGGGAGTTGGACTCCATGATTCTTATGGGTCCCTTCCAATTTGAGAATCTATGATTCTACTCTACCAGACTTGAGGGAAGATGACCCAAAAGAAGGAAGAGTAAATTATATAAAATCTTTCCCTTCTCTTAGGAAACAAACAAGCAAGCAGAAAAACCCTAAAAACCTCACACATCATGAAGACAAGATATGAGCTATATGATCCTTTGCTTGTGTTCTGTAAAACTAGAAGTTTGAACTAAAACATGAAGATTGTGACTGATGTGTATAAACCACAAAGAAGATAGCATAGAATTGCAGAATTTTTTGAATTGGAAGGCACTTGTGGAAATCATCTAGTCCAAGCCCCTGCTCAAACAAAAGTCAAGTACAGCAGGTTTCATAGGACCATGTCCAGTCGGGTTTTGAATATCTCCAAGACCATACAGAGGTTCTGTAACAGCCTGTTACAGTCTTTGATCTCCCTCACAGTAAAAAAGTTTCTCTTATGTTTGAAGGGAATTAACCGTCCTGTAATTTGTGCCCATCGCCTTGTCATTCACTGGGCTCTGCTGCGAGCCCAGAAGATGGGCTCCACCTTCTTTATACCCTCCCAACTTATATTTACATACACTGACATCGCAACCCTGAGCCTTCTCTCCTCCGAGCTGAACAGTCTCATATCTCTCATCCTCCCCTCATCTAAGAGATGTTGCAGTCCTTTTGTCACCTTAGCAGCCCTTTGCCTCACTCACTTCAGTATGTCCATGTGTCTTAGACTGTTGAGCCCAGCACCTTACCCAGCACTCCAGATGTGTCTTACACAGTGCTGAGTGAAGGTTCACCTCCCTGGTAAATTTTGCCAAAGGAAAAAAGGATTTAGAGGGGTGACAGAGGAGGAAGAAAGTCAGTCAGGGAGGCACAGGCAATAGGTGGATACAGTGGGGATGGAGCTACAAGGCAAGAGGAAACAAGTAGTAGGAGGGGAGAGGGAAAATCCTTTTGGCGTAGGAGTATGAAATTCTAGTTAGGACGGAGACAGCTTCCTTGTCAGATATGCAGGAGTAATGAGGAGCAAGGAGGAAGTGGTCCTTTCCACCGGTGGGGCTGGATGTAGAAAAATAAATGCTGTTTATTGACAACTTCACTAAAGCCAGCTAAATCTATATAAACTCATTTAGGGTATCCATTTAAATATACTGGCATAATTTGTGTGTACTAAGACCTTCAGAATTTTGGTTAAAATACATCAGTTAGACTGGAGTTTCAAAGGAGAAAAAAGGCAAATGCATGCCCAAAACATTCCTTTTAATTGGGATCTGTGTCCAGCTCTATGGCACCTTTGAAAACATTCATGTCAGTGTAGCCAGCCCTGGCCAGCAGACTGATCAGCTTTTCCAGTGCTTGAACAGCAGCCTCCAAGGAACACCTCTGCCAGGGGTGTTTGTATAAAATACTGACTTAGTTTTAAATAAGTATGTTTTCAGAGAGAAGTTGTAGGCAGCGCTTTGATAGATGACTTGGGTAATTAAAGGTGGCAGGGGTCTAAAGTGAAAGGGTGGGGACTAAGTGCCAAAAGTAAATGGAAATCTGAACAGCAAAGTGTAGGTGACATATAAGCTTTAATGAATGCTGTGTTGAGTAAAGCATCTAGATGGACATAGAGAAAAAACACTCTTTGCCCAGTCAGCATGTATCATCACATGCCTAAGGGCAGTCTTAGGTGTCACAGACCATTCACAAAACAGAAAACAATCAATCATCAGACAAAAGAATATGTTGTCAATTATTCAGATTTAGCTTGATAAACATGATAAAAGATTTTATCTTACAGAGAAGGGTTTTGTTTCTAAAAAGAAAAATAAGAGGAATCATTAGATTTCTTGGCATGTCAGCAAAATGATTAAAAAAGTAGGTATAATGCTGCACATACACTGCATTTTAGGTATTTGCTGCAAGTGCAAGGTTTTCAGGATATAGAGTTTCACTGTTGTCTAGGGGTTGCTTGGGAAACACAGAGTTGGGGCACTTGTGTCTATAAACATTTAAAATATAATAGTTCGCATATGCCATGATGATAGGCTGCAGCAACTGCTGGACAAGTATTGGAAAGATTTCTTACCTTGAATAATACTACACTGTGAAAAGGTTCAGAATGAAGTCATTAGTGAAAGAGAGAAGCGAACAGAAATTGTAAGCGCCGGATACGTATGCATTGCAGCCAGCCATTAATGGACTAATAACTCCCAGCAATGGCTAAAGTGGATTTAAGCATAATGATTTGTTACAGTGGTGATTTTTGGTGAAATCTCTGATGCTTTTAAATTAAGACACCAAAAAAAATATAAATATGTGCTGCAATATCTTAAAAAAAATTAAAAGCTTGTCTGATTTATCCTGGCATGTGTGTGTGAGCTAAAGAAAACCAAAAATGGATCTATACTAATATGTATTGTATCTAGTGCCTCTGTAAGTAATAAGTGACAGCTCCATAGTATTCAAAAACAAGAGAAATATAAAAAAATACCAAGGGAATGCCTTATCACTTCATACTATACTGGTAATAGAAGTATTGATCCATCCTGTGAGATCAGTCAGTACCTCCCAACAGGGACTGAAGGATTTCCTTTAAATATGAGGTACGTTTCCTGTTATTTAGTTCAAATAAATCAGGGGCAGGAATTTTGTCAAATACATTTTCAAGAACCAAAATTAAATTGAAAACTGGGAATTTAGAGAATGCCAGTGAATGATGGCTTGCTTTGACATTGAAAAGTGTCAGGGAGAGGCTGACACTAAGGCTATTTTGGAAATAAAGGCCTGGAAGTTACTGTTGACTCACCCTGTTACAGTGGATTTCACAGCTACTTAGCACCTCTGAGGAAAACTCATCTTGGGCCCAAAAGCCTGGCCCATCCCTTAGCTGATGTTCAGGAATCAGAGAGGTAGCTTTCTGTGAGTACTTGCTTGGTACTTGACATCAAATTTTCTTTTTTGACATGAAGTCTGTGCACTTGCATTTTATCTGCCTTAAAAACCTCTCAAAGCAGAGGCTCTAGAGTGAAAGGAGAGTTAAGAGGGAAGAAGAAATTAGATTAAGAGGAAAATCTTTTGTTAGTTATGCAAAGAATAATTCAGCGTCCTGCACCCTCAGCCAGCATAAATCATTGTCATTCCAGTGGTGACAAAGGAGCTGTCAAATTAAAGCTGTTCAGAGTCCAACCATTTCTTTTTGAGGCATCTTTTCTCTCTTAAAAGGGTGTACCTGAGAGAGCTGCAGGGGTGATGCTGTTACAGTGTGCCTACTTTGTGCTACATCCCAGCAAATTTCCCATATAAAGTCTGTTTATTCGGCCAAGAAAGATCACCATTATGTTAGGGGAAATTATGGCAGTTCAACAGAGCTGGATGTGCCTGTATTCCTGCCCTTCTGCTCACTGCTGGCATGTGGGGTAGGAAATGGCCAAAGGGAAAGGGCAATGTGTGTACTGGGCATATGCTGCAGCAATCACCAGTCTGTGCTTCTGTAAGCGTAAGGCCACCAGCCAGCAAAGCAAAGCCAAAGCACCTCTTTTTATCACGGACTCCTGCCTTGGAGAGGTGCTTCTCATGCCTGGAGGATTTCTAGAGGAGAATTTCATGTCCATTCCCCTAATACATCCTGTACAGTGTTTGTGTGAGGATTTCACTCAAGAGATTCATACGCAGTCACAAGTATTGTTTTACCAATTAGCATTATAGTGCGAGGTTTAAATAGCTTCTGTTGTTTACAGATGGGCTGTCAAGACTGTCACTGGTGTATGACTATTTTTAATAGGAGCATAATCAATTAAATTGACTACATGTGTTTAAAACTGCCATGAGAAACCTATTATACAAATACAGTACATTAGAAAAATCCCTTTACAGGAGTTACTCATTGAGAACCAAAATGAAATGCAGAGTACCATGTGCTGTGAGGACATTATTCATTCATGACGACATGACTTTTCCTTTGATGAACTCTACAGTGTATCAAAGGGAGCCACTGAAAAGTTACATGTGGCGGCACAGTAGGGACTGGTGCCGACAGTGAAAATATAGTAACCACTAAAAAGTATCTCAACTGTAACTGCATCTGTCACACGCAGCCTTAGTGGGATTGGCAGAAACTCTAGGAGAAAGAAAATACTTTGCCTTTACTAGACCATCTGTGGGAGCCATGTGTTTTGCAATAGCTAATTTTTAGTCAGAGGCAGAAATCTCTGTCAAGTATAAATGCTAAGGCAGCCAATGCAGAGACAAGGCAGCAACTTTGGGATTTGCACTGTGGGGTAGCATGGTGCAGTTGGAATATGTTCGGCTGAGGCTTCTAATGCCCAGACATGTCAGATGTTACCAGGTAGAATCAGGGTCCCTTTCTTCCCTACCATAAACAGACACTCCAGGGATTGATTTAGATCCCGTTGGCCATTTTCCTTCAAACAGGTTGGTGGATTAGGATGATTAGCTAAAAGAAACCATAAATATGAATGCATTAGAGAGAGAGATATTGCACTAGTGTACATTGTAAAACCTCAACTTAAATCCCAATTAGTTAAAAATTGTGTATTGTCTCACTCACTGTTGGGCAGGAGCCCACCAGGAAGCTGACTAAAATGTCCCTAGTTATAATACTCCCTTCCAAAGTAAGGGTACACATGGAGAGGCAGGATGGAGAAAGAAGAATAGCACACATGAGGAGTTTGTCCCGACATGCCACTGGGACTTACTATTCATTGCACACCTGAGAGCTGAAAAATGGTCCTTGGTCCCAGAGTGTATCGGTATCTAGAATCAAGCCTATATTCCACTGCTGCAGGGACCCCCTAGTCTGTGCACAAGACTTCCTCATTTGGCACCAAGCCCACTACGCTGCTACTGGAGACACCATGATTTCCCACATACCTGACTCTCCCTTGCTCTTCCTGGAGAGCAAGGAGTTTTTAATGGAAACATCATTTGTCACAAATTGCTGCTGTGAAGGTGCCTAGCAGATACTTCCTCTGCTGGGTAGAGGCTGCTGAAAGCACATGTTGTGATTTTCTTCAGTATGTTGTCATTCAAATCCAGCTAAGTAATCTAAGGGAGAGTTCTGCATCTATGGCTGAGTAATTCATAGTGAATATTCTAAATCCAACCAATTTTATTTCATATATAGGTATCTACCCATGGCTTGATATTTTCTGGCCCTTGATTGATCAAGCAGGGTACTTTGAAGCTCTTTGTCTGGGCCGAATCTTGTTAATACAAAGCGCCTTTTTCTTTACTATGTTGCAATGCTCACTTAGAACACAGTGATTCTGGGCTCAATCCTGTCATTAATTTAAATCACTGGAATATCTGAGAGAGATACAAACATAGCCTGCAAAAATAATGGAAGTGGAAATGCCTTGAAAGCTGAGCAAATCTTCACAGGAAGTGTGTCTCAGGTTTCCCCTCAGATGTGGCTGAAAATGTGCTCTCCCAAGGTTCAACATTCTCCAGAGTACCACACAGATCATGTGCCTCTTCTGCTATCAAATAACGCACCGCACAAAGTCTATGAGTGAAGATTTAGAGATTAGTCACCAGGGAGGTCCCAGACACTGTGCTTAGTAAAGAATACAAAAAAAGGGATCTTGCATCATGTGCTAAAAATGGGCAAAACTTTTCCTTCAGGAAATCAGGCTAAAGGAAGACATTAATAAAATATATTGATTCTGTCATATGTATGCACCTGACAGTAATTACCTCCTCTGTTTTACTTGGATGTAGCCCAAGACATCTAGCTTTCATCCAGAATATAAGGGTAATGGAATGGAAATTAGGAAAGCTCCCTTAATATGTTGGAGTAATTTTTATAATGTGTTCCTTTGCACCTAACATAGGGAGATATAAAATGCCAGAATAATTGTTTAATTGTATGAGAGGAGTCCAGACTTCATTCCAGACAGGATAATAACTAAATCTTGTAGACACATGTGAATGCAGAAAGGAGATTATATCAGTTACGCATATGAGTAATTTAATATGGAACAAAATATGTGAGCAAGCAATTGTGGGGAAGATGAAAAGTCACATTGCATAAAAGTGCCCAGCATTACTTTGTGGATTAACAATGCTGTGTGTCATTCAACTGTCGGAAAGAATCAAGAATGTCACTATGACAAATTCTTCATGTGTCATTACAGAAGGTTCTGCTGTGCTTGAGATTAATTCAGCTGATTTCTAGTGAGCAGTAACAATACAGGAGCTAGAGGTTTGCTGGTAAAGACCCATTCCAAAATTTACCTTTAATATGAAATAGGTATTTCAATTCTGGACATGAATAAAACCAAACCTATGTCAGCAAGCCTGCATTTGATGGCAAACAATTAACCTGTGCAGAATCCATACATTTAAAATTCTGTGTTGTTTTTTTCTTTTCAATAAGCACTATTCAATAGCAGGAGAAAAAAGATAAACAGAATCTCCCACTGCTTACTGGTTAGAGAGAAACAAATACATTTTCTTCCTGAGGATATGAAATGTGTGTAAGTGGGTGCACATGTGAAATATGCTAAATTTTACTCCTGAAGGCTTTTCTTCATATCATGTAAAGAATGAGAAACAAAAGAATTGCTCTACTACTACAACAGACAATATTATTAGTATTAAAAATATGCCATCCAAAATTTACAAACATGGAAAAATTTCAGTTGCATTCAACTGTTGACAAAAGATGGAAGGGAATTATTAAGATTTTTTTTATCTTCTCAACCATTTCTATTTAAAGTGTTTTCAGCCATGAATGAAAAAGGCAGCTCACAGAAGTGCCATGAAAATATTATTAATAAAATTAAATTTCTGTGTGTAGGAGATCTTTCTGAAGTGGAGTTGGCGACATGCTGCTGTTAGATTCACCCTTGTGGTTTCAGGATAATGTTGGTGAAAATTTTAATTTTTTTCAACATTACAATGAATGGACATATACTAACAGACCAAACCTTGATCCAGGAGATTTGAATAACTGTATAAGTATTCCAGGTAGCAAAATATTGAAAACATCAACTGTCAACATTAAGACGTGACTTTTAGCGTCACAGAACATCATTATTCAGGGCCTCTGAGACGGTCCAGAAATGAAAGTGGTGATAATGATAAAACATTAAAATAAACTAACAAAATTATATAAAACAGTGGTAAATATTTTGGAGAAAGTGCATTCTCCTAAAGTTGTTCAGCTTGATTTGTCCATGGTAAATATAAAGGTCATGGGGCAGTTGAAACATTTCCACTTACTGGGAGTATTTTCTGCTGTATATAGTCTCACTGGTTATCAAGTATGAATAGAGGTGGTAGATTTCAGCTGAGGTAATATTCTTTCTCTGGAGTGATTGCCACTGCATCTATTCTCTAAAACAAATCAATCAATTTTTCAAATGTTAGTGACTTTTTATCTCAAATAATTTATTTGTTTTCAGAAGACAAAAGAATATCTTTATTTTTATTTCTCTTATCTAGCTAATGCCTTTATTCACTCATAAATGTCAGTCATGACCCTTTCTTTCACTGAAGAGACTAATCAAAGATAAAGCCCCTAATGAAGATGATCTTTTGTTATCTTAGCTGTCTGGTTACGTTACAGCTCAAAATGTAGTTTCAGTTGTAGGTTTGTGTTGGGGATAAATCACACAAAAAAACCCAGCTGCTGTCATTTTGAACTACAGTCTTTATCCAGCCTTTATTTTAATAGACATAATAATTAAAGTCACAGAGTTGCCAATACAGTCAGGTACTGCTGAATCTACAAAAATAGAAACTCTGTGTCTGTGTGTTATAATTAGAGGGTGTTTTTCCTTAAACTCTCCAAGGCAGAATAAGACATTTTCTTAATAAAAACCTTAATTTTTCATAAAACTTTTCCTACCATTTTGGGGTCTCTATCAGGTCTTTGTCCACTTACAAAATCCTACCTCAACTAGAACTAATTTCACTCTAAACTCTCTGTAATGTACCCATCTTGCTGAACACAATATCTTTGGTGAAATGCAGAGGGTGCTTGAATAAATCCATTTTAACAGCAACAGTTTTGCCTACTAATTATGAAGATGATGACCATATGGTGCATCCAAATTGTATGTGGAAGTAGTATTAATTCCAGAAAATTGGTACTATACTCCATATCACTGTAACTGCCAGAAAATAAAAGTACATACATGCATAAATTTACAGTAGCTGGAGGTTGCAGCTTCCCAATTGATGAGTAACGGGTAAAATGTGCTTATTTCAGCAAGGGGAAGATGCACATTCTTCTTGGCAATCAAAAGTGAAATCAGAGTGTTTCTAGCAACATGCTAATCTGAAACACAAATCAAGTAGAATTATGTCTGGTTTCGATATTCTGTGGGAGTGATCAAAACTGCTAACTTATAAAAAACCTCCCTGTTAACTGCTATGAGGACGAGTTCTACATGGTAAGACTAGGCTGAACTGTGTGCTAGTAAGAAATTATCTCTGTTTAAGAGGTGCGGGGGTGGGCAAGACCCTTATTCTACCAATGATATGAGGATGGACATTACTTGGTGAGCACATGAGCAGGTAATATCCATTTCATTGAGAGGGCTACTGCACATACTGAAGAAGAAAAGACACAGGACTCAGCTTTGTAATACTTCTGTGTGTAGAGAAGCACCTCAAAATATGCCTTTTGACCATCATGGATGGGGCTTTTAGATCTGTCTGAAAGAAAGGTATGGTGAGGATTTAATGCAGCTGCTGTGCTGTATACCTGACCCACTGATATCATTCGGTCAACTCTGTTGAATACTTAATGGATTCATTAGCATCAGAATGAACCTTTTGTCCCTGAATAGGAGAATATTTTCTGGCAATGCTGCTAGCAACATTATTCTTAGTTGTTGGTACATTCACATCTGCAGGCTGACTTAATGGGGCCAGACACAGAGACAAAAGCTATCTAATGTTAGAATTAATTTTCCACTATTTTCCTCCTCATGTTGCCAGACAAAAAGTGTAGAAATTAAGTGGAAAGGAGAGTGAGAGTTTGGAGGGACCATCTGGCTCAGATTCTTGGCCTCTAAAATTGCTGTACAGAAGATATTTAATGCAAAACTGCCTGAAATTTCATAGTCCCCTACTTTTAGCAATTTGGTTTAATTTCCCTTAATGAATTTTCCTTTCATTTTCCCACGTCATTTTAATTTTCCTTTTCTCTATATATTAACTATAAAATTATGATTTTCTTGCTAATCTTTCTCAATATTTTTTCCAGAGGAATTGTATTTCTTCCTTTGTCATGTTTTCCCTATTCATAGCATCATAGAATCATAGAATGGTTTGGGTTGGAAAGGACCTAAAAGATCATCTGCTTCCAACCCTCTGCCATGGGCAGAGACACCTCCAACTAGAAAAGGTTGCTGAAAGCCTCATCCATGTTGGCCTTGAACACTTCCAGGGATGGGGCATCCACCACTTCCCTGGGCAAACTGTTCCAGTGTCTCACCACCCTCACAGGAAAGAATTTCTTTCTAGCATCTAATCTAATCAATTTACTCTTGCTAAGTAAAAACTAAAAATATTGAACTACAGGTCTAAAGCAATTCTACCCCTTTCCCAATGAAATCCTTGAGTGAAATTCCCATCAGCCTTAAAAAGTAACTTCCTCTATTTCTTTACACTAACACCTAGAAACTCATACACTATTTTCTTGTCATTTTTCCATCATTTATTTAAAAAAATTAAAAATTAAAAAAAAAAATAAAAAAAATTAAAAAAATTAAAATTAAAAATTTTTTAAAAAATTAAAAAATTTAAAAAATCTGAAACATTTACTCCAACCAGAAATATTTTATATGGGCATTTTATTTATTCTGTGACTTATTTGCTGCTCAAGAAATTCAAATATAAAATTGAAATACTTATTTAACTGAATGCTAAAAAATTTCCTAAATATAATATCCGAGGTGTCTGGGCCTCATCATGTTTAATGATTTGTTTGATTTTGAGATTTTTTTGGTTTTTTTCCCCAGCACGTATTTGAGAAGATGCAGTTTCCTCTAATTGAATTTTTCAATAGATCACGGGCTCCTTAAAAGGGCTTTAAGTTAGGTTTGAAGGGGAATGGGAATGCAGTCCTGAGTAGTGTGCTCTAGGCAATCCTGCTTTAGCAGGATTTAGGCACTTGGACTAGATGGTCTCTAGAGGTCCCTTCCAGCTCTCTGTGACAATTCGGTGACAATTTGGTGACAAAACTGCACACAGAAAGGGAGATGGGGCTGCACCAGCGCAGTGCAGAGCGGGACAACCCACTCTCTCGACGGGCCAGCTCTGCTGTGCCTGTGGGATGCAGCCCAGGACACGCTTGGCCCTTTGGGCTTCCACAGCACACTCTGGACTCATCTTCCGCTTCTGTTGCTCCGTCATTCTAGGATTTCTGTTGAAGGTTGCGCGTAGGGAGCCAGGGTTTGGACTTGGTGCTCCTCACGTGTCCCCTCCGCTCAGGATTGTCTATGGTGGTGAGGTTGTCACAGGCAGGCAGATGATAATAACCCCAGAGTAGAGCCCCCCAGCAGCTCCTGTGAAGAGAGCTGCCTCTTAAGCAGGAGCCCAGGGCAGGGGGCAGTCGCTGAGCCGGGGTGGG
>JAOQGH010000001.1:142270742-142284394 GCA_025769975.1 Gallinago jamesoni
AGGAACTCCTGCAGCCTCCGGCTGACGCATGCTTCCGGCAGTACCATCCGCATCGAGATGCTCCTTGGAGTCAAGCAGGGCGACTCCTATGTCTTCCTGAGTTGAAGGGGCCATTGCCAGGAGCCTGCCTCACAACAGAGACTCTCTCCCCTGACCCCCTGGACACCGATTGTCCTCCCTGTTCCTGAGTCCCTTCCCTTGGCCACCTTTACCCTCTGTAAATAGGTTTCAATAGATCAGTTGTTGGAACTAACGCTGTCCGTGAGAGTCTGGGCATCACTTTGTGGCAAAGGTGCTGGCTGCTCAGCTGCCACTCGGTCAGGGAGCGTTTTGCAGAAGAGCGGCTGCAGCGGACTCTGCTTTCGTGAGTCCCCGGGCTTTGGCTCCCCAGGGTTTGTGGGTCAATCCCAGGAGCAGCTGGGCATCACACAGCTGCTGCTCAGTCCCTTGCCCCCTTGAGATGGTGGGGAGAATCTTAAGGGTAAAAGTGGGAAAACTTGTGGGCTCAGCTAAGACGGTCCAGTGGGGAAAGCAACAGCTACATGCCAAAGCAAAGCAAAAAGAAGAATCCATGCCCCACTCCCCTGCTCTGCTGACCAGACCTGCCTTTTTGGGAAGCGTTCTGCCTCCCTGGGGCTTGGGTTACCCCCTGGACACCGATTGCACTCCCTGTTCCTGAGTCCCTTCCCTTGACCATCCTTACCCTCTCTAAATAGGTTTCAATATATTTATTTCAACTTCTGTTTCAGTCCTGACTTTACCTAATGTGCCCTTTCTCTCTAGGATATAGTACTTTTTTGATTCTTTTTCATATCGTGCTGACTTACTCATTTCAGTAATTAATCTCTTGTTATGCACTGGTACTACGAAGATACACTCTATTTCTCTTTGGTATTCTTCCTTCTGTTTGTTCTTTTCTTCTTCATCCTGTTTTTGAACATTTCCTAAGCATTGTCCTATCTCTCCTGGACACTTTTTCTGAAGGCTTCTATTCTTATGTTTTCTGCTCAATTCAGTCTAGCGCTTTTCTTCTTTCTTGCTATCCCATTCTATCATAGTGCTGTTTTTTTTTTCGTTAATGGAGTGAACCTGCTCCAGTGCATGGGTTCTTCTGAACAGAGTCAGGCATTTTCCTCATATTCACATCATGCCAGTGGTCCCCTTTCTTTTATACAGATTTTCCTTTTGGGTCCTCTTGTATGCCAGGTATCTGCATATCATCTCAGCTTTGTATAACATCCCTAAAACTCTGTGTGAGGTATATCATCTTCATTTACTCTGTCAGGGCCTGAAAGGTTTCCTCCCGCAGCTCTGTAAGGAAAAAATTTTGTATGAAGATCCAGCTCTAAAATTATGCTAATCTCACAGCTCCACCATCCAGCGATCTCCATGGCCTGTACCATATTTGACATTTCACTCCCTGCTTCCTCCACCTATCTTAACATTTTCTAATATACAAAAGAAAACAAATTCCATCTCTCTATATGAAACTCTCCTAATTGATAAGCAAACCAGTTGCTGCCCTGTCTAATTACTCTGCACGCAATATTTTTAAAGCTCTCTGGTTGAGTCAGTCCTGCTCTTAATTTGGCTGAGCTAGGATGAGCTTCCTATTCCTTTGGCCCCTGCAAACTCAAAAAAAAAATATTTAAAAATTACTTTCCCATGACGACCAAAATTTCTTATAAAATAGAAACTCATATTAAATCAAATGACAAGTTAATTGACTGATCCACTAAACAAAATCTTTCCCAACAACAAGATTAGAGGCCTTGTCTTAGCTGCCAAAATTTTTGGCAACTAGCCATGATTTTTTAGAATTAGCACAACAATGGTGTTTTCCCACTTGAAGAGCAAGGATATAGCAGATTAGCTGTTCTTGCAATATGGCACCATAACAAAAAACTGAATATGATCTGAGGCTCAACTCAGAAGTTTTACATTATGAAAAAAGACTTTTTTTTTTTTATCCTCTGGTTGTGTTAATGCAGTATCTTGTGCAGTTCTGAGAATTCATATCTAGACAGATATTCCTAGTAGGAAGACCTTTTTTTAAGGACCCAAATTAAATTATCCAAAATTAGAGGAATTCTTACACAGCAAAAGATCTTAAAATACCTAAATATGTACTTCACTACTCATTGATGACAATCCATGAAGGTTGCATAACAGCAGGTAATAAATAAGAAATCTTGGAATAGACTGAAAAATGTATCCATTTAATATGAATACATTGCCTTTTTTTCGCTCTGATAGTAGCGACATGTTATGGAAAGACTAATGCCAAATATAAAAAGTAGTAGACTCCTATTGATTTCAAGTTTAATAGTATTTCATCACCGTAACAGTAAGAAAATTATTCCTTTAGAGTCAATGCTTCAGTGAGATACTGGATATCAAGCTTTTGTCTTTTAAGATTTAATGGGGAAAATCCACTTATCCCTTTGATCAATCATGGATGACTTAGTCCTTTATTGTTGAAGTCTTTGAAAATCCATCTGTATAACTTCCATTATGCTCTTAATACCTTTCAGACTTTAAACAGATTGTGGAAAAAAAGAAGGAAGATTTCTTTCAGTTCTCAGTACCATCAGATGCACTGTGCTCTTTAGTAATAGATTAAGAAAATTAATTGGGAGGACTTTATGAATGATAGTCAAATAACATAGCAATAGTATAATTTAAAACTATAATACTAAGTTAAATATTTGTTATCTTGCCATTTTCATAAGATTGTTTTAGAATAAAATAGGGAGGATTTTTCTCTCTTAAGATTAGAGCTTTAAATTTTCTCCTTACTACAGTGATCCAAGGAAAGTTAAGATGACAACACAGCTGGCTGTACAGGCTTCCAGTTTATTTTTTCCCCTTTTTTTTATAAATTCCCTTTAGACAAGGAATTTGCTATCAAATTTTGATGAAAAAAAACATCACTCCTGAAACTAAAATGGTTTGCTTTTTTCTTAAAAAAAGTACAAGGTAACCAGAAACAAGAAATGGAAAATAATCTTTACAAGATAGTCAACTTTTTTAGGACAACTGAAAATAAAAAAGAACAAAAAAGGAGGAGTTAAGCAATAAAACTCATCAGAAACAAGTGGACATGACCAACCCAGTGTCATTTTTCAAACATAAGAAATTGCAAAACCTGCATTTCATTGTCTGTGTCTGTATGCAGTCCTGAGAGACTGTGCATAACCTCCATGGAAAACTGCCTGGGCTGTGCTGTTAATGATATTGAAGTGCAAGTATATACTCTTGTGCTAGCTAATTGAATTAAAGCTAACTCAGATACATCTAAACATGATACCAGGAGTCCTCAAATTATATTGTTAATATGTCCTAGATTGAGAGATGAAAAAAGTGGGATTAATTCAGTTTTATGTGAGTGCAACAGTATTTGGATGTTCCAGCTCTGTTGGTGGAAACCAATACAGTGACCTGGAAAAAACAGAACTGCATAAAGAAGCATGTCACAAAAGTACCAGACCAGACAATGTGCCTTAAAATAAATAAGATGACTAAATGGTGGCCATGAAACCTGTAAGAGCCAAAGACCATAGCCTTTAAACAAGATGTTAAAATGAAGATGACAAAGAAAAGGCCTAAGGACTAAACAGTATTCCTTTAATGGTAATTTGGGACAACACTAGCAACCCCTAGTTGACTTAAATGCCTTCCTTTCTTTGTTTTCACAGAGAATTTGTTAGTGTGGGAACTTAGCTGGAATTTCAGTAAAGACCTTGAGGTTTGGCCCCTCAAAAAGACAGTATCAATGCTAGCAGACGTGAGTGAATTATCCACTGCTAAACAGAGATGAAGGACTTTATATATTTATTATGGGCAAGTACTGATAAACAATAGTGTAGTTAAAATGGAAATTGAGTCCTGAGCTGCATTGGCTGTCTTGTGGGGACAAAGGCTGAGGGGGTGTGAGACCTCACGCTCTGGTGATAGGCACAAGGTTAGACATCTGTTCCTGGCTCTCAGCATTCGAGTCAATCATCTGATTCATCCTCCCCCCTATAGCTTCCTCCATTACATATTTTGAGACCTACAGACCTACAGTCAAGGAGCAAAGTGTTACCAGCAAAAAGGATACCCGTAGTATCTTCCTGGAGAAACTGGCTGCTCATGGCTTAGATGGGTATACTCTCCACTGGGTTAAAAACTGGTTGGAGGACTGGGCCCACAGAGTCGTGGTGAATGGAGCCAAATCCAGTTGGCGGCCAGTCATGAGTGGTGTCCCACGGGGATTGGTACTGGGACCTGTTCCCTTTAACGTCTTTATCAATGATCTGGACGAGGGGATCGAGTGCACCCTCAGTAAGTTCGCAGATGACACCAAGCTGGGTGGTAGTGTTGACCTGCTGGAGGGTAGTGAGGCTTTGCAGAGGGACCTGGACAGGCTGGATCGATGGGCTGAGACCAACAGGATGAATTTCAATAAGGCCAAGTGCTGGGTCCTGCACTTGGGTCACAACAACCCCATGCAGCACTACAAGCTTGGGGAAGAATGGCTAGAGAGCTGCCTGGCAGAAAAGGACCTGGGGGTCTTGGTCGACTGTCGGCTGAACATGAGCCAGCAGTGTGCCCAGGTGGCCAAGAAGACCAACAGCATCCTGGTCTGTATCAGGAACAGTGTGGGGAGTAGGACCCGAGAGGTGATCATGCCCCCTGTATTTGGCACTGGTGAGGCTTCACCTCAAGTACTGTGTCCAGTTTTGGGCCACTTACCACAAAAAATACATTGAGGTGCTGGAGTGGATCCAGAGAAGAGCAACAAAGCTGGTAAGGGGTCTGGAGAGTAAGTATTATGAGGAGAGGCTGAGTGAGCCAGGGTTGTTCAGTCTGGAGAAGAGGAGGCTGAGGGGAGACCTTATCCCGCTCTATAACTACCTGAAGCGGGGGTGGAGAGAGGCAGGGGTTGGTCTCGTCTCCCAGGTCACAGGAGACAGGACAAGGCGAAATTACCTCAAGTTGTGCCAGGGGAGTTTTAGATTGGATATTAGAAAACATTTCTTCACCAAAAGGGTTATCAAGCATTGGAACAGGCTGCCCAGGGAAGTGGCTGAGGCACCATCCCTGGAGGTGTTCAAAAGACAGGTTGACACGGTCCTCAGGAATACGGTTTAGTGATTTTTATTTCTTATTTCTTTTTTTTTTTTGTCAGAGTTAGGTCGATGGTTGGGCTAGCTGATCTTTAAGGTCCCTTCCAACCTAGACGATTCTATGACTCTAAGAAGTTTTGCCAAGTGGCCTTAAAGACTGAGAATTCAGTTACACTGGTGTAGTGATCAGATAGCAGCACTAATTCTAGTGAAGCTATTTCAGATTTATCTCAGGAACTTAGACTCTCACCCTTTGTGTACTAAAACAAAGGAAAATGCAAGGTTGAGAGGACATTTATGGTAAAATAAAATGATTCGTGTTGAAGTGCCTGATATAAATAAAGTATAGTAATGTCATTATAACATCAGACTGTTTAAACATAAAAGCCAAACTAAGTTTGCAGAGAGAGGTAATAACTTTTAGTGGACCAGTGAGGTCATTGGAAAAAAAAAAAGAACCTTCCAAGCACGGAGTTTGGTAATTGGCATACAAACTGAACCATTGCAAAAATATGAGATATGTTTGGGAAATTGGTCTCATTAATCATTAACAAAAGTTACCAAAAGATAAGTACTCTTCATAGATAGCAAGAAGGGTAACTGTAGAAATCTTCTATCACTGTCTAGGAGTTGTTCTCACACTCCAGAAATCCTTAATAACTAAATTGATTTAAACCCTAAATTCAACCCAGCTGAAAGCCTGGTTTGTAAAGTTTAATAATACTAGAAATGTTCCTACATTTTTTCATAAAGATTCCATTCATTTGAATTACTCAGTCACTTTCTGTCATATATTGAATATCAACAGGTTATTGCTCTACCCAGCTCCCAGTTAGGCATTCACTTTTCTGTAGCTCTCAGCCAGACCAAAGAAAGTGAATTGTTAACACTGAGAAACAGTCAGCCTTTATATGGTTAGCAACCAAATGCCAGGCCCTAAAAACAGAGCTTGTAGGGATGCTAAAATGTAGGATGCGGAACATGAACTGGGGAAGAGGCGTGTAATTGTGAAATCTCTTCATGGATGAAATAAAATGGGACAGTGGGGGAAGATGAAGGAAGTGACTGGAAATGTGGATTGAGGATCATTAAGAGAACATCTGCCCTGTGTAATGGACTATCGTGCCGAGAGCTATCACAAATCAGCTGGAACTGCGCAGCACACAGAAACACCATCATGCATTAGCTTAGTTCTGACAGTGGTCTAGGTGGCTGCAGGAGACCATGTTTTGCAGGCTAATAAACCCTGCCAGTCATCTCATTACTGCCTGTTCCTGATCTACTGTGGTCTCTGCAATCCAGAATGTTACTGTATGGCATTCCAGTGTAGGCATCCTTTAAAGATATTTATCCAGAAGTCAATATTATAGAGTTAAGGAGGGAGGAAGAATTGCTTTGGAAATGGTCCGTTCAGAAGTACAGACCTATTTGTCCTGTAACCCATATGATGTCTACAAGAAAACGAAAGCTAACTTTATCCTCCTTCTCTTTTATGCACTTCCCTCTTTCTTCACCTACATGTCCAAGATGTCTGTGGGAAACTTTGTACTGATAAATTTTATGCATGCTGATGCTTTTAGTGCTTGCTATTTATGCTGTAAAAATAAGTGTTTTCCCTTTGCAGGGAGGAGGCTACAGCTGAAACTGAACATGGTAGAGATACATCACATGAAACAAAAGAGCAATTCTGTTTGATTTGAACAGTCTGTTTGCTGCAGGGGAGGCAATCAATGGAATTTGGATAGCTAATGAGACAAAAGACTGGCTTTTCACCTCTGGCATCCTGTGGTACAGCTCATTCTGGTGACACTTGCAGAAGAGTTTAGGAGTGTTACCTTAATTCCCGATGGGCGTGTATCTATTTCACAAAGCCTCCATTCAGTTTAAGCTTAACTGGGAAGGTCAGCTGAGTGCAGTGATGACTAGTAGCAGGAATGATATAGGTCATAGTATCATAGAATGATAGAATGGTTTGGGTTGGAAGGGACCTTAGAGATCATCTAGTTCCAACCCCCCTGCCATGGGCAGGGACACCTCCCACTAGAGCAGGTTGCTCAAAACCCCATCCAGCCTGGCCTTGAACACTTCCAGGGATGGGGCATCCACAACTTCCCTGGGCAACCTGTTCCAGTGCCTCACCACATATAGGTCAGGTTCTGTATAAAACCTGTGGAAATAAAAACATATGGTCACTCTTGTGCATTAAGCCTGGATCTTGCCAACCCTGGATGAAGCACATTAGTGATAATAGTGAGGAGGGTATAAAATAATTCATTGGCACATTTATCTACAATATCACACGGCTAATGAAACTACAAAGTCAGCCCCAGTGAAATCACTGCTGCCAAACCTGAGATTTTTTGCAACTTTCAGCATGGTTCATCCATCTAATTAGTCTGAACATCCATATTTCATTTAAAGATATGAAAGCGTTCACCTTGAGTAGATGGGTTTAGAAAACAAATGGTATGTTCCTGATTTTGATGGGTTCTTCAGATCTGATGTGGCATTTCATTGCACTGTAAAGGGACATGGCAAAATTTCTCCTTGTACAATGTCTTTCTGGAGAAGCAGAGTGAGATGAAAACAAGAAAGGAAGAGTCTAAGAAAGGTTCATAGTCTGTGTCTCTGATTTTTAAGGTAGGGAGTGTCTGGGCATTTACATGGTAGAGACGATGTGCAAGGAACCTCAGTTTTCTTGCCCAAACTGGTAAAGAACATTTTATGATCAAAGTGAGGGAACAAAAATGGTAGTGCAACAGTGTTAATTTTCAGCAATATAACAGTAAATAACTAAGATACATTCCAATGTACAGCCATGCCAGAAGGAAAAGTGTTGACTGATTTCTGATCATTTTCTTGTTTTACTCTGTGTGCTAAAATAATTTTCTTGACTTATATCAGTGGAACTAGAGGTAGATCTGTTTGATTCTTTTTTTTTTCTGTCATTTCCAGTATCGATGCAGTGCAACGTTACTGTTATCATAGATCTCATCATTTGGTCGGGTGATATCTGGGCTAACAAAATTCTGTGCAATGTGAAATTTAAGCCTTCATGCTACACTGAAATTGTTCTAAATTCAGAGGAGTAGTCACTGCTTAAATAAGAGCAAATTTTGGACTCAAATAATGTTTTGTCACAGGCACAATACTGCTACTAGCCTGCAAGATGCCAACATTAGTGCCATGTATGTCCACGGGAAAGTGAAACCTGAATAGTATTATAAAGTGGGAAACTGGCAGGAGAGGTTCACAGCCTCCACTTAGAACACTCCTATTTCCTTACTGAAAAATGGGGTTCAGAAAATGAAAATCTTGTAGAAAACACTTGCCAAACATTGCAATAGGATACCATTGCAAACGGTATATTGTACTGTATACCAGTGAGTCACACAGTGTAAGAACAATATGATGCAAAATTATTCTAATGAAATGCCTTTAAGAAGACTTTGAGATGCTTGGTATGCTTTTCGTCTTGCAGAAGCAGCAGATGATGGTGTCTACAAATTATTTTTTCACACATTTTTATTGCTACTGTGCCTGGAAATGTGTTAATATGTTTTAATAACTTTCATTTAATCTTAGCTGGTTTACCCATATTGAATGTGCAAAATGCCGTAACAATAAGAAGTGCCTGGGGCAGAGGATTGCCATTGTAAGGACAGCGACCTTTTGTTGTGTAAATGACCTGTGAAGAATATAATTCCTACCAGAATGTTTATAGATTAGCTCCAGATTAGTTTACCAATAATAAATGCGAAATAAATATTGTAAAATAAATAAATAAATGGGAAAGCCTTTACTTACTTTGCACTCACGCAATATGTCTGAGTACAACTGTTTCCTAAAGCACACTGAAGAAGCAGGGGTGAGGATAAGAGGGGAAAACACACACCTATGATTTTCCTTAGACCATTAAGTACAGTGTTTTTACATATTACTGGACGATCTTTAGCTGTTCTGAAGAGAACTAGTTCCACAGAAGTTACTGCTCATCCTGTAGGCAGTGAAGTTATGCTGATGTCATCTAAACACCTGGCACAAGAGGGAATAGCATCAATTCACCCTGAGAGCATGAGGTAATCCATGCTCAGTAGTGGCAAAACAGAAAAATTTCCTGGGAAATGAACCTATGAGAAGCTGCTGGCATTTGCACTGTGCATAGTACATATTTACTGCTATCGCTGTTGGAGGTATTATAAAAGATTTTTGAAAATTTCTTACGTCTCTCATTCTGAAACAGACCAGGTTAGTCACAGTTTAGTCATCAGCTTGTTCCCTAAGATCACCACCACTTCCTCCACTGCTGCCTCAAGTCCTTCCAGTGACCCACACAGATATGTTTGCTTCTCTGGTTTCTTCAATATTGTATCTAATGACACTGCCAATCTCCTTTTCCATCCAGGGAGCATGTGAGGGTCTTCAGTGGCACTGTGTCTCAAATCTTTTTGTCAGCACCACTGTTTGCTGATGACTTGTAATCAGGCTTCTTGAGGGGGAAAACAGAGATATTTCCCTGGCCTTCTGACTGTGCCAGGCTATGGCTGGGAGTGGGTGCCAAACACTGTGAAAGAAGCTGTGCCTTGGAGAGAAGAGCACTCAGAGAAGGCACAGGGATTCCCAGGGAAAGGAGAGGTACTTGTAGGCAGAAGGGTCTAGTTACAGACTTCAAGAGCGGTGGCCACTGCCTAGGAGGAAAACAACTGCACAGGACACATAGTGCTGCTTCCCAGAAATACTACCATGACAAAGTAAAAGTGAGAAGATACAGCCCACTGTCTGAGCAAAAGGGCTGGGGTTTTTTATTTTTTAAGTTCTTACAAAATCTGAGGTCTTCAGACACCTCCATGCACGCCCTCATGCAATCTGACAGATAAAATCCTCCAGTAACTAGAGTTGTAATCTCTTTTGAATCTTCTTTTATACTTCAAACCAAGTCAATGACAAGAACAGGATATTTAAGTCCCTGCCCAATTTAGCCTCACATTCTTGTCACTTCTTTGATATTGGTTATACTTTTACTAGGTTATTTTATCTTTCATCTTCTCACTCAGTATAAAATTTCAGTCAAAATAGCTGAAATCACTCAAGTGATTCTAAGCTGACAAACACATCCTTGAAAAAGAGGAGGAAAATCTTAGCTGTTGTATGTTTCCATTTATCCATCATTTCTATACATGAAAAGAATGATGCAAAATCTGACATTTTGCCTGACATGTCTTGTTCTCCATTTTGGTTTCAACCTGTGACCCTTATATTTAACCTTTGTATTTGGCTACCTTGGTATTTGTAATGGGGAAAGTTCTACAGCACCTCTGAATTGTTTTTCAGTTTTGTCCTTGTGTGATGTCAGTTCTTTGCTGATAAACCAGATTTACACAGAGACTGTGACAGTAACAGCCGCAGCCTGTAATCTGTCAAGTCTGTCTGAAACGTCCTTCAGCTGCCTTTGTAAATTTAGTGCATCTGTATAAAGCCCCTTGTTGTGTAAAATATATGCTCTGTTTTTGATCAAGTCCTCCATATGTTCAGAGCAAATTTCAAGACACTTTGGTAGCTGTATGCCAATGCAGAGACATATTCTAGGCTCTCCGATACATCTCTTTGTACCTTTTTGCTGCTACAGTAATTGCTTTACATTTCTCATTTTTGTGCTATATTGATGAAAATGTTAACACTGGAAAAAGGTTGTAACTTTCCTAGTTTCTACTTTCCAGGTTCTTTTTATGGTTTAATTGCCAACTGGTCATTTCAGGTTTGTTTGTTTGAAGCTTGTTCTATATATATTCAGTCTTTAGCTTGAGAGCTGAATATCAGCTTTTCTTAAACAAAGCTGCTATTAATAAAACAATGGTAAACTTGGGCCAGGGATTTAAATGAGCAGATAAGACAATGGTTCAAAAATGTCTGCCTGGGGCATTAATTGCTTCCATATCCTACTCTTCTATTTCAAACATTTGAGAAAATGACAGAAGGGAATGATCTAGGTTTTGATTCTTTTTGAAAGCAACACCCACTGTTTTCCATAGAGCAAAAAAAAAAAATTCAGTTTACTGCTAAGTGACCATTAAATAGAATAATATGATTCCCAGCAAAGTACCTGCTCTCTGTTGGGGTTGTCCACCCTCCTAATATCCGAAGGATTTGTTGTACTTTACTTCAAGGTAACACACTCAGCAACTTGCTAAATGAGGAGTCATCACCAGGATGTCATAGATAAACATAGATATATATGACAAAGGCCATCTTCTTGTCTTCAAGATTCACCTCTTGAAGCTGGAATTAGGTACAAAACCTACTTGTTTTTTACAAAACGGAGCTGGGACATGTAACAGTGACACTTCCTTCTTTTGTCCCAGTGCTGAGAATTCAGGAACTTTCATTTTCCATGTAAAATTAAGGACATCTTCGCATGGGCCTTCCATTTTTTTCTGTTAAAATTACTCCATTTATTATAATACAGTGAAACATTCCAAGCCATGGTCCCTGTGTTTTAAGGCCCTGCCTGATAGGTATGCTCCCTGAACTCCTACAGGATAACTCACATATGGAAACCACACGAGTCCAATTCCAGCAGGTTTGACAAGTGTTAGACATGACTTGTGGAAAGCGGTGACAAAACCCACCTCTTATCAATGCCTCATGGGAGGTACAAGCCCCACCATACCCTGTGCTCATGGACAGAAGAGTTACCTTATGGTGAAGCAGGAGTTTTGCTTCCCCATGCTTTCCAGGCAGATAACTTGGGGTCCCCTCATCCGCAGGTGGTTAAGATTGTTTAGGTTTCTCCCAGCAGAAACGTGAATGCCCTCAATGTCTGACATCTCCAGGGATAGGCAGCAGCTGAACAGGGTATTTCTAAGTTCTGTGTTTGGGGAAGCATGTACTTGGTCTGACACGTAAGTAAACTAGCTGGATCGATTTTTTTGATCCATTCCGAGCTGTTTACCTCTTCTTTGGTTTTAATCATGCAAGTAAGAAACATATTTCCTGATTATTAGTAGGTAATCAATATAAAGCACATATGTGTGGTGTCTCTCACTGATCACACTGATTACAGCAAAAAAGTGCTACAATCATGCATGAACCCAACACTGAAAACTAAAATAATCTATCATATTTACAGTCTATCAGAGCACTGTATGTTTGCTTTTGCCCTGAAATCCCCAGAATAGTTATGATGCCCAGTGAGTCCACCCAGTTTGTACACCATTCAGTAAGTAATTTCTCCCTCAGTGAACTACAAAAAAATTTAGCAGCCTCTTCTTGTTTCTAGGTTTTGTGGATGGTTAAGATTTTCATTCACAATCTGAAATAAAAGCGTAATGTTTTGGCATCCAAATCTTCCATTTGTTTCCATAAGTGTGGAGAGTGCCATTTATCTCCTCCAAAAATAAAAATGAAACCCAGTATTTAAAAAACCTTTTCAATTAGAACAACAACTATTCTTTTTGTAGTCCTATTGGTAGATGATGAAGAAAAATACCAATATCTATAAATATCATAGAAGCATACACATTAAAAATAGAAAGGACATACCAAATAAATTGGTTTATGTCCTTGCAAATGAAGTGCTATTCCATACTGTACAATATAATTTACGCTTTCTAATTCTTATTTACCACAACCATTCAGATGTACAGAAGGAACTAATCACTTCAATGACTGGGAGACCTTTGTTAATGGTTGAACTTTGGGGGAAATAAAAAAGAACGAAATATGCAGAAAACAAAAGAAGAACCATCAAAACGGCATTGGGCAACCATGTGATGAACAGGAGTTTCTATGTCAGGTTTCTTTGAAAGACATAGTCTGAATTGGACATGTTGGGGTCTGAAATGCAAATTCCCTATCTTTTATATATAAGACATTTAAACTGAAAACCTCAGAACAAACTGTGCTCCCCTGTGGATACTGAAGAGTTACAACTGTATGTAAGTCAAAACACAGTTGATGCTGAAATTACAGTAGCTTAGTAACAAGAGAAATGTACTGATGATGGAATGAACCCAGAAATAACTGAAGTTAAATTAGCCTGGTAAATGGGCAATTAGCATGGATGTGGTGCGTACAAATATGCCTCAGGTATTGCCATGCTAATTACTCACAGCCTTCATTATTCAGACCTTCCCTGCCGTTTGTCTTTTTTTTTTCAGTTTGTAGGTGTATGTCATATTGCAGCTAAGTTTTATTGTGGTAAAGGAAAAGGTGCAGCCGATCTCATTGATAACCGCTGTGTGCTGTCCTCAGCTTGTTCAGCAGTGCCCTTCCATTGGTGCAGTATGTGTGGCCAGCTAAGGCTTTTGATCTACAGAAGCAAGAGCTCTGTCAGGGTGAGGGGGCACCAAGAAGAGATCAGGTAAATGCATAGCTCTGGTGAGAGTCAGCACATTAAACATAGCTGATTAAGCTACATCTTCCACTCATAGATATCTATCACAGAAACTATAATGAAGACAAAAGGCGAGAAAGAAGAGAAGAGAAGAGAAGAGAAGAGAAGAGAAGAGAAGAGAAGAGAAGAGAAGAGAAGAGAAGAGAAGA
>JAOQGH010000001.1:142284494-142329033 GCA_025769975.1 Gallinago jamesoni
AGAAGAGAAGAGAAGAGAAGAGAAGAGAAGAGAAGAGAAGAGAAGAGAAGAGAAGAGAAGAGAAGAGAAGAGAAGATGGTCTGATCTGTCAGGACCATTAGACTTCGGAGAGATTTTCTGAAGCTGAGATGGATCATTAATGAGTGGTTTCAAACCACTACAGTAATTTCATCTTTATGGATTTCCATTATTTGAGCAGTGGCAAAAATATATTAATTAATTTTTCACTGATGTACCTAAGTAGCCTTTAAACACAGCAGACACATAAAATCAACAGTGAAATCATGGTTTAATTATTTACCTAGCAACAACTTAGAATCAATACAACATCTCTTACTGACTGCGAGAACTTAATTCCCTTTCTGTTCTCTTCCTTTTATGTGGCTATCACGCAATCAGGAGCCAAAGGATGATGGGATTTTGCTCATATAATTATAGCTCATCAAAATGGCCTTCATGAACAATTCATTTGTCAGATTTGACCCTTTTTCTTTTGGAGAATTATCTGTGAACTGATCATGGCTTTTATTACTTGGTTGATGAAGAGCTTTTTCCAAACACATCTGAGCCTGGCTGTAGAAAGTACTTCTTCAAGTGTTTGTTATTTGGATTTCTCTGGTTGGATCATGTCAGCTCTCTCGTATAGTACAATTTTTTTACTGTTTGATTAAATAGACATCCTTTACAAAGTGGAGACATACCAACGAAAATGCTAGACTGTAGAAACTTTCCCAGGGAGAAAAGTGAATATTCTATGGACAGTTACCAGGAAATTTTGAATCCTGAAGTCACAAAGTGTAGGTATAATGTGAAGTAGAAATAACAATTTTGTGCCGCGCTTAGCCATTTTACTTCTGTCCCAGTATATCTCTTTGTTGAAATACTGTCCAACCTTCCTAAATTTCAGGACTTTTTAGAAATTACTCAACACTAAACTCAAGGCTCCTATACATAATACTTGCTAAGAAGATCTTAATAGTTTTGTCAGTGTCAGAAGGAAACTCTCTCATAGTTCTCTAGAAAAAAAAATTAATGCTCAGAGTAAATATTGTAAATGGTATAACACACAATAAATATCAATACAAGTAAATTTCAAACAGCTCTTACAGTGCAGATCTATTTATCCTGCTCCTACAGATTCCCCTCCTCCTGCTACTCTTTAATCTGCTGTAGATTTATGATTAAATTGAGAATGTCAGTTTTTATGCTCTCATCCATATCCTCTAGCTTCTCCAAGACTGTCCTCCAGTTTCTCTTAGGCATTACAGAATAGTGATATTGAGTCTTGTTGACTACCTGGGATTGTGACACTTTACAAGAAAACGGCAGTTCCCTCCCTCCTCTGTCCACAAACCCATAAACCCATTACTCTCCTGACATAAGAAATACTTTCTCCCTTGTTCAATAAAGTAAGTAATACTGAACTCAAATACCCTACGAGAGGGCTTCCCAGTAAATAAAGCTGGAATTATACTCTTATCCCTAGCCAAAGTACTGTAAATTTTGGGAACCTGTTCTCATGTATTGTGCATTCTCATGTAAAATGTGTTATGTCAGTTGGTCACCAACCCTCTAACTTGAAAGTTTACATCATCTTCTCCTGTGGTTCATTGCAATGAGCTCTTTCCTTTGCCCCTGCACTGGCTTGAACATATCCAGAGATTTCAGTCCCTTAGGAGTGAGCTTGCTCCACGTGGAGCCTTATTTATGAGCCACCTTATTTATGAGCCTTCAGAGGTATTCCTGCTGCGGCATAGACTTATCCTCAGCCACAGTTGCTTTGAGGTACGCCTGTTCCAGCATGGCCTTATCCATGGGCAAAAAAAGGACTGTTTTGGGATAAACCCAGCACACAGGTCAGCCCCATGTAGCCGCTCATACACCCCACCACCCTGTGGGAAGGGCGAGAGAATCAGGATGGTAAAAGGGAGATTGAGATAAAGAGTTTAACAGATAAAGCAAAAACCATGCGTGCAAGCAAAGAAAAACGAGGAATTAATTTACAATTTCCCATCAGCCAGCAGGTGTTCAGCCATCTCCGGCAAAGCAGGGCTTCATCATGTGTAACGGTTACTTGGGACAACACCATAACTCCGAATGTCCCCTCCTTCGTTCTTCCTCTCCCATAGCTTGCCAATGCTATGGAATATCCCTTTGGGCAGTTTGGGTCAGCTGTCCCCACTGTGTCCCCTCCCACGTTATTGTGCACTCCCAGCCTGCTCACTGGTGAGGCAGCATGAGAGAGAGAAAAGGCCTTGACTCCGTGTAAGCATTGATCAGCAATAATGAAAACATGCCTGTATTATTAACACTGTTTTCAACGCAAATATAAAGCATAACCACATACTAACTACTATGTTGAAAATTAACTCTATCTCAGACAAAAACAGCACACCACCCATCCATCAATGTGCTACGACTAGCTCAGCTCCCGAACAGAAATTATATGTGGAGCCTGAAAAGCTTTTTCCCCAGTGTAATCTTCCAACACATTTGTGTAAGTACTTACAAAGTAATGACTATCTTTTACGCTGGGCTTTTCTGAGGTTTCATCTCACCGTACTCTTGTAGAAACAAATATTACTCAAGATAAAGTGCATGTCACATCCCATTGCTTCTTCCCCTCTTTGCTGCATCAAACAAAATCAAACTGGTGCAATCTAATGTGGACAAGTGACACAGATTGAACGATTCATTTCAAATCAAGGAAAACAAAATAAGAAAGAAAGAAAAGGACTCTGAGAAAGAAAAGTGCAGCAAGAACACACTGTGTGTTCTCCTCTGTAATAAACTGTATCTCCCCAGCCTTCATTTTTTTTTCTGAAGAAACCCTCTGTCCTCTGAGCTCTGAGTTCACAGAAGCCTCCTCTCAACGAGGTTGGTTTCTCAGGCTGGGCTGGGGGTTCTGGTGGGAACTTTTTTGCAGCAAAGACAGTGATATAATCTCATTCCTTAACTAACAGATTTTCCCTAAGGATGTTATCTAGTCCCTTTCCTTGGTCAGGATATCTCAAAGACATCTCTCCTCTCCCCTGCAGCTAAATTTCATGAAAGATACAAGAATTTAATGTCTTTGAGTTTTCTTCTTCCATCCTTTATCTGAAATCAGCCATGAAGCTCAACAGTTACAGAGGAGATGAAGGCAAACAGAAATGGGTTCACACAGCCAGTGTGAGAACACGGGTATCCTCTCCTTTGAAAATCACGTGAGGAGAAATGGCTGAGTTCTACCAAAAGAGATAAGCCATAGATCTCAGATGGGCTACTGCTCGCTGTAGGAAAGGTACCATGGAGCAGTAGAGAGAAGAAGGGAGGGAAATGTTACTTGGTAAGATAGAGAATTGGGAGAGCTGAGTGCTACTGCAGTGACCTCTCCTCCTGATCTTTTCCTCCTGTGCCTCCCACAACCATTTTAACCCCCTTCAGGGAGCACTCTACACCTTCCCTTTTGCTACCACTAGATATTTTCCACATTCCTCAACTAACTCTTCTGCCCACCAGCCAGGGTTACGTGTGTCCTGTGGGTTCTCAGGCAGACCTGTGGGAGGGGTTGGGGCTGCTGGGAGCTGGGCAGCCTGAAGAAGGGGTGAGTGCTGCACATCCTTTCCTCAGTGAGGGCAGTGGTAGGTGTCTCTCCTCTAAGCAGCCTCTCACTTTGATCAGCTTTGCAGGGAAGTATCATGTCTGAGACATCTCTCTGCCTTTGTGAAATTTGGTTGAAAAGGACTAATGGTTTTGAAAGAAATGATTTGGGTCACATATACCTGAGAAAAACGTACATGTTTCCTTAGGAAATCACACTAAAGAGAGTGCCAGAATCAGAAACTCACATTTGACATGAGAAAAATATTTACTTAATCCAAGAGACGTGGCAGCCTACAGCTCTGGTAAAATTATCATAATAATGATATGAACAGAAGAATTTATTTTTTAAAAAAATTATCATTGTGATATTTTTTTACCTAGCACATTTAATTCAATTATATAAACTGAGGTTAGTAGCTGAAAGGTCAGTGAATTGCCTGAATATCACGAAAATCTGCAAGACACGTCTACTAACTTGAAAGCTGCAGAGCTATAATGTCACAATATACCTTCCTTGTTGAGGCATAGCATGAACACACACCCCCACACACAGAGCCCCTCCAACAGTTAGTATTTAGGTATTTAAAACAAATCCAAAGCTCTACCAGTATGCATGCATATAATTACATGTATTTAGAGGTTTTTTGGGGGATGCTTTCCTGCTAGCTGACCTCTTATTTTCTTTCATTGTACAACCCTCTTGGATTGGAAAACAAAGACAGATTACAGCTCCCAAACACCACTTCAGGGAGGACAAAAACCTAAACCATGATCTCAAGGATCTCAAGGAGTTGCTATCTGCTCTTTTTATCGGAAACATTTTTAAAGAATATTATTATGCTTATTTTTACATCAATACTACACTGTTCCTTATCGCTCCCCTACACAGTTGACAGTTCAGACCAAATAACTAATTTCAAATGCCAGTGGAAAGAACATGCACCTAATTTGTGTTTGGAAATGATAAAGGTTACACAAATTTAATATTCATATTTTGTCACTTCTAAATACAAGGTCAGGAAAGTACAGCACATAAGTACAAGTGTAGGAATGAGGCATGAAGCTTGGAAGGAAAATAACATTTGATAACTTATATAACCTGGTCAGATACTAAGATCAGGTTGATAACATAAGATGAACAAGCAAACTAATTGCCAGCACAAGATATGCTCTGTATTAGCTCAAGTCTGGCTCCCTGGCCACTTGAAGAGTAGATTTATTTCGAGGTGTTGTTTTATGATTTCATCTGACTTTGCACCGCAGGTGGTTCAGGAGAGGCAGGTGGAGGAAGAGTAAAGACAGAGTTGTGTACCAAGGATGTGAATCCTGCCGTATGTAACGGATGCAAAATTCTGCACCATCTGACCAGTCAGTGGTCAAATACTCTCTGTACAGGCGTATCTGCCTACATAAAGTGGAGAACAGACAGGAACTGGCTCCAAGACAAATCAAAGTATATCACGTAGAGAAATGGTGGCTATTTTGTTAGGACCCCTTTTCTCCTTAATGTGCCAGAAAAAGTCTTCAGTCAGCCCCCTACAGACAGTTGTTTACGAAATCAGTGGAGCAACAGAAAATAGGGCTTCTGAAGCAGAATGCTCATTGAGTTTTGCTCCACTGATGATTTGTGGGATTTAGGAAATGTGTAGTGATACTGGCCCCAGCTTTATAGAAATTTAGTCAACGGCTTTGTGTACAAAATATGTAAAACTGGGACAGGAGAGGAGGGTGTCTCCCTCTTCATGCAAAAACATCTGAGCTTCCACATTTCCAGCTCACACTGGGGCTTGAGAAAAAGTTCAAACCAAAAACAGAAGTCAAGGACTGGAACTCCTCCCCCCACCCGGTATTAAAAACATGGAGTAAAATGAAGTGCTTTCAAACATCAGGCACTTAATCCCAGGCCCATCCTAGCCTCTTCAGAGGATCTAAAGCTCTCTCCTTCCCTCCATCCTCAAACATCAGTAAGAGGCAGTGTTTGCCCCTTCTGGCCCTTCTGCCCTTGTTGCTGGTCCGTACAGCCCATCCATCCATCACTGGCACTTCCTACTGCCATACAGCACTGGCACCACCCAAGTCTGTCACTTGGGAACTATTTTGTTATGATCCACATTTAGAGAATATTCTGTGGTAAAAATTGGCTATCTCTTCTTATCCTAACCAAATGTTGGCCCTGGGCAGCAGAAGGGGCTGAGGAGCAATAAGAAAAGCCCAGCCAAACATGCAGCAAAACCCTACGTGTTCTCCAGGGAGCCCTTGATGAGGATGGCCAGATTTGGCCCTGTATCCTGTGTGCATTGCTGCACTAAAAAGACATGTTGTTATAAGGCTTTAGAGAAGCTTTCATGAATTTCTATTGGTCAGCAAAGACTGTTCTTTTCCCTTCAGTGACTGTCTCTCAAATCTGTGACAGTCTGTCCAGTTTCATCTGGTGGGCAAACTTTCTTCAAAGAAAGGTTTCTAAGGGTGCAAATCCGGTGAGAAGTGATTAGTTAGGGTTAACGGAGAAACCTCCAGGAAAGATATAAAGACCCTCTTCTGGATCCACGCAAACTCCTTGTCTCTCCCCGGCTGAATAGCTATCGCACTCCTAGATAAAACACTAGAATCAGAAGCTGGCGGCTGGCCAGCATGCCTTTCATCCCATCCGAAAGGTGAAAGGCGGGGAATCTGTGAGCTTCTCAGAGTAAGCTGGTGATGAGTTTGCTCAGCAGAGATTGGATTTCTGGTGAACAGCTTGCCACAGCTTTTGTCTCCCGACGCTATCATTTTGTCTGTCTGTCCTTTGTCCTTCCTGATTTCCGCCTGCGTTAACGCAAAATGACAGGCTTGCCTGTTTTACTCTGCAGGCTAAACTTCAGCTTCATTACTATGCATGAGGTCTATTTTCACCCCAATTTAACATTAATAGAGTAATTTGCAGAGCTCTTAACCGAACCACAAATCGCTTAAATTACTATATTACTTCCTTTGTATTGTTCCTGCTTAATATTTACCATTTTTTCTATTTTAGTATTTATGCAAATGCCATACTTTTGCTCCTCCTCTTCGCTCCCTACTTGGATCCTCGCTCAGAGGGCATCATAGTCATACAGCTTTACTGCTGTAGGCTACCATTAGACTGATCTGAGGAATCAGCTGTGGCACAATTTAATGCCATTGGATCGGGTTACAGCCTGTGACAATGAACTTTTAAGTAATAATCCCTTAGAGTAATTTCTTTAGTGTCTGCAGACTCATGGTCCTTCCTTTATCATTCTGGCTCTGAAGACATAGTCCTTTTCTTCAGGAATGCTATGCTAACCTATGACTATCTTTCCAAGAAGCAAAGTGAGCTTGAGGACCTCATGGCCAGGTGTTTTCCGCCTCTGCCCCCACTTAGCCTTGAAAGTGTTTGCATCATGTTTAGGAACAGCCCAGTTTAAGAAATCTGCTGGTTGTGGCAGACAGTACATTCAAACCCAAGTAGGCTGGATTTTCTTGTCGTCTTGAACAAAAGTTAAAGCCCTTTCTAAGGAGTTGAGAGAACTTCACCTCTGTCCTTCGAGAGCTCTCTGGGTCTTCGGACTGAGGAAACCTCTTAACACAGGCTTGTGAGTTCATGACATGGATGGCTGACAAGCCTGGTCTTGAGAAGGGGCTCTGAGGAGTCTAGCCATACACAGATGTCCAATAGTCTTAATTTACCAGTGAGTCTTTCTTGATTTATTTGCAACTGTATAGCTTTATTAGAAAAATTAACTCTTTCTGTTCCTGAACTCTTTAACAGCTGAAACATTGCTAAGGCTTAAATATTTGGAGGTGGGGAGTGGAGGGGGAGGGTAAAGGAAAGGGGGAGGTTTGGACTTCATTTTGTTCAGGGTTTTTGCCAGTGAAGGTGTGCCCTTTTTCTGACAATGTTATTAACATGATTTAATGGTAGCATGGCAATGTCTCTTAAAAGTGGATGTTTTCAAATGTTCTCATCAAAACTGTAGCCCTCCTGTTTATTGTCAAGAGATACACTACAATTCAACCCCTGCACTGCAGCTCTGTGGTTAGACAAGCCAGGCAGGATTGCCTTGCCAGAAGCCATGGTAAATGTTTACAGGGACAGCCAGGCCTGTAATCCTGGCCTTCTCTCATGTGCCTCATCCACTACTGGATGGTACCTATGATTTCACTCAAAGCATCCGGGAATGGCAACAGACATTACCTCGGCAAGAAGGTTAAAATGCCTGAGAGCTTTCTTACCCTTTGAAGAAAATAACTCAGCATACTATTTTAAAAGTACAATAGATAAGAGACAGCTGCCACAGTTAAAATCTTTTTATGGCAGTTTAGGGGCTTTGGGGGTGAATGTTCCACTTTATTTTTGTCTTTCTGGATGGAAGAGCCTTAGGATTCAATGTCTGCTGCCAGTCAGTTTGTGAAGTTGTATTTCATATGACAGAAAAGTGGCTTTAAAAAAAAGCTGAAGAAAGGGACACGACGGGAACAAAATTCTGTTAGAAGATGAAATATCTTCAGAAGAATTAAAGTTCACACATTAGCAGCTGGAACCTACTCTCACAGTGCCTGGTGCTGATGAACTTTGATATCACAAAACATAAGACCCTTCCTTCTGACTATTTTTAAAAATTTCAACCACCACAAATTGCTAAAGGTGGGAATAGTGATCCTGGAGAGTATTGTAGTAGTAAGACCTAGTGCTGTCATTTAGAGCTTGTAAATCAGCTTGCTGTAGTTTTTCTCTCTAAAGTCCTTGCTGCTGTAACAGAGAAAAGGCAGGATAGAGGAACTGATAAAATGCTGCCAGAGCCCTACGACAGCCATACACATCTTCTTGTACTTTCAGTCAGTATTGTCACTGTTCAGTTTACTGGATTTTGTTCTTCAGAAAATGAAACACTGTTCATTTATATCACAAACATAAGGATTCTTATTAATATTCTTTTGTACTCATGGTACAAAGAACTGTTTTTATATTATTTAAACAATGGAGCATCTGCTTTTTATGTCTTTCCAAAGCAGAGTACTTGTGAGCTTCATCTGCAATTAAAAAAGTTGAGTTCATACAGCCCCAGGAACCAGGTTCAAGATGAGTGCTGACATTGAGAGGAAGCAGTTTTCTCAGTAGGGAACAGAATCATAGAGCAGCTCAGCTTGGAAAAGACCTTGAGAGGTCACTTCATTCAAACTATTCAAGGTAGGTCCAGCTTAGATCAGAACATCACTCTCTTTCAAATCCAGACAACTTAATCACCCGAAACTGTTTTATCTTTATTTTTACTTATATTGGCCATTGCTTAGACAGAGGTCAGAATTTTTAAAGGAAATATTCCTTAAGAGTAGACAAGAAGAAAATGTCTGCCACTTTCCAAACACTAAACACTGCAAGCAAAATTGGAAAATTGGTGAATGAAAGAGAAGATAAACTTCATTAATTTTATTAATCTGGAAGATGAGTTGTATTAAGAGTCTGACTCACTGACAGAAGCTTGAGTACTGCTAAAATCTGCTGATTAGAAGAGGAATTCTCCTAACTAGAAAGCTATGAAGGAAAGAAACCTGAGGTGTTATTTTTGCCAACTTGACACACCCTCAAAGTAAGAGCACTATGTGCAACCTTTTATAAAACGAGCTCAGCAAAAAACATTGGAAGCAATCATATCACAGGATCTGCAGCACTCCAGCCAGTGGTTAAACTCAATGTACAATGAACACATTTTCTAAACAGAATTAAACTGTTCTGACATTTCTGACCTCTAGATAGTCCTCTCTTTGAAGGAAAATTGAAGTTACTTTTTTAGTTTGGGAAGAAATGTCTTCTGTGCCTGAACTGTACTTGTGGTCAAGAGACTACTTGTTGATTCCCCAATGTATTTGGCCTCAGTCTGCAAGAAAAAAAGGCTGAGGCCATGGGTTTAAAGACTAGGGAAATGGGGCAGGAGGGGCAAACACAACTTCTATAATCTAGGCATATTTCTGTCTCATTTTTGTGTCTCAGACTTTCTATCCACAAAATAGTATTAAACCCATTTAAAAAAAAATAGGGATAGGGTTTAGTGCAATTTTTCAGAAGTCAAAGTGCTTCTCTTGATGTGTTCGAGGCAGGTGTAGTTTATGTGGTGGAACCGAGTTCTTTTTTTAAGCTAGGATGCTTCAGGGCATATGATTTCCTTTCCAATCTTTGTTTACAATTCTGTGAGCACAATGACAATGTGAACACTCAAAACCTGAGGTTGGCAATGTTTTCTGGAAAGTTAGGAGTAAAATGACAGATATTCCGAAGCCTACAATTATTTAGAGAGGGGAGAAAATCATATTTTTTGAACAATGGCAAAACTCCAGCTATCTTCAATTTTTTACATCATATATTTATGAGTCGAAGGTAAAATCCACCAGATTTATTGAAAAACAATTGCCAGTGTGGGGCGGGGGGGGAGAAAAGATTATCCCTCTTTTCTGTCATAAGATAGGACATCAGTAAATAACATTGGGAATCTGGGGTGTGCACAGTGTGTGAAAAGGACAAGGAAAGAGTCAAGAAAACTGGGTCACTCAGGCATCCACCCCCTGGGTGATGTAAAAGTCCCTTGAGCACAGCTGGTACTCAGGTGTGCCATTGTCTCGTTGTCTTCAGCAGGACAACTCCCTTGCTTTATAAGCAAGAATTTGAACATTTTTCTTAGCTGGATCTTAGCTCCATCCCGACATACCTTGATGGTTGCTGAAAGGGTGAAGTCAAAGCTAGGAACAATGCCAGGACTGGGAGGAACAGAAGTGGTTATGCAAAGGGCGACTGAAGTAGAAAGAGGAGGGATAAGGGAACATAGGGAAAAAGAGGGAAGATTTACTGTTACACCAAATCCCAGTATTAATTAAAATGCAAGTGTGCTTTGAGTTATGAGGCTATCACTCCATTTTGGAATACCTGTCTCTCTCCTAACTGCTTGAGACTCATTTTTGAGGTTTATGATGTCCCCACAAGCCTTCAGTAAAATTGTACTTCCTTAATTCACAGTGCTTGTTAAATTATTATATAGAGAACCATATGTATTATAAATGAAAACCTGTAATAGGTTTTAGGGCCACTTGACTACACTGAAAAAAATAATTCATCGCATAATTTATTTGATCTCTTTTGCCATTAATCTTTGAATAAATTATTCAGTGAATAGTAATTGACCAGGTAGAGAGATGGCCAAAACCTACCAGAAATATTTGCAGAATATATTACAATATTCAACAAAAAAAAGGAGAGCAAAATTTGATGAACAGTGTATTTTAGCTTTTTGTTGAGGTACGTAAAAATACATGTTTGTTTCTTCAGTATGTTTCAGTATAAGTCATCTAATGGATTAGTGTATTTCTCAATATTTCTTCAAATTTCAAACCCTGTTTTGTTTCCCAAGATGATTTTGAGTGTAGAGCTGAAACCTTTCATATCATTTTGCAGGATGCAAGAGACTTGGCAAGATACTTTTACATTTAGTCATTGCTGACAGTAGAGTATCGTTATACTTCAATATTACGCTATTCAAACTGGACCCCTCTTCAGCAAAAGAGTTCGTACTCTCATATACTCTGCTACGAAAGTACTCATGTACTGTATTTTTTTTTAAACTTGGGGATGCACACGACGAAATATATAACCTTCTAAGAGAAGGGAAATGCCCCTCATGGGACAGTTCTCTTTGGGGGAAGACTGACAATACAAATTATTCCCACAATAATCCAGATAATCCAGGGAGTGCTCCAAAACAGTACAAGTATACAGTACAAGTAACAGTACAGAAATTAAGGCAAAGACACACAGAAGTTTGTTATTTTGATTAACCTTTACATCTCTTATTTTACCTAAATTGAAGAACAAACATCTGTATTACATGATTTAAGCCCCTCTTGATAGGATAAGATACAAAACAAGAGGAAGCAGTAAAAGTAGAACACTTTTAGTACTGGGGAGTCGCCAGGAATTACAACTGGATTTGGGAGCTAAAAAAGGTAGAGTTTATGATCCCAGCTCCATGCAGGACTTATAAGTAAAGAAAAAGTGCCAGAGGTCCAAAGAAGTCCTTGGCCCCAATTAAGGGAATTTACTATCACATTTCACACTGTTTGGGGCTCAAACCCAACAGATTGGTGAATATCAATAGCTGAGCATCAGCAATGCTCTGACCACTGCAGTAATAAGTGATGTCAGGACAAACAAGTAACGTTGAATCCAGCCCTCATATTCTTCCTCTGTGTTTCGTTCATCTATTTTGTAGTAAAATATGTCAGTGAAAGATTTACTTGAGTAAGACATACCTAAGCATTTAATTGTTTATCCTGAAAGTGGGGATATATTCTATTCTGTCCTCTTCCTTTTTCTAGAAGACCCATGAACATTAATCAGTTACCCTATAAAAGGATCAAAAGCAGCAGCTCTCATTACAGACTGTAACTTCCTGCTAGCTGAGGAAAAAATAGATTTTTGAAGTGAGCAAGAGGGAGAGAAGCACATGTATAAGGTGGTAGAACAAAATAAAAGGAGTGGCCAGACTATTGAGCAGGGAGAGGAAAAGGCACAGACTACGGCTAACATTAAACCTTAATGACGCACTAAGTTATAATTCTTTCTGGTTTTTTGATAACCTCAACAAGCCACTGCACCTTAATAAGCAGTGCTGATAACCCATTAATCTGTGTAATATGATATCTCTGAATTTTGGATGCACAGGCAGATCAGTTAGTAGATGTCAGAATAATGATCGACGTATTGCACTCAGAATGGGCTTGTCACTGAAGTGTCTAAGAATCACTCAACTGTTATTACAATTACAGTAAAACTGCAATGTAAATGTGGGGATGTAACTTATTTATTGTATATGTACATGAGTGCCTGTTAATTTGACAGTCACTGCCTAATAGACTGATGATATTCTGTCTCCCCATGGCACAGAATTAAATAACTGTAGTTGTCCAAACTAATTGACACCACCTAAAGAACTGATCCCTTGCTGCTCTGTTTGCATGAGGCTTATTTTCTGAATTCAAAACCAGGATATTTGATCTTTACTTATTTATTTCATTCATTTTACAACATGTCACAAAAAATCTCCAGAATGATAATTCTCCAGATACAATATTATATAGAATACTTGATTATTAGCTTCTCACAGAAGCAGAAACTCTTTCTTGAAGTAACTTTTTAAAGTTCTTAACCTGTACTCATACAGTTGAAATATAGAAAGCAAGAATTAAACCCACAGGGTATATTAGAAGAATTACATTGGTGCATTGGAATGGTATAAATTATTAAGGACAGAGTCTGTGTATTAGATTTATGCAGCTAAGAAGAGAAAACTTGGAAAAAATATGTCTCGCAATATTCAATATTCTACAAAGTGTAAATTAAAAATGAAGACTATACCATGGAAACTATTACTTTGAATGTTAATAGTAGTATAAGAATAAAAAGGAGCTGGAAGATGATAGTGTCTTTGTCCTCTGCAAGATTTACTTGCTCAAACCCACCACTAATATCAGTGGAAAGCCTTTGGCTAATTTGCTAGCAGAAAGCCTTTGTCTAAACTGCAATGAACTGTGCTGGAAATGAATGTCGGGAAGAGCAGCACAACAAAACACCTAGGCATCAACCTGTGGAGTACCTTGAATGCCACATAATAACTGGGTATTAATCAAAATCCAAATTATTGCTGAGGATCCAGTTAAAATACTCCCATTCTTCTTCATTAGCTTTCTATGAGCCTGAATCTTCCCAGTGTAAAACAAATGAGAATACTTTCGGGGAAGCAAGTAGCTCTTCAGTGTTGCCAGAAGTATCACAACCTAGCCCTCAGTCAACTGCGGCTCTTGCTACAAAAGAAAAATGTCTGACACAATGGTATTTATTCTAGATATCTCTCCCCTGTCTGAGCCACCACTGTCATGAATATCTGTGAAAGCCTCATGTCCAAACCAAGGCACTATGCTGCCCAAATTGGATAATAATATTATAATAGTTGTTGTTTTGACATGATGCTTGTTCTTTATTGTACTGGAAATGCGTGGTAGCTGTCATGGGCTGTATAAATATTTTACAAATAATGACCCAACACACAAAGTCCTTACTCAAATATTATTCAGGCAAAATTATTTTGTTCTCATAAGTAAAGCTAAATTTGGCCCCAAAGCACTTACTCTACAGAACTGTTATTAGAAAACAATCACTGCAAATGCAATTATTTTCAGGACAGCACAGCAAAGAATGCCCTATTCCCCAAGCAGAGATCAAACCAAATAATTAGAAAAAAAACAAAGACCACTCCAGAATGATTTGGTGAGTAATCACAAGTAACAGAAAATACAATCTATGCCAGAGTATATTATTCCACTTCAAACACAATGGTAAAATGAAATACAAAAGCAAAGACAAGGCAGACAGGGACACATAAGTTGTTTCTTATTGTCAGTGTGTATAAAAAATCACTGGTAAAAGGCAGAATATGTAAATACATATCTTTTAAAAGCTGAAAGAATGAAAGGGAACATGGCATGGCATTCCACGGGTTGTTTCTGTCTGCAGACAATTTTCATAAAGATTTGTTTTCATGTAATCTGCTTCTTTGGAAATTTTCTGTTTCAAATTTTGGATGTGATAATGCTTCAATCAAATTATATCAAGCCACAAGGATTCTGTGAACAACCTGTTCTTATTGGAGATCCCTCTGTCATAAGTACTTGTTCTAAAAACCATTTAATTATTGTGTTATTCTCCACTATACTGCCTACCAGTTCATTAAAGGCCAGACTTAATAAGTTAAGACTTAATAAGCTGTTACCATAAAGTTACCATAAATACCTATTTTAAATATCAGACATGAAAAATGGCTAATGACTTGAATACCACTGTATCTGAACACTTTAAAAAGTGACATGTAACACTGTCATGTGGTGAAAAAACAATGTCTGGGATTTGCTGGAAATTTCCTTCTCTTTCATTTGGTTCTAGTCCCAGCTAAACATCTGGGAGGATGAATAACCATTAAAGCTAAAGGGTGATGTTGGTAGAGAAAGGAATTAGATATCAACAAAGCTAGGACAAAAAGGGAAGAAAAAATGTGCCCCTTAGGAATATGCTGTTCTGGAAGAACCTCCTCTGCTGGGCATAACTGGTGGGTTCGGGCAGTGGGGGCTGTAGGTGTCCTGTGTGGGTGGAGGCTGGGAACTGCCTGGGATGCTCATACTGTGTCCAGCCAGCCCTGACGGACACCAGCGTGAGAGATGTCAGGTCAAGGACACCCCCAAGGGACTGCAGCTCTTGATGACCCACCAGAAAATAGAGGAAAGCCAGGAAGAAGCAGAAATTAGTAGAAAGCAAATATGCATGGAGCAGCAGGCAGAAACTATCATGTACACAACCCCAAGCCTCCTGTACCACCTGCCACTTCACAGAAGGAATTTGGAAAGACTGGGTGTAAACACTGTAAAAATAAGGGAATTTGACATGAGGAAGGGAGAGGAGAAATGTTTGACTTACAAAGTTGAGCTTTGTAAAGAAAAGTTGTTTATTTAACTGTTTGATTGTATAGTTTTTTTCTTTTTTTTTTCAATACCAAAACCAATGATCAGAAGTTTGTGTTAATTAAACACACTAATTGTATTACTGTGTCAAAAAGATCAAATTAAGAAAAAATTGCACAAGACAAGGCTGGCTTGCCTGCAATGGCTCCCAGTGACAGCCACAGGACCGGAGAACTGGTACTTGGTATGCACCTACGGTGTTGGAGAAGATCAGACAGAAGGTGCCTGATGTCACCTGCTGAGCTGAGTCTGTTCTGCACAATAAACAAACTTGGATGTTGCTGCTTAGGAGTGAGAGTCTAGGACCAGCACAAGGCTGGGTCTTGCTGTGCCAGAAAGGAAGAAGTCCCTGAGACAAAAGTCCTGGAGATTTTGGCTTGCTGCTTTTGCCTTTGTTGCAAGACAAAAAGGGCTAAGGTGCTCCCTCTGCTTCTGCAAGAAGACACTGCAGCAGCAGACACTATGCCAAAAATTTTATCTCCATTTCTTGATGACAGCAAATGCACTGGAAACCAGTCTGGCTTTCTAAGATACCAACATAGGTAAAGCCATCAGTGAGACTGTGCCCTCTTTGCTGCATTGCACACCCATCTTCTAATGGGTGTGCAGTGCAGCAAATGCTGAGACAGCAAGGCAGCAGAGTTGGTGATCGAGGATCTCACTTCTGATCCTGCTTGCTCTGTTCCTGTGAACAGGTTACTTTTGCTGGCAACCATATATTCATTCCTCCTGTAGTGATATTACCACTCAATACGAACTGAGGAATAGGACAGAAATCTGCTTCAGGATAAATGTTGAATATTTCTCAAAGAACTTTCTGTATCTAATGGAGTAAAGAAAAGTCACCCCCGATAATGCAGACTGCTGCTCCTTGAAGTGCGGGGGGTGGGGGGGCAGTCACTGCTTTGACCCTGGGCTCTTGCTGTAGTTCTGCGTTTTCATGTGCCCAGCAAAGTCCTGTGGTAATTCCCAGAAAGCAACTTATCTTTACAGTGTGAATATAAGAGCAAATGTCAGGCTCCAAGTGAGCAGCCACTGGCATGCAGGAAGCCAACTGACCTCAGATGGCAGGGTAGCGTGGATTAAAATAGGAATAATGGAATGAATATTTAAGGCAACTTTACAGGATATTACCTTTCTTTCTTTTAATGGGAGGTACAAATGTTCCCAGATCTCCCAGGAAATGGGTAATACTTTCAGCATTTGCCCAAGGGTTTAGTAGGCCCATGAGAATCACCTTAGTGTTATCCAAAAAATAAGTGAGCTAGTTGTCGTCCAAGGCCGGACACTGAAAAAAAACAAGTCCACATGATTTCTAAGCACAGGAAAGCAATGCTGTAAGTTACAGGGTCATTTTACTGCATCCTAAAGGTGAGCATGGGTGGACGTATTTGACATTTCTGTAGAACTGAGGTCTCACATGTGAAGGACAGATCCACTGCTTTGAACTTTCTTTGACTGCAGTTTGGATGCCAAAACAAATCTTTGAATACCTGAGTACCTTGGACCCTGGATGTTTTTCAATGCACCTTTTCCCTGCAAGCCCTATTCTCACTGTGCTATTCTTACTGACATTCTCTAGACTTAAAATCTGAGGAGAGAACAGGGAAAGTGTTACCAAGAGAACTGGGATTGCTCATGTAGTGGTGTCAAGCCAGATTGTTGGCTTTCACCTGCCTCTCTGCATATCTGCCTGATGACTATGTCTCAGTCTTTTTCTCTCATAGCATACTCTCATCAACCTGCCTAATTCTTAAATTTCTATGACTTCCCATTGTACCAGCAAATCTGAATTTTCACTCCACATTTCTGAGCTGCCACTCTAAGTTTACAAGTACAACCTAAGGGACTGGCTTCCCATATGAAAGCATGCAGTGCAGTGTTCCTTACAAGAAGTAAATAATTGGTTTTTAGGTTTTAGTCTTGGATACAAGGAGATATTGATATAATCTATTATGACAGAGCTTTAATTTTCACTACTATCAATTAAAAGCACCACTCAATAAATCAGGGATGAAGAGTCTTAATAAACAGTAAGATAAAAAAAATTACTTATCATGTCTTTCATTTTGATGTATGTACTTAATATTCTCTTTCATCATGTAAGAAGATAGTGATCTTGCCATAAGCTAGAGCAGCCAGAGGGAGTAGGACTGATAAACAGCCACTGCTCTGCAGCTAACTGTGGAGTTTCTTTAGCTGCAAGATGTTATTAAAACTGCACCTTTGGCTTCTAAAAAATTTAATCTAGGTGCCTTTTGGGGAGAGGCTGGCAAACATTGAACAGTGGGCTGTTGTTCCCTTTCTGTAACTCCCACAGCATAAAATAACTAAACCCAATCAGATCTCTCATGCAAAATGTCAGCAGTGACTGCTGTGCAGTGGGCTCCACGGCTGACTTGGCAGTGCTGTTTGGATGGTGAGAACCTGGCAGTGCTGAGACTCAGCTTTAGCTTGTAATAAAACCTGGTAAAATTCATCCTGAAGATACCCTTGGGGAATGCATGGCTGGAGAGACTGGATGAGGTGAAGTCTGACCTACTTTGGTAATGACCAAATAGCTTTACAGTCTGGGTGCTTCATGTGATCTATTGGGTTCTTATTGTGTCCAAACTACAATGCAAGCTGAAAAAGAACAGAGAAACTCTGTATATTTCATCGGTTGGCTCTTCATAACAGAAGCTCTGATTCTTTCTCTCAACAGTTTTCTTCAATTAATTGGCTCAAATGAGCTCCTCAAAATAGGATTTATGCAACAAATGCTCTTATTGTGATTATAACTTCACAGTACTGTTACTGTAATTGTGATTGAAGATGCACTTTCAAGTCCCTAACTTCAAACATTTCTGTCATGAGAAAAAAAACACGCAATCTTGTAAAATGAAATTTTATTGTTATTTACCACTTTTTAAATACCACAGATTGACCAGCATTCTGTCAGGGAGTGGTGAGGGCAGGTTGTGAGACAGCAGCCAGCTTCGACTAAGAGTCTGGATCATCAGGCAAGCTGTGGTGATGAGGCAGGTACATGGTCAAGCTGGGAGGTAATCAATAGGTTGAGACTTGGTCTGATGAGGGTAAACAAGGTCAGGGACAGCCTGATCATCTCCTAGGCAGGTGCATAGTGTCAAGGATGATCCAAGGTCAAGCCAGGATGTCATTCCATGGATCAGGGTCCAGACTAGCAGGTCCCATGGCCAGACAGAGGCATGGTTGTTGTTGAGCTATATACCAGGATGGCTGCAACATAGCAGGCAGAGAATGGGTGACCCAGGGCTGAACTAAACAGGGTTCCTGGGCCTGTGGGGATGAAACTCTTACTGGCTGGGGTCCAGTAAGGCTGAACTAAACAGGGTTCCTGGGCCTGTGGGGATGAAACTCTTACTGGCTGGGGTCCAGTAAGGCACTAATATGCCCTGACAGACTTTTCACCATGCCCTCAAACGAACAGCAAAATGAGTTTTATAAGCATTATCTTACACATTTATATTTTTGCAACATATGTCACAACAAACAAAAATAATCTCCTTAGAAAGCCTACTTCCCTTACAAAGAATTTTTCAACCTGACACTCACGCATCTAGCTTAGTCTGTTTTGCTATTATTTATTCATTCGGTAATGTTATTTATCTATTAAGCAATATTGTCAGTGCATCAGAGCAGGGATCAACTTCCATTATTTTACTTTGACTCCCACAAGCAAATACCTGAAACCAGTGGAACTAATAAAGGTGTCTACACCCAGTAATTCAACTACTGCACATCAGCACACATCTGCACTGATCTGAATGGGAATCTCTATATCAGGCATCACAGCAGTAGTAGTAGCGACACCAGCTCACGTCTGGAAGCAAATTAATTGTGTTTGTGTATTATAGCTCTGCTACTTTCAGTTGTAGTCTGGAGATCTCTACATCACCACAGAGCCATATTCCACTGAGTCTTGCTTAGACTGAAAAACAGCAAGAAGGTGGTGGGGTTTTTTCTGCTTTGTTTTGTTTTGTTTTGAATACTGAGTTTGTTTACCCATTCTGAACATCATCTAAAAGTCAATGTTTTTCCAATCAACAGCTTTGGTTACTATGAATTTAAAATCAAGCTGTTGTTCATAAGTCTATGAAGGACTGTGTCAGAACTTTAACTCAGCTATCTGTGCTGTACTTTCTGTAAAAAGGATGTCATCAAGACAGAGACTCTAAAGGCATGTATTTTATATATAGTGATTGCAAGTACAGAAATCCAAACATTTTAATGTAGCAGTCTTTAATGGCTAAAAAGTAGGGCATTATATCCAATGTCGTCTCCAAAGTTAAAACATATCACCTAATTTTTGTGAAACAGAAAGAAAAGAGATGAAAAATCCATTTTAGCTCAATGTTAGCAACGATAAATGTTGACTTTCAGAACATAACTGAAAGTTTATCTTTCTGCCTTTGCTTGAGGCAAGATGACTGGGTAAGTCACAGCACTAGGAAGGATCTGTTTGGGATTTATCAGAAAGTTTGATGTTTGATGGCAACTTTTGTCAGTCCAATGCAATAGTCTTCCTCTTTTTAACTGTGGCATGTGCAACCAGGTGTTCAGATAGGCCTGTTGTCTTAAGCTTAGGTGTAAATACCTTAAAAACTGAATAGCTGAAAAGTAAAAACTAAAGGCACTAAAGTTAACACTATGTGCAATAATAGGAAGTGTTCGTTTGCCCAAGATTTTTTTGTTTGCCTAAGTTTGCCCAATTTAAGTTGCAAGTGCTGGAGGAAACATAGCTCTAAGCCTCATACTTAGACAGGAATATTTACTGATTTGTTTTAGTTTCAATTGCAGTATATGTTTCTTACGGAAGAGAAAGGTCTAATACATCAGTGGTGAACAACAGCAGAGATACAGCTTCTTTGCCACTACGTTCCTCCAGTTTTACACCAGGATAACTTATTTCATTTAGAATATATTTCTTACTGGAAAAGATGGTTACAATCCATACAAACAAATCATCTAATATTTTCTGTTGGAAAAGATTCTTGGGGTATTCTCTGGAGAAACTCCTACTGCTGGCATTTGGCAGAGCTTTCAAAACCAGTAGGTAAGAAGCCCCTGGGCTCAGGAAATACCCTGTGAAATACTTTTCAGGTTAAGATGACACTTAAAATAAAAAATCCAATTCTCTTCTTTGCATTGTGAGCCCAATTCATGCCAAAGTGTAGTTGAACATAAATGTTCCAGTCTGTCTTGGGGTCCACAAACCACTGTCAACAAACGCCGTCAGCACAGCACAGAACCATGGTCTCTGGGAGCAGGTGACTCAGCAGCCCAGCATGGTGCAGGGGTGACAGCTCCTCCTTTGGTTAGTCTTTCTGTCAGGTGGCAACAGTTTATTTGGAAAGTTCAAGCTCAGATGATGATAAGCACTGATGTGTTGCTAGGCTTCCTATTACCTCCTACTAAAGCAACGGAGGGAATCATACTAAACCCAACCCTTCACAACGAAGGAACTCTTCAGCATAAGTTGCCAAATCAAAAACTTGGAAATCAGCAAATGCCAAATGTAGGTTTTCATGCTGCTCTTACATTTTCTGTATCTACGCTACAGTCTTAATTGCTCTGTAACATCCCATGTTTCCAAAGACACCTGCTTTATTCAACACACATACCAGATGCTACTCAGGGAATTTATATGTAATTGTGCAGTGAACACAGCTATTAGGAGATTTTCTGAGAGCAAGGTAAAGGACTTTGGGAAGTGAAGAGAGGCATTGGTGTTAGAGCAGGTGAACCTGATATTAAAATGATTGGTATTTTATCCATGTCTTTGTCATTTGCAGACTTTCGGAAATCATAAAAAAAATACACCAAAATATGAACTGCCAGAAAAAGCTCTGGGTTCCTCTATGGGTGGACTCAGCTCCAGATCATTAGGAGTGACTGGGAATAGAGCTGACCATTTCCTGTTGCAGGTCACATCTACAAAACAGAAGCACAGAGCTGTAATCTGGAAGGCTCCATGGGGGAAATGACTGTTCTGAGTTCTGGGTACACTTTGTGAGACACCTTACAGCTGGTTTTTGTACTTCACTTGCATATACTGAGAGGCTTTTGGAGAATATCATGTGCCATTTCAAGCCTGCACAATTGTTTACACTGGGTACCTACTGGTACTAAGTGGAAAAGATTGTATGCACCTGGACCTCATCCCACCATGGAGCTGAGCCTTGGCTGGGGCAGACACTAAAACCCATGATCTGGGAGCATTTCTAAGCTGGAGGAGATAGTGATCCCCTGAATTAGTAAAGATAAGAGTCTTTAATTTTTGTTTCCTTATTTATAAATGTGGATTTTTATTAGCTCAATTTATGGTCATTAAAGTAGAACATCCATGCGTGGACTCCCAAAGGGCATACAGAACAGACAATGTTTTGAAACAAACAAGTCATCCCTGTGTGGGAAAAGGGCAGAGTGCACCAGGACAATGAACTGTGGTTGCAAGTAGCACATCAGTCTGCATTACTTTTCCACATTGGCCTTGAGGTTACGTAAGGAAGAGAGAACATAAGTGGAAAGCATTGGGAGACAAAAGGAAAACAGAGCAGGTAAAGGAAATGGAGCACCAATAAAGAGTGAAATAGGAAGAAGGTGTGAAAGTGACAGAGAATACATCTTCTTTCTCCTTTTGTCTGCTTCTATTAACTAAAAAATATCCTGTGTCATTTTCATGTTTAGCTATCTGATTACCTTCCAGTTCATAATGTTGACTTTGTTCCTGCTTTCCCCACCAGGAAAGAGCAAAAGCAACAACACTGCTAGAATACCATAGGGAAACATCAAACTGGGGCCAAAGCAACATCATAGACCCATGTGATGGTTTCTTGCAGCATTAGAAAAAAACCATAACCTTGCTGGAGAGTGCTCAGACTGAGTGATCCTACTGGATTATCTATGTAAATAAGTGTTTTGTGGGCAAATAATTGCCCACAAAATTTCACAGCTGAGTCCATATTCAAATCCTGTGAAAAATACAGAGTACCCTACAAATAGGAGAGCAGAGAAAAAAAAAAGCCCCACACAGAACAAACCTATATATCTAGTGTAAATTTACATAATTCCACACAGATTTCACTTCTTAACTGTATTAATTTACACTAGTTGCAGATCAGCTTGAGATCTTTCTACCTGAAGCTTACAGATGAAAAACCTTATTCTGCATTTCTTGCATTCCTGAAATTCACATTAAATTAATAATTTATGAAAGGAAGGCTTAAAGGTTAAATTAAACTGTTAATTCTATCTTGGGCTAACAGATCATAGCAGATCGGGGGGGGAGGAAACAAGACAAGGAACAGAAGGAAATTATTTTTGTGAAACATAAATTATCTTTGACTGTATGCTACTTGGGAGCTGGGGGCAGGCCATTATTGATTGTTTCTTAAAGCTGTTGGGTGTGGAAGTCCTGGAACAGAAAATAATTGTAAAATGTCTGCTGTGTTTTCCTCTTATTATTAAATCGTCAATAATATGTAACCTGAACAGCAGCTCTGAGAGAGAACTATGTGCCCAAAAGCTTCTGTATTTTTTGTAACTGCATTAATTGTTCTGATAAAGAATATTATTATCTCCCCACCAACATTGTTCAGTAAGAAGCAAATGGTATGTGTATATATATGTTCTTCATTATCTTAGTTGTCTTGCTAGATTGTCTTACAAGAAAAGTTGTCAAAGAAGCTCAGCAATGGATATGAAGGAGAAAGGAGGGGAAAGGAGAGTGAAAAAGGAGGCTCGGAGACATGTGGATACATTCTGGTTCTGTTATCAAAAATCTTGGCAATACACCTGAAAAATCTAGAAAAGATTGCTGAAGGAGTGGGGGTGAGAGAACTGTCAGTCATACTTGGGGTAAGGAGGAACTGCTGCATTCTGCATTCCACGTTTCTGATGTGGAAACTTTTTTTGCTAGTCGCTGGGACAAAGGGAACAAGTCCTTTTCATGTCTCCATGAGCAAGGCTTCCAGCCTGGCCATGTGAGAAGTAAGGGGTTTGGTGAAAGGTGGAGTTGGTGTCAGATACTATTTTTTGGGAGGTCTGAGGAAAACAAACTGCCACTATGAGCTGCAGAGCGGTGTCAGGAGAAGAGGTCAGATGGCAGGGAAGATGGTAAAAGAGAGGAATCTGTCTGGCTGCAAGATGAAACCAGTGTTGTGACCAAGGTGACAGCTCGCAGGGCTATGTCGCCAGGCCACCGTAATGCCACTGAGGAAGGAAAGGCCACATACCATGTATTTCCATAGTCAGTGCAGTTGCGACACTGAAGTTGAGACTTTGTTCAGTAACCCAAGATGGACACTAGTAATAAGCCCACTACCTCTCCAGCATCTTCCCTTCAGGCCGTACATACACTTACACTCATTTTAAAAAAGTACAGCAGAGATGTTTATACCTAAGCTAGTCAGATGGCATGTGTTTGTAGTCAACAGAGAACAAGAGGTACTATTAGTGCACAACTCATGAGAGCTATTTTAGACACCCATAATGTGGAGAGTCATACCTTGAAAGTGCCTATTCTTCCTTGTTGCCTCTAAAGGATATTCAGTTTGGTGAATGTTCCTATGTTTGGTGAGGTGAAGCTAATCTTTTCAGCCCACCTTCTTAGTTATTTGGGGTCAAATATGTCAGATATTTTTCCAATTTTTAAGTGAAGGAGTAGCCCTGTATTCTTCTGTTTCAGTCACAGATTGTATCTCCTCAACTTAATCATATGAGACAGCCCAGTCATTTTGATTATGCTCTTTACCTGACTGAAATGGCTAAGACTTGTTTGCATATAACCAAGAGGTCTGCAGCTGGAGCCAACAGCTACAGCAGAAGTAGTGCAGGTGCCTGTATCCATTATGAAAGGAAAACTTTCAATCATTTAAGTGATGTGGTTAAAATTGTGGCTGAAAAAGTATTGCTTAATCACTCTGCATAGGTGTGCCACTCATATACTCAATGCTCAATTAAAGTGCAAAATGGAACACTATTAATGAGCAATTCCTTCAATACTGAGCAGAACACATGGCTTGATAAATAGTCATCTTTTATCAGGCACTTTTTAAATGCACTGTTTGAATATAGATAAGAAAGCAGAGCCAGTTGACTTGCAGGTGTTGCTTTCATTAATGCATTAATGTGATGTGTAATAGATTATACTGATTGCCATTAAATCAAATTTCAATAGATTAGCTGGCATATTTAACAAACTTAGTCATTTTCTATGTAATGATGACAAGATGACTCATCAGTATGACACTTTATAGACAGAAGTGGCATTTTTGTGCATGGGAAGACAGTTGGCTCCTTTGTCACCCCTATAGCTTAACTTTACTTTGGGGGCTGTGGGTTGATCTTACTTTGTCTTGGCTAGTGTAACAAGGGTGATCATAGGATACAGGGCAAGGGCAATATGGTCTTAAAAGCCTTTTCTTTGTGAGATTCCTACCATGCTGCCCTTAGAGACAGGCACCTCTGTCTAGCCCTGGGTATAACCACTTCTACCTCCCCAGAGGAAACTAGCCCAAGGCTAAATTCAACATAAGACTTAAAATCTTTACTACTGGCATCAGTACAAGGTAACAGCAGGGAGCCCAAGAATCTTTTCCCCTAAGAAGTTAGTGCTGAGATACAAACACGAAAGGCAACTTTGAAAAAAAAAATAGAAGAAATAATGTGTTTTTAAAAGGCTTTGTACTATTTTTCTGCAGTTTATTTTTATTAAAATGGTCCAGTGTTCTTTATTTCCCCCACTTCCCTTACAATTTTGGTATGTAAGCTAAGAAATACTATATGATTTTTCAATATGATCTTGTGTTGTGTACTGACTAGAGAGACAAAGCAAAAAAGTATATACCATAGGATTGTTCAAACAGCAGGTGTCCTTGAAGAAAGCATTTCTGTCTTAATGAAAAGATACTGATGAGATAAAGATGCATTATAAATAAATATTCATGTGTGATGAGACCTTGCAGATAGTCCCAGTATGTTCCTAGATATAGTCTAATACATTATTTTAAAGGACAAAGTCTCCTAAGGTTCATGGTAGGCATCCTCTGTTATCATCCTGAATGTCCATCTCATCACTGCAGCTCAGCAAAGATTCTTGTTTATTGCATAACATTAACAACAGCAAAAGTGTCCATATTGTGAACAATATGAACTAGCTTCATTTTACACTATAGAAGATCACCAGTGAGGCCCCTTTTGTGAAAAGATCTGAGATATAGCCATTTAGGCAAATGATATGTTTTAAGGGATACAAAAGCCTTCTTGTAACAGCTTTTGCAATATCTTCCAAAGGAGAAACTATATCTTAAGAGAACTTTGACTTTTCACAGGTCAACTTGCAAAAGATAGGAGACAGTAAAACTATGACAATTTTGTACAGTCATAGGTTTCTATGAGTTAATTTCATTTAATCTCAGACTATTTACACTAGGTACCTGTACATGTATTTATCCAGCTATGTAGAATGCATTTGGAGATTTATAAATGGGTTCATTATTGGTCCCAGCTCAACTTCCAGAGTTATATGCAAGGATTCCTTCACGAATGAAGGAGCTTTTTCAAGGTGGCATAAAACACACGACCCAGTATTTGTATATGATCATGGGGTTATATGCCTCCTTCCTAACAATTTCCCACCTTCCCTCAAAACAAATTTACATCTCCTATTTGTCATCCACTTCACTAAGAGAAGGTTCACACAAACACTGAGTGCTTCTGAAAATCCTGCCCCAGAGGAAAAGGCTGTATTGTGATATCTTAAAGTGAGGATCAGCGGGGACTGCAAATTCATCTGGCTAGGTTTATAACTCTGCATTTTTAGTGCCCTTGTAGATCCATTTTAAAAAGCAGAATCTTCCAGTTTATTTCATTTGTTCAGAAAGATCTAAATGTGACAATGTCATCTCTGAGACTTTCCTTATTCCATGGAGACAGTATTCTCCATTTCATTCTGTTAATACCCTCATCAATACGGTTTATGTTCATCAAAATGTCCCAACGGGCAGGAAACATGTAGTGAATGGCTCGGTAAGCCTCATGTCCTTCACCCCATGCTTGCTGAGAAGTTAAATCTTCTTCGTATCCCCAGTGCATCAACCATTATTTTGGAGGCAGATTTTAAAGCTCTTATTCATAGAGGCTTAAATCCTGATTGAAAATTCTTTGAAATCAAGGCCTGTGCTGGCTGTTTAGCCCTTTCAGAAGAAGCTCTTGTCAGCACAGTCTGAGAGTTGTCAGTCTGTTCTCACACTGATCATTTACTAGAATGAAATAAATGAAGGAGCCATGCAATAAGATGGGCCTGGCAAGTCAAGATTTTATAGTCAGCATGTGTTCTGCATATAACACTCACTCATGGAAATTGGACAAGAATTTCCTACTTCCTTTTTTTTTTTTCAGGAAAAATGGAATTTCTCTGTTCTAATGCTGCCTCTCTTTCTAGTCTCCAGGCTGGCATCTGGTGGCATAGATTACCAGAGGGACCTTGAGGCAGGAGGTCAGCCAGGGGTGCTGCTGGAGACTTCAGCAGTGCAAAGCAGCTGCAAAATTCCCTTTACTGGCAAGCTCTCAGCTGGCTAGACCTCTGCAAAGAATGAGCTGTGCACTGAGGGGTGGTGTTGAAAGGATGGACGGGAGATGTGCTGATTATTCTCTCAGCAGCATCCACTTATCACGTCTTTTATGATGAGCTTGGAAGAGTTTACGTGTGCTTCACTAAGTCACCCTATCCTATACAGTCTAGAAGAAGAAGCCAAGAACTGAGAGAGTCTTTACCTACCCTTTCATCTCCACAAGCAGCCTCCAAGGAGTAGCACTTGGAGGCACACCCTGGATGAGGCTGGACTCATTGCACAAAAATTGTGTTTATCCTCTAGCTCAGTCAATATTTCTTTTCCAGTTGGGTAAAATCCACAGGGCGTTACAACATTAGAAAAGAAGTAAACTCACCTAATAAAAATTATTATTTTCTTATGTTACATATATTAGTAATAAATATATCAGCAGCATTGTTGTGTAACAGACCTTTGTTGTCAGAAAGGATTAGCACATTGAGCTTTAGCAGAAGGGCATGCAGCGCATAGGTGAAGCTAGCATCCTAGTTTTGTGAGAGGGATCCAAGAGCAGGAGGGGCAAAGGAGAGCACAATCCCACAGTCCAGACTTAGGAGAACTACAGTTACACCACAGAAGAAAAGGCTGTGAGATCTGACTGGATCTTGCTATTATCCAGTTTCTAACACGTGCCAAGATCTTTTCCTAAAACAAACAAAACAAAAAAATCCCCAATAGCAATGAATACAGATTTTTTTAAAAGTTTAAAACAAATAGATTCCTTACAGCCAAGATTTCTTTCTCACATTTCTTGTGCAGAGGCTTGTGGAGATCACAAATAATAAACACAGCCCTGTGCCTTCATACCTCCTAACCCCTGGGAAGAAACAGGTAAGCCATTTGAGAATGGTCCATTAAAAATGAAAACATAAAGTAAAGACGTGGTTTCCTGAGAAAAGTGGATACTTTTCAATGAAAATGTTATTTTGAAAGGGCAATTTATCAATCAAAGTACACTTAAACTGCCTATGTGTTCTTATGCAGAAGAAAGACTGTCAACACATTATAAAACCTGGATTAGGTACCCATGATACAATGGAGTAGGCAGAAGAGATGTAGTTGCTTCCTTGCTGATTTTTCAATTCTTAGGTAATGTTCTCTGCTTATGACAGGATATTGTTCCAATTTTGTGCTTGTTTAATTTAGCCGAGAAAAGGTACCATTTTGTATGAAATTCTCTGCATCGTTTTCCTGTTGACAAAAGCTTGTTGTGATTTATGCAGTGTTTTGTGTTTTTTTCTTCTTGAAGAGAGAGAGTATAACCGTATATAGTGTAGCACATATGATCCAAATTTGATTATAAAGGAATTTCTTTCTGTTTGGATACCTGCTGCCAAACCTTGCAGATCTCCATGTGCACTCTTCCACTGCTAGCAACCATTACAACAAAGGAGTGACACACAATATCAGGACACATTGCATATCAGTATACATTGTGACAACTGTTTAGGGTTAGAAATATATTCCAGGAAAATATTAAGTAGCCATATTACTCTGTGGCTCTTGGCTGATGTGAAATCAGACCTGGGTTATGGATCTCGCTATTACACCAGATGTTTGTGTCAAGCTTGGGGCAGTCAGAGCAATTAGCATGAGTAATGTGGATCATCCTCACAACTCACTTAACCACTGACTCTGGCAACCGCTCACACAAACGACCTGAAAGACAAAGTCTGCCTCACATGCCTTACAAACTAAAAGCCTGGTCTTCCAGCTGAACCCACATGAATCACAAGCTCACAAGAAACTCCCTCAACTCCCTCAACTCAATTTTAGAAAAGGCAGTTTTGCTAAGGATACGTCAGACATTGTCTTGTTTAGACAATGATAGATAGAGGAAGAGGAGTATAAGACTATCTAATCATGGGATGGTCTAATCTCAAAGGTAAAATATCAACTGAAAAAACAAACAAACAAACAAAACTGGCAGCTGGCCACCTGTCTAGCTATTCTTCTGTGGCAGTTTTCTCTGGAGCCACCACAATAAATTTAGGGTTTATTGTTGGCGGGGCAGAATCCTTTTGCAGCAAAAATTGAAAAGACAGAGGAAAGAGTAAGTAATATGAGTGATCTAAGACTAAGGAAGTAATGGTGCCCCTTAATGAATCTGGAGGGGTTTAATTTCTTTGTAAAGAAAAGTTCAATTCACCCATACTCTGCGTAGCAAGGAACATTCCCTACCGACATGCACAGACTTGCAGAGCTCCTGTGTACTGCTACAAATGAGGCGATAAACAGATCATCTTCTCAAAGGCACACTGAACAGCTGTGTATTAAGAATATCTATTAAATAGATATCTACAACAGAATTGTTTTTCGTTCATTATAAATTCATAATAAGCAAAGTCGGTACCTTTCATGCTGACTTTAGTTTTATGTTATCAGAGCTTTTTAACTATGCTACACTGCCTCAGCACTTCATTTTACTGCAGACTGGTTGTATTTCTTGTCTGGTTCTATAACTCCTCAAAAAAACATTCCATGGTAAAATAACAAATAGGCTTTATGGCTTTTTTTTCCCCCAATGTAAGTAAAAAAAAATAATCTTTTGAAAGCAGTTAGCTTTTGAAATATTTCGCGTGTGTGTGTGTTCCCCACTGTTCCCTTCTACCTTTCCATGGAGGAAATATTAGCAAAAATTTCTTCTTCTAAGCAAAGCTTGATCAACCAAAAGATATGCCCTGAGCAGAAAGTACACAGCTAATCATATCATGAACATGGTTTTAATAGGCAAAACCTTACTTCTCTGCAGACGTCCACATTTCACTTTAAAGAGAACCAATAAGATTATTTTAAAACTGGTTTATTTTGAGTTTTAGAGCCTCTGTTGATTGTCTAAATTTCCTGTGGAGGACCCTCAGGGATATGCTAGTTCACATGCTAAGAAGAACATTTGGGCCTTGCAATGTCCTCTAGGGTAATTCAACAATGAGGTTTAGAGTGTCTTGCACTTGGAAAACTTTGCACGAGTCATTAGATTACCCAAAAGAGCAGTACAGCATTAGCCCATACTCCCTATTTTTCCACTCAGTGCGCTTGCCCATTCATGTTTGGCACAGGTCTTTAAAAAGTCTCTGTTTATATAGCGTGCCTCATGATGCATGAATCCCAGCGACCTTGTCTGCTACCTTGGCTTACCCCTGTGTTCTGTGGTGCTCCTCAGGTATGTGTGTCTCAGCCTTCAGTTAGTATTTAGAAACAAATCCTATGGCAAGTCAGAGTTACTGACAGAAGGCCCCAAATACCAAGATGAAAGAGACTTCTTTGTTATTGCCCCATGGGAGTCAGCTTGGCGGTCCCATTAGACCCCCACTTTCGACGTAGGTTCAGGGTTTCACCTGACTTCTACAGAGGGCAAAAAGACAAGACCTCAGCTGACTTTTGCACAAGAAAACCAAGGATGTTTTTGATAGTGGCAACAGCCACTATTTCTGGTCCTCCCTGGGAGACAAGTATGTACCTATGGTGCCATCTTGTCTCCTGCTGTACCCCAGGCAAGAACATGAGCTCCTGAATTCCCACCACCTCTATGAGGTCAGTGGTCCTAATTCCCCCTTCCCATATATTCTTCCCCTTCTCCTAAAGGGTGCTTTTTGAGTGTCTGGCATGCCCAAATCCCAGAGGGGTCTTCAGAGCAGGATTGAGGGCATTCCCATGGTCTGGGGCCAGTCAGGCATACCAAGCCTGTGCAGGCAGGTCCAGGTTTGCCAGCCCTGCTCGTAATCAAGTAATTATTTTTATTCTGTAAGCCCACACAGTCTTTTTGATACAATGCATTGCCAACAGGAGGTTGGCAATGCCTCCTACACAGAGCTGTATGGCAGTGGCCACGGGAAGTAGGTTACATAGATGAGTCAGGGTGGAATGAAAGTACCTGCAGCTGCTTCAGGCACGTATAAAGATACCACGCCACAGGTACACCCTGGGGCACCCTGGTGCCGAGCAGCAGTAGGGTGGTAAACAATGCAATTGCAGTGGGATGTTCAGCACTGAGGAAGCTTCACAGAGTCAATCTTTGGGGGAATCTTAGGCTGGTACGGACATATACCCTTGGAGGCTGCTCAGCACTCTCTGCAATAATAGTGCAATTATGTTTGCAGGACCAGAAGCAGCGGCATGCTGTATATGGCATAGGCCCTAGAGAAAGGAATGGGGCACATCCCTGCATTGAGCTAACTGCCAGTGTTCAGCCCCTCCTGGGAGGACAGCACATAAGCCCTTGCAGATCTGTCCTGTTACCCTGCCCAGATCCCTGATGCCAGCCACCTGCAGTTAGGATGTAGAGCTATAGAATGAGTAAAGAGGGTTAGACCCGTAAGATCAAACCACTATTTAATGTGAACAGTTTCATAGCTCAGTCAGTCACTCAGCTTCTCCTACAGATTTATTTTTCTTGCATGGCAGAGTGCAGGCATGAGTCTAAAGTTTTCTATAGAAACATTCAGTCTGGAAATAACTGCAGGGAGGTCTTGGCTGACACAGATGCACACACCCTTGCAAACGATTTTTCTTTAGAGCCCCATCATAGAAAGCAAAAGGCTAATTAAAGGTAGTTAGGGGCCAAAAAATATTGCTTCATAAAGCAACGTGTAATGAGAGCTCAGACAGTTCAATGATTAAACTGCCTTGGGAAAGAGCCAGTCTGCCCTCAGGCCTCAATCTTTTGGGTTGAACATATTTGTCAACACCCTATCAGCACTGGCTAGGTGGCATTTGGTGCCTCTCAGAAATGGGCATAAGGGTCATGTGTGTGATAATGATATATAGATTTATCAAGGCTAATTACTCTTCAGTAAGTTTACAGTGATATTGTAGTGTGCAAACTCAGATATATGCATATTTCCCTGACTTCAGCATATTTAGCAATTCTGTGTGTAGATGCTGTGCTGAGTATCCTTGTCTGGTTAGAGAAATAAATTTTCAAAGGTATTTCAGCTTACATATGTGGAGCAGAATCTGGATTCACAACAGTTAAAAATTCCATCCATCAAAAAAAATGAGGTAGAGAAAGGACTGTATTTCTGAATGTATTCTGCTGTCTAGACCACAAAAAGACACCAAAACACTTTGGGGAGTGCTTTTTTTGCAGCCTTCTGACCTAGCTTTTGGTCACGTCACCTTGGAACTGGGGTCAGAGGCTTGACCTGAGAGTCTTGTGTAAGACATCTTAGTTCATTTTTTTCAATCTAAGCAATCCCAAAATTTGTCTAAGCATTTTTCCTGAGGATCTTATAAACCTCCCTATTTTCAATAATCATAAGCCTACATTGCCAGTAGGGAAAGTTGCCATGATACTTAGATATGTCTGCATAATCAGAACTTCATCATACAAATTTTTTCACTCTTGTAGAGTGTACAGTGAGATGAAGAGACCTATCTACAGTACACACAAGATAGGTCCCCGTGAAAGATGAGTAGCAGGATAACGTGAAGGAGGCAATGCAGATTCATAAAACACTTTCTACAACTAATGTTCTAAAACAATTATTAATAATCCTTGATTACACTGCAGGAAAGTTCGAGGTGAAGTGATGGGTCACTGTTGCAAAACTAAAGAAACTAGGGAGAGCAAGTAGATTTATACACTTTTAGTCTGCTGAATTAGCTAAAGGAATTAAATGCAGAGATGGATTTTTCTCCCTTCCTTGCATTTATAATACTGAATAGAAAAACAACTGTCAGTTACTTCTTTCTACTCTGCTTACAATGTTTTTTGTCTGCTGCATGTTTTATAAACTGTATTGAATGTGGTACATAAATATAAAGCCCATCAAGTAAACATCACTCTTGTTTCGACCTCATATTCTCTTTGCACTGCTCTTCCTCTGGGATGGTGCATTTTCGCCTTAAAGTAAGAACGCGCACTTGAGTAAGGGCAAGAGATATATTTAAAAAAAGGCATCTTAATGGGGCCAATGATCAGTATATCAAGCATGGTCTCTGAAAATGTCAATGAGATGTCAACACATGAAAAGAACAAGTTCTCATCTGCCTGCCCCCAGTCCCCAGATGCTGCAGTAGGAAGAAGGTGGTTACTTCAACTGTGAGGGGTTTGCAAGGAGATTGGCTGACTTTATGAGTGCATTTGTTTAAGTCTAATTTCTTTCAACTGTTCTACATCATCAGGGAAGGAAGGAAAGGTAGGGACAACAAATTAAATCTTCGTTTTGAGCAAGCGTGGATGGTACCTGTGTAGTTTAAGGAAAGGAAGTCAGGGTGAGGGTGCACAGCACAATTAACCTTGTCCGGGTGTCAGCATCCAGTGACTCTCCTGTTTACCTCACTTCTGCACACAGATGCAATAATCTGTAAAATGTAGTTGCTTATGCCAGGAGAAGGTTGTCAGTTTCCCAGCTTAAATACATGTGACTTCAGCTCTGCATACCTCTGCAAAAGATCTGTTCTCTTCTCTAAGTGTATAGATAAAAGTGGGTGTAACTTTCATGCCAGTATGAGAGTGGGAGGAGATCTAAGAGGAAAATCATCTAATGAAAGGCAGGTAATATAAGGGACTTTAAAGTACACTTTCTTAAATTCACCCGTCAGAGGCTGAACTCCCTTCTGCTCTCTCATATATGATTTATTGCTCTCTTATTCCTGCTTTCTGATCCTATAATATCTGTCAGCCTGGGTCAAATTCTGACTTCAGCAATTCAGGTGACAATTTAAAGCCCCCTGAAGTACTCCTGCAAAAAGTAATAGCTTTCTCATGGATGCATAGGGTTGTAAATTGCATACAGTTCTGGTCAATGGCCTATACCTGACATCCATCGGTTCTAGGATTTCAGCCTACAAGTTCTGCTCTCTAATATCCATCCAGATTCATTATTGTTATCATTTTTATTGCGGTAGGACCCAAAATATTCTGAGTGATTTTCAGACCAGCAGAAGACATAGTGTTTTTTCTGCAGATTGCACGGTATAAAATAAAAGAGGCAAAGGGCAATGGAAGAAGACAATACATAATAACCCAAGGGATCTCTATAGTAAACAGACTTTTATCAGAAATGCATTTGCCTGTTTTAATTATCATTTTTTAAGCTTATTTTCCTAAGGAATTGGAGCACAGAAGATTATTCATTCGCTTAGTGCTCAATTATGCAGGTAAAGTGTGGAGAGTTTTTTGGTCTTAGTTCTTGACTTGCAGGGCATGAGAGACTCCAGTCAGGTAGTGTCTCCCGTGTAAATTCACCAGTCTTAAAGGGTTGAGTTCGTGTTGCAGTCTTGGTATAGTTTACTTAAAAAGTCAATCGACCATGAGACATACACCCATTGGAAAGCAGGCTTCATTAATTCTGTGAACACTGAAACTGATATTCATAAACAAATTGATCTTCCCTCTCTGGATTTCTCTCCATGGGTCAGTTCTGCCATCCTTCTGAACACCCACCCCAACATACCAGCTTTACACCCAGTAAAACCTCACTTCCTATATTTAACATATCAGAGCTAGAGCCTTAGTTTCAAAAACCATTTTGTATGTGGTTAGTTAGGAATCAAAACTAGGCTTGCACACTGCAGAGAAAAACCCTATCTTGACAGCTCTCCCATTGCAACCCTGACTGTAGATTCACTGCTTTGGTGCAAAACAGACATGAGCTGGGGCAGTTTACTCTCTCATTTTGTAGGTTAAAGGTTGTGCCTTGCCTCATCATTATGGATAGCTATGCTTGTGGAAATTTCCTTATGATATCCAGGCCATACAGATCGAGACATGCAATCTCTGGATGTCATTCCAGGCACCCTGAGACACTCCTGGTGGAGTCCACTGAGCTGGACTGTTCTGTGTCCATTATAGGGACTTGCTTGATTACATGTCATTGCTTTACATTGTTTTACAGTAGGTTTATGCAGCAGTCAAAGATGTGACCTCAGCATAACCTAAGCATATCCACATTTAGCTCATAATAGCAAAACTGGCTATGTGGTGAGGACTTCTGCAGTACTAAGTGGATTAGTGCAGGCTGTAAGTCAACTGGGGACCTGAGGAAAATACTTGGAAAGCTAATATCGATATTCAATTGCATTTGATAAAGCTAGCTTGGGTGTTTACAAAACCTTCCATCATGTCTTTGACTGCAACATAGACAGATTCCAGAGCTAGAGTCCCTGAGCAGAACAGTACTTGAGGAGGCTCTGCATAGTGACTGTAAAGCACATTTGAATAATTCTGTTGTTCTGATGTTGATTAAATAGTCCTAGCAGAAGCAATTCCAGCCTATATCCCTTCATGCTATGAAAACCTTTATTTCTAGATCTCACCCACTAAGATATAAAAGTTTGAGGGCGTTTTGCCCAGAACATGCACCATAGGTCAAATTAAAGCTGAATAGTGCTATTGATCCTCCCCTCAAGCAGCGCTTTGCATATCTGTGTTCCAGTCCCAATCTGTCAAGACTGTTTTCAGATATTAAAATTTTCTTGGCACAGCAGCCATCCATAAACTCTACATCTCTCTGTGGAACATAGTTTTAAATTGGCTAATGTTTCATTCAAGCCCTCTTAAGGTAATAGTTACCACTTGTATACAAAATGAGGTTCCAATATAAAATGTTGAACCCTTCCCTCAAATAGGAGAAAGTCCACCCTAGATGAGATTAAAATGCATAACTAAGATTCTGCTTCTTTTGCTCCAAAATAACTTTGTTCTCCTCCACTTTGTTCATGTACATACCTGGGGGACAGTCATTGCTAACTGCTTCACTTGCAGCCAGATACTAGTTCCAGTGACAGTCCTTTTCCATCTGACTTTCCTATTATGCATACATCTGGGAAACAAAGGCACTTCCTATTTTGTTTATAAAGAGCCCTGCCATTCAAGTTTTTTCTTCTTGCTCCTTGGGATTAGGAGCCATTATCAGCCATCTTGAGAAGAACGCAGGGATCATGTCACCTGGAGATAGTGAGAAGGGAATAAAGTTATTGTGGTACAGTCTAAGACAAAGTCACAGCAATTGGGAGTATAACCTGTCTTCTTGGCTTCTCTGAGGAAAGAACATTGATTTCTCCTGGCACTTCAAGCACTGGAATACATCACAGGGAAGGAAGGGGAGTCCTGAATCCTTGAGTTAATGTTTGGGCAGTGTTCTTAAGATAGCCTTCTTCCCCACAGTGTTGTAAATTCCTAGCTAAGAGTTCAGAGCAGAGCAAGAGCTTGCACTGGTCCACTTTGCAAGTAAGCACAGGAATTGAGAGAGAGATGCTGATGCATGTACTAAAGCAAAGATCCACCAGCTAGAGCAAAGCTTTACTTTGCTCTCGAGTCCTGCTGAGCAATTCCATAGGGAAGATTAGTTAAGGCCCTCCAAATAAGAGGTTCAACTAAGGAGAAGAGCAGGAGAAATGAAAACTTTCATAAGAAGGAGCAGATTTATACTGGCAGCCCTGTATTTGAGAAATGGAAAACTTCCCTCTATCAGGCTGCTTGAAGAGTGGTGGGAATGTGGTGGAGGTGCCTGGGATGGCGAGTAAAGCATACTGGGGTGGTCAAATGTCAGATGTTTTTAGGAGACCACCTTTTCCCAAGAACTACATCTACAAATTGTAGGCATAAGTAACTACTTTCTATACCTCAAAGGACTATGGCAGATTAATGGTGGCTGGCTGCCAGTTGCCCACCCAGCCATTCTCTTGCTCCTCCTTCTCAGCAGGAGAGGAGGAGAAAATACAACAAAAAAAGGAAAAAGTCATGAGTTAAGGACAGGGGTATCATTGACCAGTTACCATCATGTGCAAAGTTTGGGGAAATTAATTTATTGCCAATTAATAACACAGTAGGGTAGAGAGAAATAAAAAATAAAGCAAAACCCACTTTCATTCTACTTCTATTTCTTCCCAGAAAATCTCCCAGCATCACTCTTGACTCTTCTACCTCCTCTCCCCAAGCAGCACAGGGGCTAGGGAATGAGGGTTTTGGTCAGTTCACAACACTTTGTATCTGCCACTCCTTCCTCATCACACTCTTACCCTTCTTCAGCATGGAGTCCCTCCCACAGGATATGGTTCTTCATGACCTTCTCCAATATGGGTCCTTCTCATGGGGTGCAGTCCTTCAGGAACAGACTGCTCCAGCATGGGTCCCCCACAGGCCACAGGTTCTGCCAGGAGCCTGCTCCACCATGGGATCTCCATGGCCTGCAGCTTCCTTCAAGGATCTCTACTTGCTCCAGCATGGACTCCTCCACAGTTGCAGTGTGGATATCTGCTCCAACATGGTCCTCCATGGGCTGCAGGCAGGCAGCATGCTTCCCCATGGTCTTCTCCATGGGCTGCAGGGAAATGTCTGCTCTGGCACCTGAAGCACCTCCTCCCCCTCTTCCTTCACTGACCTTGGTGTCCACAGGGTTGTTTCTTTCACATTTTTCTCACTCTTCTTTCTCACAGCTGCTGTGGAGAGACTTTTATCACAGGGACACTGCCAGCATCATTGATGGGCTCAACTTCGGGCTGTGGCTGGTCTGTCTCAGAGCTGTCTGATGCTGTCTTTGTGTGACATGAGGCAGCTCCTGGTGTCTTCTCACAGAAACCAGTCCTGCAGCCCACCCATTATCATCTTGCCAGTACAAAAGGACAGCACTTCTCATCCTTCTGATTTAATTTAATGGGTCTGTAAAAATTTCTTCAACTCTGCCTGTGACAGGGTGCAAATTCTTTCAACTGCCCAAGAAAGAACAAAGATCAGTCCATTCTGCTGCACTGCCCTTGCAAGAGGGAAGGTCAAAGTGGGAAAGCTCTTCCCTGCTGCAGGCTGGTGGGAAGATGCAAAGGGGGTCTTCAACCTTAACTCTGAAAGATGCTTCTGTGATGAGGCCAGAGAGCTAGTTGACAGGCAGCTTGAAGAGTGCTAGCTTCTGGGCTGAAAGCAGGTAAGTGACTCCATCTGTCAAGTGAGACAAATGAGCAAAACCTTTCCATATTGACACCTGCAAGGAGATCTCTGAGTGGTTTACCACTAACCTGGGAGTGGCCCCAGTCACTGCTGTAATGTATGCATCCTTCTGAACAGTGTGGGAGAACTATAGCAGGACCTCTTGCAGTGTCCTGCAAACACACATACACACACACAAATATATATGCATACACACATGCATGCATATATATATATACATATACTTGCATCCTGAGACAGAAATATTCAAGCCCTCACATGCCAATCCATGTTCCAATACACCTGTGCTGGCAAGTCAACTTTCCTGTTCCTCAAGGTAATTCCTACTTAATGGAGGGACTGATGGAAAAGGCAGAGAGAAGAGATGACTAGGAGAAAATAGCTGTTTCCTGACACCAACAGCAATGAGAGTGACACCTGAAAAGTCATTCATTGTTCAAAAAAACCAGACTGCATCAAACCACACAGGATGTATATAGCTAGACTTCTTGGGCTCACCTCTGAACACTCACGGCAACTTGAGAAAAAAATTAAAATCTGAAATGTCAACGATAAGGCACTGGTTTACAAGGTGAGTTACTCAACAAAAAGGAATTATCAGCTGATTTTAAGTGGGTGTCTGCTGCTGTCTTAAACGACCTACTATATGAAAGGTTTTTATACAAGGGTGCAATCCACATGTGAAGAAAAAATTTTATTTCTCTTTTATTTGTTTCATGACAGCAGAAAATACCAAATATGTGTACCCTATCAACACAGTGAGTGCAGAAAGAATTGTATCTTAGCTATAAGGGTTAGCCTGTAGAGTTTTTAAGGCAATAATAGAAAAATCATACCTCACTGTTTGCACTGAGTTTTATACTCCTGAAGTTTAGCTTTACTGGATGAAATGAAATGGATTGTTTGAACTATACAGGTCTCTTGAAGTGAGCTTTTTGAATGTTAGTTAAGATGTATGGGTGCATGCAAGATGTCAGCAGATAATTAGAGCCACTATAAGATCCAGGAATGAGCATGTTTTGAAAGGCAAATCATCCTCTTCTCTTCATTTCAGGTGGACATACACCTTCTGTGGCTTACAGGTACAGCTAAATTTCTCATCTCAAGCAAAGTCCTGTATATTCTAAGCTTTATTTAAATGCACCTATAAAATACTACTGTCACAATTTTCTACTTCAAGTTCCTCTTTGATTTTGTATTTAAAAGAAACAAAAAACACGTGTGAAAGTGTTGTGTGTTCTGGTTGCAAAGCTCCATGCACTCCAGAGAGGGACTTAAACATCCCAAATGTGATGTAGGAACTGCAACACGGAATCCAGAATCAAACACAAGCAGACAAAGTGAATTGGTAAGACTATTTTTATTCTGCATCTTTTTTTTCTTTTATATTTCAATCTGTCTAAACAATGATACAGACACTTAAATAACATGAAAAATGCTCTTTCGAATGAATTTACTCCAAGATAACATTCTTGCATCAAGAATATGTAGCTTTCATGCAGAGGAAATAACCAATCAAATTCATTTGGTCCCATGACTGCTTTTAAAAAGCATCTACTTCCTCACGCAGGTGAGTTGAATGCATTCAATTAAACCATCCATTTCTATTGATTCAAAAGACATACTTCCAAATACAGTTATTTCCAGTGCTAGCACTGGCAGATTAGCAGCTAAAGATTTTTTGGAGGGGAGGAGGCTCTTTTAATTAAAATCTCTCTGAGAGATTAAGGGACAAGATTTTTATTTAAAATAGGAGCCTATGGATGTACAGCTTTCAAGAAGTGGCTAGGATCTCTGGAGTAGCAGCAAAAGTTTTAGAAAAATCAGTGAGCATACAAGAATACAGGCAACTGACTGAAAAGCCAATTTGGCTGTATGCGCTACGAAATACTGAATGGGGTTTAGACTTGGGTTACTGATATAAGGTGCTTATTGTTTTCCTCCATACCAGGTTCCAGACATCAGTGTCAAGGTTGCCTTGGTAATTTGTTTGCTGGGCTGAGAGCCTCTGAAATCTGCCTGCAACACATTTCTCTAAAAGCTGCAGGGAAGGAGGAGAAAAAGGCTATAGCGAGGTAATCGATTCAAATCTGTTCTCTCTGTCAGGGTTATCTTTTAACTGTAAAATCTCCTTAGAGAAAGCCATATTTCTTTTTTCTCTCTTTTCATAAACCATGTTTAAAAATGTGATTATGCCAAATTTTGGTAGCTGTTTGTTACAAACGGAATGAACTAACTGAATACTGAATCTCTCCGTTTTTTAAAAATGTCTCTTTTCAAAATATATCTTGTGTATGGCTAAGCCCAATTTGTGAGTAAAATTAAATACTTCTAGAAAATGGTCAGTTATTGTAGGCCTCAGATTCAGCACAGTAAATGGAAAATCTGAAGGAAATTCATTTTCTTCTCTATACCACTTTTTTTCCAACCTGACTGCTGGGGATAGGTTGTGAGATGAAAATTGGGGTTACAAGAGAATCTGGTAGGTTAAAAATACCTCTGCAGAGCTTCAAGACCAACTCACCATCAGAAGATCTGCCTTAATCTCCCAACCTATAAAATGCGGCATGATTTGCAGGTATTGGCTTGCTTAATGTTATTTCATCTGCAGAAAATATCCAGGGGGATGAAATAAGAATGAGCAGTGAGCCCTCATCTGTCTACAGGCTCTGGTTTCACAGCTACTGCTATGCACTATAAAACTCAATCTGTCCTTATTTTGTACAGAAAGCACTGGCCTTCCACCCATCAGCCTTGGCAGCCCACCTCCCACTGTCACCCTGGCTGACTCCAAGAGTCTCACCAAATAAAGCCCTGATAACCTGACTTAACAGTGCTAATCTTAACATTAATTTTTGATTAGTCCAACATAACTCCTTGTCTTAGCAGAAAACTGATGGCATTTCTTCTCCTGTGCTCCTCCTACCAATGGGAATAAAAAATACACCTGCACTTTGTAAGTAGTCAGAGAATCAGCTCTTTGTGGTTTGAAGAATTTTGTTTTTAGCAGAAGGTTGCAGGGGGGATTATTAAAGTTGTCTTAAAATTTGCTCTAAAAAAAGAGAGTGTTTGGTGTGTAGATTGTACAAGGCTGCTGCATTTCAGCTTGTATTTATATTTGGACCAATCCCCAGAGGGGTATCCCTTTGATGATGTGTTCCTTCACTTATTATCATCCAGAACTGACTCTAAAATACCTTTTTTTTAATGAAATGAGGAATTCCACTCTTCTTACTCATTCATGATGTAGGAGTTGCTCTGCATAGCTGAAGCCACAACATCCATTTTACTTCTTACAGATAAAGCTGGGCTTTCCTTTGGGTAGCAACATTAACAATAAAATCCCTCATGGTCCTTTCCAGGTCTATAGTTACACAGGGTACACGTTATGGCACTGAAGCACCAGGAAAGCATCGGCATTTGCATTTATGTTTCAAATCGGAAAAGTATTGGTGTACTTGAAAGCGTGCCTGTCCTTTTTCTAACTACATCAAATTGTCTAATAAAAGACATATGCTCTCCCTGACATCTTTATCTTCATCATGATCAAGCCTGAATTTAGTCAGGAATCCCCCAAATAACAACTTTTTTTCTTGCAGAAATATTACTTTTTTCCTGTGATTTCACATGAGCAAGGGTGAGGGTTAAATATCACCAGAAAGACAACATTTCTGGCTGTTGAGAATTCCCTCCTGCTGTTTTTGGACACCTTTCTGATTTCCGATTTAAAGCACAGAGTAGCTGGTCACTCCATGCTTTCCTGAAGCTTTCACTGCAAGTGTTGAACTTCCCTGGTCTAGTGTAGTTAATGAAATATTAATGGACAGAAGCCAATACAGATGTGGAAATTAGTGTTTGTGTATCGCTGCTTTGCATAATGATATATAGCAAAAGCACACACAGACATTTCTATAATAATATAGGTAAAGCTCACGTGCAGTGGTGTGGTAGTAAAATTCAATAGGCTGTGAAGAGTTGAATTCCACATATTGACTGTAATCATTCTAAGGAATAAAGCAGGATTGTGAATGGAAGATTATTTTTCTTTCCTGTATGAGGAGTCTTGTCTAGATATCGAGTAGCAGCAATCTATATGAGGCTTGATCCATTTCTCAAAAAATGGTCATAGTAGATCTAATAATTAATTAAATTTACACCAAGGAATTAAAGGAATCTGTGGAATAGCCATATGGAAATGGTGGCTTTTTCTATCATGGAAAGCCTCTTGAAATTTAGAGCCTTTTCTTTATGTCTATAAGCACTTTCTTAAGATAAAACCTTAAAGAGTTATATAGAAATTGCTTCCAAATCTATGAAACTCAATTAACATTGTAGAGTTTCTTTCAGGTTTCTTACACAAAGATGTAGTGAGGATATGGTTATGTATTCTGTAGGATGGGTTAAATTCTTAAAATCTTAAAACATTAATAAATATCTTAGGACTCTAGAAAATGAGTGGAATGCATTACAATTAGCAGGAAACATCACTGCTTGAAGACTCATACTTGTGCTAACCACTTGCGAGGATGTCAGGGGCTCTCAGCCTATTGCTTGAGAATATATACATATACTATTGTCATGGTTTGGGCTGGGCTAATGATTTGAATGACGGATGCTCTCAAACCAGGACAGCTATGTATCAAACATCAGCAGGGGAACATACAGATTCCCAGAGATGTCATTTAATTGTTTTCTAAAACTATTATAACTCCTAGTAAGCAATAACCTTAAGTACATTGTTCTGTTGATGCAACACCACAAGAAATCAGTGCAGGAATGAAAGACACTATGGTCTGTCCCACAGAGGTACATTATATTGACAGTGTTAATGTAATCAATTATTCTGTTTCACAGGTTAACTTCCAATTTGCATTATACATTGTTTCATTCTCATCAGCAGGGTAAGAATGAGAACAAGAATGTTTTTTGACTGGCTAAAATGGAAACCCGTGTCTCTGACTACAAAATAGTGTGCTCGTAGCCCCTATTCCACTTTGACTCAGTTTAGAATATGTGAGCGGTGACTGAAATAAATGGACTTATGCTAGTTAACATATAGGTGAGAGTGCTTCCTGTAATAATAGAAAGTAAATTCCAATATTAATATCTTGGCCATGATATGACCTGAGTTCATTACAAGGCTTTAGTGTGGAAGTAAATTTCTCCATCCTGTCCTCCATCTACCTCATGCATAATACATTGGGAAGTATCCAAGGTCACGTCCGTGAAGGAACATGGTCAATAGAGGTGCTGTCTTGTGAAATAAAGGATGGCAGCTATCACTTATGACAATATCGTTCAGATCTCTATTGCTACTGACATCTCTTTAGCAAATCCATTAGCGCCTCTAGCAAAAACTACAACAGTAGCTAAAAGGAATTATTTTAAATACACAAGTATGCTTCCATCAAATGGAAGTGAGCTTTTTCGACTCCACTCTCCACAACCACCACCAAACATCAGACACCTGCTCTCTTGCTCTTTTTCTAGGCTTTCTTTAGTTCTCCATGCCCATGGACCAGCTCCAGAATCCCAGAGAGCACTGGGGGATGTGACAGGAGCCTAAATCTTCTCCTGTCTTCTGTTTCTGCCTGGCTCTTCCTAGCAAGCAAATTTGTGAACACCAAAGCAAGTAACATCAAGGAATCAACTTGCCACAGTGAGTCCATGTGGTTTGTAGTGCTTGTGACTTTAACAGAACAACCCCCACAAAGGCTTTTTTTTCAAATCATATCATCAGTTCTCACATCTCATGAGAAAGGAAGCAAATAATTTTCCAACTCTAATAATCTGAGAAGCATACAGTCAAAAGGAATGGGAAATCTGTGGAAATCTCCTTGGGCTGTCAGTTGACTCCTGTACCATCCTTTCTCAGTCCCAAACTGGAACTATTCTTGGCTTATTCCTGTTGTGCAAAACAGCCCAAGTAGAAGTAGGACTAATTGTAAAATCAACTGTTTCCTTTGCAGAATATCATCCAAACTGAGCCTGCAAGAAAATGCACACAAAGAAACTTCCAGCAAATTCTGCGTTATCTTTCTTTCTGTCCCTGGTTATTTCCTATGGATTCATTCATAATCCAGACAAGCCTCATCTGAAAATCAGCTAGGTTTTGGGGTTTTTTTCCCTATATCATTTGGGAAGGTTGTTTTGGAACTCCTCTACTTAGATGCCTAAAAATCTCAGCCTCCAGCCTCTGGCTATTCACAGTCAATTCATATCCATCTGTTCATAATTCTTTCAATGTCAAGTATTCAGGTGCTGCGCTTCAGTTTGTAGTACTTTCTTCCTTTCTAGTGTCAGCAATGGAGATTCTCTAGTATCATACCCTCTGCTGACTTTAGTCATATTTTAAGGCAGTGTCTACCAGTAGGATAAACCTCTGAGCAAACCAAGAGAAACATCTCCTCACCTCTTACTTGGAAATGCAACATAAGGGCATTTGAAGCCCATGCTGGCAGTCAGTTGGGGTTAAAAAGAAGCATCTTTGCAACATCCCTGCTTCCCTCTACCTGAACTCTAGTTGAGTTCATTGTCCTGAAAACATGGTTATTTATTGGCCAAGATGGTTTATCAGTTCAAAAATCTTTGCACTACTTTTGTCAATGTAGTCTCAGTGTCCCTTCAAGTTTGCTTGTGATGTATGACGACTTCCATTTCCCTGTCCTCATTCTGACTGCTCTGTCTCCAAACACCATTGACTTTACATCCCCACTCACCACTGTGGCATATGTTATCAAGGGTAAACCAAGAACAGTCCTAACTATATTCCATGTATCTGCATTGCATTATTGTCCTATTTTGCGGCAGAGACCGGCTCCAGAGCAGGTAAGACTGCGCTGGGTGAGGGCTCTGTAGCTACAAAGGCCGACGAAAA
>JAOQGH010000001.1:142337284-142349087 GCA_025769975.1 Gallinago jamesoni
TAAGGTCTCCCCTCAGTCTCCTCTTCCCCAGACTGAACAACCCCAGCTCCCTCAGCCTCTCCTCATAAGACTTGTGCACCAGACACCTTAGTGTGGGCAGTGCCTGGAGCTCTGCAGTGTACATGCTGACACTTCTGGCACTACGTGTAGGTATTTTGATGTGGAACTGATGACCACCCCTATAGCTGATGAAATAAAACCCATACCTTAGTCAAGACACTCATTACTGAGCAGGTAAGAACTTTAGATCCAAGGGGGGAAAAAATAAAAGTGATGCTGTTAATCACAGCTCTCCTCAATAGTTATAAAATAAGCAAAAATACCAAAAAACCAAAACCCTGCAACTGCAACTTGAATATTATAGGGGCAGTAGTTAAAAACATTGAATGAAGCAAAACCAGAAAAATTTCAAATGTCATTTTACTCTGTGAGAAGCCTTTAAAATTACTCCTTTTAATTTTTGTAGTAGGAAATTCTGAAACTTGCATTCAGCTCAGCATCTGAAAAGTCTGTTAGTTTCAGACTAGTCTTCTCTGGAGGGCCTGGCCTCTACCTTCACAACTGCACGTGTTTTCTGACAGCGACCATAACACACAGCACACAATGATGTCATTTGTAACCTGTTTCACTGGAAAAATCTTCATAAAAATCTGGACTATTTCACTTTGAAAAATGACTTCTCAACTATTTCTACACAGCCAGAGGCACCAGATCTTGCTTAGACTTTGCTGAATCAAGCAGGCTCTGGGTTTATACACTGTAATTTTGGAGATGCATTCATCTTTCGAAAATGTTTTTCATTTTTTTCAAAGACTGCAGTCCTCCTGAATTTTTTCTCAAGCTACAGCTCCTACTAAATAACCTGGCTGACTTCCTCTATAACTTTTTTTAAGTATGGTCTGGTAGAAAAATGTATGTGTGAAATTCTGGACAGATTGGTTGAGTTCAGGGAAAACTAGCAAAGGATAAAATCGATCTTAGCTATACAAACTTTACTATGGAGAAACTCCTGTCTCTGCAATAGGCACAAGAAATGGTGGTTTGAGATCCTGAAGGAATTGCTGAAGAAGGAGAAGCTAATGAAATGTGGATTTGGAACATTTACTAATTCTAAACCTGCTGGCAAGAAAAAAAGACGAAAGAACCTGCTTTTTATGCAACTGATTGGAAACATCACTCTCCCAGAAGGGAAAGGCTCTATAGATCAGGCAATGTATATTCACAGAACCATGGTTATCCAGAAAAAATACAAGCTTTTTTTTTTTTTTCATTTTATATGTCTCATAACTGGGGCTCTGAGGAAACGTTGCTACAGAATGAGAAAAACCCCATGTAAAATTAATGGAAAACTGAAGATTTGTTAGATCCCATTAACTTGCTCACTGCCAATATGTGGTTCATACTAAAGACTTTCTGATGACTTTGGCCTCTAGTCTGGAAAATAACACATCAAAGAACTTTGATTATCTGTACCTTTTATTCCAGAAGGTAGAAATAAAAGAGAAAAAGCTCATTTACCATTTTACTTTCCTATTGTCTAATCTGTTTTTTCCATTTCTTAGTGCCATTCGTCTTCTTTAGGCTTCTACTGCCTTTAAGCAGCTGCCATTTACTACCCTTCCTTCCTTCTCTCTGCTGGTCTTTCATTGCTTCATTAAATGATATGCCTCGAACCTTCCTATATCCTTTCTCATAACCTATGTTTCTGCTTCCTAAGACTTACTGTCATCCTTCTCCTCTTAGGATACACAAAGGGGATAAGATACCTCTAAGACACCGTGTGAGAGCACAAAGCCATCCGTCTCCCATGCTGTGTACCAAGCAGTTGCATATACAGCATCAATTTGTACTGGCCTTTTCGTCTGCTGTCTCACATTTCAAATGCATGCATGGTGGTTTCTGTCATTTTTCTGTACCTTTCTGCATTATTGCCTCTCATTTTTTTCCTTCTCTTCATCCTGAATGTGTGTTAGATTAGTAGGGGCAGCCTTCAATTGAATCTGGTTTTTAAATCTCTTTACATCCGTTTTGTTCTACCTCGGTACTTTATGGTAGTAAGTTAGTACTTGATTTGGTTACAAATCTCTGTACACTATGAACTGCAGGCTTTCAATAATGTGCTGTTTACTTGCTCATTAATATGATGCTCATTTTAAGAGAAACTTGTCTAACATCAGTAGTGTACAAATACAGCGTTCCTAAATCTCATTCTGGTTTTTAAAGCTTCTTTCCAAGTTTTCAATCCAGAGTCAATTTAAACTTTATTTTTGCAGATAACACCTTCTGAAACGGGATACTTAATACTAAAGTAAATTTGCAAATATCTGCTGTACTCTTTATGTTAATTTTAGCACTTCTAACAAAATGAGTTTTCTGGCCAGTAATTGTTTTTGGCAGTTCGTGTATTGTCTAGCGTGGGCATCACTGAAGCTATATTTTGATTCATTCACTGACTTTAAAAAATGTTTTATTCCACACTGAGTAAAAATCAAAAAGATCAATTAAAAAATGGGATTCTACTCGTGAAATAAAACTGGAAGAATCCAGCCCAGTGAGCTGTTCCTTATGTGATATTTTTTCCTTTCCTTTAATTCTTAAAAACTTTTTCACAGAGTATTTCCAAAGAGTATTCCTTCCTGGTCTGAAGGTCACTATAGTATTTACTTTTATCAGGTTGTTGAATAAATTACTTTCATCTTAGCTTTACCTTAGCTTTTTATACCTCCCATCTTATATAAACATTTTAGTTTATCTGAGACAAATTGTGAATCTGTCAAAGTGAAATATGCCACTCTTAACCTGGAATAAGAGCACCCACTTTTTTGCTTTAGTTTCTGTAAAGTGGTTTTACATTATTAGTGAAAGTGCATAGACATTACTTAGTTGAGAGTACACAGAGCCAGCTACCATGGCTCAGCTGGCACACAGTAACTTGCTTACCTGCAGTAATTCAATCACGTTCAATTAGGGGCCACATCATCAATTTTATTGGTGTAACTTTCAAGTGTAGGTGAAGCCTGGGAGATGATTGCCCTAAGATATGTTCAAGACCAGCTGGACTGTATGTATTCATATTTTCCAAGGCATTTGAGTAGTTTTTCTCTGTTCCTAATATTTCAACCTTTTAGATGTATTTTCTTACTGATGACAGGCTTGATACTGCTGTAAGTTATCTCAGTCACTTTTGAGACATTATTAATTTCATGTCTTCCTTATTTATGAGTAGGCCTGCTTTCTTCCCTCTGGTAAGCTTCCAAAAGCTCTTGTATTGCTTTCATATCTCTGGCACATATTAACTCTTTTTGCTGCTTTGTTCCCTAATATCAACTTTCACTGTAAACCTGAAAAATTTAGCAGCAGTCCACTGAAATGTTAATAACATTTTCAGGAGAAGCAAGATCCTGCTTTCAGTGGCTCAGCTCCCATAGGATGACATATTATCAAAACACAAACAGTAATAATTAGTAGCAAAATTTCTCCCAGTTTCTCCCCTGAGGTGAGAAGAGTTATGAATCTGGTCTGATAAGTTCTGATGAGCTTTTCATTTCCACCTTTTTTCTATGAAAAAGTAAAAAAGGGTGTTGATTTTTTTTTCATGGAATCGTGGAATCATAGAATATCTCAAATTAGAAGGAACCCATAAGGGTCATTGAGTCCAAATCCCTGCTCCTCAAAGGACTAATGTTCTTCTGTATTTGTTTTAAGAGTTCTCAAACCCAACTCCCAACCAAGCCACAAAAGGGAAAGTTTACCTGTAGAACTGGCTGAAATTAGTTCTTTCATACCTTAAATCCTGCAAAGCTCTACTACTCATTTTAAGTGTCTTAGTCACATCTCTTTAAGTGTGTGGTGATGACCATCATCTTATCTGACTCAGTGCAGATATTCAAGGGGTTTAGGGGATCTCAGTGCCTATGTTGGCCATTCAGGAGCAGTGGACAAGCTTTAAAATTTCTCACAGGCTTCCTCTGAAAATTTTAGGGAGTCCCCATCCCACAGATAGAGCAATACACATCATATGGGTACTGTTAACTTTCTCTTAAGCCAGTAATGTGCCTGTTCTACATCACTTTTCTCTGCCAGGAGGGGAAACTCACCAACTCTGATGATGTTACAGACACCAGAAAAGAGCTGGAAGATTCAGAAATGGCAGGAACAAGCACAGGCATGAATATTTCCCCAAATCCATTTAGGGGATCTCAAAGCCACAGTCAGATCCCTCTGTGGGCTAACCTTCAGCTGATGGTAGCAGAAAATATTCAGTACCACAACCTATAGTGGTATTCTACTGCACTAAGCTTATTTTGACTTCTTAAACCACACCTAGGAACAGAAGGACAAACTGGGGTGAGTTTTTTTCATCCATGTTTTCTGACATGCAGCCTGTATCCCATTGGTTTAGACTGTCAAAGAGTGTTAAATGGTTTGGAGGTGATCTTCCATTTTGGTGCTACCTGTCAATGAAAGTCCATTGCTACTGAGGCACAAAACAGATTGCATCCTGTGCTTTCAGTTTGCTTTGTGTACTGAGAACTCATTTTCTTTTTTTTTTTTCAGTGGGAATGCAAAACCTTTATTTATTTCCCCTGTAGATTTTAATTTGGGCAATCAATGTGCTTAGACAAAAAAAAAAACCCAAGGAGAAAACTGCATTATCATTCTTTGACTAGAGAGTTTACATTCTGTTTGAATTCATGTAATGAAGATTATTGTAATATAATTACTGTGGTTTTTGAGTCTCAAGAGAGATTTGCAAGTACCTGTTCAAATGAAAATTGATCAAGACTAGCAGCTGGAATAAAAAGTTCAATTGTGAAAAGTTTTTAAAGTCTTTCAGGGATACTGAGGTGTATATATATATTACCTCTGTTGTCAATTCATTCAGGGCCCTAAGGCCTGCTGAGTTCTGAGGTGGAAGCTCCTTTAGCTGAGAACCTTATAAAAAGACACCCTAAATTGGAAGGGCTTTTTTCTTTTAATGGCATTTCAGTAAATAATGGTGTGGTTAGACTTTTTGCTTCTAATTCAAACATACAAAAAAATAGTTGCCAGTAGTTAAGTAATTTTACATTAACAGCTTCACTTGTAGGAAAAATACAGACAATTTTATTAGTTATGTATTTCACCTAGACAAAAAGTCAGAGTTGGGGGCACAATTTCCTTAAAGTCTTTGTCCTGATGTATCTGTTTTAGGCTGCAATATTTTCCTCTTTTCTACTGTTACCCATCACATTTACCTAGAGGCATGACAAGCTCAGTGCCTCTCTTTGAACCCCATGGAGAGATGAGTGCTGTATCATACTCTGTTGGAGCTGAGTACATGCCCTTCCCAACAAATTGAACCTCTCAGTATCAGGTAGATGGTCCTGACAATTAGCCAAACATGATGAGATTTGCCCCTTTGTTTGTGTCTTTTTCTCCCACCCACGTTTGTCTCGCTCCATTGATGTGCAAGCTCCGTTACTAGCTGCATTCACTGAACCATAATGGTTGCCTGAGATGGTGTTTGGACACACAGATGAGAAGCTTGATCAAAGGGCGTCCTGCTCCTGTGAACAGAGCCACTTCTAGGGAAAGACTCCTTCACTGGGGAAAATTGGACTTTTCCAGGGATTTGAAATTACATCAGAAACACATCTGCTAAGACCACATCTTCCTGTTTTTTACTGCAGTCTTGCCATGCTTCTCACCTAATTGTTTCAACTGCTATCCATTTTCTCTTCCATTCCCTCCTAGGTATAGTAAGTAGTTCAATCATGGGGAATTAAAGCCCAGCATTACTGAATTCTAATCTCAGCTTTCAAACGGTGATTTGGAAAAAAATTCAGCCTTAGTTACTCGCATCAGTATGTAATGTTTTTCTGAGGCTCTGTGAGCACAGTTGTACTGCCATGCAAATGGATAAGTTATGCATGTTAATAGACTCATGACTTTGCATCTGACTGCTGATGCCATAATCATATATTTATCCTGTGGGTCCAGACTCTACTATGAGACTTGGCAGTGGGCTTTCTGGGGGGAAAATATGTCCATTTTCCTTCCAGTCCTCCCCACCTGAACCAACAAACTGGCTCTGCTGGAGAAAAACACCCCAGTGCAGAATCCACAGCGCCGAAGTACTGTAGACAGTATATGGGACATCCTTGAACACTAAAGCCATCCCTCCAAATGTATGGACAGCTAAACACATGGATCATCATGAGCCTAGGTACTGTCTTCTTGAAGTAGAGACCATGTCTGGACTAGTGAAGATCTCCTAGTACTATGCTGGCATCAGACAATGATATTCACATACTGAGCTTCTACTTAGATGGCCATTTGCAAAGGAAAGTTTGGGAGGGAAGAAGTAGAAGTACAAACTTCTTAGAACTGTGAGGTAGGTGGTGCTCTTTGCCTTTTTCTTTGTAGGTTGAGATGATCTTCCTGCCTCTCCATGAGGCCTTACAGCTTTGCTGGGCTCTGAAGGCCTCTAGGACTCTCCGCTGTACATTGACTGTAATGAATTTTCTGTAACCTCAAGTTGTGGAGATCATAGCAGGCTTCAGTCATGCAAGTGATGTTTGGGATGTCAACCAGGTAGTGATCCATTCAGCTGCTCCCTAACCAGATCTAGATCTGAAGTGAATCGGTAGCCCAGGAGTGACCTAGGCAGGTGGGATGCACGCATCCATCAGCAGAAAGTGTATTGTACCATCTCCATATGCAGGCTGTACATCAACCCCCAAGCAGACCAGCTGTCTTAATGTCCCAGTACAGCCAGTCATGATGTCTTCATTGGCTCCCTAATGGTCTATAAAGACCTGCAGAATTATGAAGTGGTGTCCCTCTGTGTTAACTGTTATAAACTCCTAAAGAAGCTCAGCTATTGCCAGAGTGTATCATCGACAGCAGAGACAGCTATGTCAGGTAACTTCTTCATGTCACTCTTTCTTTCCTACCTTATCTGCCAGTTTTCCCCATCCCATACTGACTTCTCAGTGAGGTATGAGCCAGGTACATCCAGGAAGCTGAAAACAATGGCTACACTGTAGGGATCCACGGTAGGAGTCCTGCAGGAGGTATAATCCTACTGTGGGAATGTCACTGGCTTTCTGGTACATGGTCCAGCTTCATCTCAAAGTTTTGTACATGTTCACAGCTGTCTTGGATCTGGAAGACAATGTAGTCCTACCATTGTGTATGGTAGGACCCCAAAATCACTTCTCAAGAGAGGATAGGCTGCAATCAATCGAAACATAATCAGCCCATCATTAATAAATTAATAGCTTGCCTCCCAGATGATAGATCTATAGCTCCTGCCAGACCTTCTGTCTTTCAGACCTCCAGAAAGGGAAGGTTTTAGGTTTTGATGTAAAAAAATGAATTCAGGTGCATCATCAAACTAAAAAAGTTTTTTTGTTTACCCATGAAGTGAGGAAAACACTGTAAACCATGGCAAAACATCTAAAAGGGGGAAACTTCTACCATGATCATTTCCCATCTGAACATGGGCATCACCAGACTAATTTCTTGGCAACTTATCCCCTCAACCTTTCAGCAGCCTATCTAGAAGCCTCCTTGGTATACATACCCTTAGGACTCCATGAGGAGCCTTCATTCTCTTTACAGGTAACTTCAGACATTTTGGTCTTCAGTTCCAAGTTAGAATGAAAACAAATATCTGAGCCCCTGAGTTCTCAAAAAATTTTTTCTTCTTAATTCTGGTACTGATAATTTGCAGTTGATTAATACATTTTTTGAGGAGTTCTCAGAAAACCACATACATAGCAGCATGTGGATGAGCCTGTACCACCATCAGCTCCCTTTATAGTCAGTAAACAGAAATAGGCACTTTTGGCTTATGTTTCTTCTGATCTTTTCCACCTATCCACTTAGGAGGACATGGCTTGTGTCCTAGAAGTCTTTATTTCTCTCTACCGAGAAGGCACAAAATCTAGGCACCTGTCTCAGACTTTAATGCAGCTATTGTAGGCATCCATGGCAAAGAGTGATGAATGCCAAAGAATTAGGACTCTATTATAAAGTTTCTACATGAGATCTTCTTGTGAAGATATCTGTCCTAGAAAAAGTGATGGACTGATATAAAACAGCTTCTTTTTTTCATCATCATAATGAATCTGCTTCAAAGATAGTAGACTAGACTTCTGTGTGTTTGCTTTCTGTAATCAGTTTCTTACAACACATTCTTTGCTGGAGGAAAATTTCCAGTTATTTTCTAAGATTTGACATACTTCTTGGCTTATTACACCTAAAACATGCCCTTCTCCTGAACTTGGATCCTATCTATCACAACACAGAGAGATCCCCAGGCACACTCATGCAACTGAAAGGATTATATCCACCTGCTTCCTCATTACATCCGTCAAACTCATAAACCAACAAGTTGAAGTCCGTTGCTTTTCTATCCTCCTGGCAACCTCAATACCCTCAAATTGTTATCCTCTCACCTATCTCTTGTTGCATTCCATGTATCTTCCATGCCGTCCCTTTCAGCTAGGCTCCAAACCATCACACAACAGTTAGTGTGGTCCTTTGTCCTCATATATACCAGATGCATATATTTTATCCATCCCAGAGACACATCTTACCCATCCCGTCCAATTTATAAATATGCAGCTTCCTAGACTGATCTTTTCACACGAATTTTTGGCCGTGACTGAGATAAAGAGAAATGAAACACCAGTCTGGCCATTGTGAGTCTGATTGACCTAAGAAATGAGATTTTCTATAGCCAGAATATCCCTGAGAGAGAGCATGATTTTGAGGTAAAAAATGACATGCATTGTATCAGTAGATAGAGTGGAATTGGTAATGAGGGAGGTTTATTCAACATCTTTTTTAACATAGGATGAGGCTTGCCTCTTTTAAAAAACAGTTGAGGTAGCTCAGTCAGTTTTGATTCATTCTTCTCATTTCCTCCTTTTTTTCCTGTCAGATTACCCAAGACTGAGTACCTCCACTTCCATCATTCCATATTTTAGAGTTACTGCTTTCTACTGCCATCCCACCACACCTGATGTATTTCAGAGGGCAAAGGAAACATAATCCCTCTTTGACATGGAAATTGTTCTCATAGTTATTTTTATTGATTAACTAAATGGAAAAGAACATGAAGCCTACATATAACCAGTGTTTGATGATGTGCTATTATTTCAGTCCCAGAAAACAGCAGCAATCTTAGATATAATTGCACCAATTACCTTCTCTCCCTCTAAGTTACACCAGAAAAAGCCCCCTCATATAAAACCTAATGCAGGTCTGGGGAGAATTTTTTCCTCCCCATTAGTCACACTGCATTACTGTGGAGGGCAATGTGTAAAGTGTGAATACCATGCTCCATGCTTTGCACAGCAGAAGTAACTTATGCATAACTTTCAACCAAATAAGTAACTTCCCAGGGATACTACAGGGAGTTTTCATGCCTCATGTGAATATTGGAATGAGTCTGTCTGGGATAGATGGGTATCCTGAGTCGCTGCTCCAGGAAATGTTTTCATATTTCTGTGTTTAAAATTCAGGGGCCTGAGTGCCAAAAGCCCACTGGCGAAAGAATTGCAACTCCTCCCAACAAGCTACAGGCTAAGAAAGTCAGTGATGGAGTCAGACTATATCTTCCTCAGGCCATCAGCCCTGATTATGGTCTAGCCCTGGTTTTGTGATGACAATGAAACATGCAGAAGATGTGAGCCCTCTTCTTGGGCTCAGAATAGGGGTGTTCCACCTCCTGGGCACGTTCTCCAGACCACTGTACTAAAGGTAGCTGCTAAACTGGCACTGAGACAAGTGCCTCATGCCCAAAGCAAGGTGTTTTAAAGCATGTGAGTCAAGTTTACCACAGTACCTATGTCAAGACAGGCTAATGTGCCAACTGGACCAGCAGGGAGGAACTGGCTGATCTTAGGCTCCTCAATGGCACATAAGAGCAGGGGAGATCACGGACACTCTGCTAAGGCTTAGAGACAGAGAATGTTAAAATTGTAATTTTTAAGCAGAATTTAGCTCAGCTGTATACACCACCTTTAAATCTTGAAGTAATTTCCTGTGTACCATGGCTGTTCTGTTGCAGCCCATATTTCACTTATATTCTACCCACCAGCTACAGCATACATTGCATAGAAACCTGCCCTTTTTCTTCAAGAGTAAGACTCCAGCTCCAGTCTCTGGTTAGGACTTTGTTCCAGTGCTCAGGTATACCCTTGTTTTCAATAAATGGTGTCTGATTTCCAATGTGAATTTCTCTGCCTTTCATTCTCAACACTGATTCTTGCTGTCTTTTCTCGCTATACAAAAGACCCCTTTGGCATTTTCTCTCCATGAGGATACTTATATATCGTAATCAAATCACCTCTCAGTCTTCTTTTTAATAAGCTAAACAGGTTGAGCTCTTTAAGTCTGTTATGTTCCCAGAAAAAGCATATTTTCTGAGCACTTGTCACTCTCATGTGGCACTCCTACATCCAAGCAGGACAGTCCATGCATAAAGCTGAGAATACTTTGAGCAGTCATTTGCTTTTGTTTCTCTGTCTTCTCTTAAAAACAGGAAGCTAAATAAGTAGATATTATAAACTAAAAGGTATGTTAAATTCCCATGTCTTTTGGCAGGCAGAAGGGAAGCTACTGCTTTGGGTTTGGGTGTTTTTTATATTTTGTTACACCTTTAACAGTCATTTCTGCTTAAATGCAATAACTCTAAACTGTTTTAAATTCTGATTTACATCCATGCTGCATTCATTTGTAACACACTGCTGATGCAATGGTAGAAAATGAGGCTTTCCATTTAATCCACCCTGTTTATTTTAGCATGCATTGCAAGAATTTGACAGGCTATCTCCTGAAACCAGAATCCTTAAAATAGAGCCAAGATTAGGTCACTTAAGAGCTTCTGCCATTTCAGGACCTTTTCCAGGTTTCTTCTTCTATTGGACTATGTGTGTTTCATATTTGGGGTTTTGTTTTGGTTTGGGTTTTTATCCTTCCTTGAATATATTAGTCAGCACATTTTTGGGGGTTAAGGTTCCTCTTACTTTATGTCTACATTTCCAACATCTGTTTTGGGTTGGTATCAAGTTCCTTTTTTCAATATCTTCCAGTTCTTTATCTCAGAACATAATGAATTGTGGTTTATCCTTTTCCCTAGTTAATACAACCTGATCACTACTGATGGTAAATGATAGTGATGCCTTCTGTAAAGCTCCACTACCAGTCCCAGTTAAAAGAAAACTTAATGTAAACTGAGTAAAATCTAATACATATATGAATTTGCAGCCAGCTTTATTTCTATTTTTAATTCAAACTTTCTGACAGACTGTTAGTTTTGGTAATATTTAGTCAAAGAGTTTGAAGAATGAAGGCTGATCTGCTGAGACACTTGAGACTGTGAAAAAATATAGCATCCATCAGGAGTCAAGGAGAAGATGAAACAAAATGATTCTTGTTAAAATGCATCTGAATGCAAAAGAAAACCCGGAATATAATTCTGCCACGTGGTAAGCCTGAACCATAGGGTGGGTTTGAATGCTCCCTTAAATGCACAGTTAAATACTCAAACCTGATCTAGAATTTCCTCCAACCCAGTTTTCTGGTCATCAAAAGTTCTCAGAAACTGAAAATATTACCCATACAGTAAACCAAAACCATATTCTGTCATCCTTGTTCTATGAGGGTTACAACAGTTGGTCTGTTTTATCATGTTTTCCATCAGTGACAATAAAAATTTCTTTTATTGTTTTTCATAGAATCATAGAATCATAGAATCATCTGGGCCGGAAGGGACCTCCAAAGGCCATCTAGTCCGACCCCCCTG
>JAOQGH010000001.1:142355493-142393315 GCA_025769975.1 Gallinago jamesoni
GGCCACGCTATTCCTGATACAGGCCAGGATGCCATTGGCCTTCTTGGCCACCTGGGCACACTGCTGGCTCATGTTAAACTGAATGTCCACCAACACCCCCTTTTCTGCTGGGCAGCTTTCCAGCCACTCTTCCCCAAGCCTGTAGTGTTGCCTGGGGCTGTTGTGACCAAAATGCAGGACCCAGAACTTGGCCTTATTAAGCCTCATCCTATTGGCCTTGGATCATGGATCCAACCTGTCCAGATCCCTCTATAGAGCTTTCCTACCCTCAAGCAGATCAACATTCCCACCTAGGTTGGTGTCATCTGCAAACTTACCAAGGGTGTACTCAGTCCCCTTATCCAGATCATCAATAAAGATATTAAACAATACTGTCCCCAAAATTGAGGCCTGAGGGACACCACTGGTGACCAGCTGCCAACAAGATTTCACCCCAATAATCACAACTCTTTGGGCATGGCCATCCAGCCAGTTTTTTTACCCAGTGAAGAGTACACTTGTCTATGCCATGATTCCCCAGCTTCTCCAGGAGAACGCTGTGGGGGAAGCTGTCAAAGGCCTTACCAAAGTCCAGGTAGACAATGTCCACAGCCTTCTCCACATCAAGAAGGCGGGTCACGTGGTCATAGAAAGAGATCCAGTTGGTTAAGCAGGACCTCTCTTTCAAAAACCCATGCTGACTGGCCCTGATCCCTTGGCTGCCCTGCACTTGCCATGAGACCTCACTCAAGATGATCCTCTCCATGATCTTTCCTGGTACCAAAGTCAGGCTGACAGGCCTGTAGTTCCCCTGATCCTCCTTCACGCCCTTTTTGTAGATAGGTGTCATGTTGGCCACCCTGTTGACCAGGATTGTTGATAGAGAAGCTTGGTGAGCTCTCCCACCAGCTCCCTGAGTACCCTTGGGTGAATCTCATCCAGCCCCATAGACTTATGCATGTCTAGATGCATAAGCAGATCATTAAGTACTTCCTTCTGGATTATGGGGGCATTGTTCTGCTCTCCATCCTTATATTCCAGCTCAGGAGGCTGAAGACCCTGGGGGTAGCTAGACTGACTATTGAAGACAGAGGCAAAGAAAGCATTAAGTATTTCAGCCTTCTCCTCATCCTTAGTTGCAATGTTCCCCCCTGTATCCAGTAAGGGATGGCGATTCTCCCTGAGTCTCTTTTTATTGATGTATTTATAAAAACTTTTTTGTTGTCCCTTATATTAATGGCCAGGTTGGGTTCCAGCTGGGTTTTTGCCTAACTAATTTTTCTCTGTATAACCTAACAAGATCTCTGTACTCCTCCTGAGTTGCCTGTCCCTTCTTCCAAAGACAGTAAACTCTCCTTTTTTCCTTAAGCACCAACAAAAGCTCTTTGTTCAAGCAGGCGATTCATTTTCCCCTCCCTTTAATCTTGCACCTCATGGGGACAGCCTGCTCCTGGGCCTTTAAGATTTCCTTCTTGAAGAGTGTCCAGCCTTCCTGGACACTTTGCCCCTCAGGATTAACTCCCAAGGGACTCTCCCAACCAGAGTTCCGAATAAGCTAAAGTCCACCCTCCGGAAGTCCAAGGTGGAGGTTTTGCTAATCCCTTCCTTCCCTTACCTACCAGTTGTGTCATGAAGTTATCTTCCACATATTCCCTGCTGTGTTATATTTCCGGCAGATATCCAGTAGGTTGAAGTCCCCAACCAGAGCAAGGGCTGGCTATTGTGAGACTTCAGCCAGTCATTTATAAAATACTTCATCTGCCTGCTCATCCTGGTTGGATGGTCTATAGCAGACTTCCAGCACAAAATCTCCATTGTTAGCCTTCCCCTTCATCCTTACCCATAAACTCTCAACTTTATCATCACCAGAATCTAGCTTTATACAGTCATAACACTCCCTAATGTACAGAGCCACACCCCCACCTCTCCTTCCTTGCCTATTCCTTCTGAAGAGTTTATAACCATTCATTGCAACATTCCAGTTGTGACCTTCATCCCACCACGTTTCTGTGATGGTGACCACATCATAGCTGTCCTGTTGCACAATGGCTTCCAGCTCCTCCTGTTTATTGTCCGTGCTATGTGCATTAGTGTAGATGCACTTGAGCTGGTCTCCAATTTCACCCCTATCCTTGGCCCTCTCCCCTCAGGCTCATTACCAGTGAGCCTGGTTTTATCCCCTTCCCGCTTCACTTCTCGTTTAAAGCTCTGTCCATGTCTTGGCTTACTACCTTTTTCCCCTTTTGGGATAGGGTTTTCCCAAAAATGGTAATTTCCCAAATACTGATAAATTGCTCTCAATTTGTATTTTCCTCCAAAATCTGCTTCCTTTATTTCATACCTGAAAAAGATCTCACATGCACAAAAGCTGGGCATGTGAGAATACTTAGCTGGCCTAATGACAGACATTACCTCATCTAAAAAAAATCTTACCCTGACTTTCTCTGCCTTTGTAGCACCACAATAAAATACTAATATATCTAAACTAGTAGCTATAGTCTCCTTTTACAGGCAATATAATTTAAGGATGCAATTCAGATGACCTAGTTTTCACAAGGATGTTATCAATTGCCCTCCAGTAAGGGTAATTTCTCTTCATTAGCTGTAAAGGAGGTCTATAGTGACTAGCGCTGATGGCGAAGTCTACATTTGATCAGCTGAATCCCAAAACTACTTTGCAGATTTGTTGCATCTAAAAATAAATTATAAACATGTAGCTAAATTGCTGTAGTAAATCTTTTAGCCACTCTGTTTTAGTAATAAGTGAAGTGTTAAGTCACATTCTCTCTTTTTTGCACATCGCTGGTTAAGCACATTACTGCTAATTTTCAGCTACCTGCTATTATTTAATTTAGAACTCTACAGAGAGTTCTTTCTATTATTATGAGAACAGTCATTTAACATCATGTGAGGTTTCAGATGAGCACTGATGAAACTGAGAAGTAAATGTTGTCCAGGAGTATGTAAGAAATGAAGAAATGGAAAGTGTTGTTTATAAATGGGAAGCTGGAAAGTGGAGATAATTCAGAACAAAAGCAGCACATAACAACACAGAGAATAGACACATTTCAAAGTTATCTTCCTTATATTAGCATGACCATATTGCATAGATGGGACCTATACAAGATCTTATCCTGATGTTGCTAGCTCTAGGGTAGTAGGAGTTTTTTAAGTGCTAGGTTTCGCTTTATCCTTAATCTACAGCTGAAGATTCACACAAAGAATGTTTACTCTTTGCTACTATCCAACCACCTCTTTGTACTGTTCCCCAACATTCTGCTGAGCCACTTAAGCAAACTAATTTAATTTCTGAGATGGTTTTCTGCTGGATTAGTACATGTGAATGGCTCTGTAAAGGACCAGAAGCAACAGTGCAAGAGGAGATATTTTAAAGTCAAACAATAACATAAGTCAAACTCTCATATTCCACCCAGAAAGGCACTTCTGCCCTACCTATGTCCAGTCATACATTCTCAGCACTTCGTCTATGTGAACATGTGTTATATGCTGCAGGGCTAAAGTCTAACCCAACAACATCAACAAACAATTCATTTCCAGCCAGCTCAGCATCCTAGTGGACATTGGCTTGGAAGATATCAGAAGGCTTGTAACATTTCTCCCCGTACTGTTGGTGTCAAATGCTAAGAAAAAAACAAGGTGAGGTCACTGTAGGTTCAAAATTCAGATCTACAGTGGTGAGAACAGCCCTGTCAACAGCAACACCAATTTAAACTCCAATCATGAAAAAAACCAAACCAACATTAGTGTCTGAAAAGCCACAGCTCAAGTTTAGGACTATAATAATTGAAATGAACAGTTGACCCAGGTCAAGGCCCTGGCCCAGATACAAAAGCACTCTGAACCCCAGGGAGCTGCAAGACAAGGCCTTCAGACTGTGCTGCCAATTTATGCACAGAGAAGGTATGGTTGTGCATGATTCACCCATTGAGAATAACTCTCTAAAACAGATTTTGCACTTAATCTGTAATAGCCTGCTTGTTAGAGTATCAATCAACAGAACAGATGTTTTGCAGTACAGTCATTTGTTCCATCTTTCACTTTTAGCCTAACAACCTGCATATACATGTACATCATCCTCTGACCTCTACCCACTGGGAGGCAAATCACTGTCTCGTGTCAACTGGATGCTAGAATTTAATTTCCATGTGAAGTTTAGATATTACTATACTTGTTATCATCCCATATTGGGATATGAAGTCATAAATTACACATGAAATGAACAAAAAACCCACAAAAGTTTGCTTTGAAAATACTGAAATGATCCTTTGTTTCAAATGAAATTTCTCAGAGCTGCTGCATCAAGTGTTCTTTTTCATTTTTGTCAAGCCAACTAGGAATGATTCATGACTTAGAACAAAAATCTGAACTTGAGGCATTTTAGTTTACAAAGAGAAGCCTGAGGGAAGATGTGATAACAATCTTCAAAGATGGAAAAGGTGACTGAAAGGGTGAAGGAAAACTGGCGCTCCATGACTGGGAGCAAGGTGGAGCAAGAAGCACCTTCTTGTCCATGACAGGACAAGAAGTAATGTACTGAAACAGCAGGAAGATTGAAGTAATGTCATAGGAATGTTTTTCATTTCTAGGAATGGGTTAAAAATGAACTGAGTTGTTTGGGGAAGCCTGAGATTCTGTAAGAACATCGATGAACATCTGCCAGTAAGTATCACTGACATGCCTTATGGCAGAGGGATTGCACTAGCTGAGGCATAAAGGTCTCTTCCAAACATATGAATTTGTTTAGCACCAAACTGAACCTATCTGAGCTGCTTGGTGCCCAGCAGCAGTTAGTGTCCTGTGCGGTGGTAGCACTCTGGGATGGGTCCCTGACTGCCATGTCATCCCCATGATGGAATTCCACTGAGGGAAGCATTGGGGTGGTTAGCCAAGAGAGGTACAATGAGTCCTAAGTGGCATAATTCAATGAAATTGCCTTCTCCATTCAAAACTAAACACCACATTTGGACAGGGAGTTCTCACCCAGCTTGGTCTATGTCAATGATGTCATGCACCACTTTAAAAGCCTAACTTTTCAGCCTAAGCCACTAGTAGTTGGGTTTGGTGGTTTTTTTCTGCTACAAGGTCCAAAGATTAAACCATTTCTACTTTTGAATTAACCTGTATCCCACATTGGCATCAATGAATGCTGAGAGAGATGCTTTATTCTAGCAGAAAGGTGGATAGCAACACACCGCCTGCTACAATGCAAGGACACACACTGCTACAGATGATGGTCCCAGAAGCATTCAGTTTCTGAAAGTCATTGAGAGACTGTTTTGGGAAGTGAATGGGAGTGCAGTCTTGTTTAAAAAAGTCTTTCCAACTGAGACATTATGTCATTCTTGTGAAAGATGGTGGGATGCTCTGACAACATGTACGTTCAGGAATAAGCTGAGAATCATAGCACAAGAGAGCTCATCACAGACTCTTATGTCTGCGGAGGTGTCAATGCAGTTCAAGAATGGCTTGAGTAGCTTGATTTCTCCCGCTCTTCCCAAGGGAAGGAACACTGCTTAGCTATAGCGACAGTTATATAAAAGAGCAGAAAACACTATCGTGGCTTTATGGTCTTCAGGGAGAAAACTTTCCTAATTTGTTACCCAACAGATCTGTTGACTTAACTGATACAACACAGCAATTGAGATTACCATTTAGCATTGACAATGTGATGAATCTGGGGTATGCATTGCCTTTGGGTTTCTCTGGGAGAGAGAAGTGAAAGCTTTATGCTGCTGGAAATGTTGTGGGCAGTGGAAAGATGAAAACAAAAGCATTTTCCCTACACTTCTTATTTCCATGACTGTGAGATGGGGGTGAAGGGATAGGTTCTCCTGTTTCCCATCACTAAGTTTAGCTAGCTGTTTCAGATTAACTGATTTTCACCACTTTTTGCACTCCTTTCACTTGGAATAGGCCCCTGACTAACTCTTACCTCCACATTCATCATCGTTGAAGGAAGAGGCTTTCCTTTGAAAGGCAATGCATTTCTTTGCTGCAGTTTGAAGTAGGAAAGTCAAATTGTGGAGCAAGACTGTCATTCTTGCAGCTGAAAGGCTCCTGAGAAGTGCCCTTGAACTGACAAGTGGGAATATTCTTTTTATCCTCAGAAGATGTATGTAAGAAGTTTATGTTGTTCTTTTGCAACATACTTTTCCTTTTTTTTTTCCCCCACCACTCTTTCCTTAGCTACTAGTAATGTTGTGTGTTTAATTGTAGTAATGCACGTCCAGCTCCACTAAGATTAAGGGGAATATACCTCTTTATTATTTTGCTTCACTGTCTCTGGCTCAGTAGGCATCCTGTCTTCTTCTTTCAGCATTCTCCATGTATATAATAAGATTTTTCTCATTCAGAATACAGAAGCACTGAACGTAATTGAGGGTTACAGGTGGTTTGTGCAGTGACTAATTCCTAAAAGCCCGCCAGCAGTAAAAGTGGCCCTCATTATACTAACATGAGTGTTGCAGGTAGGAGAATCTATTTCCATTTGGGAAAGACAAATCTAAATCCAGATCCTCTTGGGAGCTTTCCAAAGTTTATATATAAAGTTGTGCACAGAGGAAAAAAAAAGGAAATTGATGCCTTAGCCAAAAGTGTCTAGGAAATATGCCAACCTTTGTTGCCTTATTTGTGGACACTTTCAGAAAGACCACTGTTCCCCTTTCCTGAAGCAGTGCTGCTTCTCAGCAGACTGACTTTCTATCAATGTGGTGTTCACTATCCTAGAATCCCCAGCATTACCCTCAGAAACACTTCTAAGGAGGTAGGCCCCTTAGGTGGCAAACTGACTTTATGTGGTTCATGTTTGTGAGTTCCAATTTCTTTCCTCTTTTTTTCTGTTCTGTAACCTCTCAGTGGCAAAAATAATACAGATACCTAAATCCAAAGATACTTTCATTGTAACTATAGCTATTTAAAAAAAAAAAAAACAGATTAAAACCACCTGTTCTTGTATATTGTTGCAAACATTTTGCACAAATTTCATGCCAAAATATTAGTTCTATTTGCCCATTCCTGAATGCCCCATGAACTGCATAAAGAGAGGAATGAAAATATTCACAGATAAGATATGTTCCACTTACTGATTGAGTGTGTTGTTTTACTTTGGACAAAATTGTGAGTGAAGGTGGTGTTAAGAAAAAGCAGTATTGTCAAATACTAGGTCAAGCCAGGCACAGTGTCAGCAAACAATAGGGGAAAGCTCGCTGAATAGCCTAATAGCCTGACTTCCAAAGCCCTTTCTGTTTCAGTCCTATCTCTCTCTTGATGAAAGAGTGCCTCACTGATGAATTATGATCACATTTACGGTGATCTGGTAACATAAATGAGTGAGGATTAGGATGAGGCTGCCAAAATCAGACCCAGATATTGGAAGAGTTTTTAATGATTTTTAAGTTCCTACCAAACTTTACAGAAAATTATTAGGAAATTAAACACTTATAGTGCCACCAATCTTAGCAAATAAATACTGTCAGAGTGTCTTCTTTCTTTCCTCGTCTGGACATCTCATGGCACTGACTGAAAGCTATGAAAAATGCTCTTCCTCTCAGAGCATCTGGCTTCTTGGCAGCCTTGACTGGCTGGTTTCATTGGCTATTTCTGCATTGCCTGCAAATATCTCACACTGGTTTTGGCTGTTTGGTTTACTTTGTAGTCTTGGAAAATGTTTTCTGTAATTCCATTTGATTACTGAAAATTTCTGAACTTTAATTATATTGAAAAAAACATGCAGGGCATTAAACTCTCATCCTTGACTGCCAAGTTTTCTTTAGAGTGAAAGAGATAAAGTGTTTAAACAATAATGTGTTTAAGTGTTAAAGCATGAATGCAACATGCTTAAAGCTGAATTTAAAGAGTAGAGGGGATAGGTTAAGATGCAAAAAAGCCTGTCCTTCTGCATCATCCTCATCTGATATGTGATGGTCTTATTTATTTATGGCTTTTTACCTACCTTGGTCTAATCCACACATTCAGGAAAAAATGATCACTGAATTCAGTCAGTAAGGTAGCCTTTTACTGTATCATTTGACAACACAAAGCACTTCTCATGCAATCTGTAACAGAGCTTCTGACAGCCATTTTTATTGAAAATATTAAAATAATTTATTCTTTTTATTTGGTTTTTAATCTCATTATAATCTCTTCATAAGCAGTATGAACTAATAGTAGTATTTAGATACACAGTAGAAAGAATGACTTCATGTTTCTTCGCTAATTAAAAAAACAACCATATTAAATCTGTGCAAAAAGAAAAACATTGTTCTTCAGTTATTTGCCAGTCCTCTGACTATAAGGATTTTGACCTGTTCTATAGTGAAAAATAATCAAGTTAAAACAAAACATTTGAGCATAAACATCAAACTTATCTTCAGGCACCTAAAGCTGGGATGACTTTTGAAGATGACGAACGTATGTCATTGATAAGAGGGAGATCAAAATCTTCAGTAAAGAAGTCAGTAATTGTACATATACAGAAAACACAGAACACTTTCAGGCACTATGGTGCAAAATCCTGACTTTATTTTTCACTTGCTTTGGAATGTTGTGATTGGAATTGGCCAGATTTAAGCATTCAAAAATGTCTCTTTTCCTCCGTCCTTCCACTTTGGAACAACTAGTGTTGTGCCTGCACACATGCACATATATAAAATTTCTCAGTCAACAGAAACAGTCTAACATTCATGTATCTGTTATGATATTGCATTTCCAAATAAAGTCATATTGCATTTCCAGATACGAAACACGATCCCCATAATCTGATGCCCACTGTGCAGCCTGGTAAAGATTCTGCTGACTTTTGGTACCACTGTTGAATGGTGAAAAGCTGTGAAACTTAACTTATAAGAGCTCCATCACCTTCAGATAATGGGTCAACATCTGTTTCAGTACAGGTTGTCCCAGGACAAAGTCTGCCTTGCATCATGGTTATCAAAGTGCCAAGTTGTGGTGCCAGCTGGCTGCCTGGACTGTCTGATGTGCAGGGTAACCCGAGCAGATGTACTGTATGTAATTCATTATGTTTGGAAGTCTCTTCTCCAAAGAAAGTGACTGCTGGAGTAAAGCAGCCTAGACTGCCTCAGACATTGCAAAGACCTAGCTCCCCAAACTGGTGGTTGCTGTAGGCTGCAGAATTTAGAAAACATTGTCCTTGAGTGGTAGAATCAATGAAGCTCTCATTTCATATTAACTTGTGTCCTGCAAGCCCACAGCCCCATCACTACAACAAGGAGGTTTCCCACATCCTACCTGCAACATCTCCAGTCTCTACCAGAACTCCTCATCCCTCAATCCACTCAAAACTCCATCTTTCCTGCCTCACTTCCCCTTTAGCTGTAAAAGAAATAACACATCATGGTCAGTCTGATGCTGTCTGAACAACAGGACAAAAGGAGCTCATCACTTTCAAGCTCATGGTGGAATGTTTCCCTGTGTGATATGTTATTTCAGGACTCTCGCTTCTTCATACAACCACTTTCCATGAAGTGTGTCAGATTTAACTATCTTTGAGACATCTTAGTGAAAGGTAACTGAAATTATGCCAGCAGATTTCAAAGATATTAGGAGAGGATAAACAGACAGAGGGATAAAGAAAATGATTGCCTAAGCCTTGTTTCTTAAGGAAATTAAGTTAAAAACAGGCTCTTTTCTCTAATTGAACAGAAGGGAGTTATTTTAATGTCAATAACTACTTTAGAAAAACTAGGCAAACCCTGAAATGTCCATGCCGACTTATCTTCATGTGATACTGTTTGGAGTCGTGACTACTGTCTGTGTAAGGATTTATCTCACTGTGTGTAAAAGTTGCCATAGCAACAGCACTCTGCAAATAATTATATAAATAATAAATGAAAGGTTTTATGAGTGTACATTAAAGCTGCAGTTCTCGTATAGGCTTCTTTTGCTACACAAACTGAAGAAAGGGGTCACACGGAGTTTTTCTTGGTTCCTGTGTTTATTTGCCTTGCTCAAGGAAGTATAACATTTGCTTTAGGAGGTGAATACTAAAAATTATTAATCCAGAAGACAAGCATTTGCCAAACCCCAGCTGAGGGATAATAAATTTTATGTTTCTTAAAGCCAGAGGTCAGAAGCACAGGTTCTGAGTCTCTCCCAAAACCGTCAAGCAAATTAAAGCTGCCTTAACAAGACCCCTGGGATTCCACCTGTACAGACAAATTCTCAGCAGGTGCAGAACCACCAGAGATCTGCTTTAATGTCCTTCTTTACACCCCTGACAGAAGCTGTGACCATGGAAAAGGTGCATAGCTAATGTATTTGGTCTCCTTGCATCTTGGCTATCTTAATCCAGCACATGCTGGCTAGAGCTATTATAAATTAACCTACTCCCTACCCTTTTCTGGTCTTTCTTCAAGGACACACCTCTGTTCTTATAAAGATTCACAGGTTCTCAGAGACATATCCTATAGTTATTCTCCATACAGAACACATGCAGAGTTGTCCACACGAAGCACAGAGGAACTGGCCATTGAATATTTTAATCAGAAGGTGCTGAAATCTTCATTCTAACTGGGGGGTGGGGGCTGTGTGTAAGAGTGCTCTTTAAAACTGAGAAATTGAATTAGTGCTTTGGCAGGAGGGACAGAGGTAAAACTACTGTTGATCACTTAAAGCTAGCCAGGAAGAAAATGTGCATTTGTTTATTGGATAGGTTCATCCGTGATGACTGCTATTTTCATCAGTCTCGGTGAATCAGGAGGCATTATTTACATGTGAAGCCTGATTGGCTAACATTATTCTATAGTATCCTCAGTATTTTGGATTAATGAAGAGGTAAACACGATGCTTGAGTCATCAAGTCAACATTTCAGGCAATTTTGAACCATGCTTTCCCTAATTTTTTCATCAGGCCTACTTAGAATTACTGTAAACCCTGTTCTGTTAAATAAGTGGATCATATTTTTGTGTGTACATATATGCATATTTATACATATATTTATACAATGTCTATATAGAACATATATAAAATGCACAGGTAATAGAAACAAATAAAGATTACTCCAGCCAGGCCCAGTTCTGAATTTCTAATCATTTAGATGACCATATCTTCTGCTAACATTTTGTGACTTTTCAGATTCCTCAGAGTAGAAATAAAGATCCATTTTTCAACATGGCTTTAAGGTCTAAAAAAATGCTTTTTTTTGGACTAAACCAGGATTTTCATAAGCATTGTCCTGAAACCAGGTCCTTCTTTTTTTCAGTGAGGAGAGCAATAGCCTAAATATCTCCATAAAACAAAATTGGCTGTCTGCCAGATAAGCAATTCTCAAATTCTTTAGTGCAGGAAGGCTGAATCCAGCAATGTGACTATTTTGAACATGAGTAATCTCATCAATCTTATATTGTTAGTCTAAACATATGACAGTCCTTCCAAAAATGTGCAGGAGTCCAGTCCAGACTATGAAGATTCCTGTGATAACCCTATTGAGAAAATGGTAGATCAGGTTTTTTTAGTTCAGGCTTTTGAATTAAGGACTTTAGGTGATCAACGAAGACCAAAAATCATAGTTGACAGCAATAAAGTCTGAATTTTAAACAAAGATGTATATCTGGTTAAAAATAGTATCTGAAGCCCTATTCTTTCAGGTGAACAGCATCCAAAAGTGAACAGTCTTTTAAGTCCATCACATTTTAATTTCTTGTGGAAGATTCTTAAAATGTTGCACCAGTGATGGGTCTAGTTCTGTTTGCTACATTTGCTTTGCTCTGTCATATGTACCATATGGACCATATGTACAGTAAAGGACCATTTGGATCAACATGACCCAGCTGTTCCCAAACCAAAAGACATCATACCCTCCCTAACCCTGTCTAACAGGCTTCAGCCCTTTAGTACAATGACTGGAATTTCACAAAATCACTGCCTGCAGGAAGAGAAGACTTACAATTGAGAAAGATAGAGACATTTCTGGATTGAAAATGACTAGCTGGTCCTAGGAAGTGGAACATGCACCAGTACGGAAGGCAAAAACAGAAATCAAATGTCCCTGAAGGTATAATGGGAGATAAAAATTCTTCCTGTGTCCAAGCACACAAAAGGTTTAACCCTGAATGCACAAGCAAGACACCCTACTGGCCATAAAACAGTTTGTTATCACTGAGAGCAGATGCCCATGTAATATCCCTTTGTTAGCTAGTTTGCTGGTTTTCAGTCCTCCAAAGGAGGTGAAACACCATATTCCTCCCCACTATTCTTCAAAGCCAAGTTATATATCTGCAGTAAACAAAACCAAACAACTTCTTCCTGTATCCTGCAGGTGGACAAGAAACATAGTGTCAGATAAAAGCACTAGCAATGTGTGGAACAAGCATACATGACCGAACCTCTTCAACCGTCACTTGCATCTACCAACAAAGTCAGCACTGGAAACCTTAATCACAGTCTTGAATTACAGGCTCCAGGATTGCTCTTGCTTTGTCAAAAAAATGCTATCAGCGAGCTACCAAGTTTTATCATGAAACCGTTTCATATTTTGGCCCCCTTCTCTTCTAACTGGAAATCTGTCCCAGAAGCATGCTCCTTCCATGTTTAGAAACTTTCTTCAGCTCTGACTGTCCTTCCTTAGTAAGGATCTGCTAGATCCACAGGAAAACCCAGAATGGTTGTCAATGTGCAGCAAGGCACAAAACAAACACAGTGAGTCTTGAATGAATAGTAATTTGTGTATTTTCTGAGCTGGCTTTTGGGGAGGTTACTGCAGCAGCTAAGTCTACCGGATTGGCCTGGCTTGCCATTGAGACCGCAATGCACAGCAAAAAAAAATAAATGTGCAGATTCTATCAGTTCATTCTATAAGAACACCACATTGAGGGCAAAAGTATTTAACTTCAGAATGAAAAGCCATGGAGATTATTTTTTTCAAAAAAAAATTGCTTCCAGATCCTTTGTTTTATTCCATCTGCCCTAAGCTCTGCTAAAATATTCTTATGCAAGCAGAGGTCATACCCTCTGCTAACTGACAGCTCACTTGTCCTCTGGAGAAAGGAAGACTGTGCATGCTACATGTATAAAAGAAAACATAACATAACCTGGAGTCCAAAATAGCTTTAAATTTCAGCAAATCCACTAGGAAAAAGCTTAAGTACAGTACTGAGGAGCTGACCCAGGTCTTCTGTGCTCCTCCTGACTTTTTCTTAAACTGATCAAATATCTTTACAGTTGACAGTTTACTCTGTCTAGCACTTTTCCTCATTTATTACCAGTTCACGTACCTTCAGCTACCCGATACAAATAAAGATCCTAATGCTCTGCTTCAGGGTAGAACAACTTTAGATTAACTTTTCTCAAAGAAGAGGTCTTAAAGAGAATCTAGCACAATGAATGGCAACTCTGAATTATTTATTGCCTCAGATTTTCTTCTTTTTAGCTGTGGTGGTCCAACTCAGTGCCTGTGTCATAACAGTGATTCCAGTAACAGTCAGTTAACAGCACTTATGAAACCCACACAGATTAGATAAATTTGTACAGGTCTAGATCAGACTAGAAGAAAGTCAAATAGCATTGTAAAAAAAAAGATTGCATATACAGTGGCAGTTTTGCCTTTTGCTCATTAGAAAAGCTTATATAAATTGACAAGCTGACAAATTCAGATTCCATATGTGTGCAGGAACTCAACAATAAACACTTCTACACTTTTTCAGTTTATTGGATAATAGCACATTTTGTGAAAATTTTTTCAAATGTCTTTACATTTGTTCCTTCACACATCAGTTTTCCTAGCAGTTTCGACAGAGCTGGGTCTGGCCCTGAGACTTTGGTCATTGCTGTCTCTCAAAGGGATGATGGTAAGTTTGAGGTATTTTATGTCTGAATTATAGTGGCAAACACACTCCAAATCCAGCCATTTTTTGCACTGTCATGGATGCTGCATATTTCTACTGCTGTATTAAAAAACAAATCTTCTATTTTCAAAAAGCAAGCCAGGTTTACTGCAATCCCGTTCAGTATTTATAGGTTTGGATTAAAATCATGTAACCATATCCATTAGAAAGTGTGCACATTCAGAGGATACTTCTTCCAGAACATCTATTCAGCACTTGGGCAGGAGTAGCCAGTTTTGACAGGGCTCATTCTTTCACAAAATATATAATGCTTTCAGTCATTTTTGGATATTTATCTTACTGAGTTTATATCTTTCAATAACCGATGCGACATACCCTATAATCTCCAAGGAATACCTTGCGAAGTCTGGCTCCCTTTCAAGGTACACCAGGACACTGCATTACTCCCACTTCGATTACCATGAAAGTCATGCATCTGCCTCCACCTTCGCACTGCAGCCTATTTGCAAGTGCCCTGTGCCTGAGAGAAAGGGCCAGAAACTTATTCCTCAGAAAGAGCGTCTAGCATTTGCTTGGGAAGAAATCCTTGCACCTGTAGATCATGATAGGTCAATCCAGCCCTACGGGAAGTTGCCAGACTCCTTGTGATCTCCCCATCCAGCTACCCTGTAGATACTTTCAAAAGGTGTTAAGAGGCAGTGTGCGCACAGCACATACTCAGTAGGTTCATTAATTCTTTCCTGATCTGTCCAAATCTGCTGCCTTTGGTGAGAATGACAGTATAGTGAAGCTAGTTTCACAAAACTATTGACTTTGTGCCTGCACATTATGCATGTGCCATAGCTCCAGCTGGACTCCACAGTATAGTCATAGCCAAAATACAGATGTTGCGTAGATGGGTGACAGACATTCAATTTATAGCAACTACCAGACAATCTGGACTAAAACACAGAATCCTTAAAGTCCTCTAGGAGCTCTAACAGGATGAAGAGGATATGCTCTGTGAAAAATATGAAATGTTGATATTTCACTGACAGTCTTAAATTTTTCTCACACTGAGACTCTGGAGAAACCCTGCTGAAAGAGCACACCTCCATGGTGTGCTTCACAGAGACAAAGCCGTAGTGCAACTCATAAGTATAGGTTCTCAGGAGGTAATAGGATTCACTGCTTCGTCAGTCAGTTGCATGTATGTGACTGTAGGCAGATGGGTACTCTTCAGTGACTCTAACAGTGCGCTGCCTTACTGCAATTAGGAGTTTTTCATGTAGATGCCATCCTCGGCTTTTCAGTACTGGAGAAGTTTTGGCAGAGAAACTGAGGAGATCCAACAAATTAAAGCAAACTTATGTTTGAAAACTTCAAGAGCTTGGGAGGATGGTTTGGTTTATATTTCTTTTTTTATTATTTTAGAATTTTAGAACTGGGTTTCATTTTTAAAATGCCCCAGTCCAAAGAGCCTCCAAATCTGACAGGTAAGTGAAAAGTACTGGAACATACTTTGGTAGACCCTGAGATTCTTGGTGAAACCTGTGAATGCTGTGAAAGAAGACAGAGGTTCAAGAACAAGTACCCGAGATGTGTGCTCTTGGATGACAGTTATGTGACATAAGAGACGACTGAGTTTTTAAGAATAACTTTGTGTGGACAGATGGGTATTATTCTAAGACGTCATTTATCCGAATGTTGAATGATCCCATCTACCCAGCTGCTCCCAGAGAGTCTTCATTGAACTCAGAGCTTTTCCAGTGTCTTCTGCTTGTCTTGTTATGATTCCTAAATACAAAGGGCATAACTTGTAAATTTTAGAGAATTTATGACCATTATTTTGGGGTTTGATTTATGCAACCTGAATTCATTCCTTGTTTGTGAAAATAAAATCACTACTTTCAGATTAAAAAAAAAACAAACCACAACCCAAAACTGAAAGACTAGCAAATAATTCTTAAAATAACAAAACGGAATTGCAGTCTTTAATTCATTCTTGAATATCCCAAATCACAAATAACACAGGTATTTAGAGTAGGATCTTTGGGCAGTAGTAATCAGTGCAGTACCAGTGAAACTGTTGATCTGGCTGTTAGTCTTTAGAACTACAAATAAATTATGTGTAAAAACTAAAGAGCCTTAAGGCACATTTCTTCCTCTTGTACCTGTGAAGTCCTGAATCAAGGAATCCATGTTTTTTCTTGAGCAGCTGGTGACAGATAATAAACCAGTGCATGAAAACACAGGAACAGAGATGAAATCTCAGTGAAAAAAACCCACAACTTCTTAGAAAAGAAAGAAGAAAAGAAAAAAATGCCTGTGGAGAATTTCCTAAATTGTGTGATATTATAGACTGAACTCTGTTCTTGTAGTATTACATTTCAGAATAGAAAAAATCCAAAAGCAGGAAAAGCTCGTTCTTTATAATCATTTCTACCCCCCTCTGTGGGTATCTAAGTGTGTCTTTTTCTGCACCTTCAGACTACTATGTATTATTTTCAATTTTGATGCTACTGACTGTGATAAGGGAAATATAGAGAAGTGAATTTGTCAAGTGTAAAAGATGGAAAAGGATCCTCCAGCTGTGTACTTTTCATTTTCTAATTGTTGGAACTACAAACACTGAGCAAATTACCACCTTTAGGACTTACACGCCATTCACAGGAAAACTAACTCATTTTCCCTAATGTGGCAGATCACCCTGGCAGTTTGGCAAGCTACGCCGAAGTGGAAATCACCCAAAAATCTGGCTTGTGAGCTCTTCTTAGGGGCAAGCAGAGCTGGAGACCCCCCTCCATCAGAGCCCCTTGCAGAGGGGCAGCTCCAGCCCTGGGCTGGGATGGTCCAAGTCCATTCCCCTTCTCTGCTGATGGCACGCAAGCAAATCAGCTTTGGGACTCTCCCCACACCTGATGTTTGTGCCCTGTTTGAGGGCAGAATCTGAGGCATGCTGGTTTGGATTTTTTTTATAAATTATTTGTAGAGCTCCTTTTAACGCACATCTCTTTTTCTTCTCTCTTCAACTCAGTCTTTGAGGCTTCCAGAGCACTGAAGAAATATAAGAAATGCTACTTTGTCTTCTCAAAACAGGCCCTGAAGTCATGAGCTGATTAAACAGCTGAAAATATACTCAGTGTCAAAGGTAACTCATTTGCATGGACTGTACTGGCTAGATAACCAAGGCGGTCTCTGGTTTTGAGTATTTTTGCAACCAGAACACAGTTTCCAAAAGTCATAAGTATCCTGGAAACCAGCTGAGGAGCCAGGGATGAGACTCACTTCTGAAAAATCAGGCTTTATTTAAACCTTCATCCTGCACACATTTAACACCTGTCTCTGATCTACTCCTCGTCTTTACACCAAACTTATAGCACGTGTAATCTACAGATAGAAACTCTAAATTAGCTTCTGTCGTAGCACGGAAGGAGATTTACTTGAAATGAGTCAGCATGCATTGAAAGTCTACAGCGCACACTGAGCCCATATCTGTTATTCCTTAGACTTCCATGGCATGTTTAGTCTGTGCCAGGAGTGAGGCATGTGGCTGACTTGAGCAATACCGAAAGATAAGATAACAGGCACATCTCTGGCCTGGGTTAAACAGCTGCCTGGAGAGCTTCTCATCGCTGCACTCAAAAACCGTCTCAAAGCAGATAGACAGTCTCAACACACGTGTGCAGCCACACCATGCAGGGCTGCGGGGCATCAGCAGGAACCCACAAATACCCCACAGTTAGAGAGCAAAGAGCTCCCCGGAGGTATCAGTTATGTAGCTGCTGCTGCTTTCTGACCCCTCCTGTCCTGCAACGGGCTGCAGATGGGATGGAAACCCTCAATCAAGGCTTCCCTCCTGGCCTCCTGCTGTCAGGTCGTGAAGTAAATAAAGGTGCTGAGGCTGCTATTAGGCTGGAGCTGCCCTTCCTTCCTCTCTCTGTGACTGGAAGGGGACTCCCCGCCCTCTGTGCCGCTGGGTACTCGCGGTGGGGTGCTTGCCGAAGCTCAGACACATTGACTTACCTCCAGGCAGCTCAAGAAAGCTGAGTCAATTTGTACCAGCGGAGCATCTGACCCTGTATTTACAATTGATGCAATTCCAGGCATAGTCCATGTTAATAAGGCAGGTGGAAAGCTGAAGGAGAGCAATAGTTCTTACCTGTGCTCATGAAATATTAGTTCTGTGAGTTATGCCAAGGACAGCACAGAAGCTGAATAACTGATTGAAAATATATGTAAGACAATTCGTCCCCAAAAGCCCCAGAATAAATTGAGTATGCTTCTCCATTGCGGTAAAACGAGAGCTGGGGCTCACTATTATTTAAGGCAAAGAAGGTGATTTATCTGTGCAGCTTTGGATTGGGTTTTCTCTATTGACAGGAGTGGCAGCTAGCAGCAGTGTCTGGGTGCTGGTGAAGCAGAGGGGAATGCAGGCCCTTACCTTCCTGCCAAAGAAAACATCTTTTCAAGATTTACTAACCCTACCTGTCCTGAACCATAACCCAAATGCAAGAACCAGTGTTGTTCTTAAAAACACAATGCCTGTTTCCAGCCCATACCCCTGAGCAGAAGCAAACATATATTCTGATCAGAGCAGCTGCTGACTGTTCAGGTTTTCCTGCCCTGTCAGCATAGGTCAAATGAGAAAAAGAAAGTTTTAATTTGCTTGTCAATGAATAGGGACCTTTTCTGAGTGTTTCTTGACTGGTCCTCTGTCAGATTGTCCAGAGAGTTGGGGCCCAACTCTGCAGCAGGAAGCCTGGCAACTTCAAAGTCCCCAGCAACCTGAGAAGAAAATCAAGGCAGGTAAAGGCTTCCAGATGTCAAGATCCTTAGTAGCTCTGCGGCCAGACAGCTGGAAAACCCAACCAGGTCGGGGAATCTTGTCATTTATGGTTAGGATTGTTTTGAAAGAGTATAACATTTTGATGTACTGAAACAAATTGTGGATCTCTTCCCACGCAATAGGAAATTCCATTTTGCTAGATGCTGTTCTGATGTAAAATTGCTTGTCAGGGGTTGGGCAGGACTTTCTGGAGCACAAGGGTTGTAGGTTCTGCCTTCTGTCTTAGGAGACAAGCACCAAAGTCTGATGCATAAGACACTTCACGTCTTCCTGAAAATTGTGCTACATATTTAACAAGCATTTGATCACTAACATACATTAAGGCTCCAGTTCTAGGGACCAAACTGACTTTCACTCAGTTCAGCTCCCCTTTATGCTCCTCTATGGGCAAACATTTGGCAGCTATTTTAAAACCCTCAGGTACAAAGAAGAAGGTCTGTAAGATAAACTGGACTATGGTACCACCATGTATTCAGTACCTGACTAATGCCATGATTTTAAAAGTATGTGTATCTGCTCATGAAGAACAGCAATATTTCCTCTTTAAAACAATGGAAAATATGCCTTTAAAAGTTTGAGTTTAAATTCCTACACTTAGGCTATTCTCAGCGCTATACTGTGCTGTTGGACTCAATCCATTTTTGCTCTCCTTGAAAATGCATAGCCCCATGCTGACTTGCATATTGTTTAGACAAGCCTAATACTTTACTCTTCGTCTGGTCTATTTAAAGAAAATCAATCAGCATTCCTCTGATGAACTTCATGGGCACTGGTGTTAGACACTCGCTTAGACTTGCCTACTTAATGGAACACATTCTTATTTCAAGCACCTTTTTTTAAGTAATAATGAGACAGCTATGAGCTTGCCAAAAGGGGGTCATAGGTGAACAACAATTATTGGGCAGGAGCAAAATCCTTCTTAGACAGTCACTGATTGCAGGTAGGAATTCCTTTCAAGACTGAGCAATTGCCTTAAGCACCTACACTTGTACACACACTGGATTAGCTATGCACCAGATAAAGAAAAGGAAGCAGATGCTGAAAAAAATCAGGGAAAAGAGGAAAGGAGAGGCAGGCCAAAAAGCTTCCAAAACAATAAGCATCCCTCTTAGATGTTTGGGAAATGATTGGGTTAAAAGCAATTCACCTTTTGAATTTATGCTAAGCTACATGTCTCCTAGCTTCCCTTCCCTAGCTTTTTGTCCATCTGTCCACCCTTTGATTGTAATTTCTGTGGGTGAGGACTCTACCTTCTTATCTGTTTGAAAACTGCCTGGATTTAATTTAATCTCCAAAGCCTGTCAAGTCTGGACAAAGTGAATCTATGCAGATAATTTGAGGTCTCGGACCTTTTGGATGAAGAAACACGCTTCTTGTAAATTGGCTCATTGAAACAAAACAGTAAAGTGGCAGCATGCCTCTGTCTCATCGTTTTGGAGTGTTTGCTGGCACATGGCACATGGAACGTGCTGTCTACAATGTTATCCATGCATCTTGGCATTACTACACTTTAACACTATCTGGTAATTGCATAAATTGCAAAAGAAGAAACATTTCTGCTCTAAAGTCAAAGGGAATTTATTTTGCTTGTGTCTTTCCTTTCCTTCCACTTGTTTTGAATTGGGGAAAAAAAAAAAAAAAACAAACCTAAAAAAACCCACACCTGTGGACAAACACACACACACTGTCCCGTGACATCAAAAGAATGATTACTGGTTATTTTTTGTAATAAGGTTTCTGTCTTCCCCTAAGCAATTCACTCTGCATTTTGGGTGGTCTTTTAAAACCATCTCGCTATGTCAGCCATGTTCATACCTGTTAGTTGTCCTAGAACCAGCAGGTGAATGAAATTGTTTGGGGATGACACTCGAGCAATGCTACACTCAAAGCCATTCCACTCTCCTGTGCAGAAGGATGGCAGTGGAGCCAGTCAGCCAGCAGGCGCCCACTCTCCCAGCACAGCTCAGCTGCAGCCAGGAGTCAAGACCGATCTCTCCACGACACTGTGGGTGAAGATAAATCTTCACAGACAGAGCCATGCGGCTCCATTAGTCCTAATGGTTGGAGCCCGTCCTCCCGACTGTATTCACACACACTACGTGAAAAAGAGTTGATAATGCAGCAGTGGGAGGCTTCTCATCTCTGATACCCACGTCTCCTCTGCGCTGCAAGTTATTACAGTCATGATATGAACTACGGCATCAATAAATGAGAAGACTGTTGTCTCAACTATCTCTCTCTTCTAAAGGATCCTCACAGGCTTTGCCTTTGGGGAGGAAATTACAATAAAATTGGGATTTTGCTTTCAAGCTGAATTTTAAGGAAAGGAAATGAACATTAAGGGAACCACTGTTTGAAAAAGGCTATATATCTCCGAAATTGGGCCAGTAAGTGGCAGCCCACAACAAGACATGAGTGTCACCATCAACTGAGTCACCCATTAAACACCAGGAAACAGGGAATGAATTGATCATCTGAGGAGTTTCAACTGTTTTCTTTTGGGGATGCTGCTACGTGATGATCCGTTTGATATATGTGATCTGAAAATGGAAGTCATGATGCCCTAAGTTTCCTTAAGAGCATAAGTCTAGTGGTGAGAGGAAGTCTAGTGGTTCATTGCTTCAGGGTTTTCCTGACATCTGGCTGCAATGTGTTTGCTTAGACAAGTTACTACATTGTTCCTGCATGTACATGAAATACGGCAACAAAAAAAACAAAACAAAAAAAAAGGAAAAATGAGAAATAAATTGTTCTGTGTTGAGTAAAACAAATATGGAGCATGAAAAGAACATAGGGACCAGAAATGCTGAGAGATATCAATCAGTCTGGAGTGGAACTGGGAAAAAGAAGTTGAAGGGAGAAGTCCTGTAGAAGGAGAAATAGAAAACAGGGGACAGTAAAATGAAAACCATGGGAGGAGTAAAAGATGAAAAACATGCATGCAAGAAAAAGGGCAAGAAAGCTATGTGAACAGGTCAACTCCATCCTGCCCTCAGCAACCAAGTATTCCTGATCAATATTCTGTGCCTTCCAGCAGCTCTGAGCAAGGGCTTTAAGCCAAGGTGAAAGCCACCTGCAACGAACTATGGCACTAGAATATGACTATGGGGGAAGTTTCTTCACTTCAGGGAGCTATTTGCCTACATATGGCTTGCTTTCCTTATAAATTTTATCTTAACAAGTGTAACTGAATGATATTCATCTTGCTCACCTATCTGTGTCTAATCCTTCTTAGCCTTCTGCAAAGTGCTTTTCTTGAGTGATATCTGTCAGGGGGCTACAGAACTGAATTATGTATTCTGGTTTTAAGTGTTGGTTTGTAAATGTTTCCTTTTCCAATCGATCTCTTTTTCCTTTCTAGCTCCTGCATCCAACCCATATCTTACTATTCATTTTAGCTGACAGTTTAATATCACCTTATACATTTCCTCTCTAGACTAGTCATAACAGTAGCTAGCTGGAAAAAAAAAATTACATAAGAAGTATCTGTTAAAATACTCCTCTTTTTAGGAAAAAAAATAAAATTTTCCACTCTCATCCTAACATCACATAGAAAACTTTCATGTCACAAATCACTTCATTACTCCGTCAGGACCATGGTTTTACCTGTTTTAGTGATAGGGATAACCAAAGCTGCATAAGCTGTAAAATGTGGACACAGCAGTGACTCACAATTTTCAAACCCTGACGTATGCTGTATCTTCTAATTATCTGGTTTTATATTGCTTCTCAACATGGGACTGATGTTTCCTGCTATTTAAAGACATACTTTTTCCTCTCTATTTCAATGGCAGATTAAAAAAAAATAAGGAAAAATATTAATATTCCTTTTCAATATGAGCTACCTTCTACTCCAGCATGCATTAGCGCTATTACAGCTTCATACCTAAGGGGTAAGTCCTTCCAAATTTCATCTGAAACTTCTGGTTTGGTCATCAGTAGCATGGACAACACTGTCACCCAATGGTTAACTGCAATCAAGGAAAGAAGATGATAGATGGTTTAGCAGAAGTGATTATAACATTGTTTATTTTAATTAAAAAAGGAACAGCAAGACTATACCTTTTGCAAAAGAAAGGAGGAAATGTATTCTGGAGAAAAAGATTAAATCAGTGGAATCTGAAAGGAGGATTAGCTATGAAAACAAATACGTCCTACCAGGAAGTACTATTCTTTGTGGCGGATGCAACCTGAGACACAAAAAATGCAGAGAGACAAAATCTCTGAGCAGGTAGCCTTAGGAATGTCTACAGCAAATCAGCCAGCAGAGGAGGAAGAGAAACCCCTTGGATTAAATTGAGTAAGCATGTTCTTTTCTTTCAGTTCTTGACCTATGTCTTTTATAAACATTGGCAGCTGTGTTGTCAATGTTGTTTAAGTAAATCCGTTCTTTCCACTCTCTCCCCCATCATTTTACCTCAACTTGGCTTGAATTAAGAGTGATTTTGGCTGACAGCAAAACATTCCTTACCCAGAGGTTTGCATAAGCCTGTAGACCAGGACAGTGGGACGCCTTAACCAGACATCTCACCTCCCCAGCACAATTCCCAGCCCATCTTGGGGGTCATGGGCCCCCCAAACCATAAGCCAAGATGTGACCTGGTCTCATGGGGTTAGGAGAAGGGACAGGCACTAACAGAGGTAAACCAAGAGGCCTTTCTAGTATGCAGTGAGGTGTCAAAAGATATGCCAAAACCAATCCAGCTCTGTGTAATACCTATGCAAACCTCAAGTGGGACAGCCAGTGCCACTGTCAGTTGCTTAAATTCATATTTAAGCACTTGAGAGTAATTACTTCAATGCTAGATTATCAAAATTCAGAACAGAGCACTATATATAAATCTCATTGGGAAATTATTCAGGATCTGATCCCAGATATGCATAAGAGCGATTATAGCCTTTCCTCTTACAAAAAGCACCCACAAATATTTAAGGGAAGCACACAGGGCTGTAAGGAAATAGCTTTTTATTAGACAAGCAACTCTAAGTAATTTATTAGACAGAGTCTTAGACAGACTTGTGTTTCATATTTGTGGAAGGGACTGTGTGCCCAAAATGTATGTGTGTTGCCCAGCCCGGCTCACTGATCTAATCAAAGCTATTACATCTCCCTACAGTCCAGCTCTCACACCTATCTCCAGACCATCACAGCTATTGAAACACTGTAATTCTGAGCTGCCTACAGACAGACCAGGAATTATTATGTTTAGACTCAAGCAGAGAGTCCATTTTGAGGAGGAAATATATGTTTTCTTTTGATTCCAATTTGAACAAAAAACTTTGCTGTTTAAAAAAAAAAAAACCTGGGAGAGGAAATTACTGTTCCCAGTGTAGCTCCGGGGACATCATCTCACTTGGCTGGCCTCCTCTGAGTCCAACCCAGGCCATGGGCACCGGCATCTGGGGCTGCCCCTAGACCCAGGCACCCACCTTCCCTCTGAGGCAGAGGAAACCCGGCCAGTCAGCTGGATGGCAGCTGGCACACTTCTTGCCAAGTCCAACCAGGGCTTTGGTGAATCATCAAATTCATCAAATCGTCCAACTCATAGGCTTTATCAATCTTCCATTTTATTTAAAAATAATTTTTTGTTGTGTCTGACCAGGTTGTATCATACAGACTAGACTAAGATAAGTCTTTGCAATACATCAGTTTGAATAATGCTCTGAAGCCAAACATCTGGAAATACATATTTTATCAGTGTAGTCTATGTCAGACAAGCTAATGTTGATACTTTAACTGTTCCTATCTTTATTTCCAAGACCTGGATCATGTTATGGGAATTGCAGTGCTCATGGCAAAATGACTGATATGAAACTGCAGGAATTTTAAGCCCTTGGGGGTTAATGGTATGCTTCAGTAATCTGATGCAGAACTGAACTTCATGCTGATTAAGCAGAGTGGCCATCTTAAAATGATTTCCAGAAAACATCTAACTTCTAAAATGCTTTTTGTTACAAGAACTTTGCGGAGGGAGCACAGACTCCGCTTCTGGCATGAATTAATAGCGAACTGGTTGGTGTATTAACAAAGGCACCCTCGTCCTCTTTGTCCCTCCCTTTGGGCATCCCTAATACAAATACATCACTAGCTAGGACGCTCTTTCTGACAACATAAAGAGCTTCTAACTTGAAATTATTTTGCTTTTCAGTGTTACCCTCCTTTCTCTCCTTTTTTTTCAAAGTAGACTGATTATCACTGATATTATAGCATGAGACCCAGAAGGACATTTTTACTATTTCTGTTCAAGATAGAGGACTGGATCTTCCACTGGGGTAGGGGGGACCAGACACTTTCATTGATGGCAGCTTGTTCAAACATTCTGAACATGCCTCCTACACCACTGTACACGCAATGTGTCCTGCAGTTCAGTGAATACAGAGATGAATGGGAATTTCAGTAAGCCCTATAGGTAACGAGCTAAATGACCCAAGCAATACATACCAGCCTTGTAGATAGGAAGATATACTTTCTCCTGTAATGAATTTACCGCAAATGTCTCCACTAAGCAGAACATGATTTCCTACTACTAATCCAATGGCCCTCTCCTAGAGAACATTTTATGACTATGTATTTCAAATCTTGATCTGTGGGAAGGCCCAAGTCCTGGCACAAACATAGACAGTAACGATAAATTAGACACAAGCAGGGTGTAGCTTTTCAGGATCCCAGACTCTGTCTAAATTTACTGGCTCTTTGCTGAGGCTTTGTGACTAATGGTAGCATAAAATATTTTAGTCAACTGGCAAAGTGAGGACTCAGAATGATTGAGAAGTACTGTAACCGGCTGCTCTGATTAACGGTGGGTAAATTACCATTAATGCTGGTAATAAATGCCATTAGCAGTAATTCACTGAATAGCAGCTCTGTAGGCTCTGATCATGTCAAAGTTTAGCTAGAAACAATGACTGACTAATCTTGGCAAGTTCCAGACTGTGCTGTGCTTCCCAATGGCTGCTTAAAGACACTGTAGATTGCAGTGGGCTGTGCACACTCATGCCTTGCGAAGGATTGGGATGACTTTTTTTTATCACCTATTTCTCTTTCCTTCAGCTGGAATGACACGTGGGATATATTTATGTTTGAAAGCAGGCAATAATCCTCTGCTGACTCCAGTGAGATGGGTTGCCGCAGGACCTGGGGACCTGGCACTGCAGCAACCTTCAATGCTGTGAATTTGACCCTTCAGAAAGGGGAAAAGCATGGATTCTACTGAAATCTTTTGGATCCCCAGAAGGGTTACCTTCTCTTCTGCTCCCTGCCTCTGTGAGGTATCTTCTTCACATTTCCACCAGTGTAACAATATACACTCATGGAACTGTACCAACTGAGCTCACCAAACTCTGGTAGTAAATGGATCCATCCTATTGTCCTGTCTAATATGACCTTATGTGAAGCACAAATGTAATGGTATTATGCTTTATTACAATGAGGCAGATTAATTTCTCCCATAAGTTATGGCGAGGGATACTAGGCAGTAAAGCTGCATCTTTAATTATTATATTTAACAATCTGTAGTGACATAAGCTAGTACAGAGGTCACTGCACAGCGTCTTCACTGGAACCTTGAATATTCATTTCAAATAATTTCATCGTCCTCTTTCATAGCACCATGATAAAAAGCTATTACCTTCTCATATGCATACAAATTTGGGGTGAATTTCATAATACTGTGTTGCTTCAGCACAGCATGTCTGGTACTGAACTTCAATTACAGAATCTTGCCTCACTACCTTTCTAGTCTTGGGCATCTCTAGCACATATTTTGCCACGTGATTTGATACAGCTCTGGTTTCTGGTGCTTTCAGATGCATGTGGACCAAGCATGCTGTACTTGACTCATTGACTTGTCCAACTTGTTTCAGACTCACTGAGGACGGAACATGCTAATGTTCACACAAAGGTTGTGTGATGTTTTCATGAAGGAACAAAGCTGCCTCCAATAGGGGGAAATGGTCAAATGCATTTTTCCCACTGCAAAATGAGCTTATTGTTTTCTCAGTCAACCTAATGACTCTTCATAGCCACACACAGCCAGACAATTCTGTTAATGTGACTTTGTTCAAGCAGCATGTGAAATGTCAGGCATTTGAGCAAGTCATTTCTGGAACTGGCAGAATATTGCTCTCTCCAAGTATTCAGATATTGAGTAGCAGTGAGCCGTCAGTTAAAGCTTCAGAATAACAGTAATGAGAAGCCTGCTTGGGAGAAGGGGAAGAGTTGTTTCACAGACACGAGATGGAAGAATAGATATTGGCAGCACTCTCTATAAATGGTGAAACAAGAGAAAGGGGAGTACTTAAAGAAGCACATGCAATACTGGAAAAATAACAAAAATAACATAGTCATTATTTGAACCTATTAGACATACATTCCAACAAAAGTAAAATGGCTTTGTATTCCCAGACTAGTAGCAATGTATTCGTTCATGCTTATCATATTTCCTATTTTCATTAGAGGAGAACCATTCTGCATGCAAGTTATTACAAATAAAACTTCAGGTCCCTAAAATATGCTTATCTCACAAGAAGCTGCTGTTAGATAGTTTAGTCTAAGTATGCTATAAGTGAAATAAATACAATACATACTTAATTTGATAGTCTGCCATATGATGCATTTTTAATAATGCATTTTCATTAAATTTTACTGTTTCAGCTATCTGAAATAAGTGCTTAGATATGAGACTTCTGATCTTCTCTGTAGAGCTCAATGACAAAAAAGACTTTAACAGGTTATTTTGTTTATAGATCTTCAAATTGCATTTTAAAAAGATAGCAGGTGTTCCAGCTTTCTCCTCTCCCAAAAATTCATTCTTTAGAGGAACTATCTATTTCATATTTACACATCCCTTTGTCTATCTCACTTATTCACCATAAAACTTTTAATGAACTTTTCTCCTTCCTAGGCAGTCTTGCATTTTCCCTGCCACAAAGGCTTTATCTGTGAATAGCCAAATCTTTCTGTCCCTGATCCCAGACAATTTGGAAAGCACATTTGGACTCACTGGGATTCAATGAGTTTGTCATGCTCTTGAACCCAACCCCAGAAAAGCATCTCATATGTTTGATGCTAATATTCCTTGTTTTATGATTGGATGTCAGATGATTTTATGGAAGAAAAGCTGCACTTTCATGCTGTGTAAGCCCACCTCCCTTTTTATACAAGTTACATCCTGTTTGAGCGCTCAGTTGTATCTAAGAAATGGTGCAAACTGCCAACTAGTGTGTAGCATTCTCATTTCTGGTTGCAAAACAACAGAGTGGATGTGTGTGTTCGTTGTGTTTGGGTTTTTTTAAATGTTTTAAAATGCCTTTTCTTTCCTGTAAAGATATGGTAAAGCATAAAAGAAATAATAGCTAAGAAATTACATTCCACAGAGAAATAAGCTCTTACAACAAAGTGGTTTTTTGCTATATTTTGCTATAAGGATTGTTGCTAGGTCTCTGACATCCCTTTGGCAAATGTGAGTCAAAGTTGTCATACAGTGTAAGCAGAGTTGTCACACAGCCATCTGACCAAACCAGCATCTCATGGCCCAAGCAGTGTCTTAGCATGGGAGGTCGTTAAGTAGACATGGGGAGGGAGGGTAGAGAAGGCTAGAGTCTTGCCTACTTCTGTTGCCAGAAAGCCATATCTTGTATAAGCCCAAGAGTAAAACTACTTCAGGTTGCTTCAGCTGTTATTTAGATGGACGTTCTGGTTTATAGACCCCCAACTAACAGTTTGTGCTTGGAGGACTAACTGTATCTGGTTTGGGTCCCTTAGATATATGGGCTATAAAATGGTGTCATGGATATATGTGAGGCATTTTCAAAAATTAGGACCAGATCTGTTTTCAGCAGGATAGTCGATTGGAACCTAGTTAAAAAGTTTTGTCTGCTATTGCTTAATCCCTTTTGTAAATGCAGTTGTAATGGGAGAAGAAGGGAGAGCAGCTGAATGGAAGGCATAAAGTTTACAGCTCCTGCTTTCATGGACTTCCATTTAGGAGCATGCTAATATGACTATTAAAATAAGCTGCTAAATGGGTCAGTAAAATTTCATAATGCTTCATTTAAGAAAAAAATTTTTCCAAGATTTTTCTCCAGGAAAAAATGGAAAGGGAAGTAGATATTTAAATAGTGTGACTTTTGGATGTGACAAAATGAAAGAATCACAATCTTCACTTTTAAGGTCTTCTCAGTCGTTATAAACAATGCAACTTGAAAGACAAGATTTAAGAGCTATATGTTTAAAATTCAAGGGAAAAGAGATTTTTGGACTCACGCATTCCTATGCAACTCTGTTCTGCTAATGTGTGAGAACAAAATTAATGGCATTGGCTTGGAAATGGATTGCTTGCATGTAAAGTCCTTTCTTAATGAAGTTGAAATTAGGGGTTCCGCTCTTCATTGCCTTAAGTATTGTGTTTTTAGTTGCTCTTAAACCAAGTGGGTGTAAAATGTCACTGTTATAATGTGTATTCTGATTGGGTATACAAATTGTAAATTAATTTGAAGTGGTTGCAGGCATCAAAGGATGCTTTATGCTTAGATTCTATCAACACATATATGTATGTTTATTTGATGCATATTGCCTAAAACATTAGCATGCCCTTTTGTGTAAAGTGCTTGCAAGAAGTGGGCTGAGGTGAAGATTTAGCAGGAACTCAGGTACAGGTATTTCCAAAATCAGAAGCCAAAAGTGCTGTAAATGATGTGATGTCCTGTAAAACCTTAAATTTTTTCTCTTGAAAGCATCTAGTTTGAAAAGAGATACTTACCAGGCTGTTTGCCTGAAAAGCAAAGCTAAAGAGAAATTAGCAGGAGTAAAGTAATACTTTAATACACTTCTCTCGCTATGCCTAAAATTGCAGATGACAATCTCATCCCTCAGACAGCCTCCATAGCAATGTAAACATGAAAACCACCCCTAAAAGAGAGGTGAAGCATGAATATGCGAATGCTCCTACTTATCTCCCATGTACAGCCACTGTGGCTTTTTATTTCATGCTCAGCTAATACAAATCTGCATTTCAAAGAAACTAATAAAACTTCATAAAACACAGAATTTGCTTTATTTAAAATCAATTCAGTTGCCTTTTTATAGTTTCAGCTAAATCTATTAAAATCACACAAAATGACCTCTTACAAAGAAAGCAATTACTTGAAAAAGTAACTTAACATGACAATTCATGGCTGTACAGACTTTGGAAAAGTGTCTTTTTTCAGGCAGAAAGCATTTATCATATTAAAATGGCTATTATCAAATAATCTGCTATGGAATTCTCAGCATGGAAAGAGAGCTTGAAGCCTTCACTCTTGCTTTTTGGCAACAGCTACAGAGGACAGAAATGTGGCTTCCCAGCCCTTACTATGAATATTCTTCTTTCCTTTTGCAAAAGCTGGCCCAGGCAGGAAACAGCCCTTGGCAAACTCCACACCAAAAATGACACTCAGAACTCCAAAGTGCTACATTTGCAGTGTGGATTCGCTTCTTTGGAAATCTAAACTTTTAACCTGTTTGTATAATATATCAGGATACAGAGAGACTGTCACGGAGGGAAATAAATGAGCAACTCCACTTGACACCGAACTCTAAGTCTCACTGTTCCTGATTATTCACTGTTTTTCACTAAGCTCCATGTAGTTATCTGCACTGCTCTAAGTGGGACTGAAATACCACAGAATTAAAGCTCCCTGTCCATTTACACTATTTGTAGTTTCTTTCTCTATCTACATTACCAAAGCACAATTGACTGCACAAGAGACACTTTGCCCTGACCTGTACATGGTGATTTTTGGGCTATCTGGGGCTTTCCTATGAGTTTCTATATTTGCCTGCTGAACCTCATAATATCCCCTCCTCCAGAAAAGGAGGCTGTCAGTGAAGGTGGTTAGTCATCCCCAATCACTTCACATTGCTTCAGAGGTTTTGCAGGAAATGGAAGAAACATAGAATCACAGAATGGTTAGAGTTGAAAGGGACTTTAAAGATCATCTAGTTCCAACCCCTCTTTCCTGGGAAGAGACACCTTCCACTAGATCAAGTGTGATCTCAAAGCCCCATCCAACCTGGTCTTGAACACCTCCAGAGATGGGTCATCCACAACTTCTCTGGTCAACCACCACTACAGTAAAGAATTGCCTTACCACCTTCACAGTAAAGAGTTTCTTCCTGATATCTAATCTAAATCTACCCCCGTTCAGTTTAAAAGTATTAATACTTGTTCTATCACCCCACTCCCTGATAAAGAGTCCCTCACCATTTTTCCTGTAGGCCCCTTTTAAGTACTGGACATCAGTAACATGTTCAGGGCCATTCTGAGGGATGATCTTGCAAGACGGAGGTCTTGGACCATCCCTAGCTCCAAAGCAGCACTCAGAAAACACCAGTCTGGTTGAAACAGGATTGCTGTGTGCGGTCACAGGTAGTATGTCTGATGCAGATGACTCAACAGCATTGATGTAGCTAGACTAACTGTCCATGTTTGTCCACTGTGTCACAGGCCTTCCTGTGACATCCCTGCCAGTGCTTGAAAGGGACCAGCACACACTGATATGCCACACTGTCACATCAAATGTGTATATACAAACACTTTTTGCTAAAGGAAAATGAGACAGAATAGGGAACATGCCTTACTTTTTCTGAATTCCCACTTCAACCCATGTGTATGTGTATGGCAATAAATAGGTAACAATAAGAGGAGAAGCTCTGCCTAAAAAGTCCCATCCATTTTTGTCAGATTATTTAGAGTTGTATGACTCACTGCTGGAGTTCTGAATACACATGGATGGCTGTTGTGTTTTTTGTGACGGTAAGACTTTCCTGGGTATCCAACTCGCTGTGCAAATCTTCTTAAATTTGTATTACCTAACATTAGTTAGCTACTCTGTGGCAGAGGAGGTGTTAAATCTTCCATATGGCCAGTGATAGAATCCATGTTATTGAGTCTGCAATGCTCTCTGCAAAGACTTTAATACCAAAGCTATAGCCTTGTACTGTCAATTTACCGGCAAGAACTAACCCTATTTGCATTTATTAGTTGAAATACCAGTTGCGATGCAGTCAGGATCAGGTTAGTTTGCAATCTGTCTACCATTTGCTGCTTTGGTTCCACCTGATTAATGCTAAGCCATCCAAGGGAGGGAAGCCTTCACACGAGTCCATTGGAAATACTACATAATCTCACAGCACAGCACAAATGTTTGTTTGAATATCCTAGCTCATCCAGGAGAAGAAGTTTATCTAAGTTATCGCAGAAGACTGAGGCAATTGTTGTACCAGAAAAGTTTCTGTCCAGTTAGCCATCAGATGACATCACTTCTGAGCTACTTTACAAATTCCTAGAGCAATAAATATTTCAAAGAGCTGTACCTCCTCACTTTCCCTATTGTGCCCTTATTGCCTTTGTGAAAAAGAGACCCCATTTTCTTCCAGTTCTGTAGCAGACAATGATAATGGCCATTTTTCTTTACTTGACAGCAGCATACATTGCCATCTGGCACACTGCCTTACTGACCAAAATTGTAAAGATGGTCTTTTGATGGGCCACTATAGAAATCACACTTTCAGACAGGCATTGCTATAGCAGTGCTAGTCAACAAGCTGAAAGAACAAAATTTGCAGATGAGGGTTCCCCCATGAATCTGTTCTTGCCCCAGTTTTTTAAAACTTTTTACAAAGTATTTGCCTCCAACAGTCTTCAAGCCATTCCAGTAAGGCTGGAGAGAGATTCACAAAAAACTGAAGGCATCTTGCCTTCTAGGACACATAGTCACCAGTGACAGCAGCAAGAAGTAGAAACTCCATGGTGGCATAGCGAGGACAGTGTCACTATCATCCATGCCAGAGATTCATAAGAACACTGCTGTTTCTCGAATGTCTTACAGCCAGCACAAGCTCCAAGTCAGGATGTCAAAGCACGACTCTAGATGGTGTAACTCCCATAAACACTTTCATCCCTCACCAGCTGAACATATTAGAGCAAAAAGGGCCTCTAAAATAGACATGCAAGCCCAGGTAATATGCAAACAACGAGCTAGTCAGTAATAGCCCTCTGGTAAAAGCTGTGCTCCTGGGAAGTGAAATGCTTCCCACACAAAAGCAGCTGATGAGCAAATGGGAAAAAAAAATGAGAATAATAACAGTGTTTAAAAACTAACAATAAAGCAGTAGCTGCCTTCTTACTGTTCTGCTCTTTAGCATCACAATCACTTCCTTGATAAAATTGGTGTTAGGGAGTTGCCACTTTTCAAAATGCATTTGGAGGCAAGATGTCTCTGGTTTATCAGCAGATGCATGACTGGGTCAGTCCCCCGCATTGCTGAGATGTCCACACTGTGGTGAGCAGAACTGGTAGAGGCTCTTCTAAGGTCCCAGTGGGAAACCCATGGGAACCCACTCAGGTTCAAGCTGCTACAGCGCCTCTGCTGCCTTGCCAACAATCTCAGACACAGTGGAAAAGCATGCAAGAAGTAGTCACAACTCTGCATGAAAAGCAGTCTTCCAGTAACTGCAATGTCACTGAGGATGCCAGTTACCAACCAAAATAGCTGCTTATCCTGTGATGGATAATCAAGAAGGCATATTTCATAGTTGACACAGGCTTTGGTAGCTAAAACATATTTCATAGTTGACACAGGCTTTGGTAGCTAAAGCACATGCAACATTCATTCAACTGTCTTCCAACATCTTTTCACTTGTGTGCTTCCTCTTTCATCTTCCTATCTTGTGCTTTGCTGAGCTACATTTTCTCCAATTTTAGTTGAATCACGTGCACATGTATGATAATGAATAACAGTAACTATATTGGGCAAAGACAGCACTGTCCAAATTCCGTAAGGGGGATCTGCATCCAGAAAAACACAGCTTCTAAATACCAGATTCAGCACTGAGCTGGACACTGATGTGTTTGCCAAAAAAAGGAGTTGTGATACTTTCTAATGTTTGTTTGTTTGTTTTCGTCTTTGATGTGATATTCATCCCCTCATCAAAGTGTTTTTCAAATAAATGGAAAAAAAAATAAATAAAATGCAGAGTTCCTGAACAGAGGGAAATAAGGAGATGCAGCTTGACAGGGACAAGATACACATCTGAGTGAAAGGTGACATAGGGAGTCATCCTTCTTTTCAGCATCTGAGACAGGGTGGTGGAGGGCGGCAGTTCAAATTAGATAATCATGCTTTATTTCATTAGGACCTGCCTAAACTTCAAAATACTTCTAAGGGAAAGAGTGGCAATTAAATTTGAGATCTAATGAGGGCATGATCAGATTTTAATAATACGCTTTAACCCAGACACAGACTGAGGCTAAAGCACTTTTTAAACTGCTTAGAACTTAGTCTGACTTCAACAAGGAGCATTTCACACTGTGCTGGAGCTGTTTCAGCCATGGCTTAGGAGCAGGAGGAAGAAGCCATGCTATTGAGTTAAGTATGCAAATCTTTAAGCAGGTGAAATTTCAGGTATCTAATTGGATCCTAAGAAGGATTTTCTTGCCAAATACATGGTTCTCCCTAACTTACTAGGGTAATTACGAGTTCATATTTCACTATGGAATATTATTTTCTACTGTGTATGTATATACTAGATCTGCAAATATTAAATCATATTCAGATTTAAAAGTTTGTGTCTGTTCTTTCACTAAGATACAATAAATACCTCATGCTTTCTGGAGAGCTACACTGCTTTTCCTTGTAACACCTTTTCTTTAAATGAATTTTTTCATTATGAAACATAAAGGGTACAGCAGCCAGGGTATAGGATAGTTACTGAGCATATTAACAGAAATTTCAGTCTTACCAGCTGCATTGACAGACCGCCTTTACAGAAAAGCTGCAGTCTTTGTCACTGCCAAAAAGCCAGATGCTCAAATATCCTCTTTGCACCCTGACGGTCAGTGGATGACCACCAAAATACCCAACATTTTGCCCCTCCCTCCATTAACTTATGAAACGTTGTCTTTATTTTTTTCCTGACCTTTGCCAAAACAGACTTCTCTGTGTATTCTTGAAACTGGAAGCAAAAACATTTAGAAAAAGATTATCTGGCTCCGACGTTTTGAATGCAGTCCATATGTCACAGAGACTTAGTGAGAGATCCAGCCTGAGACAGGCTGACAGGGTGTCACTGTCAATATCACTTCCCAAGGTCACCAAGTTGGTGCTTCGCACGACGCGGAGCTCTGCTGTTGTGTTGGCAAGAAAGCACCAGTCTACTGAAGATAAATGTTAAGTATGGCAGCAGATTACAGAAGCAAGAAAACCTCTCAGGACATTTTCAAATGCTTCAAGCAAACTGAAGACAGATGGATCAATATTTAGGAATTATTGTTATCTGTTCTGCAGTTTATTAGTAAAGCCAAAGTAAGTGTGTAAAACTGTTAAAAAGAATGCTAATAGCTTTTCTTACAGCAATAACCATCAGAGAATACCATGGTATCATTATGAAGTGCACTAGATTTCTTTTCAAACTGTAGCAAGCTAAAAATTCAAGATTCCTGGTACAGAAAACATCACAATATTAGCTTCTTTAGCCACTAGATCAATTTTTCATTTAATGGGGAAAAACTTATGTCACTTGATGGTCTTTAGAGACCTTTTCACAATAATCCACTTGACAAGTGAGGCAGGCAAGTTTTACAAGATTTATAATTGATCACTGGTGCTATTGTAGACATGATGGAAATACCATATATAACATAAATTCTTTTTAGCAAAAAATATTATTGCTTCATAATCAGGTGTAGGTGTTAGTCTCTGATTTGGCATCAGTTTGACATAATGAGCGTATGGTTCTGCATATGCAGAATATAAATATAATGATGTTTTTATAAGAGTTCCAGACGTCTTGCCTGTATATGAAATGTAAATACTGCGTTCAATCTTCAGCCCTTGAAATTGGGTGTGAAGGAGGGATTCTGTTTGGGCCTAAATACAGGCAGGCTTTATTTGGGGGCTATATTCCTATGGAAGTGCAGCTGTTCAAATGCTCTTAACACCCAACAAAGACAGCATTGTTCTGCGGGAACACGTTTGCCGGAGTTGGTGCGACTCTGGCCAGCTGTAGGTGGGACGACTGCAACAGCAACAGCCTGTTACTCACCCGTCCACTGAATGATGCCTGGTGGCTTCTCAAAGGGATGATGGACTGCATCTGGCCAGGGCAACAATGGGGAAACAAAGACCTTGCTCAGATGCAGTGTGTGGTTGTGGCATGGATGGGCACCCCCACTCCTGCAGTCAGCATGGGAAAGCTTCTAACGATTCTGGCTAGCATAGATGGCAGGTGTGACCTTTGAGACTTCACCAGCATCACTTTAGAAGTAATGGTATTATTCTAATTGTTGAATCAAGGCAATGAACAAAATTATTGAGCTACTGGACCTATATGCCCATAAAAGAAAACTGATAACACTTACACTGACCCTTATTCAGACACCACTTTCTCAGATGCTTCTAACGTGATCTTCACCCAGTTAGAAAAAGGCAGAATTTGGGGACAATACATTGATTTAGCAAGAAGTAAAATTCAGCAACATGGAATACAAGGTATAGTCTATCTTGCTCTGTTTGTATTCTTACATGAATTCTGTAAAACAAACCACAGGAAGTAAAACCTGTTATAGGAGTCCCAGGCTAGCCAGCAACTCCTGGTCCAAGGGACGCTGTTCTCTCTGGAGAGTCACCTACGTGTACAGATACAGAAAACAGGACACAGAAAACTTCATCTGTTACATCTCATTGCATCACAGAATACGTAAACTAGCAGCATTTTCTGAAAGATTAAAATCTTGTCAAAATATTAAGAAGAACATACAGGAGGCTGTGCAACAGTCTGCTGGTACTGATTAACAGCTGGAAATTTCACTGGAGAACTATAAATCTTCCTGCTTTGAGGCATAGGACTAATGATAATCAAAGAGAATGAATAGGTTATTACAAAATGCAAACAAGAATTTCTTGTCTGTTTATTGGAAATATTTGGTATTTTCTGAGAAATAACATCAGGCTAGATGGATCACTAATACAATCTGTGGTGGTAACAGTCACATACTTGCACAGGAAAAATCTTTGTTTGAGGGTAATATATGATTAACAAGGAGGTCTTCCTTTTTTTTTTAGTTTTTATCATCTGCATCAGGAGAATGTCAACTTTAACAGAGTTTTCCTGTAGTTCAGCTAAGGCTACATAAAACACAGTCATCACTAGTCCATAAGAATGCTAGTTAAGATTGCTTGTTTGTCTCGTTGCTTGTATTTCAGAGGCACTGGAGTAATGCATACTAACACAGTCACTCTGCCTTTCTTCCTGGAGTGGCTAGACTTCACCTGGACTTTTCAATCTGCTGCTACCTTTGAAGTAATTCATTTATCGAGTTCAATTGGCTCAGCCTCTCACCTTGAGGTCCTGGGTGCAGGCCCTGTTTGCAGCCCAGCCAAACCATCTCATTTGCAACACGAGGAAAAAATGCGTATTAAGAGATGAGCAGAGGAGAGAGAAGAAAGCGAATCTGATTCTGGTCTTTGAAGCTGTAACACTTAAAGAGAGATATCTTATGCAAGGGACTGCATGAACATGATGCCTTCTTCAGTACTTCATGTACAAATTTCCCTGGGGACTCACTTTCTTCAGCTAAGGGCAGCATATGTGTCTTCCCTTCTTGCTGCCACAAGCCTAATATCATATCCAGGGGCTAAGTTATATGACTCAGCTCCCTTCCTCGCATATTTGTTTTTCTCTTTCCCATCATCCTTTCATTACAGAAAATGAGAGGGGAACACTGTAAGGACAATCCTCCCTGCTGACATAGCCACAACACCTATGGGTCTCTGGTTTTTCAGTTTTCTGGATCTCCTATAAGTTTCAGTCAAGATCAACCATAACACCTCTAAGAATATCAAGACACAAAGTTTAGCTTATATGCTGACGTTTTCGAATAGGACTTATTTTCCTGGTTTATATGGACTGCCTGTGGTTTTACAAATTGCCTTTGTTCTAGTAGATCTAGTAGTTTTGCCTACTAGATCAACTAGTTGGTCTTAAACTGGTCCTCTGCTAAGAATGTCTCATGTTTCACTAGAAACAATGAGATCAATCCTGTGAAAACTCTCAATCTGTATCTTATTTTTTGGAATTGAAATCACAGAATCACAGAATCACAGAATCTTAGTGGTTGGAAGGGACCTTTGAGATCATCGAGTCCAACCACATTA
>JAOQGH010000001.1:142393415-142410217 GCA_025769975.1 Gallinago jamesoni
CTTCCTCCTGGATTACAGGGGAGTTGTTCTGTTCTCCGGCCTTATCTTCCAGCCCAAGAAGATGAGCACCCTGGGGGGAGCTGGTCTGACTATTAAAGACAGAGGCAAAGAAGGCATTAAGTATCTCAGCCTTTTCCTCATCTTTCGTTGCAAGGTCTAGTAGTTTCAGATTTGTGAGTTTGGAACAGTAAGGCCTAGCTATTATAAAATAAAATGATCAATAGGGGAAATAACATTACTCACACATGCATACAAATTGATAGGACTACATTTTCAGTAGAGTTAAGGCTAAAAGTTATTCTCTGAGTTTCTTGAAGTTTCATCTCAGCACTTACTTTCTTCAGCAGTAAGACCACCTCTGATCACCTACTTTATACCCTGAATTTATTTGATATTGGGTTAAATCAACCTCTGTAGAGTATTTTAATTCTCTTCCTGAGTAACACCCTGCCTCTGTTACAATTAGTGGGGCTTTTGGTTTTGTTTCTAAAAGTCTCAATTTTCGTGACCTATGCCTACCAAAACTGTAGCGGTGAGTTTGGATCAGCAGGGAAACAATTTGTTTGAGAGAGGCACCTCCATGGAACTTCAATGGAAGTCCCTGCTGAAAGCAGTTTTCACAGAGCTGGGGCATGTTTAGCCAACAGGAAAAAACAATTGCCTTTGGAATGCTCTGGAGTGGCTGTGTCTGCTGAGAATAACCAGGGCACCTGCTACATCCATGAGCTCCTTCAGTCAGGTACCATGTCCCTGCTCCCTGGACTCAACCTCTTCCTCCCTTCTGCAAGAACAAGGCAGGATATCAGGATAGGGGTCCTCTCTGAGTTAAAATAACTAGGCTTTTTGAAATTCAACTCAGTGAATTTTAATCCAGAGCTGGCTAGCTGCTCTGGTTTTCTTTGTAACCAACACAACCACACCGGCTGGGGAAACACAAGTGGCTCAGGAGACCATGGAGCAAGAGGAATGCGTGTGGAAGGGAGGATTGCTCCTTTCTGCAGCTACCTGGAAACAAGCAATGACAGTGGGAAGCATTCACTGCTACTCACTGCTGCTTCATGCAACATCTAAAATCTCTCACCTAAGTGAGACAGACTGAACCCCACCTTTTATTATTTTACAGTAGAGAGTGTTTTATTTATGAAAAGAATGTATAATTAAAAAAAATATATATCTTGCTACCCATCTTTATGCAAGCCAACAACCATTATCTTCTTTTAACCTTGAGGTTTTGTTCCTTAGACTTCCTAGATAATGTAAGTCAATTATCGGATGAAGATTTAGGTATTTGTCATTCAGGACTGTGCCATGAGGAACCTGGGGCCACGTTGTAGCTGCATCGCCGTGACCCCAGTTCCACAATCAGACACCAGTGAGCTTCTACATGAATGCTTACCCAAGTGGAACTGATTGCAGAGCTAAGACTTAAATTTACCTATTACAGTGCATAGCAGTGGCAAGGTCTGAATGAAAATACTTTAGCTAAAATCCCTGTTTCTCTGAATATTCTGATTAAGTAAGAGTGGTTTGGGTTTTGGTGGATTATACAATTTGTTGCAAAAATAATTTTCCTCTCCTGAAAAGCATTTTTTGTGTGTGTGTCTTCCAATTAGTTCTTTGAAGCTTTCAAGGACCTTTTTTTTTTTTTTTTTTTTTTTTTTTTTACAAAAAGAAGCCCTAAAGCTCTGGAGAGTGGGTAGTTTGTCACCTTCAGATGAGCAGGGAAAAGTGTGTTAGGCTCATGGAGAGGTTGGTGTTCTCTCACCAGCTGTTGCATGCACCAGGTGTCATAGGGATCTCTTTTATCTGGTGGTACTTTGGTCTAACTGCTATTAGGTTTTAAGAATTTGGATAAAAATATTGCCCTGACAAAGTAACATGGAGAGGTGCACACCCAAGACCACTCCAGTGGATGAGGATAAACTTTCAGGGTGCCCTGCCACATCCTATATGTATTGGATATAATAAGGGGATTGCTATTTGATATATGGACAATACTGTCAATTATCACTGGCTTTTCAGATTTATTCCATCTCCGCTTCCATTCTTCACCTCCAATAATGTTTTCTTTGTTTTATAGACTTGGTGCTTTTACAGACTAAACTTGGTGTGTTCTAGAAGGAAGTATTACATGACAAAAGTATTTAGTTTCCCAGGGACCTGGATGAAAAATCAATCTAATACTCTTTGGTATTTATACAAGAAAGAATCCCTAGAAAATTAAATAGGCCTTCTTTTCATGCCAGTAGCACCTGAAAAAAGAGTTACAAAGGGTTCTTCTTCTCATTCATTTCCCAATGGAAAAATACTTCATTATTGCTTTTGTTACTGTAATTATCATCATGCAATCTGAATAATTACAACAATATACTTCACCAAACTACAAATGCTGAAAGGATTGAAGTGTAAAAAAATCTAGATAGCATTTTTTCCTTTTGCATAATGTAAAAGAAAGTTATATGAACCACATCTATTTACTTTTCCAAACCAGCTGCTGGTAGTACACTAAAAAAGCTTGAGAAGTTGTTTCACAAACACTTTTCTCAGCCAATATCTAATGGGAAAAAAACAACCCTTATTCACCCAAGTGTCGTAAAATGAGCCAATCATAAAATGACCAGACTGCATGAAGTTCATTATCCGATCCACTGACTTTTTCACGAGAATCAGCTTATTTATAGTATGGTGCAGCATACCAGCTGCCAAGACTATGCATACAGTAGTATTAAACTGTACAGAAAAAAAACATTTTGTAGCACATAAGTGAGATTCCATTTGTGTGTTCTCCTGACAAATGGCTCCCCTGCAGTTGTCTCAGCATTTGCTTGCCAGACAAGACCCATTTACTGCTTCATTTATTGATATGCAATGAAAGTTATAGAATAAGTATCATATCAGTGAATCTAAAACAGTAATTCATGCAGTTCTTAGAGACATAATGTCTGGAGAATCTAAAACTAAACTAACTCCAGGAGATGTTTATGAGTATTGTGAATGAAAGAAAAAAAAAAAGCCACCCAAGAGCGATAACTTGATGATGGGATTTTAATTTAATTTGAAGTAACGCAACCAAACTGCATGAGGGGAAGGAATGTAGGGAACAATCAAGTCTCTTAACCAACACTATTTTATCCTGCCATTAAATTGTTATAATTACCCAGTATTTGACCAGATGGCGAGTCATTTCTAAAGTCAGACCAGGTGTTCAAGATGCAGAGATAATCACAAAGCTGATGACTGTGGTGAAACTAATTAAAAAGTGTGTTGCAGTGGCACAGTGGTGCTGTGGAGAGAGAAAGAGAGTGACCAAAAATAACAGGATAGAAAAGATCTGATGTACTACAACAAAGTGATTTGGAAAATAATAGGCAAAACCAAACAGAATTTAATTAATTGAAATGATCAAGGTCAGAGGAGCACTCTATTAAACTATTAGATAATGCAATCTATTTAGGGCTTTCTGGGGTTTTGTTTCTGTTTTCTAACACAAACGGGAAGACAGAGGTGAAAGGCAGAACTAATAAAGATGAAAACTGTCAACCCGATCAGAAGAAGGGCAAAACACAGGCACAGATGCACATCAAAATGAAATATGGGCACAAAAAATCCTTTTCATGAGGATGAACGCTGATTACATGGCCACAGCTGGAAATTACAGAGGGCTTTATTCATTAAAGACTAACTATCTTCAGTTAGGCTGCGCTTTCATGACAAAACAACAGAGTAGCAAAGAAATGATCTGCCGTGCTGTGCCCGCAGCTCCCCCCAACACTCTGCCCTGCAGCCCGCGGCCAGCATGCTTCTGTTTAATAGACGACTTCACCTTTCTGGGACCAAAAATCAATTCAGACAGGAGGGAGAACGCATTTAACAGGGGACGGAGCAGGGGGGGTGGGGGAGGGAGGAAGCAAACTTTAAAAACAACACCACCTTACGATAAGAGAAATCAAAATGTCTCATTGCCAGCTTGGTGCAGGTTGGTCCACCCTGCCGGCTCGGTATTTTGTGATCATCTCTGACTGTCGGCTCTGAAAATGTAAGTGCAAATGCTCACGCTGTGCCCATGGCCCTGAGGAGATCACTAATTGGCTCCATGCTATGCCCATACACGAAGCCTGATGCTAAGGGGTCCTGGACACAAGTAAAAGCTGAGAACTATTAAAGACAGCTCTCCATGAGGTTTTTCCAGTCAAGATAGGGAGGTATTCCCAGCTGCGCAGCTGGTCATCTCTAGCAGAAGGGGTGCTCCTCTCTGTGCCCTTGCAGCCTGCTCTGGAGCTCGGGGACATCCACGAGGGATGGGAGTTGTATCATCCACGGGCTAAGGAAAGCTTAAAAGTCCTCTTCTCCAGTGAGCATTTTTGCCATTACAGAATGATGAAAATTATGTGCACCCCTTCACCCCAGGCTGCCACATTGTGCTGATGATGTATTTTGGCACAGTTGCATGGGGAGCTTTTGCTGGCAATAGCAATTAGGATTCAGAGTCACTCTGCTGCTTGGCTTTTATGTCTGAGAGAGTTTTCAGCTGTGTGAGCTGGCCACGCTTTGTGCAAGGACGCTACTAGTCTAATTTGCAGTCTAATGCTGTCCTGCAATATTTGGGAGAGCTTCTCCTTTTTGCAGGTGTCTTTGCCCACAGAAAAGCTGGAGGACATTTCTTGGTGCAGAGGTGCTACAATTTGAAATAGGAACAGGTAGCAAATGGAGTTGATAAATCAATTGATAGTCCAATTAATTCTGCCAGTAAGAATTTTGCGCTCACGTTAGTACTAGCAAAAACATCCTGTTGGCCTCTGTCTTGATTGGGGATACAGACTGCAGGAACCCTGCTGCTGCAATCAAGTGTTTCTTCATACCTACTCCAGAAAGCAAAAGGGGTCAATATGTTAATGGCTGTGAACAATTGATATCTGTTGTACCTTACTTAGTCATTGATGTCCAGAGTAGAATGAGCTGAAAAACAAAGTCTGTCAAAAAATTATCTCCTTGTTGTTTTTATCAGTTCTCTAGCTGGCTCAAAAACAGGAGATTCTTTTTTAATCTATTCATCTTTGTTTTTTCTTCTTTTTTTCCTCTTTTTTTGGGGTTTACCCAGATTTTGGAACTTTTCAGTCAACTCTAGTTGTGACATTGATGTTGGGAACACATTTCCCTCACTGGAATAAAAAACCATAATTGGAAGCAGGAGTGCAGACCCCAGAAAATGGTGCAAGTCTATGGAAAACAGTTTCCCCAGTTGAAAATACAGCCGTATTCATTCCAGCAGTGCTTCCTCACCACAGAGCACACACTGCAGGGTATGCAGCTTTCCAAGTATTTTTAACCTCTTAGGCAACTGGTATTCTGGCAAAAGTGTCTCAAGGCATTTCATATTCGGTGCTTTGCAGTTTCTAATGGATGTTTTTCTAGGGACAATTATGAGCAAGTAGCCCAAAGACTGCAGCTTCTCTGGAAGCTGGTGCAGGCACAATGTCCTTTATTAATATGATTGTTTTCAACAAGTTCATAATCTCCTGCACCAGCTGTTGTTTTTATGCTGTCTTCCTGCTGCCATACTTGACCTTTGTTTAAACAAGCAGGGACGTCGTTATTTTTTGGAAAAGGGAAATAAAGATAGGTTTAGGGAATTTCGAAATTAAAGCTTGTATATTAATTCAATAAGGGCACCACAGGCAGACTGCTAAGTGAGTGAAGCAGAAAATTTCATGTTAATATACAGATTTTTAATTAAAATTTAAAGCTCACATACTTGTCCCTCTGTCCTCCACAGTGACCTGCAGAGGTCATTACGGAACATGCAATCAATTTTTAGTGTTCAACAGGCCTTGCCACCTACTCACATTTGCACACAGAAATGAAAGAAAGGCCCTTTCCCCCTTTGGCCCTGACATACAACAGTCTCTGCTGGTAAGTGGCAGGTAAAATTTTGCAGAAAGGAGGAAGACTGGGTTAAATCTGATGTCTTCATTGCACAGGAGAAAGCAGATATGAATATAGGTTTCCCCAAATCAGGTGTGTGCCTTGGCTGTTCAGCACAAAGAGGGAAGAAGCTAAAGAAAAGGAATAAGGGGAGAGAACAAAAAGGACAAAAACGTGTTTCTTATTTCTTTTTTCATATTTGACTATTTCCTTATATTAGGAATATGCTCTCCAAACCCCATCCCTGTGTAAGGACCCTGGGAACATCCCCCCTCCTGGGAGTATGGCTGCAGGGGCTCATGGCCAGCTCAGAGCTGGTGTAATCAGGGGCAGCACCCATCCAATCCAAACAGTGTCTCTATATTCCTCCTGGGTTTTCTGTCCCTGCTTCCACCTCTTGTACACTTTGTTTTTATGTCTAAGTTCTTCCAGTATCTCCTTATTCATGTAGCAGACCTTCTGCCACCTTTACTTGACTTCCTTCCTGTCAGGATGGACTGTGCCTGAGATTGAGGATGTGATCCTTGAAAATCAACCAGCTCTCATGGATCTCTCTTTTCTCCAGGGCCATATGCTAAGGAACTCTTCCAACAAAACTCTTGAACAGGCCAAAGCCTACCCCAAATAGTGGATACAGAGGTCCTAAGAGGTCTCTACAGCCTTCCAGGTTATTGCAGAACATACATGAGGTCACCAGATTTTCATTCAATTTAAAGTAGCCTTCAAGGTCATCTAGCTCTAAGCTCACAGGCATGGTTTAAGATAACATGTATTCTGTGATGAGTTTAGATCATTTGTCTCAGTATCTGCTTTGGATTTGCCCTCTCAAAATTAACAGTTGAACAAAATTAATATTTTGAACAATACAGTTTGAGGCAACCTTTTTTCCCCATCAGGAGACCTAGAAGCTCTGTGCTGCTCCAATGCTAGTTCCACAAAAATACAGCCCCAGTAGCTTTGTGAATGGCATCAGTCCTGCAAACCTGCTCATCTGTGACAATTCTGTGCTATTTAAAATTTCGTTCATGTTCAAGGACCTTGAAAGGCAGGCCCCATATCAGATTAAGCTCAGTCCAAGTAGATGTAACCTACTGTCATATTTACATACTTTAATTCTGCCACAGAATGGAGAAGAACAACTCAGTAATAACTACACTCATACTAATAAAAACAAGGTGTCTAGAGAGCATAATTACTCTATGACCTTGCTGCTTCATGGCAAATGACCTTGTAAGACTGGAGAGTAGAGGTTGTTGAAAATATTCCGGTAGACTGTTTTTTCATTAGAAAATTGTCCCAAACTGGGACATTCCGTAAGAACATATATGTTGTCATGAGGACTTTGACACAAAGTTATTGATGTTGTTTGTTTGAATACTTCTGCAGTTCACAGTTTAATATGCTCACAAAGCTTTCTTTGAACAAGTGCATCAGGATTTGAAATGCATAAGGTACAATACAAAATTCAAAACAAGAAACTAAGAATAGAAACTCTCAATAAAGTCATGTCAATGTTTCTCATACTTTTTAATTTGCTCTGTGAAAATATTTTACTTTTCACTCCCAATATGAAGAAGGAATGAAAGGTAGAATGTTTTTAATTTTTTAACCAGAGGTACTTAAAGGAGTATATTACCAAAGCAAAAGGCAGAGCAATATCTCCTAGATAGGCAAAAAGGTATCAATGTAATTATTTTGGACTTCTTTTTAGTTTATATAACTAAGACTCTGAGATGATAGCAGTGTTCTCATGATTTGGGAAGAAATACCTGCATTCTGCAGAGAAAACAGATGATTTATCAAACTCTGAACATAATCAGCATATTTACATACACACTTTTATGTTTAGCTGCCAATTTCTGTTTCCCAATTAAAGTGGTTTATTTGACTGTTATCTTTAGCTAATTAGTACTTATTTTAGGGAGTGAATACAGAGTAGGTTTCATGGCAAAGTAAACTCATTGGCTCCAAGTAGGGGGAATAGCTTGATGGCTGAAAGAGAATAATGTATTCCTACATGTTTTGTAATGTAACCTAATGCCTCATGCAGCTACTAAACTCCCAGATGGCCCAGCAGAGGCACATACTCATCAGGTGACATATTAGCCAATTTAAAAGATAATTAGTAAACACCACTCTTTCTGTATTCTTTAAGCATTAAGAAGATTCACATTCCATTCTTTTACATACTGGCCTCCAATTCAAAACATATGGAGCAATTTCTTTTTTTTTTTTGGGAGGTGCTGCTCTCCTGCTGCTCCCTGACTTCAGCACAAGCTTATTTGCTAAAGATGCTGCTGTGCATTTTTGCTAGTGTGGCTTTGTTTTTCTGAGCATCTTTACTTCTTAAGGTTGTCACGCTGTCAAGGTATATGCTGTTGCAGACGCCTCTTCCAGGTTTCAGAGTAGGGGCAAATTATTATTATTTTTCTTATATCAAGAAAGTGCTCTACTGCACAAAGACTGGTATGGTTCAATTACTGGAGGATTTCAGTGCTGTGTATGTGTTCGCACTAAGACAAGTCAAAAGTTTGGTAAAATTATTCACCAAAACCAGGAGGCAGGTGAGGAATGTCCAGAAAATAGGTCCAGAGTCTAAACTATGGTTTAACTCTAGACCATAGTACGGACCTGGCTCCTCTGGGTTCCCATCTTTTTAGACAAGCAGATTGAAACTATTAGCCCCATCAAATTGAGTGTGTAACTGTGTATGTAGCTGAGTGAGTCTAGCTCTCCCTTAGGATTTATGCTGGGCAGGCTCTGAACCAAAGGGCACAGCTGCTCTGTTCTGGTGTTAAGCAGATCACTAGATCCTTCTCCCCAGAATATCCCAGCTGGATTTCCTTCCCCAGGTAGCAAGTAATGAAAGGCGTGAAGTACTGGGCCAAGTCTTTGGGAGGGATGTGCTAGGACCTGACAGTCCTCCATCTGCGTTTCAGACAATTTAGCGTGGATCTGCTATGCATGCCTTGGATGCCCAGCCTTACAGTTAATTTCTCCACAGAATACCCACATCCATTCTAGCAACTGTTTGTAACTTGGAGGGGTTTTAATATAGTCAACATACATAGAATAGTTGCGCATACTGGATTCAGTTGTCTGTCCAAAAAATTGTTTAGACCTTTTGATCACAGCTGTTCTTTCCTCCTTTTTTTTTTATCCAGTCACTTTTCAGTCATAAACTTCACTTTTTTTCCTGTTTGCTCATACCTCACCCTCAATTTTCTACCATTAAAATCTTGACAGGAGAATTATATAGGTATTATAAACAGGAAATTCCATTGAATACATTGTTATCCACCTACCAGTTAGTCTCACCAGTTAGTGCTTAAGCAGCAGTGTTTAAGAGAAAAATCCTAAGCCTACCTCTTGGATCTGTGATTATTTCATGTTAATCCTTTATATGCAATTTGAGCCAACCCACAAACATCTCCACCTGTTTGCTCTGTAGCATACGGTTGCTGCTGAGTTCAGTGACATACAGGGGGAGGAGGTGGTGATCCCACTCTTCTCCCCAGATTCAGCACCTGGAGCTTTTGCAAGATGTTTGCATTTTTGGATGGTTCAAAGCCTTTGGCCTCCACCCCAGGCAAAGTACTGCACAATGCTGGAGGGTTTTACTTTCCCTGAGCAGGGAAAAAAGTTTTCCCTGGGCAGGCTGAGGCAGGGATGGCACCCAGCTGATCAGCTGGGCTGTTTCCATGATTTGCTGTTGCTTCTCTTTGTTGTATACTTATATACTTTGACATACAGCAATTTTTTCTCAGCCCTCAAGGCTTCTCCTCTCCAACAGCCAGTAACTGTCCATCACAGAGCTGTTTGTAGCTGTGCAGCCTCCCTTTGCAATCTGTGTCCCAACTTTCAAGTCCTCTGCCGTTATCCCACACTTACCCCATGTGTCACCCAGGGGTGCCTGGTGCCAAACTCTGATTCAGACAGCAAACTCCTACAGTGAGTTGACAACAAGCTTAGCAGGACAGGAGAGGGGCCTGGCAGCATAAGACAGACTTAGCAAAAACCTGTGGTCTCTCCTACTGGGTTTGCTACCTCTTATAAACGCTTATGAGGAGTAATGAGTATTTTCTGTCACAGTCATATACCAATTACATACTTCCTCAGTCATCATAAGGAAGGAATTCGCAGGGTCTAGCCTTTCCAGACTCCATATTCAGCATCTGATCCTTGCACACACTGCTGATGTGCAGCGTCTCCTTTTCTCTGGTGAGAAAGTAGGAAAAATGGTAGAAAGTTCCCTTTGCCACCTTCTGAGGTAGCAAAACCAACTCAGCCCCAGTGAATTTCAGTGTGCCACTGAAATGTCTGTCTCTGTGTATCCTCTTGGTCCCAGCTGTAATCACCTCAGTGTCTGCTGTAGGTTGCAGAAATGCGGGTAAATATCTGGATTTCCTAAGCTGCTTCTGCACTTTTTCAAATTAAGGATAACCATGCAGATTTCTGTGAAGTGTTAGTGGGGAAAAGAAGCTCTAAGGCTTAGAGGTAAAATGTGTCACAACTGTGAATGTATACACAGCCAAGTGTCAAAACCTTGAAAAGGAGATTAAATGTGTAAATGAGGGACATTTCAATGATAGAGTAACAGCAGTCTATACAGCAAAAATTAGGAATACTATGTAATAGGTGTTATTCTGAGAGAGGGAACCTAGAGATGCCTGTGAATGGAGCAATGTTTAAATCGTAATTAGTCTTGTTGACAGAGTAGCAAATTTTTTTACATTGTTTATAAAGCTGGTTTATACTAAGAGTATTATGTCTGTGAAACTCTAATGATCACATAGTCAATGGCTCAATTATTAGAAGACAAATTTTTAACTGTGTGTTGGAGAACACATAGTAACAACTGGCTTACAACTCACAACAAAGTCATGAAACAGGTTTGTTCTCATGTATCTGTAACATTCAAAGGGAAGAGCCTCATAGAAGTTTTGCTGTCCTTAATATCCTCAGGGATCTGCCAAATGTTTTAAATTATACTGTGTTTATTGAAATAGGCAGCTTTTGATCCTGAATTTTGGTCCCAGGTTCATTAAGATAAACCTGACTTCCACCAGCTGAGAATTTGTCTCTTCAGGATGCATTACATCCTTATGTCACAATATGAAAAAAATACACATCAAAGTCAAATCAAGGTGGCAGAACAGCAGTGGGTCTGGTCCTGGTGTCATTGCTCAGGGGTAGCTCTGAGAGGTGCCCAGTGGGTGCTCTCCTTCAGTAGGAGATGCAGTATGTACTTCGAAGAGCAAAAACAGCTCTCCCTGAAATCAGTAGAGACACCCACACTGACTTCAGTGGGAGCTGCATCAGACACCAGTGACCAGCTCTGAAGTTCAAAGACTTTTCATCAACTCTCAGCTAGAGAAGAGGTGCTCAGCAGGACACAGCTCAGGCCTTAGAAGCAAATGCATTTACATCTGGTTGGTGAATAATTCTATATAATGTATGTTTTGCACTACAATATTTATGAATATGTGTGGTAGGAACCTACAAAGTGTATAATAATGCAGTACCCAGAAGAGTGAGGTAATTTTCAGTGCATCTCAAATAAAGTAAGTTGAGAAAAGTTTAAAGAGGATTAGTGTTAATACTCTGAAAAATCTGTACAGACTACTCTTTCAACATGGCAAGAATTATGTATAAGATTTAGGGAATAATTATATTCATTAGATTAATGGATGAAAGCTTATATATTGCAGGAGTCTCCTCCTACTCAGCATTCCTATAAATTATAAATAACATTCAATTTAGTGTGACTTCATAGAGAAGACAGTGCCCTTAATCTTCAGATGGATTTCAAGCTTATGTCTTCATTAATCAGAAGAGAAGGAGTTCTCTTCAACCTGTTTTAAATTTTTGCAGGAAAAAGAAAAGAAAACCTACACATTTTAGATAAATAGTAGAAGTGAGATATTTTTTTTCCCAGAATGCCTACAATGAAGAAACAGAGATCTTGCATAGTCCTATATAACAAAACTATTTAGAAAGAAAAATGTATATTTTGCATCCTGATTCTAATTTAAGATTCAGAGGTAATAGTTCCTTTCAATTCAAGACAGCTCAAGAGCTTCATTAGTTGTGGTTTTGAGCAAATTTATAGGAAAAGGATTGTAAATTCAAATCTGAGATCAGGCCAAGATTGGGCTTGATTGTGTAGCTACAAAACATCCCATTTCTTCATGATCTTCTGATATTCTTTCATGGCTATAGCTAATGATGTATGCCATGTAAGATTAGTTGAGTTTCAATACAAGGCTGTGCTGAACTGAGACTGTGTTTGAAAGGAGGATCCTCAGGCAAAACTCTATCTGTGCAAGGCAACAAGGCCCTTCATGTTCCAGAGCTCACCTGTAATTACAGCTTTAGGTTCAGATTCAAGTCAAATGATTCAGTATGAAGCACTTAAAAATTTGAAGAGATTGCATGTTGAGGTTCCATTACTCAATCCTGCTTCCCTCTCCCCTGCACAGAAGTGCTTTATAACTTTTTTATTATTATTTTCCATTATAACTGGTGCTTTTCTGGTCTCCTTTCCTCTCATAACCCCTGAATGTATTACTTTGTTCAGACATTAAAAACCTGCAAGTATTATAATAAAATTGCTTAAAATCATTGGAAAGAAGCACTGGAGCACAGGACTTTGCATTCCAGATCGTAAAACCAACACAAATAATTTAGTTCAAATTGGGAGGACTGTAACTCACTGTTCACCAGAGGGGCCTGCTGCTGATCCATATTTTATGGAACGTACATTTTTAATGAATAGGGAACGGCTTTCCATTTTGAAATGGAATGAAATACTGATTGTTCTGCAATTTCTAAAAAAGAAAAAAAAAAAAAGAAAAGAAAAAGAGAAATCTCTTGCTGCTCCTGGCTGCAATGACACACTTAATTGCTTGTTTCCCTTGTAGGTCAGTTCCATTGCCTAATTTCCCCCCTTCCTCAAAGGGCACCATGCACACCTTCATTTTTCCCTCCTCCTCCTTCTTAACTTTCCCTCTTCCTGACCTTTTTTCCACAGGTGCCATCCCAAAACTATTGTTCCTTCCCCCTGACCTCCCCAGCTCAGTGTTGCCTCTATATCCAGGGATGGTGGAACACATTTTTCCATATCAATACTTGTCTCTGCCATCTGTGCTGGACACCTCCACACTTTCACTCCCTGAACAGGGACATTATTCAGGAACCAGGACCCCTCTCCACCAATTCACGTGCCTTCTTTGCCCAGATCCCTTTGGGCAGGGCAGTCTCAGGAGAGGATTGTTACCCTGTGGCTGGAACAAGTGGTGTTTGTGCAGTGAGCTTCATCTGTCATTGCGGGTTTATTTTGATTTAAGGTAGCTACTCTGCTGTTCTCAGATTGCCTTTCACTCTTATAAAGGGTGGTGTAGATTGATGGCATTGGCAAAAAAAAAAAAAAAAAACCTCCAACCACCCACACAAGGAAAGGTGAACTGCAAGATGCCAGCTCCCTGCCTGGGCTGAAGAGAAACTTTCTCTTTTCACAAGCGCCCTACAAATGCCCACTCATCCATTCCCTAGCCGGGATAAGGGAGAAATTATCCCGGCGCCTGGCACATTGCCAGCTGACCCACAGGGCGTTATATACTACAGGCAGCGGCACTGCCTGCTCTGTATGTTTGACTCCCAAAGGGAGGAAAGGGCTTCAAGGTGGAAAGCGCCACCGCGGGGTCTCTTGTAACGGGCCATGGGCTTTTGCTAAAGGGAAGGGGAAGCTTTCCAAAAGCCGGTGTCCCGGTGTCAATAAGACGCCTCCCCGCAGAGGAAACCCTTTTCGGGGGCTGAAAACCGGCTGAAATCAAAACTTTGCCCCCGCCGCCCTCCGGCCGCAAGGCCGCTCCTCTGGCGCCCCCTGGCGGAGCGGCGGCGCCGGCACCCTGCGGGAGGGACGGGCAGCCACTGTCACCTGCTGTCCCCCGCCTGCTGCGCCTGCAGGAATTCACCCTCGGGCCACAGCTGCTTTTCTTTTTCATTTTATTTTTTTTCTCCCCTTTTTTAACCTTCCTTACGCAGCCTGGCGTGCTCTTCAGCCAAAGAAACGAGAGCTGCACGGCATGAGGAACTTTCGCCAGTGGATTTTGCTCTTATATAGTTCCCTCTTCGGTTCCCAGTGGTTGGAGTGACTCAGCCTTTCCCCATGACCGCAAGGTGTTTGAAAAAGAAAAATCGCTCCATCGTTCGTTCTGCTAACAAAACGTAAGCAAGATGAATGAATTAATAAATGTTGATGACAGCATCTAGGCAGCTGGTGTCAGCCCTGGATTAAATCTGACTAGTAAATGGGATATGGTTATTGCACTTTGAAGAGTATCTTGGAGGATGTTTGGATTCAGGTCTCTCCGTCAGCTGCATCTCAATTAATTTTCTATTATAGAAAGTAGCAGTACAGAGAGCAGCAGCCAGTACAATTATTTACATCCTCCTGACATGATCTTCTGGTGCAACAGCACGTCAAAAATAGTAATTCACATTAGGTGAGTCATATATGTCTTCCCTTTAAAACGCAGACGGTATAGTTATATGGCCATGCAGCACCCTAAAACAGACTACTGCAGTCCTACTGGTTTAAAGCCAAGGTTTAAAGCCAAAATTAAAGCTTCCTATCTGACCAGCAAGTACAGCACATGAAATATTTTCCATCTTCCACCAATAAAACACAGGTAAACAGTATATATAATTGCCTTTCTCCCACCACTACCTAAAGACAATCATTATAATCTCCAGGTCCATATTCCTTTCTTACCACAAAGCCAAAGGCAGAATCTGACTCATTGCATTTGATGATGATTTGATGCTGGTGCAAGAAAGTAAGAAAGTAAGAAGCCAACTTGCAAACTCCCCAGTTGCTTGGAGGTCCTGTTCTCTGTTTTGGAGAGGTCCTTCCCTCATGCACTGAGTTGCCAGCTGTTTAATAAGCATGCCCAACAGTCACACCTGCACAGAGGGTGTTTGGTTTTATCTTTATATCCTGCAAAAGTGCAGTATTTTTCTAAGACAATGAATTTTAAATCAAGAGGGAATGGTTCATCAGTTCCACAAGGTGGTATCTCTCTCCCTGATCAAATGTGTGATTAATACAGAGCAGGTGAGAAAGTGAGTCCCAAGAGGGTGATGAGGGAGGAGTAATGCTACCTTTCCATCATGGTTAACCTGTAACAAGAATCCATTTCAGCCTGAAGATTTGATGAGCCTTTTCAATTGTACATTTATTCAGCTACAGATTGATTTTAAAAATTTTAACTGGCTCTTTCGAGGACAAGTGGTGCTTCTAATCAGTTCCGCCACAAAACTAGATACTGTTTACATACTGTAACTGCAAACATCCTTGACTTCTGCAGATTTGCATTCCACAGATCTCTGTTGTTTTTTGTTTTGATACTGTTATGACATTATAAAAGCAGAAGATTTGTCTACCAGCATTAGTGATTTTTTTTCTTTTTCTTTTTTTTTTAAAACTGTTGCTCTCTGCTCTATGCACTCCTGACATGCACAAGATTTTTAAGAAACACACTTGCTAATTGGTGTTACTGGCTTGCTCTGCTGCAGGATGTACTGTGAGAATGTACATTTTAGAGATAAAAAGGAAATCAATAACTTCCTAGCAGTCTGTACACCTTTTTCAAATATTTTCCACCCTACAGCCAATTCAATATCTCAGAGGAGGCAAGAAACTGGTTGAAAACACAGTGGAAATAATGTTACTAACTGCAGTACTATATGTTACATATATTATGTGCACAGAATGTGTATATAGAGAGAGTTTTATACATCTACACACTTAGCTCCTCTTTCTTCCAGGAGAATCCCAGCATGGTGACAAACTCCTGCAACTTGTTTTGCCAGTGATGTAGTAGGGCTTGGAGCAGCTCAAATCCCCAGTATAAGGCAGCACCTGCCTCAAGACAAAGGACGGAACTGTATATAAAACGATCACGAGACCAAATCGGTGCTCTTTTGATTTCCAAACTGTGTCAACAGACAAGGTCATGAGTCATATTAGACGGGATCTGCAAGAAGTTCAACCAGTTGTAGTGGTATTTTGGATAAAACTTGCAGAGAGACAGAAAAGCAGTAATTTATTATTTGTGTTTCAAATTTCAGTTTCTAAAAGTGACAAAGTTCTGTTTGCTGTGACTCTTGAATAATAAACAGTGTCTCAGTTTTCCATGCTGGGGCACCGGGTTAGCTGACTCACAAGAAAAAAAATCCTCCTATTAGGTAATGAATATTCTGCCCTGCAACTCTCAGGACCTATTAGTCACAAGGGAGAGGACTCATGAAGAGTTATATTACTTATTTCAGGAACCAGTGGTAGAATAGACAGGGCAGGGAGGTTTTTTGCATGTAAATGGATCTGAGCTAATTGCTATTAGGTCTGTAGCTAATTAGGAAAACTGGAAACCTCTGATGCTAATCTACTAACCCCAAGAGAAAATCATTGCAAAGAGCAGACGTTACAGCAATCCATACCCAAGTACCTTGCAGGTTGCGGAGAGCGAAGCCGTTGGACCTGTGCTGCCTCTCTCTGCCTAGAACAGGTGAAAACACAGAATCACAGGCGGCAACCTTCTCCGTCTCTTTTTCAGAAGCAATTGGCTTAATTGTTTGTCCGGCAGGTGGAACCCTCCTACTTCTTTTTCTCCTACAGATGCGCTCGAAAGCAAGGGCGGGGGGGGGAGGGGGGAAAGGCAGCCACCACCGTCCTTGTGCCGACTCAGCTCAGCCCGGGCTCCCCCAGTGCCCTGTGCTCTTCCCTCACCTCTGCTCCCACTATCGCAATCCCCAGGAGGTATATAGGGCCTTTCAAAAAAAAAAAAAAAAAAAAAAGGGGGGGGGGGCGGGGGGGG
>JAOQGH010000001.1:142410227-142422195 GCA_025769975.1 Gallinago jamesoni
GAGATAAAATTGTTTCCTGTAGGCTGCATTTCATTGCTCAACCGCAAACGGGACTTGGGAATGCTATGAAAAATAGATGGAGCCATGGAGCTCCTTTGACAAATGTATGTTTGTTCTCCTTCCTGTCTGCAGGTAAGGAGGTCATTTAAGAGGCTACTTGTTATTAGTCAGAAAGCTTGCACACTGTCCACATCATTGTTTCCCCAGCTTAGCTACATGTCTGTTGGGCATCTTCTTTCCCAACAAGTAAGACAGAGCCTCCTTAGGTCCCACGAGAGGGGTTGCTTTGGCTTGTCAAATCGGTAAATGCTGCAGGGGCCATAAATGTATGAGGCAGCTGGGAACCCCAGTGAACATCACATCCCCATCCACAAGCACAGGGTCTCCTGCTCTGCAGGAAAAGGTGCTGGTTACAGCCAGAGGGCGAGGCTGAGGGATTCTGAAATGTAAGATTGGAAGTCAGAAGAGGGGTGACAGCTCTGCCTTCCAAAGTTAAGGCCTGGCTGAGGAGGAACACAAGGTAGGAAGCGCAGGGGGACAGTCACCCTTGCCACCTGCCTTGCTTCTCCAGTGCCCGCTTCTTTCACCAATGAAGGGTAAACTTGGCTCTGTGCTGCCATTCCTGTTGGGCTCCCCCAAAAATGTATTGCAATTCAGTATGTATCTGGCCAAAGAGCTCTAAAGCACAGATTAGAGCCTGAGTATCCAACACCTTTCATACAAAGCTTCTTATTTAAGCACAGCTTTAGACAACATTTTTTTCAACATTGTTCCTTTATTATTACTTTGCTTTCTTACTCTCCTTTTCCATTTTCCACACTTCTGCCTTTGAACACATCATATTATCAGATTATTCATTCTGCTTGTCATTATAAAATTATTTGTTTGGTTAATATAAAATAATAATAAATTCTTTCCCTTGATGCTTTCACCTGTCAATTAATTGCTATTTTGTACCTCTGAGGAGCCCTTTCTTCAGTCAAGGTGAAAATTTTTTCCTTTTTTTTTAAACTTTTTGTATAAATCAGTATATTTTTGTATAAATCAGTATATTTTATAAATCAGTATATTTTTTGTATAAAGCCAGTCCCTCTGGAGTAATTTTAACCATGTGTAACCAACAAAGGCTAGAGCCAACAGAGTCATGTTGGAATATAGCTGCTACTTCCCAGCACCTGATGTATGTCCTCACATCCCCCGTTTGCCCTCCATCCAGCTGCTTGTTCTACCAACCTTTTCTTTTTAAGCTATATTTCATTGCAAATACTTACCCATGCATCCTTTTTGCTTTTAGCATTACTGCACCACAGGTTTTTCCTTCCCATTGCATACATGTGTGTCAGCTTATTTTTTCTCCAGATGGATTAGCTTCATGTTTCCAAGTTCAGCATCGCTCCTTCCCCAAGAGTACTTGCAACTGCTCCCCCATCTCCTTTCTGTGAAGCTCTATCACTCCTAAGGGCTTCACTGTTTAATGCTCTTTCTCCTCTTTTTCTGTTTACCTTTCTTCTCCGAGACGGTTCTGTCATTTCCTGGCTTGCCTCAAAAGAATAATGTAAGTAATGGGTGACACAAGTTTTAAGCTCTTTTGGAATATTTGCTTCATTATTCACTGTTCTTCATGACCTAATACTTTATTTTTAGATACTAAATTTCAGATTGCGTCCAAAGCTACACTTAACTGCATACCATATAGATATATACTTCATATAGTCTTATATGAAATTTTTTTCTTTTTAAATATATAGTTTACTGTGATTTTTTTTTTTTTTGCTTCATCACTGCAAATTATTTTATGCTTTATTACAGAAGGCTATTGTTTATACCTTGCTATAAGGTAATTATATTTTCTCATAAAATAAACAAGATACGCAGCACACCTAACTTTGTAGTGCTCTGGCAATCCTCCCTGTTTCATTTCCCAAACCTTTTTTCTTTAAACCTAAAATCAGAGAGCTATATGTTCATCATTTGGTGAGAAGGGGGTTATAGCTAAGATTTTTCACTTCCAGTTTCTGATGTTTTCTGACTGACCAAAGGCTGGACCTAAATTCCCACCGTATTTCAAGAGACAGTCTTAAGAAACTCATGTTACTCATACTATTCAAGTGCAAAGGTATTTTTTGTGGGAAAATGTTCATTCACATTTATGTATTCAATGAAATATGATGTGTATTCCAAGGAAAAAAAAAAAGTCTATTTAAGACATACAAGAGTTGTATCATCATTCATCTGACATTATTAAATTCTGGTGATCTGGAAAACCTCCACTATCCTCTATTCCAAAAGACCACAAGTCTCTGAGCATGACCATAGACATGTCTCCCTCCCACCTGGCTTTCAGCTGTTTGTTGATGCAGCCAGCCCTGACTCTCTATTTTTTTTCTTCTGGCATTTCTGTAAATTTTGAATTTGTAAAAGGTCTCTAACTGGCAGCACCAGAAATGGGACATATGTATTTATTCACATAATAAGCCTATCATGAGTAGCAGCACCAGTGCTGCTCTGATGTTGGCTCTGCTACAGTAAAAACAGGTCCAGTCCCCCACTTCTATGCCAACATCTGAATCAGCTCAACTCCAGAGGGAGATGCACCATGTAAACAAACAAAAAGCAGAGCCCACGATCATGAAAGCTAAATATATCCTTAGAATATGTCAGTAAGGTAATGGTGTCTCTGACGAAGCTGAAGTCACTTGCCAGGGGAAGCCAGACATGACAGACGGCAGGCATATCATTTTGCTTATGAGCACAAGAATAACATGCCACTGCATAAACTGAGACATTGGTTTGTAACATGTCAGCTCCACTGTGGTAACTGCTTGTGTTTACCACAAGATAATTGAGAGGGCAGCTTATCCCTAATTGAGATAAACCTGCCCCATGTTTATCAATGAGGTAGGATATGCCAACAAGCAATGGCAGTGGAATAGACAATAGTAAATCTACTCCCTCCTGAATGTGGTGTCCACGCCTATAAGACCTTCTGAGATGTGTACAAAGTCCTTAATGATTAGGATATCTGAGAGTTTAACCTGAACTGGAAGCAGGAGTGCATCTCCAATGGTCAGTTCTGGATACAGTTTTGTTCTAAGGTCAGCGAAGATTTACACGGAGAGCATTAGCTCCTTGTCCCAGTTTGAGGTAAAATAGAACCAACTTTCTGTTCAGTAAATTTACATTTTAGCTAGGCCTCTTTTAACCCTCTGAAATTAATGGTATATTGTGGAGAAAACTGCTCATTCTCAGAGTGAGAAGACCAATGTTTGTACTTCATGCCAATGAACGACATACAGAGAGGCTCTTGCTTATACTTATTGCTTTAACAACTAAGGTCAGCTAATTTTATTATTTGTCCTGTTGAAGGGTTGGAAATGGAAAAGTGTAGAGGGGTCCCACGTGCAGGGAGGAGTGGACAGGACAGGTCACCCAAAACGGACCAACAGGGGTATTCCATCCCATCTGCCCCATGTTCAGTAGGAAACCTGAGGGATCAAAGGTTCAATCCCTCTTTCTTCAATGGCCAACATCCAAAGAGGACTGTGTGTTCATCTGCCTTTGATCCTGATCTGTGTGTTCCTGACTCCAGAGATGGAATCCAGTTCCCATTCATTGCTGAGCCCAGTTTGGGACTTCCCCAGTGTCTGCTGGTGACATTGCTGTAAATAGTTGTTTTCTGTGACTATGTTTGGAGGCAGGGGACAAAGTAAATAGTGTTGTTCTGTCCTTTTTCCTTTCCACCTGTGGATATACCGAGATCCAAGACCATTATTCATGAAGTCAGTGAAAAGCTGGATTTGCGGTAAGTAAAATTAGAGATCTTACTCGAGGTGCTTGTGCACAGCAACCAAAAGGTCTGGACACTGCTGTAACAACCACAAAAACACCAGCAGTATTGATGGCTTCTTCTCAGGCCTGGGAGGAATCTGTTTTTTATGCCGTGTTTGCACACATAATAATGTGTGCCAACCACCGAAGATTTTTCTCCACATGACAGACAGAAACATCCCTCAGAAACCTCATTCCTATTGCGGCCATTACAGCGAATGCCCAATCCTGCAAGTTGAGACCTAAGCAGGTCCAGACTGTCCCAGCTGCTGGGCCCAACCACAGCAATCTGCAAGGACTGCTGGGTTGCAGTTCCACAAGTCATCAGTGGTTTGCTACTTCGAAGCACATTTAACACAATGAGGTCTAGTGAAGGAAATACAGATCTGAGGGAGATGACAACCTCCCTGGATTGTAAATTTTCAGATGTGGACAGTCTTGTGCTTTTTACAGAATCACAGAATGTTAGGGGTTAGAAGGAACCTTTGGGAATCATCTAGTCCAACGCCCCTGCCAAAGCAGGTTCACCTAGAGCAGGTTGGGGGGAATGCATCCAGGCAGGTTTGGAATATCTCCAGAGAAGGAGACTCCACACCCTCTCTGGGCAGCTTGCTCCAGTGCTCTGTCACCTCAAAGTGAAGAAGTTTTTCCTCATGTTGAGGTGGAATTTCCTGTGTTCCAGCTTCTCCCCTTTGCCCCTTGTCCTGTTGCCAGGCTCCATGGAAAAGTGTCTGGCCCCAAACTTATACAGTGTTGTTGCTGCCACGGTTCTTACCCAGTGATAAACACTGAATAAATGAAAGGGTTGTGCTGATGAACCTTGTGGGGTAATCTGTTGAAGTAACCATACTGGTTGTACCTCTGTTATTTCTGTCCAGCCGAGTATACATATCTATCCTCTCTAATGCAGATTAATAGAAGGATGATTGTAATCTAATATAGATTAATCTCCCTTCAATAACTAGGTTGCATTGACTATCCATAAAGCTAACTGTGATCTAAGCTTCCTAACATTTTACAAAAAGAGGTCTTCAATTTGTTTCATGCTTTACATTTAAAAATGACCATAGTAAAAGTGCAACAAGAGCTGCCTATGAGAAAAACCCCTCAATCTTTATACATCACAATCTTGATTTTTTCAATAGTCTTCTCTAGTTTTCCCTCAAGAAAGATACAATATGGCACATCTGTATGACCTTGTTACCCTAGTAGCAGATAGGATAAAGGCCATAAAAAATTGGTTCTGTTTTTCACAGTGCTTCTTCTAAATGAAAGGCCTGAGGAAGGAGTGAAAACTATACCCCTCTTCTCTTTGTTCTCCTTGAATGAGCCAAGCAATAGAAACTGTGTCCAGGTATCTCTGATCTTTGGGAAGAGAATTAAAGAATGAGCTTCCCATCCATGCCCCCTTGCACCCACTCAGGGCAAGGAAGCCCTGTTTCCACCAAATGCTGAGGAGAGGTGACAAGTGTTCTGTTCGCCCACCAGCTCTGTTGGAGGTCATCACTGTGTGACACTGCAGGAGCAGCTCCCCTTCCCTGAGCTGCTTGGTGAGTAATTGCATTTGCTAATTCCGGGCTTTTCACACTCCAGTAGATATCATATACTTGGCTGTAATCTTTACTAGTCTCAAGTGGCTCTTCTCACACAAAAGGTCTGGAATCACAGGAGGAGTCTGAGAGGCAGCTGGATGCAGCAGTGCCTTGTGTTCCTCAGCGAGGGACCCACCTTGACCCCAGGCTCAACACTGTAGATTCGCAGCTGACCTCTGCAGCCATCATCCTGCAACTTCAGATCCAAAATGCATACAAAAGCCTCTCCTGCCTGTCAGACTCACAGAAATCTTCTTTGGGGCTCAAAATACAAGCCAGCAGGAGGATGAAAGGATCTGTGGTAACATCTCCAGTTGCATCTTCTTGCTCCAGTGCCTCTTGTACTTCATTGTTGCACCATGCAGGGCCTTATCTGCAAGCACTTGTGGCAAATCCAAGGGAATTATCTCAGAGATTATATGAAAATATAATATATCACAACCATACTCCCAAAAAGTATGACTGAAACAGAAACATTCTTCAATAAATTGGACAGACATAAAAGGAATCACGTTAGTACAATCCTTTCACACTTTCTCTGTTTTAATTAAATTTCAGTACCTCAAAGCAAACATCAAATTATTTTTATTACTCAGTGCTATTACTGCAGGAGACTAGCATTTCTAAAAACATCTAACCCCTGATGGTCTGTCTTAAAAACAACACAACAGCAGGATCCTTGGGCCAAAATGTGGCTGTTCGTCATGAATAGAAGACAAAATAGACTGGACAACAGTATATTTGTCCAGAAACAAACTTTTTTAAGAAACATGAACAAGTGAAACATTTTGGAAGGCTAGATGCCATTGACTGATTAGTTAGACAAGATTTCTACGCAGAGGAAAAAAATAAAAATTCCAAAACAGCTTTGCCTTTCTATGCCAAATAAAAGCTGAAGAAATCACCAGGTGGCTACCAAAAGTACATACTTTTCCAGAAATTTTGGGAATTGTCAAAGGACCTGAATTATCCCAGTGGAGTTTGGAAGGTACCTACACTTATCCAGCTAGGAGCTAATCATAGCTCTCTTGTAGCTTCCCACCTCCATTAATATAAAGCAGATATACAATCAGATCCCATGTCACACACTAACCACCTACGCTTCTCACTGCGTCCAAGGTCTGAACCTCCATTAGGAAATCATCTGATGCTATTGAGGCACTCATTCTCACCTATGTTGAGCATTGCATGTCCCTGACAGAAAAGCAGCCAGGCTTTTCAGGGGTGCTCTGCTGATGCAATCACACCTATTAACAGGCAGGCAACTCTCTAATAACATGTCAGTAAATAAAGTAACTCCGCAGCCTACTCAGGGAAGCGGGTGGTAGGAAAGGGATGGAGGAGCACGTATGCTTGAGGCAGAGGCATCTTTGCCTGGGGAGGTGGGAGGTGTGCTGGTGACAGGGGGAAGCTGTCCTGCCTGGGGCAGGAAAATAAAATAGGGGGCATATGGCAGTAGGGGCAGAGGGAAGGAGTGCCAGTGCCAGAGCCACAGAGGAACAACAGGCAGGCGGGGAATCTGATCTTCCACTGAGCTCTCCTCTGTGCCTCCATTCCTCTGCTGCTGAGCAGAGTTTTCCCAGACAATTCCTATTGCCACCTGGTGATTTATAGCCATTTCTCTCTCAGATGAACCAAAACACGTCTCTTCTGATGGACTGTGTTCTGCAAAGCATGAGGTTTTACAGTACAGCTGCTATGTGTTATCCCCCGCAAAGCAAATATGGGAATATTTATCTGGTTTTTTAACACAACAAATATATTTTCCCAGATGCTCTTGACTGAAAATGTTGCTAATGGGACTGTGTTCAGCTTTCCAGAATAAAATGCCTTTAGAAAAGAGAGAAAATATTAAAAAGCTCAAGAATCAAAGGTGATTTTTTAAAAGTAAAACAAGCTTTCAGCTGCATCTGTGATTCTTTCTTCTCACAACGCTCTAAAATCTACATTACAATATTGCTCATTAGCTCTTTCTTCTTAAACATGACGTTACCCAGAAGAGGTGGGTCATATTAGCTGTGGTAGGTTCAGCAAAGTAATAGAAAACAAGGAATGCCATACCATGTTAGCAGGTACCCTGTATGGTAGCGCTTGAATAAGTCCTGCTAATGGGCTGGATGCTGAATCAAATATTCAAGAACACAAGTTCTAATACTCATGTGTTTGATGAAAACTTCGCTATATTTATTTCAAAGGTTATATGAGCATGCCTCTTAAGTGTCCATAAGACCATTTCCATTTGTATACCTTGTTTACTGAGAAGTGTTAATAGATGCCAGGAAGTCAGACCATTAGTTGTGAAATGCATCTCCTTATAATGCTTTCTTAAATTGGAATTAAACGGATTACCGCAATCAATCCCTGGATATATATTTTGATGCATATTTCTATTGATTCTGAGTCTCACTGCAATGAAGGAAGCATATTTCATTATGAAGAATAAGATATCTCAAAGAATTCGAGAATCACCAAGTATATCTTAACCACTTCAGAGAGAATACTTTCTTGGCCATCCATTATAGAAATGGGCAACTTCCACATTTCTGTGTGATCAGACAATTATAACTTCTCAACTTTTGCATTATCCACAGTCAGTTGAGCCTTCCTGTCACAATTACCATGTTAGTTTTCTTAACTGAGAAATGGGGAAATGCTTACGATACTATGTGCTAAAGAGCTATTTCCAACACAGTTAGCAACTGCTATTATTAACACACCTTTACTGACCATCTTTAAGAAGAATATCTTTGTCAACTGCCTTCTTTGTAGTTTCTCAGGTGTGTTATCAGCATGCAGATTGCTTCTCCCATGTTTCACAACTCTGCCTTTATCACAGAATTGAATCTAAAGAACACGTTCCTGCTCTTGTGATCAGCCAGCTAAATCCCCCTTTCACATTTTTTTTTCCTAGTGAAATGAGGCTACTCCTACTTCTTTTGAGACCCGTAAAACTTTCAAGGTTTAGAAAGTCCACCTAGAATAAAAATATCTAGCTACTAAATATAAATGATTAACTTTCTTGGAAATGCATATATTTGCTACTAAGAAACATCATTCTCAAGCATTTAGTAGAAAGTGCAGTAAATACATATATATACATGATATTTTATGGCTGGCAACAGAGAATTCTAATTAGAAATGCTTTAAATTTCTCAAGTTTCAAGGTAATGTTCTTATGATTAACTTCTCTATTGGGCTATCTTGCAATAAATTCTAGGCTTTACTGAAACCAGTGACAAAATTCTTTTCACTGAATTCATTAGAGAAAATGCATCAATATTTAATTTTTAGCTGTATATAACAAGATGCGCAAAATGCAAAAGAAAAAGAAAACAATGGAGAACAAAAGAATTAAAATTATAAACCAACAGCAAGTCATAAAATCATCGTATCATAGAACAGTTTGGGTTGGAAGGGACCCTTTAGGGTCATCTAGTCCAACCCCTCTGCAATGAGCAGGGAACACCTTCAACTAGGTCAGGTTGCTCAGAGCTCCATCCAACCTGACCCTGAATGTCTCCAGGGATGTGGTATCTATCACCTCTCTGGGCAAGTCATATAGGCATTCAATGAAGCTGAAAAAGTACAAGCGCCATTCTGACAAATATTAGAACAAGATTACAGACCTGAGATTTTGAAGTAAACAACCTGATATACTCAGCTCTGAGAATAACCCTACTGGAGTAATGTATTTTCTTTGAGGTACAACCTTTTGAGGATATGAATCCATCGAAGATGGAAAAAGCAGAGACTAACTAAAGGCCATATGACTTTACCTATGAGGAAAACAAGCATAAATTAAAATCACTTATAAAAGAAGATGGAGATGACCACTTTACAGTACATAGAAAATTGTCTTAGGAAGAACACCCTCTTCACTGGTGGGCAACAATATGTTTAAATAACAAAAAGGCAGATTATGGTTAGACATTAGAGAACAGATTCCAATCGTAGAGACAAACCCTGGAATAGATTGCTTGGAGAGTTGGTCTGTCATTGGCAGATCTTTGGGCAGGCATTTACCAAGTATTTTTCAGAGGTGATCTATGTATAATTAATCCTACCTTGCAGCAAAGCATGGAATGGAAAGCCATATATTTTCCTGTGATTCTATGTTCTCAATTTTTAACAAAAGTTTAATACTTGCTAACTTCTGTGGGTCTTCAGTTTGTATTAAAATGGTTTCCTGAATTGAGCCAAACATTGAAAGCGCAACTGAATTTTGAACCCTCTGGATGCCAGGCACTTGATATCAAGAGCATTTTTGAAGTTTGCCTAATCAATGCAGTTTTTAAGTGGTGCTAAAGGAATTAGGTGATCAGCTGTGACTAAATTTAACCAGATCTTTGTATTGAACATCCTCTGAACAAACCAGACGTAAGTAGTACTTAAACCCAATTGAAGAATTTCTGTTAAGAGAAATTCCCACCATTTCAGACGCTAAATGCTAAAATAGAATGGGGAACAGACTTAAAGGCCTCCTGGGGCACCTTCTTGTAAGTATACCTTTACAAATAAGAATACATTATAATCTTTGTATGCTTGCTTCCACTGCTGGCTGCTTGCTTCTGAAATCTTCATGTGATGACAGAAAGTTTGCATTTCCCAGGATGTTCATTTCTTGAACACAGATAGGGCTTCATCTCCAGACTTTATTTTTGTATCTATCTTCACCATTACTAAACTGTATACAAAGAAGCCAAACTTCAGGTAATGTATGTCAACAAAGTACCATGAATGCCACAGAAGCATGGTAATTCAGAGCCATGGAAGATCTAGCCTAAAAACTTGCATAGAAGAATAAGATTATTGTTTTTGTTTAGTATATTAGTGGTTTATAGGCACAGATAAAAGTCCTTCTATAAGCAAACCTATTTGATAGAATAATCTACAAATTTGTTTGCATCTCCAATTTTTAGAACGGTGTGTACATAATTGTTTCCATTGCTGCCCCAGCCTCTGTTTGCTCAATCGATTGCCTTGTTATTGTTTTTGTGTCTGCTCAACTGTACAAGTGAAATTATCTTGCCCTTTTCTCTTTTCTGCCTGTTTTCTCAGATCATTTAACAATGAGCTACGCTTTCCATGTAGCCCTTTCAAAGAGATGAAAAAGGGGAAAACTATCGGGGAGGGACAGAAAAACTGAAATGTCAGTGTCAGAACCATATGAAATCATTTCCTTGTTGACAGTGGTTTTGCTCCATTTTTCCAGAAATCATTGTGATCCTGGTTGCATGCATTTTGTTGTTTTTATGGGGTCATACTTCAGTGATTCATTATCACAATTCAGAATTATTACAGTCTGGAAATGCTGAGATTGGATTTCCCTTTGGGAAAAAAAACAAAAAAAGAAAAAAATAAGAAAAAGATAAAACTGTACTTTTATTGTAGTTACCATTGGAATGCAATGAAAATTACCAAAACTGATTAAATAATTCAAGTCTTACTTATTTTCCTTTTTTTTTTTTTGTTAGATTTTGTACAATAATATTGCCACTTTATTCCTGAATAACCACAACTGTGTGCAATAGACTGCAGTGAGGGCCTTCTTGAACTTTGCTACCGGGTCTGTGCTGGACTGTAGCCTAGACCATATGCCTGCTCACAGGACACTCATAGTTTGGTATCACCTCCATATACCTCCAGGTTTGGGTGCCGAGGCTGCTGATTTCTGATTACCCCTCCTACTGACCAAGAGAATGGGTAGGCGATTGGTACCAACTTTGGATTATACTACCAGCTTCCCAGGCACCTTTTTTCTGCTTTTTGTCTAGCCTGATGGCATACAGAGGCAAATCCACAAATGGAAGGGTGCCTGTCTGGGAGGGATTCCTTCCTTTTGCTGTGCCCTTCAATGGGACCTGTGCACCTGCCCTGCCTCAGGGCACCTTGTGTGCTCACAGTCTGACACAGGTGAGGCATGAGTTCCACAGGCTTAAACAAATAGTATGTATTCAGTTACCCTGAGTGGTAACATGCTAGTCTGGAAATTATATATGACATTAAATTGGAAATAATAACTGAACAGTACATTGTGCTGTGTGTAGTATTTAGAAAAAATAGAAATAAACAGATGACTTTTTTTAATACATCTGTCACCTACAGAACACACTGGTATAGGGCAGTATAATACCATTTTACTTTATCAAATTAGCTTCCATTATTGCAGACCCTCACACATAAAATAAGAATATCTCTGTGGTCCATGACCCTTCCTTCTGTGTGAGTGAACTAGGAATAAATAGAGTGAGGAACAAAGCAGGAGGGGGAATGGCCCCTCAGCATAGGCTGGCTATTGAAGAGTGGGATGCAGTCTACACATAAAATACGATTGTCACAAACAATTTCCCCCGAAGCAATGTAGAAGCAGGGAACCTAAATGTGGCCATTGCTTTTTCTTGATCTGCTGTTATTACAGCACGGCTATGCCAAATGAGAGGAAATAATATTGTTAGGAGGAGAATCACATAAAGAGAAAGAGGAGAGGAGAGGAGAGGAGAGGAGAGGAGAGGAGAGGAGAGGAGAGGAGAGGAGAGGAGAGGAGAGGA
>JAOQGH010000001.1:142422295-142435183 GCA_025769975.1 Gallinago jamesoni
GAGAGGAGAGGAGAGGAGAGGAGAGGAGAGGAGAGGAGAGGAGAGGAGAGGAGAGGAGAGGAGAGGAGAGGAGGAGATCTGCTCCATGATCCCTGATGTCCCCAAGTGGGTCTAAATTCTGTGACAAGAATTGTGGAGGTGCTCTGGGTAACAGACTAGACTGTTGCTACAGGCTTCATGTAGACTCAGGAAGACAATAAGACAATACTCCATTAATCTTTTCTACATTTGATTTTCCTAGGATTAATAGAAAGAGGTTTCATTCAAAGAGGGAGTTTTAAATATTTTTCCTTTAATCACCTCTATCCTATAATATAAATTTTATCTCTATCTTTTCACTCTATTTTTCTGTATCAACAGTAGACACCAAAAAAAAAACCCAAACCAACAGTTGAATTGAGATATATTTTTCAGCTTTCAGTGTCTCGAGTCATCTCACTTGTTTTGATTGAAATTTTTAGTGGGAGAGATGTTGAAAAATCAAATAAACCAGTGAAGTATAAGCAGCATCCAAGATAGTGAGAAGAATGTGAAGCTAAATTAGTTGTGGTATTATATATAACACTTTTGTCAGAAACTTATATTTTAGGCATAAAATGCATACACAGGAAGTTTAATCTGTGGCCGTTTGTGGACTTCTGCCATTAGGTTGTATTTTAGTATGTGTGGAAGTATTTGAACAAGACAGATACTTTCTATCATCTGATGGCATATTCTCCAGGCAAGTATGGGGTTGTGTGGAGCTTCCCAGCAGCCTCCCCACCCACATACTTAATCCTCCCAAAGACATTGGAAATTCTGGATGCTTGCTCAATTGCTTGCATACTGCTTAGTGTCAGTGTTCAAGGGGTCTATCTGGATAATAAAAATAGGCATCTGCAGTGGATGTGCCTGCTTCTAAAACAAGTTACCCCAGTGCCCCTTTTTAATCATTGGAAAGAATCAGACTACAGTTTGTCTTGTTCTTAGGAGATGTCTTCAGAGATTCAGGTGACCTGCACCCTTCACTTTAGGTGAACACACACTTCACTGACCATAAAGGGAGTCTGCAGGGATTAACTCACATGAAGATGTTTATGATGTTGGTGTCTGAAGTTAGGTAAGAAGGCTGCTTCTTTTTGTTAAGATTGCCACAGATGAACCACAGATGCTATCTACTGCCACCATAGTACCTGGTTTTGATGCAGGTTTTCAACTCACCTAATGGAAAATTTAAGTCATTAAATCCCAGGTCATTCTTGGATTGGAATCATGATAAATTAACGCCATTGACAGGATTTTGGTTTTGGTTTTGTGGGTTTTTTTAATAAATGCAGTGTCAAATACCACCTATGCTCCAACGTTTCTGTTGTGTAGGAGTATAGCCCGCCTCCCAGTGAGACTGTCCAGTGTTGTTGTTCTCCATGGGAAGGGAGGAAGAGAACAAAATAGTCTGTTAATTTGACTAATGTTGTTGTCTGACGTTGCTCAGGAAACTTTGCAGTTCAATCATCCAGTAGCTATCTAGTCCATAATTTAATGGTTGTTACTAAACAAGTAGGGGAGTCATAACTCATAGTACTTGTTCAGACCATTATTTTCAAAGATGTCTCCCTATCATATTTCAAGAGTATCTGCAATACACCAGGCATTGGCCAAAACAATGAAGGAAAATGCAGTCCTTACTTCAAAGAGTTAACTGTGTCAACACAGTGTAGCTGGTAAAGCATGATTTACTCCATTTTTCATTGCAGCCTGTACTCCGAGGTCTTAGAGCACAGCAGACCTTCACCTTCGCACACAGTAATCTTTCTCTCCTCGCTCCCACAACACACGGGTTATTTGGGTGACTGAAGCTGATGTCTGACGCCAGGGCCAGGCTGTGCTGCAGGCTAGGGTTGGTTTCAGGCCATCGGGCCCTCGGGAGACGGTTGGCGTTTGCTTGGGGAGGTGACCCCCGGGGCCGCCCCAGCGACGCCCGCCACCGCGGCCTCTGTCCATGGTGCTGATCGCCTCGGGCGCCTGCCCGGTTCCTGCTGCCCTAATCGGCAACAGTGTGGGGAATAATATATACATTTAAAAATAATAATAAAAAAAAATTTAAAAAATCATAGTTTTACTGGAAAGTCAGTGATTCAGTGCAATTATGGTGTTTCAAAATGGCTAAAGTAACTTACAAGTATTTCATATTAACTGTATTCTAAATAAAACAATTAATAATTAATATGGTAGCATAAATATTACAATTTTTATATGCCAATTTGTACGTCTTGACATTAAACCACAAGAGCCGCCTACAAATTACAAAATATAAGTTAACAAGATCAAGAAAATCCACAAAGACAAATGCCTTTCAGCTTTCTTTTACATGCTGATATTTTTTATTACTCCATGCAGAGAGGAAGAAATAGTATTTTGAATATGTATATGCAAATTGATTTTAAGACAGTGTATAACCATAAAGCACATATATTGAAGCACTAAGTCAGAGTCAAGAGGGAAGTGGGAAGGGATACTGAGTTTCAGAAGAGCATCTCATTTGTTGAGATTAGTTTCAAGAGTTTTGTATGTAAAATTCTTCTTTTTAATATTGCTTGAAAAGTTACTTCAGGTTTGCTATCTTCTGCTAAAACACACAAGGTCTTTTTCTCATTATGCTTAACAGCTGCAGGATGGATAGTCTGTATACCACAGAGCATGTAATAAATAATGAATCACTTTGAAACATTGCTTTCATGAAAAGTCACATACAAATATGATGTTTACTTGTAATTTGTTTAAGTTATAAAAACACTAGCTGAAAGGGTGACTTTCCAATAAATCTGCTAGAGTACTGGGTAATGGAGCCTAGCTTCTTTTCTTTTCTTATTTTTGAATTTTTCACCTCGGCTAATTTATGAGCCCTTTCCAAAATCATGCTCCAAAACACATTTTTAGCAAATTCCCCAAGTGAAATGCATATATGGAATTGTCACCAGGTTCACTTCAATTTTTAATACCACTTTTCCCAGCTTCAAGCTCAGTGAATAACAAATCATAGAAAAATACCAGCTCTCATGCTATTTGCATTTGCCTCCCAAATGTATCAAAGCACTAATACATTAAGGATTAGTTCACAAATGTGAAGTTGCTTATTTAGATTTTTTAATAAATAAAGCAACAGAAGTAATTATTCTAATTAAAAATGGAATTAATCAAAACTGCCAAAGAAAGTTTTTCTGATAGTGTCAGTTCCACCACTGTTTTAGCAACAATTACAGATTTTAAACTAAATACTTACGCTTCTTACAGATTCACAAACAAATTTGGCAATGTTATGTAAGCTTCCTTCTTCTCTTGTTCTACTATGAACCAAGTCTGCAGGAAACATAGATTTTTGAAGGTCACCTGCTCCTTCCCTTGAGTATATCAAGATTAGAAACTGGCAAAAATTATGAAGTGTGATTTTTGACACACAGAGAACCCAGAATGTCTTGCAAACAGTACCAAAAAGATAAGTAGCTGTAGTACAAGGTTTTCTGGCCAAGATTGGCCATTATAGTCCCAAAGTCTTCTTTCAAAATCCTTCTTCCTGTCATCAGATGCTCTTTGATCAAGTATCCTTGTGTCAAAATCTGGAATATTTTTTGTCACTTACACTCTGTTTTGCAGACCGAGACTCCTGCAATAAATTTGCGGCATTTGGGGACTCAAATTTTATTTCTCTAATTCACCCTTTTTTTACATCCTGATCCAAATTTGACTGAAGTCAGTTACAGTAATTCTGCCAGGAACCGGAGGAGTCCCCTTGAATTGGGATTATGCACTTTTGATACATAGGAGCTATATCAAGACATTATTCATAATTTTATCAATATGGATCTGTGTGCCAAATGCTTTCTGACTGCATTTAAATTACTAACACTTAGTCAGAGAAAGACAGAAATAAATAATGTTTTTTGGAAGAAAGCATTCTCACAAAAAAAAAGAAAAAAAAAAAAAGAAAAAAAAAAGAGGAGTTAAGGTGTTTCTGTCCACAGCTAAGAACTCTTCACTAGAAGTATTTTTTAGCTTTGACACACCAGCTTCAAGATACCTATAGGTACTGGGGCTTGTAATCCTAATAGTGGAACCACTGAAATCTACAGGCTTATCTGATTAGGAGTAAGTTACCCATAGAAAGACCTGAATTGCTAAAAGCAGAGCCCGGTTACTAAGTAGTGGCAATGGACACCAAAACACAGAAACAATATTAGTTTTAAATAGATTTCATCAACGTGGTAAACAAGATATTTGTATGTAAGCAGCAATGACTAAAACAAATTACAAAGTGATAAACTCAAAAGGAAGAACTATGTTCTGTGTCAAATACATCTGTGCACAAGGGCCTACACAATGCCCAGGCAGTGTCTAAATTTTCCTAAAGCCCTTGAACCAAGAGAAATATTTTTATTCTGTATCTTTAAAAATGCCAAGGTTATCATGTTAATCTAGTTGTCTGTTCCAAATCCTTTGAAATAATTGTATGATTTCAAAAGGAAGACTTTTTTCTTGAAGTTAGAGGTGCTTTTTTAATCTCCTCTATTCCAACAAACCAGTTCTAAAACAAGCTGAAATACTCCAATTAGCTTTGACCAACTGTTACCAACAAGTACCAATGTACTGTTAGACAACATTTATGAATGTGCATTAGTAAATGAAAGAAATGCAAACCACTGTACTTTTGTGAAGTTTGAGGTCATTCAGCAGACTTAAAATAATAACTTGTAGCTAAAAAGGAACTGTCCAAGTGAAACAGGACAATATTTCAGGCTAGAAGTATAGGCTTTGTGAACCTTGTCATTCAATGGGCAAGTTTTCAGATTTGACAACTTTACATAAATTCAGGATATCTTTAATTAATTTTAACTACTGTAGAGCTAGCAGTCGAATAGTGTCTTTATAAGCACCTATATACTCTATCTAAGAGTATTACTAAGCCAAAACTCACACACACACAGATTTCCTTCACATTCGTCCAAGGATATACCTACTATGATATTATTTTTCCACTCTAATTACAAACTGTTTACAAATCCCTGATAAAAGTCGTTGTGCTTATAAAATAATCTCCTATCAGTTGAAGTTGATGAGAAAAATTACTTCAAAGGGGATAAAATGAGAATAATTTTACTGTTCGTTTTCATTTAGGCTGCAAATACTATTTTAAGTTCTCTGGCTTAACAGTAGTGAAATGATACATTTCCCATTTTTATTTAGACAGATGATTTAATTTGAAAAGATCAAATTGCATTTCTCATAGATCACTTATAAATTAGATCACAACATTCAAAAAACAGCTCTGATTGTGCCCTGATGGCTGTATGCTGTTCATTGGCCACTGAGGAGCTGACACTTTTATTAAAAGTAGCTTTTATACTAAGGATTACAATTTTGGTTCTCCTCCATTTGCCCCCGCACTTTGTCTTGTGTGTGCTTTTTAAGACATCAGTAAGTAAGTACATACATTAATTTTCTCGAAGGAATGGAGCACTGGAGCAAGTGAACTGATACAGATGTTTGAAGAGATACTGGGTAACATGAAAAATAGAATAAATTTCAAACCTCTGCAGAAGACAGGTCTCATGTTTACTCTGAAAGCTTTACAAGCGTGAACACACAAGGAGATATCATGGTTTAATGCCTGCCAATGACTGACCATCTACATATGCCCCACTTTCATGCCAGCTAAACTCACATTTTATAGAACTTTCACAACAAGCTAAGCATGTATAGGCTTTAATTAGATTTCTGTAACTATTATACAGGAGGTCTGCAAATTGTTCTGGCAAGGGTTCCATTAAAAACTAATTTCAAGCTGATACATGTTTTTTCTCTCTCAGTATTTTGAAATTGGCTGATGCTAGTTTCAGCTTATTCATTAATACAGACCACGTGCATAGAAACTGACGAAATCATTGCCCACATAGGGTAATCTGATTTGTGCTGTGTGGATAGTTCAGCTATACTACTCAAAAGCTACTGCTGTCACAAAAAAACCCCACCAAAACAACAACAAAAAAGTTTGATTTATCTAATCCTAAAATCCTCACAGAATCCAATCAATATTTTCACATTTTCCCTGAATCATTGATAAAGAATCATTGATTCATTAACCAAAATAAATGGAGATGGGAATAAAGAGAAATTAAGTCCAAACAGCACCATTTTTGGATATATCAGTCTACCCAGTGCCATAGGAAAATTGTTTTATACTGTTTAGGATCAGTTACTGGTAGTGATGCCTGAAAGGCCAGTTTTTCACATTGCCCTCACTACACGTTTCCAAGGAAATTCCCAAGGTTAAATCTCAATGGGATTTTCTTCAACTTTTTTGCCAGTTTCTACTTGGTCAAAATTATGCATTGAAAAGGATCAGAGGGTTTATTTAAACATGCCTATAATAAGAACATGAGCAACGTGCCCATTAATAACAGTTTAGACAGTATCTTCTTTCTTAGTTAACAAAATACAATTTATGTGTGGTTTCATTTAGTGGTTAACATTTTTATTATGTTTTTTGCTTTAGAAAGTATGTTGCTCATATGAAGTTCATAATGAAAAATAATCAGTCATCAAAGGCTTTACCAAAAACTTTTTACAGATTTCTTCTAAAGACAGAAGTCTTATTAGAGCAAAGATTGAAACAGCATGAAGCTGGTGGTTGGATCTTTTTGGTGAGGGTACAGAAGCACTTTTTACTAAATTCTCCTAAAACCCCCTTTATAAAGATCTCCTCAATCCAATCACCAAAAAAGATCCTTCCCAAACTAAATTTGAAATCTTAATGTTCTCAAAATACTTTCTCCATTCCTACTTTTTTTTTCCCCAAAAAACCAACATCAGGAAACTGGCTACTAAATAATGGACAATTTGAATTCAGACAGATCAACAAAGCCTTCATGACTGGTACTTCAGGGCTTAGTAGCAAAGTGTAAACAACAACTGAGAGCGACTTAAACTCATCTGCCAGTCTTTGCTTTTCCTTCCATCCCTTTCAGTTGAAAGCCAAACTTCGGACTACAAACCATCTTCAGCATGAGTTAAAAATATTCACATAGTCAGTAATAGTTCAAAAAGTGTTTCAGAAACTGCTCTCCCTCCTTTGGCCTCTGTCTTTGCTTCAGGCTCTCTCTTTGCTGTGATATGGCACTTAATTGTCTCCATCATTTGCAAAGAGATCTGTGGCCCCACTTCTGCATCAGTTGACGCACGTCACTGTGACTTTATTTCCTGGGGTAAAGCTCTGGGACCCTGCACTCACCACACTCCTCTTTTCAGCTTTGTGTTGCATTTGGATTTCTGTTTCCCCTGTGGATGTGAAGTTTCAAGATCATAATGCCCACGCAGGCAGGCTCTTTGCCTTCTTGGGTATGTGATTGGTGACTGACACACTGTAAGTCATCACACAAAGCAAATTAAAAATGGCAGAAATGCTAGCCTAGCTGAGGGTGTTTCTATGCCAACTGTCCACCAGTTCAAAGGCCTTCTGCTGTAAGCTTGATAAATGGTGGGTTTCCATTCAGACAGATTTATTGCTTAGGGATAGATTTCCCCAGAAATCTGTTAAGCATTTCAATCAGCTTGATCTCATTTAGTTCTAGGCACACCAAAGAAAGGTGGATCCTTGGTTTGTCTGTTCACCTTTGTTGGTCCTCACTTGCAGTCCTTTTCATAAATCAAAAGAATTATAAGCATTACTTCCGAATAGCTTGCCAAATAGCTATTTTGCATGATGTCTTATATTAAGAATCACTAATTTGCATTATAGCTTTATCTTGTTATTTTATTTTGCTTACTCCTCATGTTGTTCAGTGATGCTGATCAACAATGCAGAAAAGCCTAGAGGGAAATATGTAGTTTCTGCATCAGGGTCTTCACTTTACAATACGTTTGCAGCTCCACTTACTGCAGTGGAGCTTTGATGTGACTGGCTTCCCAGAAATACTGGCAGTATCAATATTAAATAATAATAATACTACTACACAACTTCCTCCCTTGCTTCATTTTAATCACACGCTCAGTATAGTTCAAACATAAGTTCACCGTAAAGCAGTGTATATCTTTGATCTGATTCACTCTTATTTATACTAAAGTAAAACAGGAATAATGGCATACAGATGGTGTAAGAGAATGAAGAAAAAAAATTGAACACATTATATTTTCTCTTTCAATCCCTGAATTTTATGACAGCTTTCCTACAACAGGTGCTGAAAAGCTAGCTCAGTTCAGGCTGCCTGACATTTCTCATAATAAAAGCCCTACTTTTAATTGCACACAACTTTGCCAGGCATCAGGCTACCAGCTGAAATTTTTCATGCCAGATGTCTGACTTAGATTGAATATTGATTTTTCTTTTCTTCAGCATTTCAGCAAAAACAATATTAGTTTCTTTTGAGATTTGCCTAAACACTGAATCAAGCAGCAACAGAAATTGGCTGGACCCGTATTTTAAATATATAAATCTGTACAAAAATGCCACCTATTCCCTTAGTGTGCTCCGTAGATAAAATTATCCCTGTTTCTGAAGCACTAATGCTCTGCACTGCAGAAACACCTGGAGAAAATCACCAGTTTTTTTTTCATTGCAAAGTCTGAATGAAGTATAATGTGTAAGGCAATGTGCTAATGAGGAAGATAAACAGAAATAGCAAAGATTTATTCTTATTTAAAGAGACAGACATCTCAGGGAAAAAGTAGTATGTGACCATGCAGTTTAAGACTATCATAAAAAGTATGTGGACAAGACGACTATATTAAGATTCCACGCGCAGTCTTAACTGCTTTTCTTATGTTTTAAGTACTAAACCTTACAGTCTTTTCATTTTTTACTGCATCTTTAATATTATATACTGACAGAAATTATGGCACACTGTATTAAACAATATGTCACATGTAGTATTTGCCACAGTAGGAAATAAAGAGCTGTTTCATTGACATTTTATTCATTTTACTATCAAAAGAGTCACATCAGTAATCTACACTGTCTGGAATCTTGAAAGCTCAGAACTGCAGCTGTATGTGTATCTTCCCACAAGGTAACTGGGGACTGTTAATACCTATCACATATATCTTCCAAAAGAGTTTTCATCCAGGTGTTTTTTTCTGAGCTGTTGAGCAAATGGATGGATAATTTCTTTGGGGACTCCATGGTTAATAAAGAAACTGCAGAGGGAATCTAAGATGGATGCTCTCCCAAAACCCACACACTGATCGAGAGGCCCCTTTTCAGAATAATTGTACCACAAACTTTTCTGTAGCATCTGTCTCAGGAAAGCTTTTATTACAGGCCTTAAACTAAGCTGTAGTAAAAACTTTCTTACTAAGGGAACACTGAACAAAACCTTGTTGTGTTTTTTTTTTGTTTTCTTTTAAGGAAGTTAGTGGGTTTTTTAAGTAATTCTGTAAACCAATCTTACAAAATACATAATTACACCATGCAAAATTTAAACACAGAAATCTATCAGAAAATAGAATTTTACCTCACAGGTATGGTTAGCCAGCTAGATACTGATTCTTTAGAGGGTTTACATCATGACTTAAACCTATGGCTTCTCAAATACTGTGAATCACAGTCCTTAATATAGATATTGACTGGGGTAAGACTTCAGTTTCTGCTCCTCACATTTCCTGTTGTTCAGACTCCTCTGTAAGACCAACTAGCAAGAAACATTAAGAAAAAGACACTGTGTGGCAGTATAACCTGACTTGCCCTAAACAAATGTTTTTATTTTGATCAGCTCCATGAATTGTATCCAGGGTGACTTTTTTATAAGCAAAGTCTCAGTGATGGACATAGCTTTAAAACACTAAAATCTTTACCAACAGGGTAAAGACTTCAAATAGCTATATGTAGGCTCAAGCACCCCTTGGAAATATTGTAATGTCTTTGCTTAAAAAATAACAGATATTGTACAAGAAAGCTAACTTCCATTGTTTCCACAAAACAATTCTCAATAGCTGTGTAAAAAAAAATAAGGAGAAAAGAGTACCAGGTATAACTGCATAGCAAGGAGTAGTCAGAAAAATAAAAGCTCAGTTTAAGCCATCTGATTTGGGATGAAAAACTGTGTTCTGAAACAATTTGAATAAGGACCTGTACCCTTAGCCTTCTGCTCCTTGATATGTATCTTGCCTCTGCAGAAACTCTCCACAAAAATATGCAAAGGTTTTGACTGCCACTCAAATAAACATTCATTTTAATATCTGGAAAATGTAAAGACAGAAAAGAGGACTTGAGGACAGTTTCCAGTAGTGGAGTAAATCTCAGGTGCAATCAGCAACTTAGTTTGAATTGTTCCAGGTTTGCACTGTGGCTAATTAAAGTAAAACCTGGCCCTTCATCATTGTTTCATAAAGCCAACAGGGTAAAACTGAGAGCTGGATAGCCCAGAGCAGAATGAGCCCTTGGAAACTTGCAGCAGGCAGGAGGGAGGATGCAGGGTTATTTGCAAAACTTTATTTACCAAGGTACTGCTAACTCATCAGATTGCTCTTTAGGGCTTCATGCCGATTCATCTAACTTAACCTAAAATGAAAGAGCAGTAAGGGATCTTCTGTTGACCCCCTCTACTTGTCAACACTGCCCCACTATGGGGTTATCAAGTCTACTACTGTCACTGCTCAGCACAAAACTTTTACAAGGGGCAGAGACAACCCATGGTGACGGCAGCCATGAGCCAGCAACAAGGACAGAAAAACTTGATCATGATTCAAGGTGAGTAAATGTAGGTTTCTGTGACAGCCTTCTTAAATATGAAAATTAAGTTTGAAGATTTCTTTTTTGAACAGCTTGTTTTCAAGCCATATTCTTTAAAAAAAAAAAAAAAAAGGAATAATTTAATTGTTTTAGAAGCCACAAACTGTCAATGGGCTGCCTCTTTCCTGGAAAAGATGACTTCAGTTCTGAGTGTTTTGATAGAGAAGTAATTATCTTTGGAAATGTGGTCAGGTGTAGTAAGGAATCTGCCTTGCAGTTGCACTTAGTGTATCTGGCACCATAGTGCATCTTTTCCCAAGGGCCATAAAATTTACTCATTTGTGCACACCCTCAGATATCAGGAGAATTCAGCTTTGTGGATGGCTGTGGTTGATGGGTGCTGTTGAGGTGCAGCTGACAGAGTGCACACAGTGATCCAGTGTAGCAGTGTCCTTTCCCAAGACAAAGCACCAGAAAACTCTTAAACAGCAATAGTGGATAGTAATAGTAAATTATTAGTGATAATTATTAAATAGTGATAGTAAATTATAAATACTAAATAGTATTATAAAATATTAGTATTATAATACTAAATAGTATTATAAATATTAAATAGTGATAGTAAATTATTAAATCAACTAATGTTCAGACCTCACCAAAATGATTGTGTTGGCCTTTCCAAGCTTCATCCACGTGAAGGCAACTTCAAAACTCAAAGCCGTATCAGCTCAAGGGGCCTACAGGTGAACATCTCATGAAAGAACATACGATGTAATTTATTTGTGGTTAAGTAACTACAGGAGTAGGTACACATGTAAGGTAAAACTCGGCCAGCACAGTTGATTCATTGGGTGGAAGGTTGCAAACCATCCCTGGATACCAAGGAGATAAAACTTGTCAAAAGTTGCTAAACAAATAAAAACTAACAAATTTACAGGACTCATAATGAAAAGCGGGTGTTAATTAGGCCCACTCAGGACAACTAGAATTTGTTATAGTCTTCAGTGAAGACCAAAGTTGGGATTCAGTCTAAGAAAGGATTTTTTATTTTTTTTTGGCATTGGTTAGCACTTTTTTTTTTTTTTAATTTGCATAAGACAGACTTTGGTAATGCTTTTCCCTAGAGTTTTCATACATTGTGTTGTCATGATTTCTTTCTCTGTATTAAGCTGGAGAAAAACAGAGTAAAATGTAATTAAAACTTTCTGTGAATTTAATTTAACATCCATTTTAGTATCCAAGTATTTTTTCTATCACATTTTAATTACTGGACCTTGTTTATGTATTCCTAATTGAGACACACTCAACATTGTTTCCAAGGTCTCTTGAGTTCTACTTCTTATTTATATTGTTTACTTATAACAGGATTTCTGCTTAGATGCCACCTTGATGCTCCCTTGTGTCTAAAATGTGTCTCTGTTGCCTTTTACTGGGAGTAGGTTTTTACTGCAGACTCCCAAAGCAAATGTTTCATCTCTAGCGTCACTCAACAATCCATGAGATTGGCTGACAAAAATAGTGACATTCCTAACCTTTAATTCTTCGACCACCTTTATTTGGGCTTCTTCAACTGAGCCCAGGGACTTGAAAGCAGTGTTATGCATGCAATTTATGACTAGGCAATCATAATTTATTGCACATAATGTACATAATAAATGGCTGGGGCTAACATGCCACCTGGCACAATATGCTCAGCAGTCCATGAGCCGTCAGCCAAAGCCACTCTGCTGACCAGGCAGTTGGCAAACAGGCCAGAAAGTGCCAGCCCTTGGGTCGCTCCTTGCAGTGCACTGAACTGCCACCTTCCTGCTCCCTGTTTTTACCTCTTCCCATATTACAGTTTTCCTCTTGAGTCTAGGCTGCTTTTCTATTTTCCGCTTTAAATTAGTTCTTTTACCAGTCTCAGTTCTGTACTCCTGTGGGCTTTTTATTTCTACTTTTCCATCCTTCATGAGCCAATGGCCCATGTTACCTGCCTCTTAAGAGCTGACAGTGACTGCTACAGCTCAGCATGATCTTCCCTTTGTAAAAACGAGGGCAAGGGCACGTGTGAGTCCCCTTTGCACATGTACCCTCTGGAGTGGGTCCAGAGAAGAGCAACAAAGATGGTGAGGAGTCTGGAGCACAAGTCTTATGAGGAGAGGTTGAGGGAGCTGGGGGTGTTCAGCCTAGAGAAAAGGAGGCTGAGGGGA
>JAOQGH010000001.1:142435283-142467398 GCA_025769975.1 Gallinago jamesoni
CAGAGTTAGGTTGATGGTTGGACAAGATGATCTTGAAGGTCCCTTCCAGCCTAGAAGATTCTATGATTCTATGATTCTCAGCACTTAAGACGCTCATTGTCAAGCATCATTTGGAGATAGAGCAGGAGGTCCTTTCATAGGAAAGCTGGTATCACCATAGCTGTGCAGGTGAGGTCTATAAGAGGAGAGGCAAAAAGGGAGACCCCCACTAACTAGCTGCCCTGCATTTGGGAAATGTGGCTGCACATTCAACCAAGTTTGGAAGGGAGCTGGGTGGAAACGTGGTCCTGGCCAGCCCCATGCAGCCATGCCTTGGCTTGGTGCGTCCTTGGTGTTAGGCCTGAGGATGATGCGGGAACGGCACCAGGGAGGGCAATGAGAGCACAGAGCTCAGCTTCCCTCTCCCTACCCCTGCTCCCCCCCCCTTCCTCCAGCCCTCTTTTCAGCTTGTCTCTTTTGTTCAGCCCTTTCTTTTCTTCCCCCTTCACATTGTTTTGGCATTATCCTGTTCCTTCCTTTCTCCCCCTCATTCCCGTTTCTTGTCTCACCCCAATTTAACTTCCTAACCCTGCTTCCCTGCCATGACACGACAATCACTCTCCCTTGAGTCATTCTTACTTTCCCCCAACGTCCCCTAGCACTCTGACGTCTTTCCCCCCTTCCTCCCCCCAGCTCTGACGGACACGGTCCTCTCACCCCACTCAACCCTCCTCCTTTATAAAGGGATTTTCCTCTTTTTAATCCACGAGCCCCCCGTCGCAGCCTCAGCGCCGCCGGCACCGCGGGGGGAAGAGACGACTCTGCCTTTGCGCCTTCGCTTTCCCCCCCCCATCCTTCTTTCCACACACCCCACCCTCCCCAAGCGAGAAAACCCCGGGGGAAGGCAAAGCCCCCCGCGGCTCAGCCCCGACGCCGCCCCGCGGGATGGGTGGCCGTGCCCCGGGGGCTGGGGGGCAGCGCGGCGGCGGAGCGCAGGTGGGGTGACGGGGCGGCGGGCGCCGCTCCCCGACGGCGCGGAGCGGGGGGCGGCGGGGGTGGGGGGGGGGGGGAGGCGGGGGCCTGGGGTGCGCGGGGGCTCAGGGCGGCGCGGCGCCTCCGCGGAGCTCGGCGTGCCGAGTTCCTCCCCGGTAGGTCGGGCTGGTTCCGCGGGCTGGCTCCGGGCAGGGCTCCGCGTAGGGGTGCGGCGGAGCCGTCGGGAGCGCGGACGGGTGTTGTCGGCGCGGCTGTGTGTGTGGCAGCGGCTGGGGAGAGGGTTGGGAGGGGGCTCCGGGAAAGGCTGAGTATCGGGCAGCCGCTGCTTATGTCGCCTGGGAGATTTTCCCCCGCTGTAGTTCCTGTCCCTTAACACTTCTGCCCTCCGACAGCTTTTAAGCTTCTCGTTTACTTCTCGAATTGTGAAGGAGAATAGATTAATACTTTTAATGCTGGACGATTACATGTTGCATAAAAGAAGATGCACATTTTTCAATATGGGAGATGATAGAAAGAGGAGAAGACAGCATTCTAGCAGAGAAACTCAGAAGATGTGTTTTGCCGTTGTAGCTATTACTACATAGTTCTTATATAACTTAAAACAGTTTTGTGGCTTGCCTTCTAACTAAATGGAGGCTTTTATAGCAGCCCACATGGCCAAGATCTTCTATCCTATTCCATGCACCAAACTATCTCTTGACTGAAGAGTTCCCAGACTCTGGGGGCTTGGTGACACTAAAATAATTCAGTGCTCAGTAACGGATTTCTAAGACTTGCGTAGCTTTCAGCCACATCATTCGTCTCCCATTGTAGTTGCAGGTTACAATTGTTGGTTGTTGCTCCACAGGCATTTTAATTGGCATGCAAACTTAATTTAAATTACGTCTGAAATACTCATTTCCTAAATTCACCAGAATGGTCTCTTTAATATTCATCTGTGGTTTCTTTTTACGTTGATTCTAAGAAGCATCTTACTAGGTTTGTTAAAAGCAGGTGTACTATTGCATTCTCTCCAGAGGTCTTAATGAAATAGCAGTCAAAGAAACAGTTGGGACTTCAGCATGGCTTTCCATGTGGAGGGGCTGGTGGCCATAGTTGTATTCTACCTGGCTATCCTGGCAGTTGGGATATGGGCTGCTTGGAAAACCAAGAACACGGGCAACGAAGGAGATCGCAGCGAAGCTATTATAGTCGGTGGAAGAGACATTGGCTTGCTAGTTGGTGGATTTACAATGACTGGTATGTAAAAAACACCTTTTTCTTTTTTTCCTAGCCAGCGTATAACTTGTCAGTTTTCCATCTGAATGAAGAAGTGGTATCTGCATGTTGAATAATGCAAAAATGCAGAGAATATAAATACTTTCTTTCCAATTGCTGCTAACATTTTTTAGTGAACAACCAAATGTAGCATTTGTATAAAAACAACAAATATTTAAAAATCGTGGAGGAAGAATGTATTTCTTATTCCTTGCTTTTATATTAATCTGTAGGTCCAATATATTTGGCACAGAAGTATAGAATTTATTTAGTTTAATAAGAAATCCAGTTTTAAAATAATTGCTATTGTTGTTAAAGCCATCCAAATTGCTGAGTTATTTTTGTTTTATCTGAGTGAAACAAAGTTTATTTGTAAAAAGATGGGGAGTGGAGGTGTGCAGCATCAATTAAGAATATGTTTCTAAAGGAAAATCGTCGTAAATCCAAACTTGTGATTCCACTGATTTCAGTAAACTTACTTTGTGGATTCTTTTAGATTCTTTTGCAGCAGTTTGACAAAATAGTAATATTAGTCGGAAAAGCCTGGGTGAAGGAAGAGTTCTTCACTAATTCTGAAAGCAGTGCTGTCTGAGTCCCAGAGCCAGTCAAACCAGGTGTCTTACCTGGGTAAACAAGATAGTCACGATGTGGTCCAAAATCTCAAGTCTTACAGATCACACATGGCATTGGAACAAAAACAAGTTATAAGGAGAGTGAATTGGTCCACCATTTTTATTTAAGCAATTTAATTTTTAAGCACACTTTGTTGGTTGGTGGGTTGTTTGGGGGTTTTTTTTGGTAGTCTAAATCCTATTCAGGCAAAGCTTTTTCAACTGCCAAATTGTTTTTATCACGTTATATTTGTGTTTTGCTCTTTTGCCCTGTTCTGGTTTCACAGTTGTCTAATAAGGAAGAGACACATAAGAAGTGGGGCCAAAATTCTGTGTTCTTTAACCGAGAGACATTCCTATCCCCTTGCAGGGGCTTTTTGCTCATTCAAAGACTGAATATTTGGATATTGACTAAAGAATGTTTGTGAAAGTCAAGAAAGTTTGAATACAGGCAGATATACTAGTTCTAACACTTTGCTATAATGTTCTGTATCACGCATCCGTTGGCTAGATGAGATTCTGCTCATAGCAAGAGCTGGTTTGACAGCTTTCTGCTGAATAAAATGTCTTCAAGAACACTGAAACCAGCATATTTTTGCAGAGGTATTCCTTGCCGCAAAACTGTAATCATTAGATCGGAGGAGTGGAGACAAAACAAGACGTTCCCCGCACAAGTGGTTATGATGAACAGCTTTGCTTGTGGAAGAAGACAAATTCTGGTCTCCGTAATCCTATTTTACAGGAATATTTTTCATAGCACTTGAGGCAGAGATGAGACTTGGACTAAGCCTTCCTATATTGCGGGCAATTTCTATAGCCAGCACAATTCACACCCACACACGCTCATTCCATTTTGTGCAACTTCTAGAGAGTGAATAGTATGTCATCTCTGTGGTAGAATATCAGGCTAATCCTAAAGCCTTTGCACAGCCTAAACGCTCGTGGATTTTATACTATTGGGGTTCACATACTTTCTCACATTTACCTTCCAAAAATCTGTCGGGTAAAGTTTGAGATGGCAAGTAAATTACACTTTCAGTTTTGGGGAACCGTGCCGGGCACACGAAGTTAGGTGTGGGCACAAGTCTACTGAATCAGGGTTTATTCTGAATTTTGTCTTGGTGGATACTTAGTTTGTAAAGCCATAAAATAATTGCAAAGGTAAGCTGATTAAAATTTGCACTATTTTTTACTAAATGATCACATTATTCAAGGGCGGATTTGCTTCTTTAATAACGGTAGATGCAGATTTTACAACTCATAACCGTACCTCTAGAGATATATGATTATTCCAACATCATCTTAATATTTTACAGCTTAAGTTGTGCAAGTATAAATTAGAAAGCAAAGCTTATCCCTCAAAAGGAAAACAAGAATTTTTTAAAGATCTCCGGGAAGGATGTTTTTCATATGGACATGAAATAATTCAGGTTACGAGATAAGGCCTAATTCTGTCTTTCTTGAGACAGACACTACCACATACATGGATATCAGCTATGAAAATGCTAACAGTTTCTGGGGCTACTTGGTGGGGAGGATGACAGAGTTCAGCCTATAAATTTAAAATCATATTCACAGAATAAGCATCATGACTTCATAGGGACAGACTCGAGATTCCTGAGTAATTATAGTTGATTTTCTAAATGGCATTTAAAAACCTTAAAACAAGTGCACTCCCTAGGAATAATGGCTGTAGACTTATTTAGATGGGTACTATGATCTTGAAGAAGCAGCTGTATCAACTAGCTACTGAAATGCCTAAACACAAAGCCTGTTGAAGGCAGAGTGTGTCTGCAATTATCAAAGCAGAAAGAGTGAGAAACTTGAATTGTGGATGGATCACAACAGCTCATATTAAAATGAGCTAACATAGTACCATAGTAGATACGCCTTTAATTTGTGTATTATTTTTATATAATTAGACTTAAAATGTTGCATTAAATATTGGCGTCCCTTAATTTGAGGGTGAAATTCTTAGGAAGTGGTATCTGCAACAACCTTAAGTCTATTCTCATTTTGGCAACTGAGTTTAAACCCCAAAGGATGTAGTCGATATGACATAACCAAATGCTTACAAACAAGACCAAAAAGGTAGCAATCTATTGATGTCATTTATTCATTTTAGTTGGAGCTACGTATCCTTCCACAAGGAAAAAAAAAAAAAGAAATACTGCGAAATTCTTTTTTTTTTTTTTTGTAATCCTTAGGTCAGGGTTTTCATTTTACAGAACTTGATGGGTTGATTCAATAATTTGAGTGGTCAGAAAAGGAATCATTCACAAAAAAATGCCAGAAAATCTGATTTTCTGTTATATATCCATATAGATAAAGAACTCTGAGATTAATTTCCGTGTTCCTCATATGAATTAGGAACAGAAATGTACTCCGTATCCTCAGTATTTGTCTGATCATTTTTTAGGGTGCATGTTTTAAATTGATGTTGGTATTTTCTGCATTTTTTGGTCCTTCAGACAGCAGGCAAAGAGAGGATTAAAATAGATTACCACATGAGTGTTTCTATAGATTATTAAATTTTATATTCCTTTTGTCTGATTTAGAAAAAAAAAAGAATTTCACCAAAAAAGGTATTAAACTAACTTTAAATTGTGGCTTAGCAAACTGAGGATCAGAAAATTAATATCTAAGGTTGAAATCTCTTCCTATCATACCTTGTTATTTCTTTTCAAAATGTATTTACTGATGGCAATGCATGTGCTGACTACCCATTCACCCCCTAACAAAAAGCCATATAGCACACCTCCTGCTGGGATCCCTGGCAGAGGTTCCAGAACAGTCATGAGCACAGAGAAACTGATCAGTAGCTATTTTCAAACCCCAATACAGAAATCAAGAAATAAGAATGAAAATAAGTGCTAAATCCTCCATGACACCTTACCCAGCAATACCTGTAGGCAATGGTGCCTGCAATGTCACACAGAACGGAATTCACCTGGCCCCCTCCGGAAGAAAATAAGGGACCTAGGCATAGCACTCAAGTGCCCCTTGGAGAATATCTGCCACCTCAGTAGCAACCCCAGGCATATTGATACTAGATGTTGAAGCCTCTTTGCACCATAGCTGCATAGCAGCATAGCATAGCAGCAATGCTGGACATCTGTCCTTGACTATGCGATATTATTCCTCATCTGCAAGTGAGTATTCTTCATGCAGAATTCTTCAAGCTCTTGCTTTTTCTAGGGAAGGAGACAAACACAATTCCCTTTCTAAATATTTACTTTTGATGTTGCATGCAGGTGCTTACAATCTATTCCATAGGATTATGCTGCTTGAGACAGAATAAGCAGCAACACATGCCAGATAGTTATGGACTCAACAGTCAATGGCTCAATGTCTGGATGCAGATCAGTGACAAGTGGTGTCCCTCAGGGATCGGTATTGGGACCACAATTATTTAACCTCTTTGTTGGGGACATAGACAGTGGGATTGAGTGCACCCTCAGCAAGTTTGCAGACGACAAGCTGTGTGGTGTGGTCAACATGGTGGCGGGAAGGGATGCCATCCAGAGGGACCTGGACAGGCTTGAGAGGTGGGCCTGTGACAGCCTCATGAATTTCAACAAGGCCAAGGGCAAGGTCCTGCACTTGGGTTGGGACAATCCCAAACATGGATACAGGCTGGGTGATGAATGGATTGAGAAGAGCCCTCAGACAAGACAAGAAAGGCTTGGGGGTATTGGTTGATGAGAAGTTCAACATGAGCCAGCAATGTGCATTTGCAGCCCAGAAAGCCAAACGTATCGTGGGCTGCATAAAAAAAAATGTGGCCAGCAGGTTGAGGGACGTGATTTTGCCCCTCTACTCTGCGCTTATGAGACCCCACTGAAGTAGTGTGTCCAGCTCTGGGGCTCCCAGAGTGAGAAAGACTTGGGCCTGTTGGAGTGGGTCCAGCGGAGGGCCACAAAGATGATCAGGGGGCTAGAGCACCTCTCCTATGAAGACAGGCTGAGACAGTTGGGGTTGTTCAGCCTGGAGAAGAGATGGCTCCAGGAAGACCTTGGAGTAGCCTTCCATTGCCTAAAGGGGGACTGCAGGAAATATGGAGAGGGATCTTTATCAGGGAGTATAGCAACAGGATGACAGGTAGTGGTTTTAAGCTGAAAGAGGGTAGATATAGATTAGATATTAGGAAGAAATTCTTTACCCTGTGAATGGTGAGGCACTGGAAGAGGTTGCCCAGGGAAGTTGTGGATGCCCCATGCCTAGAATTGTTCAAGGCTTGGTTGGATGGGCCTTTGAGCAACCTGACCTAGTGAGGGGCAGGGGGTCTGGAACTAGGTGGTCTTTAAAGGCCCTTCCAACCCAAATCATTCCACAATTCTATGATTCTAGACTCTGGTAACCAAAGTATCATTGTGCCACCTACCTTAATTCACACTTTCAAGATGCACAAAATTCCAAATAACTGACAACTTTTTATGTAGATTCTGTATCCCTGCTGCTCCTATCAAGTATCGCTGTTCATCTGTCTTTTCCATGTGGTCTTATGAGGGCATCACTCACCTCTTGTCTTGCCTCTGTAGTGCACAATAGATCTTGATAACCAAAAGTATTGATAACAGGGTTCCTTATGTCACTTCTTTTGTTTCAGACTTTCTCTGCACGCACATCCCTTATACAAGCCCATTATACTATTTGCACCAACAGAATGTTCCATTCCTGTGCTTCAAAATGCTGAAAGGGAAACAGTTGTAATGCTCTGGTTGCCAGAGATCTTTGTTTCTAAAACCATGATGTAATTTAGTATTGAATTAAAAAAAAATCTCCTCTGATAGTATTTGAGAGATATCACAGCTAAGTGGAAAAGAGTGGACATTTAGATTTTAATGGAATTTGTTTAGGAATTTTAATTACATTTTCTTCATTTCTGTTTATCTCCAATTGTTTGTCTTAAAAACAAAATCAAGTTTTATTGTATGATGGTGGACATTGGGAAAATTCTGAAGAATGATTAAGGAAAATTCTTACAATTTTGTATTATTACACAGAAAGCCTGAACTACTCTAAGAAGGCAAAGGTTTCTGAGGCAAATCAAAACAGCATTACAAAAATCTAGTACTTATAATGAACTGCCAGCCCTTGTTCAAACTACATAAAATTTACTTATTGTACCTTAGAGGAAATTAAGAACATTTTGCATGGAATCTGCAAACAGGAAGAGATAAACTTTATTACTTAATTTTTTATTAATTTTTTTTGCAGATGTAGTCAAAATACTTTTCTGTGTTGGAAATTTTCTTTCATACATACTGTAGATCCCAAATTCTCAAATGTAGAAACTTCCCTTCAGGGTAGAGAATCAATTCATTCCAGGTCTGAAGCTGGTATATTAAAAATACTGCTGGCTTTTAGAACAATAAAATCAGAAATATTATAGATAGCACAGTTCACTTCTGGAATATGTCTTCAGGAAGCACAAAAACAAATGAGTCAAATTTTAAAACTTAGATGGCAACAGAGAACCATCAAAGCCCCATATGAAAATACAGCATTTAGGGAAACCAGATTTTACTAAATGGGCTTCTTCTAGCCAAAATTTAAAATTTAGCAAGGTTTTAAAGGCAATTTTAAACTCTTGTCTAATGTAAATGCTTTGATTTTTCCCAGCTGGGGTGACTTTATCATGGTATGTTTATTTTTCTTCAGTTTCCCCCTTACATCTCTCCTTCATTTGGACTAACACAAACAAAACCGGAACGTGCTTCAGGTAGAGGGGAACTCATCCCTCACATCTTCTCTGACTACACAGAAACTTAGACATATTGATTACTGTCTCAGTCCATTGAATTTTTTTTTTTTTGAATGCTTAGGTTGTAAGTTTTTTGAATTAAGACTATCTTTTACAGAAGGTTGTCATGGTCTGGCACTTGTACAGTACATATAATAAAAAATAGCAATATTATAAGTAATGACAAATTTATTCTATAATGTGGGAGGCTTGCTTTCTTTGTGCATGTTCAAGATTTTTCCATCTCTTCTTTTTCAGCCACATGGGTTGGAGGAGGTTACATCAATGGGACAGCAGAGGCTGTGTATGTCCCAGGCTATGGTCTAGCTTGGGCTCAGGCACCTATCGGATATTCCCTTAGTCTGGTTTTAGGTAAGCTAAGACCTAAAGCTAATAGTCTCTCATTTTAAACAGTTCTGATGACAAGTCCATCATTTGAAATGAAACAACTAGAATCTGATAAAAGGATACGGAGGTAAACTGGATCCCTTCTGCTGATAGGTTTGGCTTTTAAAATGAAAACCAGAAAAGCGCTATAAGTAGTTTGCTATCTTAAGTGCCTTGAATGCCTTGGCAAGACCTATTTGATTATTACAAGCATAATGGTCTATGGAGATCACGATAATAAAGGTTTTGTCATGGGATATTTTTGTAATTATATATGCTATTTTTTATACTTTCAGGTTTTCCTTAAGTGCCTATGTGATCTGGTACATGATAGTATTTTTAAAGATGCAGACTTTTTCTTTTTTTTCCTGGAAATTATCAGGGCCCCTACAGAGCAAAGTCTGTTTCATGTGGCCATAAATCTCTCTGCAGAGCACAAAGAGGAAAGCATTTCTGTGGCATGATTGGTACGTGCAGGTTTGCAAGGAGGAGTTGTTTATCTTTTCTTTTTAAAAAAAAATAAGCAAAATTATAAATGTACGGCTAGAAGAAATATTGCTGCTTCAGACTGGAAGGATTCAAGATTTATAATCTCCCTGTTAGTTCAATGTTGTGCTGCATACCACTTTTCCTAATTTTTCAAGCAATTTATATTTAATGGTTAGAATAGCTATGATTTCATTTGGCAGATGCTTGAATGTCCTAATAGATTATATCTTTTTTTCTTCTTTTAGTTGTCTTTTGTAATGATGACATAACAAGTAGAATAAGAACAGAATCCATGACCAATCCAAGAATAGTTAAAAATTAGTTAAAAAATGCTGGAGTTTCTGCATCCTGCCTAAAGACAGCATTCCCATAAGCAGTAAAAATAAATTGTGATTGGTAAGCTGGTACCTTCTGTTCAGGGAACTTAATGAAATGAAATATCAGTGGTATACGGCAATACATAGAAATGTGGAAAATCTTCAGTATGGTGCAATGAGTACGTTACTTATCTTGTGATGAAGAACCTAACTAAGGGTTGCAAAATACTGCACAGTGGATTTTATTGGGAACTGACTGGTTTTCCAGGTTTTTCAATTGTACCTTATGTATTGCATTTTAGCAGTTTTACTGTGGTAGAAGTCTACTTATTTGTAGTCATGTGCAGGACTCAAATTCACAGGTTTCCATACAAGGGCTCTTTCAGCTTTCCTGTGATATGGCATTTTTTTTCCCCAGCTGGAAAGAATTTGAGGACTCTACATTAGATAGGTGTGGCCTTTGCACATTTATGTGCATATCCAGCCCATATGCCAGGCAGGCAGAGCATTAAAGTTCCTGAACATATATAAGTAAAATAAATGTTTGACAAATATTCAGGGAGCCTGACACCTGCAGAGCTCAGAAGGCATCTGACCTACCCTGTAAGTTTATAAGGATACATAAGAAATTTAAATTGTCCTGAAAGAATCAAATGTGCTGTGTATTTCTGACCCAGGAATCCCAGACAGTTTTATTTTTTGAGTAGGACCCTGTGAAAATTCATACTGCATTCTGGTCTGAGAATAAACAGTAAAAAGCCATTTCCTTAGGCTGATCCAAAATTAGACAAAACTCTGACAGCATCCATAATGTCAGATGAAGTAAACTGAACCAGACAAAATAAGAGAAACTTATTTTTCATTGTCAGGCCATAGACATTAATTGTGCAGATGCGTTTATGTAATTGTAGAGAGATGTAAGGTAGGAGTTCTTAGAGAATATTTTAACTGTACTTAGTTCCTTAAAAAAAAAAACCACAAAAATACCCAACAAAAATAGCAAACAGTAAAACTGACATTTTTGTACCCTTAACCCTTAACTGACAATCAGTGTTTCACCCCTTAATAACAATGCATTTCTCCACTGCAGCTCGTGTCTTACACTACTTTTCTTTATAGGTGGTCTTTTCTTTGCAAAACCCATGCGCTCCAAAGGCTATGTGACAATGCTAGACCCTTTTCAGCAGCTTTATGGAAAAAGGATGGGAGGGCTACTCTTTATTCCAGCTTTAATGGGAGAAATGTTTTGGGCTGCTGCCATCTTCTCTGCCTTAGGTAAGGAATAAGCAGTATAAATATTAATTTATCACAGGTGGAAAGGATAAATCAGAAGTGCATTGAAATTCCGGCTTCAAATGCTAACTATCCTAGCCAAATGATCTGGAGTGGGACAGTTCTCAGACCTGTGCTAAGCAGTAATTAAACCCAGTGCCCTGTTGATTATTTTGGTAATGGAAAAACACACAAGGTATCTATTCATTTTCAGGTACCTTTAAGTTGCCCCTCTTCAAAGAGTATCAAAAGATTTAGCACCAAATTTCCTTTAATTGTGAGGGTGACGTGAGTGATTACAAGTGTCCCTTTATGTCAAGGTTTCTCTTTTACACCACTGAGATGACAGAAGCCAATCAAAATTTCACTTAAATATATGAAACATTATTTCCAATGCATCTAAACAAAATAATCCTTTGAATATAGGAGACCACCATATACAGAACTTTCCATAGCACAACTAATAGAAGTAAAAACAGATGCTGATCAATAAATTGAAGTATTATTGAATTCTAGATGGCTTTCTACTCGACAAAATTAGGATACAAGAAAGGATTCAGAGAATTAGTGGAACTATGACTCAATAGTAATCACCCAACTACTCATCCAGTTCTGAAGAAAAATCAGTTTCCAGGGTTTTTAATTATATTCCAGGCCTGAATTTAGCAATCCCTTCAAGGACTGAGAAAGCCCTTGAGTTGAAGCACCAGTAGTTGACTTTTACCAGCTAATCATACTCATAGTGCACATGCATGTGGTAATGCTTTCTAGCACAAGCTATTTTAAACAGAAAATAAACTTTGAAGGTACTCTCCAACTGTGCCCTGATGAACTGCAAAGCCACAGGGAGCTTGTTTACCACAATTTCATCACAAAACCTTTAAAGGACTAAGAACAAATTACATGCTGAGGTGACAGGAGTTGAATAACTTGAAGAACACTGACTATTTGGAATATACTTTCTTTTTGATTGAGGACAAGCTAATCTGTGCTATTTCAAAGCAAATGGTATGAATACCTTTCTAGTGGGTTTGTGTTAACAAACAGTTAAAGATTGTCCATGATTATAAAGGTCATTGAGGGGTTTGATTTTAGTTATTATTTTAACTATTCTGTGAATAGATTTAGTTATGTTATTCTTCTGATTTGCAGACCTATCTTCACTTACAAATATTAAATCCTAGTTCTCTTTAATCCTTGATCTTCCTCAAGACTCCTTGCTTGGGAGGGTTATAGAAAAAGAGGTCTGAATTTGTAATCCTTAAGCACATGAACTCTGAAGGCTCCCTATACAATAAAAAAATACCTGGCAGCTCCCAGCAGCTTTTTTATACTTTTATACAACATGTCATCTTGTGTTCTACTGCTAGAACTTTTCCACCTGTATGGTGAAGAATATCCATCTACAGTAGCTGCAAGTACTGAAAGTTATTGGAACGCATTTGATTTGAATTATCCTAATTAGAAGGAGAGGATTTTCTTAAAAAAACTATGGCTTTAAAAGACTACAATCACTTGAAGTAGCTGATACATCTAAGGGAAATGTAGCTGCTGGAAGGGCAGTGCAGGAGAGCACATGCAATTCAGGTTTCTTGACTGCGCTGACAACTTCCTGACACAAATGATCACAGAGCTGATGAAGGGAGGTGCTCTGTTACACTTGTTATTTACAATCAAGGAAGAACAAGTTAGGGATATGAAGCTCAGAAGCAGCCTTGGCTGCAATGTTCATGAGGTGGTGGAGTTCACAGTCCTGAGAGGAGGAGATGAAGCACAAATCAAGACCGTAACAATGGACTTCAGAAGGGTAAAGTTAGGCCTCTCCATATCAGCCCTGGAGAGAAGTCCAGGAGAGCTGGTTAACATTCAAGAATCACCTTCTCCAAGCTTAAGAACAGTCCATCCTGACAACCAGAAAAACAAGCAAATGAGGCAGGAGGTCTGCATTGATGAAAAGGAAATCCTGCCTAGACTCAGACACAAAAAGAAGCATTCAAGAGGCAGAAGCAGGGACAAGTGACTTGGAAGGAATGCAGAAATGCTGTCCAAGCATGCAAAGATGCAGTTAGAAAAGCCAAAGTCCACATGGATTTGAATCTGACCATGAAGGGCAGAAGGAAAGGCTTCTAAAAATACATAAATTAGGAAAAATGTAGACTCCTACTGAATGTGACAAAGAACCTGGTGGCAAAGGATACGGAAAAGATAGAGGCACTCAGGGTCTTCTCTGCTGGTAAGACCCCAAGTCTCCCATGGCCACTGTATGGCCAGTCACAAACGGTGTCAATACTGAGTCCTGCATTGTGTAATGTATTCATTAATGACCTGGCTAATGGGACCAAGTGCATGTTCAGGTAGTTTGCAGAAAGTGAAAGTTGTGAGGAGTTGCTGACAGATCAGATGGTTGTACTGCCCTTCAGAAGGGCCTTAACAGGCTGCAGAAATGAGCCAACAGGAACCTTATGAAGTTCAACAAAGGGAGATGCTAAATCTTGCACCTGAGGAGGAACAATCTGATGGCCCAGTAAAGGCCAGGGGCTGACCAGCTGGAAAGCTGGTTTTCAGAGAAGAACCTGGGAGTCCTAGAGGGCAATGAAGTCGAACATGATCCAGCAATGTGCCCTTGTGGCAAAGAAAGCCAATGGCGTCCTCGTCTGCATTAGAAAAACCATTACCAGCAAGTTGAGGGAGGTGATCCTTCCCCTCTATTCACCACTAGTGAGACATGTTTGAAGTGCTGGGTCCAGTGGTGGGCTCACCAATACAAGAGACATGGACATACTGCAGAGAGTCCAGTGAAGAACTACAGAGATGATTAACGGACTGGGGTATCTGGCATATAAGGAGAGGCTGAGACAGCTGGGACTGTTCAGCCTGGAGAGGAGAAGACATTTATCCATGTGCATAAATACCTGATTTAGCAGTGGGGGGAGTGGAATAAAGAAGACAGAGTCAGGCTCCTGTCTGTGCTGCCCAGTGACAGGACAAGAGGCAATGGGTGCAAATTTAACTACTGGAAATTCAATTTAAACTTAAGAAAAAACTTTTTTTTTACAGTGGAAGAGGTCAAATACTGGCAGAGATTGCCCAGTAGAGTCTCCATCCTTGCAGATATTCAAGATCCGATTGAACTTGATCCTGAAGAACCTGCTCCAGTTGACACTGCTTGAGTGGGGACTTGGACTTGAGAATCTCTAGAGGTGCCTTTCAGCCCTAGCAACTCTTTTATTCAGTGAGTTGGTTTGTGGATACTGACAGCTCAACATTGTTTCTTCTCTACAAATGAAGAAGTTCTTGGTATCTAGGTCACCAATGGAGAATGGATCCTCCAGTTTTCAAAGAAACCCAGCCTTTTCCAATGTAAATAATTCAAGGGCACTTTCTAAAGTGGTCAGTGGACAATCATTCCTATAGTCAATGCCTTCTCTACCATTCCTTCCTTGCTCAAAAGGGGCTAGCTCAGAGCATAATTGAAATACAAAAGATTGTGATATGCTGCGGAAGACCTTCCCTAGTTGCTGCAATGATACACTTGTTGCCATGCAGCTGAAAGTCACCCAGGGAGTCTTCAGCTGTTGGTGTGTGGCTGCTTTTCCCCAGGCAGAACAAGAGATCGTGGTCCTTCCAGACCTTGAGCAGTGTAAGGAAAGGCAGGTTCAGGTAAGAACCTGAAACATGACAGGGGCTGAACTTAGACCAAAAGGATCCTTCTTTTTCCCACTCCCTTCACAGATGCAGAAGGGGTGGGCAGCAAATAGGGGAATATCTTCCTGCTGTTGCTAAGTGTCAAACTGCATAGCAAAGCAGCACCTGTATATGCAACTTAGCAAAGGTGAGCCTTCTCATCAAACATACTGTGACATATACTGTATACTAACATACAGTGCTTTGGTTTTCTCCATAGGTGCCACTATAAGTGTGATCATTGACATTAATGTCAATATTTCAGTCATTGTTTCTGCCCTGATTGCGACTATGTACACGCTTGTGGGTGGGCTTTATTCTGTGGCCTACACCGATGTAGTTCAGCTCTTCTGCATATTCCTGGGACTGGTAAGTTTGTCTTTTTTTTCCCTTCTTTGTTGAGGTTTTTGCCCCGAGTGTTATGATTGCTATGACCTATTGCCCACCTTTGGTTTTGGAACTATGTCTTCACTGGAAGTGTGGAGAAGGGATACTTCCACTCACAGAGCCCTGACTTTAAGGAGTCGGCATTTACATCAACATACAACCAGTGCTTCAACAATAACGCTGACTGAGAGGCCCAATTCTTTGGCATTTTTCCAACCAGTCCAATAGTGCAAACACTCTCATAATATGCCTGCTGAGTCTATATCTAACTCAGGATTGGATGTCCCTATCTGCCCATTGGACTGTGGCACAGGCAGTAGAAAGAGGCATCATACACCAGTCCAGAAACACTGGCATTGGACTTGCTGATCTGATACTCTCCTGCTTCTCTTTCATGTAGCTGTCACCTACTCAGGCAGCTTAGTTAACCTCCTGCTTTAAATCACCTTCTTGAGTTTTCTCTCATTTCCCTCCATTGCCCTTGGAGACCGTAGTATAGGAAGTCTCACCAGCTGACCTTGCTATTTGAATATGCTGCTGCGAATATCCCCTCATCAGCTATCAGTGATATGCTCGTGGGTAGCCTTTTATTTACTGCTGTTCTTTAAGCCCTACTCTGAAAAACATGAATGCAACAGAGCTCAGATCACAGGGGTGCAATCAAAGAAGCTGCTGTCTTTGTTTGCCAGTGGCAGTAATAGATGGTCACAGGTGTGCAAGGATCTAAGACAGGCTGAAATATATGAGTTGGCTCAAGGTGAAGGAACTGAATGGCACCTTGGGGACCCAGAGTTCTTTCTCTGCTTTCACTGGAGTTCATGTGCAGCTCTAGTGAAATTGCTTCAGCCAGAAGTCACACATGTGGTCACTAACCAACCCTGTGTGCGTCCTCACCCTGTGTTATCCTACTGTGAGGCCTATGGCCTTATTTGAAGAAGTGCTAAGCATTCCATGTTGTAACTGACTTTATGGGAATAGTGCTAAATAATCTGAAAAAGCAAATCCAAGTTTTAGCTAGCCACCTCAAATAAGAAATTATTCTAGATCTCCTTCTCTCATACCTTTGTCCTTCACCTGCACAGTAGTGGTCCTTCTCTAACATGCATGTTAATATTTGTGAACCATTCAGTTTCTACAGATGGAGTGCATTACAGAAATTCCCCAAATTGTAGATAAATCAAAATACAAAACTGCTTTTCCAATGAAGACAACTCACTGCTACAGACCCTGATCCTGTGGGAATAACCACATGTGATCCTGTATTAAAGGCAGCATGAACATCAGAAGGAGGGGAAGGTAAATGAAGGTTGCATAGCAGTCTTCTGAATGGTTGGATCTGTAGCTTTACTAACATTCTTTTAATTCAGGTTGGGATCTTTATGTAATTTCCCATTTGAAATAAACAGCAATACTATCATATATAGGGAGTATCATCAGTGAGGCTCAAAGCCTCAGATAGCATCTAAATGGTTATGCCTAGGTGAGGCAGTTTTAGATGAGACAGGACACTTTAACCCTGAGCTTCAATTCCCAATATAAAGTTCCAGTTTCTGCTTTACTTCCACAAGCTTTTGTTTTATTTGTCCTTCATTCAAACAGTCAATATTTCTACTCCAAATAGACGGGGCTCAATAAAGAAACTGGATCTCTGTCTATATTAAGCAAATTGAACAATGGCAAGGTGAAAACACAGGATCATCTGTAGTGCCTAATAGTTAGCACAGTCCTGGCTCTGTTTTGGCACACATCAACTAGTACTTTCCCAGGTAATTCCCAAGAACAGTTGAGGGATGTCCTTTTCATCAAGGAAAGGAATCTAGACATATGGATGCATACCATGACGTGTCAGTAAACTGCAGGGTCAGAGAAAGTGTCTTGACTTGTTTTATTTACTAGTACAGAGGTAGTTCTTGAGACTAGAAAGAGCTGGATTACTGTCAGAAACTGGAATAGATTACAAAACCTCATAATGCATTTGTAATACATTCCCTATTAAATCCTGGGCTGTGGCATGCAGGTTGCAGATGGACCTTTAGAAATGTACCCTACTGAAAAACCCAGCTGAGTATGTGCAAACTACAGCTGTCCAGAAGCTTGTCACTTGGACTTGTTTGAGATATGAAATGAAAATACATTTGATATCCTTGTTTCCTATTAATTTCTCCACAAGAAGTGTATTAATATCCATTAATTTTGACAATATGTTTATTTTTGCCTCAAAATATCTTGGAGACAGTTGAAACATTTTAGTGATCTTTCCCAGAGAAGTCCAAATGGACAATGAGAAGGGAATCTTTCTGCCTAGGTGTGGCTCTGGAGACACGGACTCCGCTAAGTAGTGAAGACACTTATTGTTTCACTTCCCCAGCATATATAGTTTCTGTCTTTTGATCACACTTTGTGCTCTTTACACAGATAGGTTACAAGTGGATGTCCGTACACTATTGTGAGCAATACAATTGGCTACATTTAAATGTTTATCACGCTAGCAAACAAAACATTATTATTTCGGTACACTGCTATCTGTTTGTTACATTTCACACCACATGCACATCAACATATTAGGACATTGTTTTACTGATCTCAGGGCCTCCGTCCCATCAACACAAGAACACCTGCCGAGCTCTCGCTCAGCAGCATGTCTCCAGCTTTCTTATTCCCACACCTAGGTGCTTAAATTGTCAAACTTTAATATGTAACTGAGAACAGAATACAATGGTATGTAATAAACAACCTGAAAAATAGGCAGTGCAGAAAAACATAGCAATAATTCATATATTCTTCACAGGCTATTGCAATAATTGTGCAACAAAGTAGAGGAAGATATTTCGTTTCTCCCCTCCTTGTTCCTGTTACCCCATAGACTTAAACGTAACCAGTTGGATTGTGGCAATCTGTATGTTTTGGATATCATTGGAGCCTTAAGGATGCAGTGCTTTCATATAGCACAAAGCCTGGTTTTCATCTCAGTTAGCAGCTACTGAGGTTTTTCTCATAGAGGTGTGGTGAGTTACAGTATTGCAAAATGATCTGGCAAGTAAATGTGCAAAAAGTCAGCTGGTGAAGGAAATTAACCTTCTGGCCGAAACTGTCACTGGGAGGGGTTTCTCAAAAGAATTTTTGGTCTAGATCAAAGACACAGAGACTGCAAATAGTCAAAAGCCCAGAGTGAAATTACCCTCAAGGTAGAAAAAGGCTGTAACACTGGACTACTGGGTGTTCTGGAGTAAGAGATATGGGGTTCACCAATAGCCCCCCCTCTCTTGTCATGATATAGTTTAGTGTTGAAATAAAAACAAATTCCCAAACCTTCAGGTGTGTTTGTGGTGTCTGATGCCTGTATACTGGCAAATCCTGATGCTATTGCGCGCAAGTTTATATGTAGATGTTTCTCTACATATAAAGGGTGTAAAGGATATGTGTACAGTTTAGGGAAGATAAAATAAAGATATATAAATGCATCTTTCCTGATGATTTTGCAATATACACAAATTCTCTGCTCATACTCACCATTTCCAGAACAAAGGTAAGCTATCCATTACCAAGCGCTCTGGATTTCGGAGGTGTTCCACCAGCACATAACCTGACTTGTCTGCCAGTCAGCTCGGCAACTTGTTTTTTTAATCTGTAGCATGCAAGAAGAAAAACAGATCAGTGTTAATATTAAAATTTCACCAATTTAGAGTGCTTTCTTTAGACCTGAACAAAGTGTTACTCTTTGGTTACAGTGGATCAGTGTACCCTTTGCAATGTCCCATCCTGCAGTGACAGACATTGGGCTCACAGCTGTGCAGCAGGTGTACCAAGCACCTTGGCTTGGATCTGTCAACTCAAGTGACATCTACACATGGCTGGACAATTTCCTTTTACTGGTAAGTGATGGCTTGAATAAAGGAGTGAAGCATTTGAGCACTCACGCTGTGTTACTGTGACAGCTGAAAATCATATAGAGTCTAGTTAAGAGTTCCCAGCAAACTGAAAACTTTTACCCTCCTGACTTCTGCTCAATATTTCTTCATATTTGAAGGATTTCAGTGAAATATCAGTATTGTAGCACAGCTGTCAAAGTCAGCATTGCCAGGAATGCAATTTAAATATCATCAGGCTGAAAGGGTTGACTTATGCTAAAATTAATTAAAAGTGTGCAGTTTAACTGATGTCATTGTTGGCAGAAGAATTTATGTATTGCAGAAGGCAATAAATATGTTATACAAATGATTAAATATGCCTTAGGTATAGGTGATGTAGAAAAAGCTCTGCAGAGATGGATGGATGGATGAATTCATACGTGTACCCATGCCAGAATGAACTGAGGGCTTTCGTTATTTAATACCTATGGGATTGGTGGTTATTAAGTACTTTCCATTAGAAGATCTAGCAACACATGCTAACATTTTCCATTCTCAGTGTCCCTGAGCAGCTCTACACCGTTTTTAGTATCATGTTGTATTTTGGAATTCCTTTCACTGTTCTGTTTCGCTTTGTTTTGTTTTTTAAATAATCTCAACTAAAAATGTTCAGAGTTTTCTGATAATTGGGCTATTAAAATATATTAGTTTATCCAGCTTAAATTTTTTAGAGATTTTCAAAGAGCCGAAGTATGACACTAGCTCAAGCAGCTGTATTCTGTCTGGTAAACTTGAAGGTTTCATCTCTGCTGATGACCAAAGGAAAGCTCTGATCTTGCCAAATTGTAACACATTTTCTTTTAATCTCATTTGTTTTCATCATAGCTCAAGAACTTTAAACATGCTTGGAAAGCTTTGTTAAAGGAACAGTGTTAAGCCTTCAAAGGAAAACAGTCATAAATAGCAAGTCAAATCTGAGTTGCCTATGAAGCATTCATTTGGTCCCAATGCCCATTTGGTCCCTGTGTGTGCATGAAATGTGTATGAAACACCTGTATACACACTATTTGGTCCAAATGCCTCCTGCCTCATTTATTGTGTAGAACTGAACTGCACACGCTTAGTGATAAATTTGCTTTATTTTCATTCCATGCTGTTTAGTCATAGGCACTTGCTTAGTGGAGACTATTCAAATCCTGCTCTCAGGACAGAACTGTTAGCACTTGACTTTTAGTCTTTGGTAATACTCTTTTTTTGTCATATTTTGCAGACATAGTTTTAAATCTAATCAGGATCTTCACTATTATATACCCAAAACCATAAAAGAAAACTTTCTCTTTCTGCTTTCTCTTTAATGTCTATTGGTGTCGTGTTTGCTTAAGACAGTGGGAGAATAATTTTTCAGATTCTTGAGTTCAGTGTATACAGAACGTTGCCTCTTTTAGATCGCCGTGCACATTCATAAAGGAAGATAAAATCTTGCTTTCAACTCCTATCAGAGTCTAATCTACTTTTGGCAGGGGAAGGGTAGTGGAGGCCAAATTCTACAAATATGAAATATGAGAATAGTATTTTATAACCTTTCATAAGGCTTTATCAAGTATTTATACAACTCACAATACTTGGGGATTACAGAGACTATGTAAGTGCAAAGTATTTGTACAAAGGAATAACTTGTATAAAAGAATGGGGTTTAGGTGGACTTACAAAGGTTTGACATTACTTGTGAGAATGGAAGTTACAGCTATTACTGACTGACTGATATTCAATAAATAAATGAAAGAGCAGCAACATGGCATTTAGCATTCAGGTGATGCTTCTACATGTTCTCTGATGATAGCAAAAAATTCCAGAGTTAGCCCCCAGTGACAGGATGCTGCTCATTGTGTTTGCAGACATTAGGAGGAATCCCGTGGCAAGCATATTTCCAGCGAGTCCTTTCCTCATCTTCTGCCACATATGCTCAAGTTCTGTCATTTCTGGCTGCTTTTGGCTGTCTTGTGATGGCTCTTCCTGCAGTACTCATTGGCGCAATAGGAGCATCTACAGGTAAATGATTAATAATTAATAGTACAATAAATGTAAAATGAGTAGTACAATAAATGTGTGAAAACCCCACAAAGATTATGTTAGATTTAATCTAGCCAGGTGACATTGTTAATCAACTCATGAATTCTTCAACAGTAGAGTACGCTGAAAAATAATATTATAGAATATTTCTCCAAGGGGAAATTGCTCCTACCTCAGCGGCTGAGATTAACTCATTTTGCATATTCTAGGTATCTTCAGATATAATATTTCTACTTAATGTTTGAGTTTGATTCTGGTACTTTAATTTTGTCCTAACAATAATAATGAGGAGTGGCTGAGGGAACTGGTGGTGTTTAACCTGGAAAAAAGGGGGCTGAGGGGAGATCTTATTGCTCTCTCCAACTACCTGAATGGAGGTTGTAGCGGGGTGGGGGTTGGTCTCTCCTCCGAGGTAGCAAGTGATAGGATGAGAGGAAATGGCCCTAAGTTGCACCAAAGGAGGTTTAGATTGGATATTAGGAAAAATTTCTTCACTGAAAGTGTTGTCAAGCATTGGAACAGGCTGCCCAGGGAAGTGGTTGAGTCACCATCACTGGAGTTATTTAAAAGTCATGTAGATGTGGTCCTTAGCGACATGGTTTAGTGGAGGTTTTGGCAGTGTTACCTTTACTGGTGGACTCAATGATCTTAAGGGTCTTTTCCAACTTAAATGATTCTATGATTTATCAGGAATTTCTTATCTTGACCACAGCATCCTTTTCAAGATCTTGGTCCCTTCCAATCACTAAGATTCTGTGATTCTGTGATTCTGTGCTTCTGTGAGAGTGACTCCCATCACAGTGACCATGTAGCTAAACTGTTAGAAATGTTCTATTGGAAATGTTTAACACATGGCTTTGAGCTCTGAGTCTGTAACCAAAGAAGATAGTTAAACACATCACAAACAAACAGGGATCACAGACTTGTTTTATTGAGGAAAATGACATTTATGAGCAATGTAAAGTTTTAATACTAAAACTTCCTACTGGATAAGCACAGTATCCAGTGGTCAGACTTAGCTTAAACGTAAGGAAAAAAGCTGAGCAGACTAAATCTGCCTAACAGAAACCAGTGGGAGACTGCCTCTCTGAAATGCTATCAGTCTGGCCCTATTAACAGTTTGGTCATTAATTGTGAGTGAAAATGTGGCAACCTGCTGTAGCCAATGACTACTAATAACATACCTGTGTCCATATTGCAGCCTGGAATGAGACTGAGTACGGTGTCCCTGACCCCATAACTAAAAAAGAAGCAGATATGATTCTACCTATTGTGCTGCAGTATCTTTGCCCAGTCTATATCTCGTTCTTTGGCCTCGGCGCTGTATCTGCTGCTGTGATGTCGTCGGCTGACTCTTCAATTTTATCAGCAAGTTCTATGTTTGCTCGGAACATTTATCAGCTTTCCTTTCGGCAAAATGTGAGATTCCATTTTTGTTTTTACTTTTAGAGAAAATTCTAGGTGATGCATAGACTGTAATTTCATAATGAAACACCTCTTTCAGGTTCCTGTGTATGACTAGAAAAAGTATAGCATTTCATCCCTAACAGTATACTGAATAAACTGAAAGTCATAAAAGTATTTATGGTTGTGACTGATGACAGAGGTGAAAAAGCTAGCTCAGGGGAGGGAGGAAGCTTTCAAGAGTTCTCATGGTTCTGCAGTTTACCCAAACAAACTTAATAATTGCTGCAGCCATAAGTTTTACTTAAATCCTTAACAAAATGAGACATCTTTCTGAATTATTGATTTATCAGGAAATCATTTGATATCAGAATGGGCTAGTGAGTTGGAGTTTTTCTTAGGAAATGGAAAAGAAGAAATTCTGATGTTGACAGTTTTTTCTGGTTGAGCCATATTGTGATTATATTTAAACATTATTTCTAACAGTCTGCTGTTGATTTTTTTTTGGGGGGGTGAGACTTTATCAGACTTTTCTTATGCAATGGAAATGGCAACCATAACCTTCTGGTTTTTTTATTTGCACATGAGATGGAGATAGAGGCAGAGATATACTTCTGTAAATATTCTTGAATATGTCATGCAAAGTTTCCTTTTACAAGGTAACGTTTTATATCTACTATGTGCATAAATGTAAGCATACACAGATTGCTATGAAAAAACACCCATCACTGCCCTTTTTTTTGCAGGCTACAGACAGGGAAATCGTGTGGGTCATGAGAATCACTGTTTTTCTGTTTGGAGCATCAGCAACAGCAATGGCACTGCTGGCTTCATCAGTGTACGGCCTGTGGTACCTCAGCTCTGACCTTGTATATATCATCATATTCCCCCAGCTTCTGTGTGTGTTATTTATTAAAGGAACCAATACCTACGGTGCCATTGCAGGATACTTATTTGGCCTTGTTCTCAGAATAACTGGAGGAGAACCGTACCTTTACCTTCAGCCCTTGATCTACTATCCTGGCTGCTATCTGGGTGAAAATAATATCTATATCCAGCGATTCCCATTTAAAACACTCGCTATGCTTACCTCCTTCTTTACTAACATTTTAGTCTCATACTTAGCCAAATACTTATTTGAGAGTGGTACTTTGCCACCAAAGCTGGACTTCCTTGATGCTGTTGTTGCCAGGTACAGTAGAGAACACATGGACAAAGCAACTCTTGTAAAAAGTGACAATATTGTGTTAAACGAACTCGCACCTGTGAATCCACGGCACAGTCTAACTTTGAGCTCAACTTTCACAAACAAGGAAGCCTTCAATTATGTCGATTCGAGTCCAGAGCTGTCCAACACTGAAGATAATTAAAAAATCTACTAGCCGCAGGCAAAGCAATGAGAAGCAGGATATTCTACAAAGAATGGTAAGAGGCATTTTATCAGAAGAAAAGCAAGAACTGGGAATAAAATGCAGCTGCACAATTCTTTAAGTTGTGTCTAGGAGCAGGAGTATCCCATGGAAGGAACTCTTTTCTGTTATTATCCAACATGTGTGATTAGATCATAGAGTGTTTACCAAAAGATACACTCGGATCCCATGCTATCCACCCGGAATATATACTGTGTAATTAAAAAAAAATATTTACAATTGAAAATATATGTAGCAGAAAAAGTGCAAACGTTATTTATCTAGGACATCATACAAAGAGATTATAATACAGTCACTCTGAAATACTATCAGTCAACATTTTATTGGCATCAAGTGAAAATATATTGTCACAGCTATAAGTGATTTATTACTAAAGAGCTAGTTGCTTGAGCAAAGACAGATAAATAACTTCCCTGGGTTTTTGGTCTGATTGTTTTTTTCCTCATAAAGAAATTCAAATAATACAAATCTAGTATTTTATTATTTGTATAAGACAGCAAGCCACACAAATAGTAATAAATTCCGTATAGGAGTGCTAAACTTCATATATTAATTAAGAAAGTTAAAATGAAGTCACCAGTTTAAAATGATGTTATACCTGATGCAAGACAACCTAAACAAAATATGTTACTATAAGTGTTCTTTTTATCTTGTGGTTAGTGGCTGTCACCAATGGAGGATAACAAAATTTTTAAAGCAATAATTGGAGTTGAAACTCAGCTTGTGAAAAGTGATAGAACTCTTATAAACTAAACAGAAGTTTGCAGTGTTAAGAAAAGAAGTATTCTCTTGACTTGTCATCAAAATGAACGCTGAGCAAAGCAGTCTGACACCAAGCAACTACAGCAATGGAACAAATATTAAAATGTAAGAAGAGTCAAGAAAGCTTGAAAAAACAGCTGAGAGGGTTTTCCATGGGGAAAATTTCCATTTTTCATGTAGTTAAAAAGTTTTATCAGAGGTATCAAAAAGTCTTTGGGGTTGGACTTGCTGGTATTACTCTGAAAGGTGTAGATTTTCCATGGAAAATCACATTTTCTCAAAAATATGATTTCCCGTGGGAAAAACTGGCTTGCTGGACAGCTTTCCATGTCTGTGAATTTCTACCTCCAAAAACAGCAGCAGCAGCTTGGAGGGGAACTGAAAGGAGAGCTGAGCCCACAAGCGCAGTGAAAGGGACAAGGGTGTCTTCCACTACACACTGGACTCCTTCAGTAACAACTGTCATCCCGGGACATCATGGTGATTCTGCGGAGCACCAGCAGTGACCAGGCACAAATGAGACTTCGTTCATGAATGGCAATGCTGGCCAGAAGCAGCAAAGCAGGGAGATAAGGCCTCTTCTGACTTCACCCTGGCCAGCAGGTAGCACGCAATGTGGCTTGCATTTGCCCACAGCCAAGATGATTGTGTCTGTCCCCATTGGTACGTGCCTTTCACAGTGGGAGATCTATAGATAGATTTCTGTACAATCAAGAGTTATGCTCCAATAATTCTTTATAATATATGTGCATGACACAAAATGTTCAAGTGAAATCTAGGTAACCTCCTGTTGCTGGTCACTGGTGAAATGTCTTCTTTAATGTTCACAGCACGAGGAGCTATCCTGGAGGATAGGAGATAGGTTTTGCTGCTAAAGGAAGAAGCCATCAACTTGTGCATTTGATGTTGACATAAACTTTCACAAGGTTGAATCCTTAGATATGTTTTTGCTCCTTTTGTGGAGTTTTAACAGCATATATATATTTTATATGTAGAGAAAATTAATTTTAGAGATGTCGATTTTTTTCTTCATACACTGCATTTAAAAATAACACTGCATCTCAGTTCTGAATATGTATTGTGAGCTGCAGTACTACTGTGCTAACAAACATTGAGTGTGCTCTGGGGGAAGGGAATCAAAAACACAGTCTACGCTAAAAATCAGGAAGAGCCAATATAGCAAAGAAATGAAAAATTTCTGCAGAATGAGTGAACGAGCCATTGATTAAATTCAGGGTCCTGAGGATCTCACAAACCAGATATGAGCCTAGCAGTTTTCATTCCCCCATGAACCATGGAAAACAGAAGAGGAAAGAGATCATGTGGAAGAAAGAGAGGGGAGATCAGAGCCACTGCTGAATTATTATCCATTTCTGGCCCAGATCCACTAGCCTGAATTCCTTCTTATGAGAAAATATCAAGCCACAGTTTTGCCCACTTACTTACATAGCCAACTCCTTACGCTGCAGTTTCAAATTAAGTTAGGGGATCCCGCTCTACAGCCACATGTAAGTCTTCCTGAAAATTTTCTCTTACTTCAGTTTTATCTAGGAATTTTTAGAATTTCACTATGAGAAGCTGCACAGTGGCCAGATGTTTTGAATGTAGCAACATTTCTGTATTATTTATTTCAAAAATCCCAATACTGGGAGGAGAAGATTCAGCTGGAATCTTTTAAGAAATTTTGATTGAAAAATAAAAATCTTTCCTTTTCCATGTATTCCCTTGCTGCCATAAAAACATAAAGGCTTTTCAAATGCTCAAAGTGAAAAAGGTAAGTGAAAAATTAAAATGTATCAGTCCAGAAATTTCAAGCCAGATGTTTTCAGCATTATCAGAATATTTTATACTGTTTATGCTATTGAATATTTTTGTGAAATCACTGTGATTCCACAAAGTATTCCTGTTCAGGTGGAACTATGTGTTTTCTGGTGGAAAATGGTTCCAACAAAGTTTTCGAGTCCTCCCTATGGAGACTGAAAGGTTATTGCACTTTTACAAGTAGCACACCATGGAAGCTTTATCACACAAAGGGAAGAAGTGGCACTGAAGACTGTGCATCATGGGACCATAACTCTGCTTTCTACATACCAGGTCTCTGTGTGTGTTTTTGCATGAATCCAACATGGGCTGCCGTGGTTGCAGTGGTGGGCTGTGTAGTGGCTGGACAACTCCAAAAGCCAAACTGAATAGCCCTGTGCAAAGTCTGTTTACCGGTTCTATTGCCTTAGTTCAGCTATCCTACCATTAAATTTATACATAGCTGTTCATGTAACCAAAGACCACATCTGTGATTCATAGCTGGAAAAAAAAAAAGAAGAAAAAAAAAAGAAAAACAAAAGAGAACAAAATAAGAATGAAGTTACTTTCATGAGCAAAATGCCAATGGGACGTGATTCTTCAAGTAAACTTTATTTTCATGGGAATCATCAGATGCTCTTTCTCCACTTTTACAATTTGTAGACAGTAGTACTGTGCACTAAATTGGATCTGTAATCAGTGAAGTAAACAGCTCATTTTCAGACACTGAGGTTATTGTTTGTGCGCCTACAATTTCTAGATAAAATATTCCTATCACAATCATACATTTTACTTTCATATTCTTAACATTTGTGAATAACACTTATTCAACAGGGTTTTTTACCTCCTTTGCATGAGATGTGGTCACAAAATCAAGGTTAGTAACATAGCTGAGATGTCAAAAAAAGTTACAGTTTCATCTATATTTGTCCATATGGGATTGTATATGTACTATAAATAAAACATACTTTTGTGAACCTGAACTGAATGTAAACATTAAGTGGATCAAATAAAGTAAAGTAAAAGATTTAGTCTTTTATTTTCATATAGTACAACAATTTAGGATTTCAAATATAAATATCATAGGAAAAAACTGTTATTCATTTTTTCTTCTGCCCTTCAAGCGTATTTGATCAAGTACTGTGTGCAGTTATAAAGTAAGTTATTGTAAGTCTGCTATTAATCAGGGCAATATTTGTGGCTATTGTTAAAAAGAAAAAGTATATTTTTGTCTGTGTCAGAAATGTTATATTAAGACTATACCTAACAAAGCAGATAGTAAACACAATATAAATATATATGTTTTAACTTCATTTGTATTGTATTCAATAGTGCCCATGCAATTCAGGAAAATATTGTCTGGTTTGGGGTTTGTTTTTTTCCATCTATTAAAAATAAAGACTTTTATTTTATTATCATTCAGCATCACTTGAATTTTTATGTCATGACCACAGCTCTGCAGAGGTGAGGCAGCCCCAGCAGACCTGGGGATTAGCCCAGTTGATCAGCAGCCACCGTGGCTACAGCCCTGCCCCAAAACCTGGCTCCTGTGTTAGAGCTCTCAGTCATCTCCTCCTTGTCTTCATGGCCACAAAGAGCAGAGGTTCCTGAGTTCTAGTGGAATCTACATCCAGCAGGACTCCTTCCTGCACACCCCTTGCCAGGGACCTTTCTCTTGGGAGTGTTGTACGGGGGCTGTAGTTTGGGCTGCAGAGTTGGCAAGGAGCACAAAATGTGCTATGAGAGCAGGAATGTATGTGCTTAGAGATTGCAACTGGGTTCCATCTTTCACGTGAGCAGAATGGAGCAAGTTTGATAGTTTTTCCTGTTGTAGTCAGCCATAAAGTCATCCTGCATGTGTTATAAATACAATTATTTAAAAATCAAAATTGTAGCTGACTGAAAACTAAATATGTCCTTTTATCCTCCTATTAAGAGCTTGCTTTAATGTCTGTTGAAGTCAAAGGAAAGACACAACTGGGTGGCTATCCAAATGCTACTAAAATGACACATGCCGGGTATACAGTGTATTTATCCCTCAGAAGCTTTGCAAAAATAGCTGGGCAATAAAGTCCAGTCATGGATGGTGAAAATAAGGCACACTGGCTTGTTTTCCAGGGCACTAGGTGCTCGCTCATGGAATGAACCAGAGGCTGGGATTTTCAAACAGTGTCAAATAGCATAGGCATTCCCTTGAGACTGTAACACTCTGGGTTCTCTTACAATTTGAGAGTTTGATTCCCACCAGCACCTGAAGCATGTTATAAGACAAGAGCATTAATATCTTGTCATTGGTATCTCAAAATGAAAGCAAGTCCATTACCCTTCTCATTCAAAAAGACAAGAAAAAACATAAAGTAAGAGTGTGCCGATAGTTGCTTTAGAAGCATTAATGAGCTATTTCGCCACATGACGTAGGTAAAATGCCATGTGCGGCCAAAACTACAGGAAAACCCTACTTGAGAGAATCTATGTAGAATTCACTTGAAACTTCTTTCTTTTTTTTTCTTTTTTGTTTTTAAACAATAATAGCTTATTTTTTGTAAAGAATAATTTAGGGCTTTTTTCTGCAAATTTTTATGTCAAATTCACAAAAGGGACAGTGAGCACAAAAACTAACAGTGGAGAAGCAAATGGGTAGAGAAAGAAGTTAAGGTCTTTGATGTAACCATTTTTAATCAATATTGAACCAATCACTTTCCACCACAGGCACACAAGGACTGATGGCAGGTGAATACCAAGCAACGACATAAAATGTACAAAGTCTCCTTCTCTTTACATTTTAGTTGCCAAGCACAGTTTAAAATTCATGAAAAGGACTGAGAACACCGCAAATAGTGAATAGTTTTCCACTTGAAAAGAGCGAACCTGGGTAGATCCATGTGCCATAAAATCTTCCCAGCTAGGACAGTATCAGACCCATTCCCAGAAAGGCTGGAAAACTTCCCACCAGGATTGGTACACACTTCAAAGAGGATTAAAGAAGGCAATGTTAATACATTAAAAAAATGAATAGAGATGTTCCCAGGCCACTAAGGTGGTCTGCAGCCTTCTTTTGCCTCAAGCCAAGTGTCAATCTCCCAAATAGATGCCCAGGCACAATTTGGGAGCTGGACTACTCCAAGGGTTGCAGAGGGCCTTCCCCTACAGGAGCTCTGCAAGCAGCTCCCCCTTTGCAAGCCTGGCAGAGGTTGCAAGTGTAGCCTCCCACTGGATGGTGCCCTGAAGCATGCCTCAGCACCTCCAATTTAGTGATGAAGATACAGCCTCAGAGTTCTCCACTCCTGACCTGGCCTTTTGGGCTTCCTTTGGGGTCAAAGGAGAGAAACTGACACTTATCAAATATGACTAACCTCAGTCCATTGCATGCATTACTGTGAGGTGGGTCACAACATAGAACTGTCCATACAAATGTTTAAACATTGGTGAGATGTGTCCCACTCCTTTCTCTTGCTCCTTGAGAAGGAGGTTGAAGCCATGAATATGATCACCCCAAAGAGATAGCTGAGGAATTAGTCCTAGGAGGGTGACTTTGGGGCATTCAACCTTTAGGAGGTGTTCACAGGAAAAACATAGTTCTCAGAGGAGGGTTTGCACCTGACTGACAGGAGCAATGACCTTCTGCAACTGAGGTTACAAAACCAGATAAAGGAAAACATCAGATGTGTTGTGACTGGGAGAGACACATGCTGTCTCCACAATTGGTGTTAATAAGTAATAGGCAAAAAACAATGTAAATGAGGCTGTATTCCGGAATATTCTCTATGCTAAAAAATAAGGTAGTGAACAGTAGGGTGGGAAAAGAAAGTACTCCAGTGGATGGAAGAATTCATCAAGTTGGCTATATTTAATTGATTTAGAAAACACTGTGAGGTCAGAAGTAAACAATAAAGTTGTTGGTGAACTAATGCAGGAAACAAGTAATGAGGTGGAAGAATTGGAACTATCAAAGCAAGATGTGAAACCTCTTGTACATAGTGGGAGAAACATGATAGAGTAGCTCTCATGATGGAAAAGGGTTTGGAGTGTTTGACAAGCTGATATACTGGGTTATAGAGGCCTCAAGAATTCAACTTGAATGTGGATGGACACATTTTTAATATTATTAGTGAAATAAATACTACTTCAAACTGCTTGATCATGTAAACATTTGAAATTTGGAAGAGAGTGGGGGAAAAAGGATATTATATTGGCAGAAAATAACTAGTTTTAGTCCTGATAGTAATTGATTACTTCCTCAAACAGCCAATGCACAGACAAGGGGTGCATACATAAAGAATTACAAAGTATCTGGTGATAGGAAATAACCTTGCATTGAAAGCCTGAGAGTGATTAGATTATCTTCATATACAAAGAGCAGCAAGAGGAGACATTTAAGCTGAAAATATATTAATTCAAAGACAAATGGGTATACTATACAATAGACTAGATTTGGAATGGGAATTATAGACAAACTCCTCATCAAATGATTTAATTTCTGAAATAGTTGGAATACTGTAGACAAAAAGCAGAAGTAGTGCTAAAATACACCCTGTGAAAGAAACAGCAATGATGGTCAGGTTGTGGGTGTGTTGAAGTCTTATATCCCATGTTGCTCCTGATCCTAACATGCATCATCTTAGGAGTCTAAGCACACTTGAAGTACATTTAAGTGGCATCCTTCAATGTAAAATGCCAGTAGTAAATCAATTCTTAGCCACTTGTTAATTCTTCCAAGTAAGAGTTTCTGTGATTATGACTGAAGCACTGAAAACCATTTACTTATTTGGAAATGGACTAAGCCATTTTTTTTTCGCCAAGCTACTAATGAATTTCAGTGCAAGCAAAAGGAATTGAATATATCCTGCCAATTCACTAATGGAATATAATTATTATCTGTGAATTTATAACAGAGATTAGAGTGCCGCAGTTACTTAGCAGTTGCTGTTACTTAGTTCACATCCATCAAAACATTGGACACAATTTTCAGAAAGACTTAAAGGGAAAAATGTTCCCAAAAATGATGGGTGACTGGGGCCATGCCATTCAAGGGATGGGGCAGCTCCAGTTATCCGATTTCTTGTGATTTCAGCATGATTATGTAAGGCACATGTTATCTTTCATGATATTTTGACAACAGAGATGTCCACTTTACATTAGCTATGCCAATAACCACTGCAGAGCCACGACTGTGAAAGGTTTGTCCTTCTTTGAGGTTGTGCAGAAGCACGGCCATGTGAGACAAATGAAATGGTGCCTGCTGCCCACCATCCTCTACGTCTTGCCTCTGTCTCTCCATCCTTTGGTGCCTGCATTGTTCTGGTCTATGGTCAAGCATAGTGATTAAATCTGTCTTCAGCACCATGAATGCGTTGTCTGGATATGAACTTGCATATAGCCTATATACCGACAGTCAGAGAAGAGAAGAGAGCCATCTTTAAAGGATCATATCATCCCATAGAATTGCAAAAAAAACCACAATGAAGTTCTGCTGTGTTCAATTGCAGGCTATACCGGCCAGTTCCACAAGCTATCCTTTCAAAAAATGTTAAGCTTTTCTTTTTGTGGTTTAATAAGGCCAAGTGCCGGGTCCTGCATTTTGGTCACAACAACCCCAGGCAGAGCTACAGGCTTGGGGCAGAGTGGCTGGAAAGCTGCCTGGCAGAAAAGGACCTGGGAGTGTTAGTGGACAGCCGGCTT